>CM059046.1:2457910-3661258 GCA_030279155.1 Forsythia viridissima
AACAGTATCGTTTCAATATGATGGGACAATATTTCTTAGTATATATTTGGTCAAGTTTAAATTATAATTTCAACTGATTAAATATATTTTTTATCTATACATTTCGTAAAACTCACAATTTACTAATCGCATATTATTCACACATTTTATAAAACTCACAACTTATAAGCACTTTAAAATAATTTCATCATTACCAAACATGCACTTAATAGTATGTTTGGGATTGATTTAAAATTTTATAAGTTGGACAAACATTAATTTTATCTACACATTCTGTATGACCCATGATTTTTTTTCACACATTCCGCAGAAACCACTGTTCATTTTTTTTTTAAAAAAAAAAATACTAAACAAGTACTTAAATCGCACACAATATACACTCTTAAATTTTCTATTCACTTAAACAAGCACTTATGTATGGTAATGATGAAATTATTTTTTAAATATGTATAAGTTGTGAGTTCTATGGAATGTGTGAATAATAAGTGGATAGTTAGTTGTTGGACATACGAATTGTGTAGATAAAAAATATGTTTAACTAATTTGACCAATTAAAATTATAATTTAAGCTTAATGAAACATGTACTATTGCTTAAATTATAATTTCACCTGGTCAAACTGGTCAAATATACTTTTTTATCCAAACATTTTATAAGACCCACAACTTAATTACAGCTCACTTTTATTCACACATTCACCCACAACTAATATAAGCACTTAAAAAATAATTTCAGCACTACAAAACATATGCTAAGAAAGATGCATTTAATTAAGATTTTTAAAGACTTTAATAGAGTTTAAAAGTCTAAGTGTATTTAATACAGACTTTTTAAACTCCATAAAAGTCTTGGAGTATTTAATATAGTTTTTAAAGACCTTTAAAAAGTTTTTAAAAGTCATACGTTATTTAATTCAGATTTTTTAAAATCTTACGAAGTTTACGAGTATTCAAAACGTTAATGACTTTTTATAGGAATTTCTACGTACTAATTTTAAAGCACAAAGTATAAATAAAAAATATCACAATTTATTCAACATTCATCCCCATGACTTTGAAAGACTTTCGGGTGGGGGGAATCTTTCATCCTATGGTTTTTTTTTTCTTTATGCAATATTTCTTTATTCTTTTTTTCTTCTATGAAGTCTAAAGTCAAGATTAATATTTTTCTCTCTCTTTTTTAATGTGATTTTTCTTCTCTTCAATATTATCTTTACTATTTTGTTTATCTTTCTTCTTTTTCCTTTTACGACATCTACAGCCATAATTCATTGTCAATATTTTTTTTATGAAAAAAAATATTAATATTTTTCTCTCTATTCAATGTGATTTTTTAATTTAATATTTTTCTCTCGATTCAATGTGATTTCTCTTTCTTTTTTCAATATTGCCCTACTAATTTTTCTCTCTTTCATCTTTTTCCTTCTATGAACCCTAGACAAATGAATAATTACCAACTTTTTTAAGAAAAAGAAGATTATACTTTTTTTCTCACTTCAGTGTAATTTTTTTTTCAATATTTCCTAACCATTTTTTTTATCTTTCTTCTTTTTCATCGTTTTTTCTATTTTTCATTACAAACAAGATAAATTTATAATCAAATTATTAATGAATTTCATCAGATTAAAAATGAGTCTTTTATTAGTGTATTTTTATACTTATTTTTTCTATTTAACTTGATGAGTATGGATGTCTTTTTGCTGTAAAATTGTTTTGATATGATATTTCTTTTACTTTGAGTCTATATATTGAAATACTTCAATGAGTTTCCAGTTGAACCAAATAATGAAGTTTCACCATCTTCATCGATGTTAGATGATCAAGGGGACAACTTTGGACCACTTTATGAGAGTCGAGAACAACAAATCACTACAAGAAATTTCACATTTAATAACAAAAATTTTGGTATTGTAAAATCTCTCGACGACCATTTTTCGACGAAACAATCTAAAAATGACTTTTTACAACAAAAAATTACATCATTAAAAGTGAATTTCTTGTAGTGAAAGTGGGAATGCTAATGAGTAGAAGGCTACTATAGTTATTGATATGATGAGTGATGTTGGATAGGTTGATAATATTGATCGGTGTTTTTTTTATAGAATAGTATTGAATTGTTTTAAAAAAAAATTGGTATCTTGATTGTTTATTTATATAATTGAGGTGACTTGTAATGATATGTTATCTAAAGATTATTAAAGGTACTAAGTACGATTATAAACTAAATAAAAAATATATGGTTGGAAAATATTTTTAAAATGAGTCGCACCTATACTTGTTTGAATTTATCTACAAGCCATCTGGAAGTTTACAAATTTACCAAAGAGAGAGAGAGAGCTAACAATTTATGTCATTGGTTTTTGAAGTAGTTTAGTTGCAGTAAATAAATAGAACATTATAAATTCAAAGTTGTTTATGAATTTAATAAAATTAATGCAATTAAATAAAATATTACTAAATTTGTGTCCTTCAACAATTTTTTTAACTGTAGGACATTATATTTTTATATTTGTAGTAGTAAAAATTATTCTACTGGCCCAAATATCCCAAAAATATACAACGATGCCAGAAAAAAGGTCCATTCGACAAAATGCCGCTTTGGCCCAACTCGAAGATATCATATAACTCGAAAACATCACGGGTCGGCCTAATACCTCTGAAAGTCTTTCCTCAAACGATTCAGTCATATCGTAATAGACTTGACTAAATCCAGACGGATGAGGCTTATCACAAAACCGATCAGAATACAACTGACCATATCTCCACCTAACTGAAAATCTCGGAGAATCTCCACTGGTTTCAACTAAACAGTTGTGACATTGCTCCTATAAATACTACCATCTACGGATGAAAGGTACGCTCACTTGAAAATATTCAACTTCAATTATTCACTTCCCGTCTGATACTTTCGTATTCATCTATACAAGCTTACTGACTTGACCGTCGGAGAGTCTTCGGCCGAACACCACATCGGTGTCCTTTTGAGACCCTTTAACAGTTTTTCTTTTGTAGTGTATTTTTTGAGTTCTTCAGGATTGCTGGTGGCCTAATCAATCCGAAATTTTCAATTGTAGAATCTACCGTCTACAATTTGGCGCCCACTATAGGGCCCTAGCAATCATTCTGACGAACGAAACTTGTCCTCTCTCGCATAGCGTTATTATCCACTACTCTCCAATATCACCATGTCTAGAACTTTCGAAATCTATCGCACGAATGGCCTTATTGATTACACTTTCAATGAAGCGGCCCATCAAGAAGCAGAACGATTGATTCTCCAAGAAGCGAATGCAATAAGGCAACAAGAAAATGGCCCCACAACCGTCCAGCCGACTACCATCCAATCGGACACCAATCATCCAATTGCCATCCGTCCGGACTTCACCGACTCTCAACCTACCGCTCTACCGAGCGAGGTAACTACACAACTAGCACGCCTCATCGAATTAACCAACCAAAATTCTCAAAAATTGGAAAGACTAGAAGCGGAGAATCAAGGACTTCAAGAGAAGATAGAATCATTAGCGGCTGATTCATTTATTGCGCGCCATTCTCACTTCCAAACTTCTGTCAGGTCTATGCCTTCACTCGACCATAATGCACTTAGGACAATCGGTTCAAACGTCCAATTCATTACACCGTTGCACGAAGGATCGGTTGATGCCCAATCTCAACCTACTACTGGGCAAAATCCATAGTTTGAACGAAAGCTAGCTGCAATCGAAGCCATGGTTCAACGCATCCCCGGAGTACCCACACTAATCAAGAAGAGCGCGGCCAGTTGTTTTGCCGACTCTCCATTTGATGATGAAATCGTCCTAGTAGAGATGCCTAAAAAGTTTAGCTTCCCCAACATGAAACTTTATGATGGAACAACCGATCCAAACGACCATATAGCTCAATACAGACAAAGAATGTTTACAGGCGCCATACCAAGAGACCTTCGTGAGGCCTGCATGTGTAAGGCGTTCGGCTTCAGTCTAATGGGGCCGGTCCTACAGTGGTATACAAACCTTTCTAACAACTCTATTTTATCATTTGCACAACTAACTAATACTTTTGTTGAGCAGTTTGCAAGTAGCAGAAAATTAGAGAAGAGGTCCGATGACCTTTATCATATAGTGCAACGAAGAAGTGAATTGCTCCGTGAATTTGTTGGGAGATTCAACCGGGAAAAAGTTTCTATTCCTAGTTGCAACCAACAAACTGCGATTTCTGCCTTCCGAAAGGGGCTCCTACCCGATACTGACTTATACAAAGAATTGACCAAGTACCCACGCAGCACAATGGAGGATGTCTTGGCTAAAGCATGGCCCCAAGTCAAATGGGAAGAAGACGATGACAACGTCAATTTCACTAGGCGCTATCCCTCTAGAGAAGAGCCGCAAAGGCAAAACAGAGGAGAAAAACGACCTATAAGTTCTTATTCTCCTATAGACAGAAGAGACCCCAAGCACAGAGATTTACCCAGACCACTTGATCGCCTCTCCGTGAGGACACAGACTAGAATACAATCTTTCTATCGCACCAATTGAACTAATTGCGGTGCTCAAGAAGATGGGTAATGCAGTGAATTGGCCTAGCAAGATGAGGAGCTGTAGTGATCAGCGTGACAAGAATAAGTGGTGTGAGTTTCATGCAGACCATGGCCATCGAACAGATGATTGCATTGCACTAAGTTTGGAAGTAGCATAACTACTGAAACAAGGACATCTCTCAGACCTTCTGACCGAAAAAGGTAAAGAGAACCTGGCCAGACGAACACAACAGTCATGTAGTAAGCAAGAATCTACTCCAACGCCCAAAACAACACATGATAGAACCGTTAACTCCATCACTGGCAGGTCAGAAGTTAGTGGGATAACAAGGGCAGCAGCACGAAGGCATGCTCGCTAAGCAACCCATCCAACCCAGAATGCAAACCAAGTGAACGAACCAGACTCTCAACTCACCAGCTTTACAATCTCAGAAGCTACAGAACTATTGAATCCATACCATGATGCTTTAGTCATATCTCTAAACATCGCGAACTGCTTAATCAAGCGCTTTATGATAGACAATGGTAATAGTACCAACATACTTTTCTCAGAAACAGTAAAGGCAATGGGCATTCCAGAAAAAAATATTACTCGATGGATGACGGTACTGATCAGCTTTAGCGGTGAACAAAAGAACACTTTAGGTGAGATCATGCTACCTATTTACGCTGAAGGAGTTAACCTCCACACCAGATTCCTAGTGATGGACTGTCCATCAGCGTATAATGCCATATTGGAGAGGCCCTGGATCCACGAAATGAAGGTTGTACCATCAACATTTCATCAAATACTTTGTTTTTTTACCAAATGGGGAATAAGGCAGATCCTTGGTGACCAAAGGGATTCCAGAAACTACTACCAGAATTCACTCCGCTCTGGCCAGAGCCCTTTATAGCAATTACAACAGTGCCAGCTCAACATCCCATACCATCTGGACATAGAAGATCTGGATGAAGTCCAGATCGACCCCGACTTTCCAGAACATAAAACTCAGGTGGGATCAAAGCTCGAACCATAACTCAGACAATGCCTCATCAAATTTTTCATGGAACACCATGATTGCTTTGCTTGGTCTCACAAAGACATGACTGGTGTTGACCCGGAAATCATCACGCATAAGTTAAATGTTGACCCTAAATACATTCCAATTAAGTTGAAGCGAAGAAAGTTTGCATAAAAAAGGAACCGTATAATTAATGAAGAGGTGCAAAAGCTCATAGAATCTGGCTCCGTTCGATAAGTTCACTATCCCGCATGGCTTGCCAATGTAGTGGTAGTAAAGAAGAAGAATGGAAAATGGAGAATCTGTATAGACTTCACAAACTTAAACAAAGCCTACCCAAAGGATAGTTTTCCTTTTCCACACATCGACATGATGGCAGACGCAACGGCCCGACATGAACTTCTAAGCTTCATGGACGCTTTTTCAGGATACAAAAAGATCTTGATGCATTTAAACGACCAAGAAAAAACTGCTTTTGTGATAGAGCGTGGTACATTTTGCTACGAGGTGATGCCATTCGGACTCAAGAATGCTGGAGCAACATATCAACGACTGGTGAACAAAATGTTCGCTTATCACCTAGGAAAGACCATGGAAGTCTATATCGACGACATGCTAGTAAAGTCCTTGATTGTAGAGCAACACATAGACCATCTCCGACAATCATTTGATGTTCTGAAGAAATACAACATGAAGCTCAATCCAACCAAGTGTTCGTTCGGAGTATCATCCAGAAAGTTTATCAGCTACTTGGTGACCCAGTGAGGAATCGAGGCAAATCCAGATCAAATTCGTTCAATCATTAATATCCCATCTCCTACTAGCATCAAGGAAGTTCAGAAGCTTACCAAAAGACTTGCAGCTCTTAACAGGTTCATACCTCGATCTTCTAAAAAGTGCCAAGGATTCTACAACATTTTGAAGAAAAATAAAAATTTTGAATGGACTCCAGAATGTGAAGAAGTGCTATAACACCTCAAACAATACTTAACTTCACCTCTACTCTTATGCAAACCAAAAGACGGAGAACAACTCTACATGTACTTGGCTGTATTAGAAACAATTGTCAGCGCTGTCCTAGTTCATGAAGAAGAAAGAAGACAATTAAATGTCTACTATGTCAACAAAGCATTAATGAATACATAAACATGATACAGCCAATTGGAGAAACTAGCTTTGTCACTTATCAGTGCAGCTCAATAGTTAAGACCTTACTTCTAGAGCCATTCAGTAGCTGTCCTAACTACTTTTCCACTGAAGCAGATACTTCACAAACCCGAGCTATCTGGATGATTAACCAAATGGGCTGTAGAGCTAAGTGAATACGATATATCTTTTATACCCCGCACTGCCATAAAATCTCAGTTACTTACAGTTTTCATTGTAGACTTCACTCCTAATTCTCAAGCCCTGGCTGAATAAGAATTTATCTGCTTGATGAATGAATCCAATTCAGGCACATGGCTACTCTAGGTAGACGGAGCAAGCAATATTAGTGGTATAGGCCTTGGTATTATCTTGACATCACCAGAGGGAATCTAGATAGAACAAGCAGTCAGATGTGAATTCAAGGTGACCAACAATGAGGAGGAGTATGAAGTACTCATTGCTGAACTGAACGTAGCAAAGGAAATCGAATTCACTCGAATAAATGTCCGTAGTGACTCTCAACTCATTGTAAACCAAATCAATGGCACCTTCCTAGCTAAAGATACAAAGATGACATCTTATCTGGAGTTAGTCAAACAACTTTGCAGTAATTTTGACGAATTCTAAATCACTCAAGTACCAAGGACTGATAAAACCCAAGCAGACGCATTAGCCAGACTTGGAGCAGCCACAAACACAAAATAAAGCAAAGTCATCTCGGTGGCTTATCTACAATGGCCAACAGTTTGGAAACCAACCGAAACAGAAATTTATCAATTGGAAGAGGAACACTCTTGGATGACTCCAATTGTCAGGTACTTAGAAAATGATGACTTGCCACAAAATAAGAGTGAGGCTCGACGAATCAAGGCGACGGCTGCCAGGTATTGCATTATAAACAAAAAATTATATAGAAGATCTTTCTCTAGACCATACCTCCGATGTATTGACAACACCGAGTCCCAATAGGTCCTAATTGAACTGCATGAAGGGAGTGTGGTAATTACTCTGGAGCCCGAAGCTTAGCACATTGTGCACTTTCTGTCGGATACTACTGGCCAACAATGCGGGCGACTCAATTGACCATGTTAAAAGATGTGACAGATACCAAAGGTATGCTGATATTTTCCATCTCCCGCCAGAACGGCTTAATCCTATCCTTTTTCCCTGGCCATTCATGAAGTGGAGAATGGACATTGTCGAGAAGCTACCAACTACACCAGGACAATACGTCTTCATGCTTGCTGTCATAGACTATTTTACAAAGTGGATCGAAGCTGAAGAATTTTCACAGATACGTGACCGTGAAGTTATTCAATTCGTCTGGAAAAATATAATTTGTAGGTTTGGAATCTCGAAAGAAATCATAATCGATAATAGATCACAATTCATCAGCACTGCATTCCAAGATTTTTGTAAGGAATGGAACATCAAATTAAACTTCTCTACTCCACGGTACCCCCAAGCTAATGGTCAAAAGCCAAGGGAAAATGGGAGGACGAACTACCTGGAGTTCTTTGGTCATATCGCACACTGCTTGCACACCGACTGGTGAAACACCTTTCTCCTTGGCCTATGGCACGGATGTAGTGATACCAGTAGAAACAAGCATACCAACCTTCCATTAAAAATGGACAACTGATAAACAGAATCAAACTGAGTTATGCCATGAGTTAGACTTGATAGATGAACGAAGAGAAAAAGTACTAATTCGCACAGCAGCATACCAACAAATGATTGCCCGACACTACAACCGTCTGGTGAGAGTTAGAACTTTCAGAGAAGGTGATTGGGTACTGTGAAGTGCATTCCAGAATACAAAAGAGGCAGGTACAGGTAAAATTGCGGCAAACTAGGAAGGGCCATACTTAATTACCAAAGTGGTCGAGCATGGATCCTACAAATTACGCAGTCAAGACGGTAGAGACATAGGCAACAGTTAGAACGCCATCCACCTTCGTAAATACTACTTCTAAGCCTTCTAAACTTATACTTCATTGTATCCTTGTTTATAATTTTATATGAGAATTATTGCTGACTTAGACATCGGAGAGCTGACGGTAGAAATGTCGTAGGTGACCATAACCTTCCTCTGCTCTCAAGTGGACCAACAAGGCAAAGCCAATCCAACGTTCTCACTATGAAAACCACCGTTGAAAGAATCGTAGGAAAAAGTACAGAACGACCCAAAAGACAGTAAAATGGATGAATCCGGACCTCCATCACAGAGTACCATCTTACTTTTTGCATTTTCATAGTTACTTTTTTTTCAATACTTTTATCAAAAAGACATTGCTGACTTAAGCATTGGAGAGTCGGTGGCAGCAATGCCTTCGGCGCTCCTAACATGTCTCGACTTTTATGAGATTTACTAGGTAGAACAAAGTGCCACTTGCAAAGTTCAAAACTTGTCTCACCAACCGGAATTCATAAAGTCTTGAACTTTGGGGGATGAAGAACAAACATAAATACTCAAAGGAATCAACGAAACATGCAGCCTCTCGCAGACCATCCAGAGTTACATGGTTTCCATCAAGCCATTCAAGCGGACATGAATGCTCAGTCGCCATCAAGTCATTCATAATTCGATGGTCGCGCAAAATGAAAACTGAGTTACTTTCAAAAAAGAGCATCTTCAACCCGACTAGCAACATTGCACATAATGTTCAGCTAGGCTAGACCAATCGAATTAACCGTACATATGTAAATTACCCTTTATTTTAATGTCCTAAAAATAAATGCCATTCACGGAAAATTTCATACTATGTGTTTTATTATAATTAAGTAAAACTTTTTGAGAAGACTTTTTGTTATCAGACTTGTTTTCACTCTGATCAAAAACTGTGCATATTTTCAAACCGGCTCACATATACGCTCTGGTCAAAGATGTGAGAAACTTTTCAGCTCTTCCTTTCTACTAAGTACACAATCAAAATAAAGTTCACATGCTGCATAAATTCGAATACATAAATACAAGTACACACTACTCGAATATGTAAGTCCAAAATATCTAATACATAAGTACGAAAATACATATAAGCCGACCAACACACTGGAAAAATGTGCAACCAAATGGTTTAAGCTTGATCATTGCCATCATCACTGGGACCAACTGTGACGACCCGAATCCTTGAGGGTTTGAGTGTCACCAATCATACCTTTAAGATTCTCGTTGAGGGACTTAAATAATAAATTCAAGAATTTAATCATAATAAACATACATCTTTGAAACAATGAATTTAAATAATTTAGATTCATAAAATGTAAATAACTCTTAATAATTTAAAGTCTAAAGAAAATTCTGAAGAGGAAAGAAAAAAAAATTGGCCACACGGGAAAATTATTTGTTTATATATTTAATTTCTTGATAGAGAACTCTCACAGTCATATACCACCCCAAGCCAACGGTCTCGAATCGTCAATCATCTGAAATTGGGAAACATAAGAAGGATGAGAAAATAAATCTCAATAAGCGTACATGCATAGCTAATTCATACATAGATATTTCAACGAAAAATTCATACTTGCATAGGGAGATACAAACATTGGACCGAACTTAGATGGTGCCAGTTTTCATGCGTAGCGCTACTAGACTCCGATCCATTCTTACATAACATAGATCCATAGCAGTGAAATACATGAAGAAACTGTACTCTTATACGTAAACATAAATACACGCTTACCTTGCGTGAGGATAGTCAAAGATAACAATAAAGTATTGATTGTACTTCCGACCTTGAACTACACGTGTGGATAGTGATTTATTTGTGCATATACAAATTGTAAGCGTATATGAGAGAGAGAGAGAGAAAGAGAGAGAAAGAGTGTGTGTGTGTGTGTGTAATGAAAAGTGGTGTAAAGTGGCATATACTTTGGTGCCTTTAAATAGGGTAGAGCTAGGTCAAATCATATTATCTAAACATGGTAAAGAATGAATTCTTGTCCCCCCTTAATTTACGTAAAAGGTAAGGAAATCGTCTTTCTCATTATACACACACATCATTCTATATATATTGTACCTAATTAATGACGTAATTGTGTAATAATTTAAATCATCTAACAATCCTATATATTCTTTACATAATTACATATTTCTTTCCTATTTACATAAATACACATATATAAGGAAAATCCCTTTAACATATTTAACTTTTATATATATATATATATATATATATATATATATTGGTTACTGTAGCATAAGAAAACAAAAATATTTTTTTTTTCTTTTTTTGTTTTTTTAAAAAATTGTACCATGGTCCTTCAACTACTTATCACACACCACTAGGTCCTTATACTTTCATACACATATATAAGGAAAATCCCTTTAACATATTTAACTTTTATATATATATATATATATATATATATATATATATATTGGTTACTGTAGCATAAGAAAACAAAAATATTTTTTTTTTCTTTTTTTGTTTTTTTAAAAAATTGTACCATGGTCCTTCAACTACTTATCACACACCACTAGGTCCTTATACTTTCATAAAGTCTTAAATTCATATTTAATGGTTAGAGATAAAGTTCGGGATGTCACAATCTACCCCCTTAAAATAAATTTTGTTCTCGAAATTTACTTTGAGATTCCTCGAAGAGTTGTGGAAATTTGGCGCTCATTTCTACTTCTCACTCCCAAGTTGCTTCTTCAGCCGAGTGGTTATGCCACTGTACTTTTACTAAAAGAATCACCCTGTTTCTGAGTGCCTGAAACTTTTGATTAATGATTCTCACTAGCAACTCTTCGGAAATCAAGCCACGTTGTAATTCAATCGACTGATGATTAATTACATGGCTCGGATCAGGTACGTACATTCTGAGCATAGATATGTGAAAAACGTCATGTACTGCTGAAAGTTCTGGAGGTAAGGCTAACTGATATGCTACTTTTCCAACGCATTTCAAGATTTCAAATGGACCAATAAATCTTGGTTGTAACTTCCCTTTCTTGCCAAAACGTAATACTCCTTTCATAGGCGCAACTTTGAGAAACACTTTATCGTCCTCAAAAAATTCCAACTCCTTCCTTCTCTTATCTGCATAGTTCTTCTGCCTGTCCTGAGTTGTTTTCATGTTGCTTCGAATTTTCTCGATAGCTTGCACTGTCTGTTCAATGATCTCTGGGCCCAAAATCTTACGCTCGCCAACTTCATCCTAGTGAATCGACGATATGCATTTTCTCCCATACAATACTTCATAAGGTGCCATGCTAATAGAGGAGTGATAACTGTTGTTGTAAGCAAACTCAATTAATGGTAAATGCCTCTCCCAATGCCCTCCAAATTCAAGGACACAGATCCTAAGCATGTCCTCCAATGTTTGAATCGTTCTCTCAGACTGTCCGTCTGTCTGCAGATTGAAGGCTGTGCTAAATTTCAACTTAGTCCCCAACGCTCGGTGTAGACCCTTCCAAAAATTTGATGTGAATCTTGGGTCTCTGTCTGAAACAATTGAAATGGAAACCCCATGCAATTTTACTAACTCATTCACATACAACTGTGCTAATTGGTCCATAGAAAATGTCATTCGTACTGGTAGAAAATGAGCTGATTTGGTGATTCAGTCCACAATTACCCAAATGGCCTCATGACCTTTTGTTGACTTTGGAAAGCCGACAACAAAGTCCATCGTCACATGTTCCCATTTCCATTCTGGAACTTCTAAGGGTTCAAACAACCCAGAAGGTCGTTGGTGTTCGGCCTTCACTTGCTGGCAAACTAGACACTTCTCAACGTGTTCAGCTATATCTTTCTTCATTCCCTTCCACCAAAATACTGTTTTTAGGTCCTGATACATCTTTGTGCTTCTCGGGTGCACTGAATAGGGAGCAGAGTGAGCCTCTTCTAGAATTTCCTTTTTCAATTCCCTGAAGTCTGGGACACACAATCGCCCTTGACAATACAACGACTTATCTTCGACTATGGTGAAGTCCTTTCGTTTTCCTATATTTATTTCAGTTTTAATAAACTCAAAAGATTGGTCACCCTTTTGGTAACTTTTAATCATGTCACGGAGTGTTGGTCGGATCAAAAGTACTGTCATCCTAGCGACGACATCAGGCGGAGCAATGACAATTTTGAGACTCAACCGTTCAAACTCTTTCCACAGAGGTCTCTACACGGTCAACATTGCCACTTGACCAGTTGTTTTCCTACTTAAGGCATTAGCCACCACATTTGCCTTGCCGGAGTGATAATGGATTTCACAGTCATAATCCTTCACCAACTTGAGCCATCTCCTTTGCCTCATGTTCAATTCCTTTTGAGTGAAGATGTACTTGAGGCTCTTGTGATCCGTATAAATGTCACACCTTCTCCCGTAGATGTAGTGCCTCCAAATCTTTAGAGCATGGACTACTGCAGCAAGTTCTAAGTCATGTGTGGGATAGTTTTGTTCATATGGCTTCAATTGTCTTGAAGCGTATGCAACCACCTTGCCTAGTTGCATCAAGACGCAACCAAGGCCTTGCTTAGATGCATCACTATAGATTACAAAACATTCTAATCCTTTCGGTATAGTTAACACTGGTGCACTCACCAACTTTTGTTTCAACTTTTCAAAACTATGCTCGCATTTTTCGGTCCAGTTGAACTTTGTATCCTTACGGATTAGCTGTGTCAATGGTCCAGATATTTTTGAAAACTCCTCAATGAACCTCCAGTAATATCCGACTAGGCCCAGAAAACTACGAATTTCTTCTACATTAGTTGGCCTCGACCAATTTAGTACTGCTTCCACTTTACTTGGATCCACTTCTATTCCTCGTGCTCTGACAACATGTCTGAGAAATGCTACTTGTTCCAACCAAAACTCACATTTCTTAAGCTTAGCGTACAGTTTCTCCTTCCTCAAAGTCTCCAGCACGATCCTCAAGTGTTCATCGTGTTCTTTCTCGCTTCTAGAATAGACTAGGATATCATCGATAAATACGATGACAAAACGATCCAGGTATTCATGAAAGACACGATTCATCAGATCCATGAATACTCCAGGAGCATTGGTCAGACCAAATGACATAACTAAGAACTCATAGTGACCGTATCGAGTTCTAAAAGCTGTCTTTGGAATATCGCTGGTCTTGATCCTTAACTGATGGTAGCCGGATCGAAGGTCGATTTTAGAAAATACTACTGTACCTTGAAGTTGGTCAAATAAGTCTTCGATCCTTGGAAGAGGATACTTGTTCTTGATAGTGATTTTGTTCAGCTCTCGGTAATCGATGCACATCCTCATCGATCCATCTTTCTTCTTAACAAATAATACTGGCGCTCTCCAAGGTGATACACTGGGGCGGATAAAACCTCTTTCTAAGAGTTCTTCTATTTGTACTTTTAATTCTTGTAGTTCTTTAGGTGCCATCCTATAAGGAGCCTTAAAAATTAGTGCTGACTCGGGAATGAGATCGATCGTGAATTTCACCTCTCGTTTCGGTGGCACGCCTGGTAATTCGTCTGGAAAAACTTCAGGATATTTCCGTACTACTCTATAATCATTGACAATCAAATCTTTATCTCCTTTACAGCTTACTACCGACATAAGAAATCCTGCATTACCTTCCGATCGTAAGATCTGTCGTGCTTGAAATGCATAAATTACATGTGGTAAGGATTTTCTATTTGTTACAGATAATCGAAATTCCTCTTCTCCTGGCTTTTGGAAGACCACTTCTTTCTCGAAACAAGGAATGGTCACATGATTTGTGGATAGCCAGTCCATTCCAAGAATAACATCAAATTCATGTAAATCCAATACATATAGCTCCATCTCTAAAGATCTACCGTCAATTTCTATTCGTGCTGCCTTAACTATGTTATCTGTATTCAACACACTTCTGGAAGGGATAGATATTTCTATGGGAGAACACGCATGTTCAATAACCACATCAAGTTTTCGTGCGAACTTAAGGGAGTGGGTGGCACCAGAATCTATCAGTACATAGGCAAGAAAGTCAGATATGAGGATGTTACCTGCTAAAATGTTACGGTTCTGACTCTCCTCTTGTTCTGTTAGCGCGAAGATCCTTGCTTGCCCCTTAGGTTTGTATCCCTGCTTTTGTTGTGCATTTCCTTGTTGTTTGTTTTTCGGGCAAAATATAGCCACGTGCCCTTGTTCTCCACACTGAAAACATGCATTCGTCCCCATACGACAAATCCCCAAGTGGTGTTTCTGGCATTTATTGCAAAGTGGGTAGCTCTTATCTCCACCTTGGGTTGACCCTACCTTGCCCTTCTTAGCATAGTCCTGTCTCTCTTTGCCCTTATTATCTTCCCATTTGTGCTTTTCTAACTGTAATTGCTGCTGTTTGCTCTCCCCACTATAGCGGCCTTTGAAGTCTGCCAACTGTGCCATTGCTAACACTTCATGGTAGGTCCCCAGCTCGAGCACTACTATCGCTTGCCTCATGTCATCTCTCAACCTCTTTCTGATTTCGAATACCCTACCCCAGTTCGAGCACTACTATCGCCTGCCTCAGGTCATCTTTCAACCTCTTTCTGATTTCGAATACTCGTGGGATAGTACTTCTTCAAAAAAATTCCTTAAATTCATTCCATGTCCAGATGTGCCCACGAATCCTCGACCTAGCGGTTGAGTTCCACCAGCATCTAGCACCCTTCTTCAGCGTGAATGTTGCGCATGTAACCTTTTTTGGATCCGGGCAGTCAATGAGGTCGAAGATCCTTTCTATTCCAGCCAGCCAATCATCTGCCTCTAAAAGGTCTATATTACCCTCAAAAGTTGGGGAATGTTGTTTCCTGAATAGCTCAACGATAACAATGACTTGATTATTGTGTCCCCCGCCATAGTGGGTGCCTGTGGCTGGGGTGGTGGGGTTGGAGGCGTCGGCTGGCTTGGTGGTTGTGGCGGCGCCATTGCTTGTGAAAAAGTGTGCATCATGGCCAGGAATTGCTGGGCGAAATGTGGGTCTACACCGTTAGGTTGGGGTTGTTGAGGTCGCTCACTTTTGTTGTTAACTCTTCTACCCCAAGGTGCCATAGCCTTAATAAATAGTATAAAGCTAGTTAAAGACCGAATGAGGAAAGGAATTGATTTTAATAATATCATTATTCAAAAGCCCTTATAAATTCATAACAATTGAAGGAATACTACACTGAAACGAAACATTAAACTGAAAACAAAACGCTAAACATGAAAGACTATGGTCTAATAATTTTCTCCAGTGCTCTCGTTTGGTTATGGGTCCTCGTCTTCCTCTGGATCTTCATCTTCTTCTGGATCTCCGGGAACATACTCTATTATGTGGCCCTCACTATCTACCTCTGGTACTTGCTCATGGCCTCCCTCCTAGGATGCGTTATGAGGCTGATGCCGATGGTGGTTGGGCTCATACCCTTTAGGCCTTATTATCATTCGGTAATCTTTGCTGTTGATCACCCATCTTTCTCTAAGGTTAGCAATAAGGAGTTTGACAAACATCTAACGATTGAACATTATATCGAGTTGTTCAGCAAAATTTCTCCAATATCCCGTAAGGGTTCTAAGGAGGTGGAAGACTGCCTCATCTCTACAAAGCTCATGACCATTTAGGCTAGCTCCCCGATGAATTTCTTCAATAGCTTCCAAATGTTCCATGAGATTATGGTTTGGGTTTTTTGTATAAAACCTAAGGAGGTATAAGAATCTTGATAGGTTCCGTCTTCTGACCTTCTCTCTTCTTAATTGAGCTGAACTACTAGGCATCTTAAAAAAAAAAGTCATGAAAACTGCTAAGTACTTTAGTTCGAACTAAGTATATATATATTTTATAATAAGATTAATGCCTCCCTAAATTTAAAATAAGTTTGTACTATTGTCTTTGTTTTATTGATTTGAATAACGCATTCTGAGAGACTTCTAGGTAAGGAGGGGGGGCCACAAGTAGGCCACTTAAATCCCAAGCTCTCCTTAGACGGTTTAGGTCCTTTTGACAAAGCCTTTCAGTTTTGCGAATATACAAATTAGAAAACTCAGACAATAGGTGAAGATGTCTAAAATAATTTTATTTTATTTTATTTTTTATTTTTAATCCCTAATTGGCACTTTCAACTTAAAGGATTCGCATAGTAGTATTCATCATGTTATGATTCTCTAGAATTAATTTAGATGGAGAGTAACACATGATTAATTAATTGAGAACATAACATATACTTATTTAAGTAGCCTATACTTAATCACAAACATTTTGGTTATGATAACTAAACATGTATTGCTAACATATAAACAATTAAACTTAGACGTTTGGACCCTTTAACATATCATCCTATCATCTTCTATTCATGCATTCATAAATCATATTTTCTACATAATTACACATGATGAAAACAAAATAAAAATTTCATAAGTTGGTACACAAGTTACCTGATTCGAAAAGACGTGGCCTGGGGTATGGTGCAGCGGGGTCACTTAAATCAATTAAAATTTATATATATATATATAAAACCAGTGAATAGTGTTGTTTACTGTTCACGTACTGTTCACTTGAACAGTAACAATTGCTGCTGAATAAAACTCAAATATAACTTTAAAAGGTAATAATAAATAATAACTTAAATTACACCTAAACTTAACTTAAAAAGGTAATAATAATTTACCTAAAAAATATATATATAACATACCATAACTTAAAAAGGTAATCAGTGAACAATACATTGTTTTACTGTTCACGTACTGTTCACGTGACAGTGAAGTTGCTGCTGTCCAAAAATTTTGAAAGTCTCCAAGAATCGTAAAGGCTCTGATACCAACTGTGACGACCCAAATCCTTGAGGGCTCGAGTGTCACCAATCATGCCTTTAAGATTCTCGTTGAGGGACTTAAATAACAAATTCAAGAATTTAATCATAATAAACATACATCTTTGAAACAATGAATTTAAATAATTTAGATTCATAAAATGTAAATAACTCTTAATAATTTAAAGTCTAAAGAAAATTCTGAAGAGGAAAGAAAAAAAACAAAGAAATTGGCCACACGGGAAAATTATTTGTTTATATATTTAATTTCTTGATAGAGAACTCCCACAACCATATACCACCCCGAGCCAACGGTCTCGAATTGTCAATTATCTGAAATTGGAAAACGTAAGAGGGATGAGAAAATAATTCTCAATAAGCGTGCATGCATAGATAATTCATACATAGATATTTCAACGGAAAATTCATACTTGCATAGGGAGACAGAAAAATTGGACCGAACTTAGATGGTGCCAGTTTTCGTGCGTAGCGCTACTAGACTCCGATCCATTCTTACATAACATGGATCCATAGCCGTGAAATACATGAAGAAACTGTACTCTTATACGTAAACATAAATACACGCTTACCTTGCATGAGGATAATCAAAGATAACAATAAAGTGTTGATTGTAGTTCCGACCTTGAACTACACGCGTGGATAGTGATTTATTTGTGCGTATACAAATTGTAAGCATATATGAGAGAGAGTGTAATGAAAAGTGGTGTAAAGTAGCCTATACTTTGGTGCCTTTAAATAGGGTAGAGCTAGGTCAAATCATATTATCTAAACATGATAAAGAATGATCTTGTTCCCCCTTAATTTACGTAAAAGGTAAGGAAATCGTCTTTCTCATTATACACACATATCATTCCATATATATTGTACCTAATTAATGACGTAATTGTGTATTAATTTAAATCATCTAATAATCCTATATATTCTTTACATAATTACATATTTCTTTCCTATTTACATAAATACACATATATAAGGAAAATCCCTTTAACATATTAAACACACACACACACACACACACACACACACACAAACACACACACACACACACATATATATATATATAAGAAAACAAAAATATTTTTTTTTCTTTTTTTCTTTTTTTAAAATATTGTACTATGGTCCTTCAACTACTTATCACACACTACTAGGTCCTTATACTTTCATAAAGTCTTAAATTCATATTTAATAGTTAGAGATAAAGTTCGAGATGTCACACCAACACCTCTGACCTCATATTCGGACTGCTCTTCTAATATATTGCGCATTCCAAACATGTGACACAACTTAGCATACTCTGCAATCGTTTTGTCCACCTCTCAGTTGGTATACTTGCCTTTTTTATATTCATTCATAAAGAAGGCTCTGGTGGCTATTTCAACCTCCAGCTAGAAATTCTCTAGACGATCTTCTAAAGAAGAAATATGAGCACCCGAAGACTTCTTCAAGCCAGCAAGCTCCTCTTTCAACGAAAGATTTTCTCTAACCATCTCAGCTAGCTCATCCATTGCCTTTTTTGCCGCCAAGTCAGCATCCTTCTTTCCAATCGACAATATTTTCGTTCTCTCCATGTAATAAGGTGTTTACATCCTGTAATGAGCGCTCCCATCTCGCTTGTCTAATGGCCTCGTCCTTCTGGAAAATAGCACCTTGCAACCTCTGAAGTTAACAAAGAAAGTTAGGCACAATCAAATGGATTTAAAAAAACCTGGAATATTTGGGCCATTATGCTCTCCGATGCCTTCACTTGTCCAAGTTTTCGTAACGAGAGAAAGTTAGGCACAATCAAATGGATTAAAAAAATACCTGGAATATTTGGGCCATCATGCTCTCCGCTGCCTTCACTTGTCCAAGTTCTTCGTAACGAGCTCGGTCTTCAGAAAACAAAAGACCTTATCCAAGAGCCACCACGCCTGGATTAGAAAATGCTGAAGAGTCGGCTGGAAAAGATAACACGATCGAACCATCATCTCCAGAAGTCGGTACTGTACAACTGCGCTTTCGTACTGCCAGAGAAGCATCGTCAGGAAGTTTTGTCTGGCTCAGTAAGCCATGAGACGAGGCTGGAGGATCAACTAGTCCTGTTGAGGAAGAACATGTCTTAGACTTCTTTTTCTCTTCGCCTTTCTCCTCTCCAGAGCATCGAGCGAAGATCCTCTCACTCTCGACATGACATCATCTGCAACCTCACGTTTAGTCGAGTTAAGTGAGCCACACAAAGAGAGATCACTACCAATAATTTCCAAACCCCTCTTTATCATTACGATAGGGACCATATGTCTAGGGAATTTAGATGGAATACCTCTTGGTTCTTCCAAAGCATGAGCCCACAAACTACTTGAAGCTAGAACCTCCGAGGATAAAAGAAACCAACAATCCCGCTGACTTTCGGATATCGCTAAGATCTTCGAAATACGCTCATTCACTAACAGGCCCTCAATTGGCTGCGTATTAAGGCGACGACCTACAAGAAAGTAGAATAAGAACATCAAATTAGTAAAATGCATTACATAAATTACTAACATACGGAACTCACCACGTGACCATGCTAAAGGAAACCTATAATCCCCCGATACAACCAAATCCCCTTACGTAAGAAAATACGACCCTTTCCAGCCGTTATCTCTGGAATTAAGACCAATTATCAGTCGCTTGATCTTCTTTCTCGCATTTAAAGAAAACTGACATTTTTCTCCGTCATGCTCCCTTATAAAATACCCATGTAATAACTCTGGCATGCCAAACATAATATCATGTCGCTATGTAAGGACTTGGAGGGCCAGGAGCAACCACCAATAATTGGACATAAGTTGACTTGGTGCGATTTCAAAATACTTTAACACCATCGCGACCATTTGGAGAATCAAGAATCGAAAACCGTCTTTGAACAGAAACTCATAGAAAAACGTCCAACCAGGAACATTCCATGACACCCTTTCATGTTGTCGTGGGAAACGGAGACGTATAGATGTGGATACACCATAACTATCTTGAATTCTTACCAAATCAGCTTCTTTCAGACGGCTTGGTACATTACCCGTAAACAAAATATCAACCCCACCCGGACGACTCTGCTCAGAAGAATCAAATCCAAGGTTGCCACCGTCTAGACTTTGACTAGCCGAATAACTTCCAACACGAATACTTTCTGGATCGGCTTGATATGTTGAATAAATCCCAGGATCACCCATAAATCCTGCAAGAGTCGGTTCGTCTGGACGGTTAGACTTGTGTAATTTTCCATCCAAAAGTTTTCGTTAGGATGGACGTATCGACCAGTACCTTCGTCCGGCCAAATTTTGGATGGATTAACGAAACAATCTTTTCCTGCTCCGTTTGGATTACTACTAAAATCATTCTATTCAATTTTTGTAAAAACAACTATTCTTTATTACCCAAACTTTCTTATGGATCAAAACTCCAAAAAACGTTGAATCAAACTCCCATCAACCACTCTTGAATATCCAAAAAATTCTGAAGAACATTCAAACACATTCAAGAAAAATCGAAGAACAACTAAAATGAAGGAGAACAAAAGAGAACTCACCAAAATCTCTTCAAGTTACCAATGCCAAATGAGAAAGAATGAATGAAATCTTTAAATCCTATGAAGGCACGTCCTACCAGAAAAAAGAGCGGCTACAAAATTCATCTAAATGTGTGCACTCAACCATTTGAATAGACATGCTACTGTCTGACACTTTAAGTACGTATTCCGTACTTTCCAGTCCGATCAAAAAAAATATTTGTTATATATATTACCGCTCGACATCTGCTGCGAAGCGACAAAATATATATAGAAATATACACACACACACACACACATATGTATATATACACACATGTATAAAAAATTTAAAATAATGGTGCATTTACCGTTCGGCAGTACTGCTAAGCGGAAAGACCAACTTGTGCATGCTTGCATGTGACATTTGCTGCCATACGGCACAACTTGCCGGGTAGCAGCAAATAATTCCACATGGCTCGCCAAACCGTGTGGTTTATTTCCTAACCAGACGATTCCGAATCGTGTGGAATTTTCAAGTGGAATATCTCCGAGACGTGCGGAACTTTTGAAACATCACTCACATTTGTCTAGCTGAGTAGAGGATTGTCGCATTGTTCCAATCGTGTTATGGACTTCATCAAGTCACCGAGCTATGGTTCGATAATTTATTTTCGACCAAAATTTCACTTTTCGACTCGAAAAGTTGTTTGCACGAAATTCTGAATTTCTGCTCGATAACTTATCCGAATGTTTTGAATTAATCTCTGATAAATTATTTGCGAGATTATTTCATTCTACATTTAACGCAAATATCAAATAAATGAAAAATCATTCGGCCATGCCGAACCAAATGGTCAAACGGTCTATACCTATGACCAACATATACCACCTCAAGGTCTGATCAGCCCTTGGTTATGTGTTACAAAGTTAATACAAGTTCAATAATTTCCTATCTTCCAGTGAATAATATTGACACGAAAATTACCTTTTAATTTGAGTATCACTCGAAATAAAGAGTAGGGGACAAATTGTAGTAGTAAAAATTATTCTATTGGCCCAAATATCTCAAAAATATACAACGAGGCCAGAAAAAAGGCCCATTCGACAAAATACCGCTTTGGCCCAACTCGAAGATATCATATAACTCGAAAACATCACGGATCGGCTCAAAACTTCTGAAAGTCTATCCTCAAACAATTTAGTCATATCGTAACAGACTTGACCAAATCCAGATGGATGATGCTTATCACGAAATCGATCAGAATACAACTGACCATATCTCCACCTAATCGAAAATCTCGGAGAATCTTTACCGATTTTGACTAGACGGTTGTGACATTACTCCTATAAATACTACCATCTACCGGATGAAAGGTACGCTCACTTGAAAACATTCAACTTCAATTCTTCACTTCCCATCTGACACTTTCGTATTCATCTATACAAGCTTACTGACTTGACCTTCGGAGAGTCTTCGGCCGACACCACACCAGTGTCCTCTTGAGACCCTTTAACGATTTTTCTTTCGTAGTGTATTTTTTGAGTTCTTCAGGATTGCTGGTGGCCCAATCAATCTGAAATTTTCAATTGTAGAATCTACCGTCTACAATAATCAAGATGTTTAATTGAAAAGAAATAAAAGTCTACAAAAAAGTTCATACAAATCTATAAAAGTACGTAAAAGTTTAGGAAAATCTTTTACAATGAAATCTATAAAAGTCTACGAAGGTCTGTTAGGAAATATGTTACGCCTTTAATGACGTGGACATTAGTTCACACGCCGGGTCATCATAGTCAGCCAAATCAACTCCAATTGGGACCATTTAAACATCAACACCTCGGGGCAATTTTGCCGTTGTTTGGTCCATTTGTTAGTCAGTTCGGAGTGCTTGCGCGTAAGGAGCCTGAATGTGTATCTGGACCAAGGTGTTGGTTGATTAATGTGACGCCTAATGGCGTACTAGGAATAAAGAGTGTAGGAGGGTAGGAACAAAGAGTGTAGGAGTGTGGGTTGGGCTGGGCGCGGAGTGGCGTGTTTTTTTTGCCATTCTTATACAGGGCCATCAAGCTGCGCAAACAGCCGCTCTTAATTCTTACTTGCAGCGAGGATTTATTCATTCGGCACTACAAGTATACCATCAGTATCTACCCGGAGCGTATGGAAATCAGACAATAAATGATGAGGGACAAGTTCAATACTCTAATTTCAAAGTCAATGGTATATGATGAACAACCCTAATGCTGAGCTCAGCCTCCCATCCAAGATATTTTTAGAAGCCAGAACCATCTAGAACCCACAGTGTGTTTGACAGGCTTGGAAGCTATTCTCCTAGAAATAGGCACGAGAGAGGGCAGGCACGACGGCTGGCTAAGCATAGAATGTTCCTCCTGTACAACAGGACTATCAGCCAACTCATACACTAATGCATCAGCCAACACAATTTTCCACTCAGTTCACTAATGAACATCTCCTCCAACAAATGTTGCATACTCATGCCCCAGTGGGGACATCTCTCCCTCAACTGCAGTTCTTTTAAATAGATGATGACGATGAAATATGCCCATTTTCTGAAGAAATACGCCTGTGCAGCATGTCCCACAATTTTGAAATGCCGGAGATAGGCAAATATGCAGGCAAGGAAGGTCTAGATGATCACTTTTTGAATTACCACGTCAGCATGGAAATAGACGGGGCAACACCAGCACTTAAATGCAAAGCATTTTCCCTAACTTTGGAAGGAAATGCTTTTAGATGGTATAAAAAGCTCCTTCATGGGAGCAACCACAGTTGGAAAGACCTGAAGACAGCCTTCAGAAATGAGTTTGTATCCTCTCGGCCTGGCTAACTCTCCCTTCAACGCTTGCAAGATATGAAGCAAGGAAAGGATAAATCACTAAAAAGTTATTTAGCCAGGTTTATCGAAGAAATGCACAATTGTGAAAACATCAAGGAGGCAGAAATGTTCTCTGTGTTTAAAGGATGTCTTGATATGAGTAGAATATTTTGGAGAGATGTTCGAAGCAGAAAACCTCATTATTACAATGCCTTAATAGACTTGATGAAAGAGGAAATCATATATGAAGAAATGGCATGGGCTAGAAATAGCCATGTGCATCTGAGTTCCAATCAAGGGGAGGTAGACCAATCTCAAACCATCTAGTAGAGTTACTCATAATGAGTCTGGACATCGTTCGAAAAGCTCCTCTCCATTTCCCTGGAATAGGTTCTAGTTATGCCGCGAAAATCCCAAAGGCAATCCCTAACTTGTATTTCAAATTGAATACTCCAGTCCCCAATGCACGTACTAGAGAAGCAGGTACAAGAAAATATTCCAAATAGTCTTTTACTAGACCATATTGCAGCTACCACATGTACTATGGGCACAAAACGGAGGATTAACGTAACCTACAAATGTTGGCAGACCAAAGGACTCAGAAAAAGTCTAACCCACTAGCTGGAATAAGTCTAGGAAAGATCTACTCTCCTCATCGATCCAACGAGTTGTATCAAAATTGGCGTTACAATGATAAGAATGAAGATAAGGGAATAGATAGTCGCCAAATAAGGCGTGGACAAAGGGTGTGGAAAACATACAAAGGCATGAGGTAATCTAGACTCACCTTTTGCTATAGGAGCCATGTTCCTATTAACTGAGTCTAGAAGTTTGGAGACAACTGATAAAGACATACATTGTAACTTCGGAGTGTGGCTCCTAAAAAAAGATGTAAATGCAGCCTCATTCCACACTCGAAGGCGTCGCTCATTACTACCACATACCCATTTATGATGGCTATAGGGCCTATCCAACTTTTTGGATAATATCAACCTTACACCTTCCAGGACTCAATACTTGTCCCTAATTTTGGTAGAGTCGGAGATGCTTAGTTCGGAGGGATACTTATTGCAAGCCCAATAGCTAAGGTCTGACTCTGGATCATTATGGTTCCCAGAAAGCTCCCTTACATAACTAACCCACCCATCCACGTGCTTCATTACCTCATGGATTAGTCCGAAATTTTCCTTGTGAACCCTATAAATGGCCCGGTCATCTTCTCCAGAATCTATCATTTGATTAGAGGACTCTACTAACCCTTTCCATTTTTCCTTCTTCAAACTCTCATCCATCTGCTTTTGCAGATCTGCTGCTTCATCCGAAGTAAGTTTTGCTATCATAAAATTGATTTCCTCTGCTTCACTGTCAGAATCACCCAAAATTATTACTTGAGTAAATTGTACAATCCATTTTTCGTAACCATCCTAAAATAATTGGTATTGAAAGCTAGCTTAGAGATTGGGAAAAGAGCCATAACGGGCTCCGTCATAACCACTATATCCCTCGAAACGATTCATACAACCTCTTCCAAATTACCACCACTCATATCAACCATCTTGCGGTGGTTGAAATTTGTATTTCAAATTGGGTAGAAAAATGAATAAAATCAACATGTAGAAAAACAAGCAAAATAGGGATAGAAGACATGCACTAGACAGAATAAGAGTATACCTGCTAATTCAGAACAAGATTTCCTTGATGGAATTCTTTTAAAATTGAATGGAGCTGTGACAAATATTATCTGAAAACAGTTGATGGAAATCCTTTTCGCCAAAAATAAAATTGACCCGATGATTTTTCAGTTCTCTTAATGATTAAAAATAGCGTGAAACAGTAAAACCCAACTTGACTTAATCCTTTTATAGACTCCCAGACTCCATCCTTACCGTCTATCCTAAAGGGCCATAGATCTAGACTCTTCATGTGTCCCATAGTAAGGACTGTTAAAACCAATAAGCGGGAATTCACAAAAGATCCAACAGCTTAAATTTACTGGTGTCTAACGCACGCGTGCAGCCGCGCTACCTGGGTAGCCACCACTCGCCCACATCTCATCATCATCTTCCCACGTTTCCACGCCATTATTGCGAACCGTCAATTAACCTTGGAAACACGCGAACTCTGTTGACACACAACCCACAAAACTACCCAATGGTCACCCCTGAATTAATTAAGGGGTCCAAATGTGTATTCGGACCAAGGTGTTGGTTGATTAATGTGACGTCTGATATGACAGTCCGATGGTGTGTTAGGAACAAAGAGTGTAGTAGGGTAGAAATGATGACTTGGACAACAAAAGATGGACACATATGAAGATTACTATGCTGCTTGCATGAAGGACATATGGATTTGCCCACACATGAAGGAACTTAAACCCCCCACCCAGCTTGAACTTTGGCTATAAACAATTCATTAAACACATCCATGAGGGTAAGTGAGAAAAAAACGCATAACATATTGCTATCCGTAGACTTTTCCCTTATTATTCTTTACTTTAACCACTCAAAAAAAATAAAAAAAATAAAACTTGAGCATCGGAGAAAATATAGTGGCCATACTAGCTGCCTGTGCTTGTTGACTTATTTGTCTAAGTGTGTAGATAACACGTGGGTCAAGGAAGGGAGAGTTAATGACTGTTGATTTTGGGTCTCACCGCATTCTAAGGTCAACAAAATACATTGTGGACATATCGTGCATATTGAAACGATAAAGAGAGAATTTGTGTTCAAAAATTGAAACAAGTGATCAAGAAATGATACATGGAATAAAGATTTCAAGATTTGCAAATTTACAATTACATGATTAACCCTCTATTTTGATTTAGTGTTGCTTCTCTTTCTTCTTCTTTGTAGATGAATATTAAATAATAAATATTGAAATTTTAAAAAAAAATTATTTATAAAACATCGAGTTCAAGATAAAACGCGAAAATTAATTTTGAATTTTAAAAATTATGTAAATGAAAATCACCTTTTTATTAAAATTTCAATATATTTGTCTTTACTTCGTTCCTCACATTTACACCCACGTTCCCACTTGCATTCGCCTTTACTTTTCCCCATAGCACTCTATTTCATCTTCCCCCTTTCCTTGCCCACTCATGTGGGTCTACTCTTTATTGGTAGCTTATTCGCAACTTTAGATATTTATAATTATTTTAAGATATTTTTTTAGTTAAACAACAATGCTACCACACAAAGTATAGCACCCTGATTATATGTACTTTTTCTCCGTACATTTCATAAAACACACATTTATTGACTACACATTTCGTAAAATTTACAATTTATCATTACTTAAAAATAATTTTAACACTACTTATCATAATAACAAATTAAATCTTATTATCAATAAATATTAAAAATTATGTAATATTTATCCACCATTCTGTCCGAAAGTCATTTGAATGACTTCAAACTATTTTCTTTCTTATATTTAGAAATTTTGTATTAAATCTTACAGAGTTAAAACAAAACGTGATGATTATGGAAGATAATTAAAAGATTGATCACTCCAGTAAGCTTGATCAACGGTCCCTGTGACATCAAATAGCCCATCATCTCCACACCGTCCTCCTCCGCCGGTTCCCCAATCTAGCGCCGCCGCAAGTCCGCCGTTACTCATTCGATTCTCCTCTGTGAACTCAAACTGATGAACCGTCTGATCCAAATACCCACCCGCAAAAGAGGGCACCATTATCGCCGGGCTAGGATTCTCTGTGGTCGGAGCTTGCTCGTTCTGCTGCAGCCGATCCAACGGCGTGGAAACGTCTACCATGTTGAACCCTAGCATATTTTCCAAGTCCTCCGATGACGGCAGCAGGCTAGTAAAGCTTCCGATGTCCGTGAAAATCTGACCGTCCGTTGGTTGATTCGCCGGCGGTTGTGAATCAAAGCTAGGGTTTGTGGGATTCACATTATAAAACCTCGAATCAGGAAAATTGTATCCTATACTCGTAGCATTATTCAATGATACAGAACCTAAATCGGTGCTGGAGCCGACGTTGCCTGTGGCTGAGGTAGAAGCCGCGGCGAGACTGGAACTTTCGCTGCTCGAATGCGAATTCGATTTGCGTTCTTTCGCAGTGCTACTTTTCGGCTTGGACCGCTTGCCCGTCTTCCGGTTGCCGCCTCCAACGGGAACGTTACGGAGTACGCCGCCTTTGGTCCAGTACCGCCGGCAGTTCTTGCAGAAGTGGCGCGGCTGAGAGTTGTTATAATTATTGTAATAACAAAACTTGGTGTTGAGCGAATCACACCGAGGACACTTCAACGCTTGCTGGTGGTGTTGCGGCCTCAGCTTCCTGTCCCCTCCGCCACCTCCTATTTCACATATATCTTCCATTATTTTCAAGCGAGTGCTCACATTTGCCGACTCAGTGAGTGACACAGTTCAAGAATTTTGAGTAGCTGAGCACTCTGACAAATATCCACAGAAAATCTTCCAGAATCAAAGGTATTTCTATCTGAATATTTTATGAATAAAAAATTCTATTATGTCTAATGACTATTATAACCCCAGTACTGTGTTAGGCAGGTGACTGATCCAATTACTAAATTAGCCCTATGAAGTTGAAGAATATTTCGCGTGACGGCACGTCTAGAATGGTAATATCACGTATTAATATTTATATTCGAGATTTTTCATATAGGTCCTTGAACCGTGACATGACCGTACGGTCCGTGGAATGGGACGGTTCAGTTGGGAAGTGAAACGTGTATGGTTTATAGAGAGAGATAGAGAGAGAGAGAGAGAGAGAGAGTATGAGGATTTTTGTGTCCACGAGGTGCTAGAATTGTCGGCCAATATATCGTATGTGCTGCTATCTTGTTTTTAAGCCATAATAATTGTATTAGTTTTCAATCTATTCTTGATTTCTTTTGGTTGAATTGATTTGATTTTCAAACGGTTTAGTCTAGTGTTGAAATTATTTTAAGTATTCATATTATAAGTAGTAAGTAAATATGTGGATAAAAAGTGGGTTGTAAGTTGTGAGTCTTATGAAATGTGTGAACACAAAATATGTTTGACTAGCTGAAATTGTAATTTAAGCACCACCAAACAAAGCTGTGAAAATAAGTTGAAAAATGAGATGAGATAAATACACTGTAAACATTTTCGTGCATATTTGGTGGTGCTGAATTTTTTTCTAAAAGTATTTATAAATTGTAGGTTTTATAAAATGTGTAAATAATAAATGAATAATTGTAGTAAGTTATGAATCTTACTAAATATGTTTGACTAATTTAATAGTTGATTAAATATTATTTTATTCTCTTCTTATTCACTATTTATAATTTATAAAAAAGTTTGGGTAAATTTTATCTAGTGTCCTTAACTTTTGACTTCATTTGCACTTATATTCTCGGTATTTAATTTTTGACATCTATCACCTCAATCTTTTATATGATTAGCAGCCAATGTCCTCACGTCTTTATATAATTAGCAGTCAATGTCCTCATGTGAGAGTATTGGTTGCTAATTATATAAAAAGTTGGGGTAATGGATGTCAAAATTTAATATTGAGGATACAAGTACAAATAAAATTAAAAATTGAGGACACTAGTTGCAATTTTCCCAAATTTTTTTATCAAACAAGCAATTTAGCATAATTACTTTGAATGAACATTTCAATGACAAAAACAAATGTCATATTGCACATGGGATGAGTAGGGTAGCTAGGTGGGGGGCCCTAATTCAGTCCTTGTGGTACTTGTTCATAACTTTCTGTGCAATGTGTGTTCAAATCTTCAACCTATATACAAAATTGTATAAAAATAGCTTTTGCCCTGTTTGGAATTCAATGAAATTTGACTTCTGGGAGGCCCATTCCTTGGTGTCTTCTCATATATTTCAATCCCTTAGATTGGAAAAGATATGGGCATTGAAAAATTTCATTGGTTTTGGTCTTGCATTATAATGGAAGTCATTGTCCTAAGCCACAAACTTTGTCTCCTGTACCACATTAAGGTCCAGTTGGTTGGCGTGTTGACATGCCCTTCAACTTTGGTCCCCATTCTTCAATCCCTAACAACCGTGGTGGTGGCCGGTGGAGTGTGGGGGAAGTGGGGTTGTCCATCTCCCCTAACCCAAGACCATGTAAAGTACGATTACCAAGGAAGTTTCTATTCTCGAACCTAACTCCCACCCTTGTCACTATTCGAGCATCAAACATGATTATAAATATCTTTCAACACAGTTTGGTAGGTTTGAAAACATCTAAGGTAGGAAATGCTTTAACTAAGAACATGGATTGCACTAAAATATGTATCACATCATTTCAAAATGTTTACATGGTAAAAAAAAAGGTGGTAGATATTTATCACAATGTCCACATTTGGATACCGTGAACGGTGTGTTAGACATTCTCTATTTATTTTTTGTATAATTTATGTCTATCGATGTGTGTTAAATCTATTTTATTTAATTTAATTTTATAATTTATCTCTACTAGAGTGTGTGTTAATCACCATTTATTTAATATTTTATATTTTATCTGCATCATCTCTCTTTTACAATTAGACTAATTTTTCCAATCCACAACTCTATTAGAAATGCTTTTCTCTTTGTCTCTGTTGATACACAAAATATTCCCAAACATGAAGGCTTTAAACAAAGGCCCAAAACAGGATATCCAAACATGGAGCTTGAATAAATTGTCAAGACGAGGCACAGAATTGCCTAAGCATACAAATGCCTGAACGATAGGACGAAACAAGGCAATGTTTGAGCGAATGAATTAATAACTACATTGCGCAGTTAATTGAGTAGTTTTACACATAACCCATAATTCAAGGTAACCATGAGTTAGTGGAAAAGACATCATGACAGTTACGGAAAGTTATGGAAGTGATGAGAAGTTATTTTAGAGAAGGTGCTATAAAGTAGTGGTCAGTTATGGATAAAAATTGCGCAAATGGCAATAAACGTATAAATTAAGCGAAGCAATTGAAGAAGAAAACAGAACAACTCTCACACAAAGGAATATGTAAATTTACATTTGAAGTTTTTTGCTTTCTATTTACAAACCTTGTAATTTCGCGTGCTTATGTCCCTTGGAGGCAAGTTGCATAATATAGTCTTTCAATTCAAAAACCACTTGTTGAGACATTGTCTGAAAAGGTCCCGTTACTTGTACATCGTCTGAGTAATATTTTAATTGTTAGCACGAATTAAAAGACGCGCGAAACAATTTGGCACGCTCAGTGGGATCTTTGGTGTTAGAAAGATTGGAAGCATCATGCCTCAAAAGAATTTCGGCAAGGAGCCAGCAAACCAACAGTCTATCCATTCCGTGATCGAACAATTTGAGGGTCAACAAAGTACCTCGGAGATGGAGAGACCAAATGTTAGTCGTTATAAATCAATGACGGAGTTGAGCTCCCGCACCATGTGTACATTGGTGGGGCGAACTCATGCAAGACATCGTACAATAGGTAAGTCTACAAAACATTCATAAGGTAGAAAGACTCATTCAAAATAGAAACAATCATTGTGACAATATGGCTAAACAATTGAATATGTTGAGCGAACTTATGAACAAAATGGTAAGCCAAATATGTCAATCAAATCCTTTAGGCGTGGGAAATCACTTCCAAACCAGAAGTCTTGTAGGTTATGGCTCACCAATTGTAAACACGAGCCAATGAGTAGAAACACCTGATATGGGACCAGTCACAACCAACTTAGGGGGTGCTGGAACATCTAACATATGTGGTAGTCTTAATATTAGAGAAAACGTTTAATATATGGGACAAAATGCTACACGTCTTAATAATGGGGTAACCCACATATCAATGGCAATAATGGGCCAAATAATGACACGTTCATGCCCAATATAGGGCCAAATCTTCTTAGGCTTCAGGCAATGCCATATGTACATCAGTCCATAGGAGTTCCTTTTAATCCCAATGCCATATTAAGAGATCAAGTTGTAGAAATCATGCAAGATCAGTTAGCTTTTGGAATACGGCCATTGATATAGTGATGCGGCCAACATACAAAAAGCCTTACCTAGATTCAGTAGATCAAGCATATCCTTGGCCCAGAGGTTATAAGGTGCCCGAATTCTCTTTGTTAAGTGGCCTAGGAGAAGTATCCACTTTGGAAAATGTAGGGTGTTTCACTCTGCAATGTGGTGAAGTTACTGACTTCCACAAGATGAGACTATTCCCAAATTCATTAACTGGGGTAGCCTTTTCATGGTTCATTAACTTGCCAGCAAATTTTGTCTATACTTGGCAACAGTTGGAACAATTATTTCACACCCAGTTTTACAAAACTGGATCAAATGACACTTTGACAGATTTAGCAAATTTGCGTCAAATGCCTAATGAATGGGCTGAGTCCTTTCGTCAAAGGTTTAAAATGACCAGGAACAAGTGTTTTGTTCCTTTATCCGAAAAAGAGATTGTCAAAATCACTCAAAGTTGCTTAAATTTTGATTTGAAAAAGAAGTTTCAAAATAGAGAATTCCCCGATCTCTTTCAATTTTCATATATGTAGACTTATCTGAAAATACTATCGTATCTAAAGTATTTTATAGATTTGTGTATAAATTTATGAAGAGTTAAACAGCCTAACCTTTATTTTCTTGATATGTATACCAAGCACCTTATCTTCGGATAATATGTGTGTGTTTGCAATCACTTATACGAAGTACTTTAGTCATTGAACCTAAGACCTTGATGTTTCAAGTGTTTGTTCGAGTTTATATCATTGGTGGTTTATTGTTGGCCACTATCCCATTCTCTTCGACGTTTTCCAAATTAAATCTCTTGTAAGACCTTTCGTCTAAGGATCCACCAAGTTTTGACTTAACTTGACATAGTCTATGGTAATTATACCCTTTGATATTAATTGTCTTACCGAGCTATGTCTTAATCCAATGCATCTAGATTTGCCATTGTATTTTTGGTTATAAGCTTTAGACAATGTAGCTTTACTATCGCAATATTGAAACTGGTGGCATCGGTTTAGGCCATTTAGGAATTTTCCTTAGTAAATTCCTTAACCATTCTGTTTTCTTACTACATGAAGCAAGTGCCATGAACTCAACCACCACGATGGAGTCTGCAATACATGTTTGCTTCTTTGAACTCCATGATATGGCACCTCCGCCAAGTGTAAAAATCTACACACCAGTTGATGCATGATCTTCTCTATCGGTGATCGAGCTAGCAACTGTAAATCTTTCCAATACTACAGGATAACCATAATAATGTATGCCATAATTCATAGTTCCTCTTAAATATTTTAAGATTTTATAGACCGATTGCCAATGTAATTCGCTTGGATTGCTTGTATAGCTAATTAATTTTCCAATAACTAAAGTTATATCCGACTCTAGATTTCATTGCATACATAAGACATCCAATAACTCATGCATAATCTAATTGACATACCGCTCTACTTGTGTTAGAATATAATCTAACCTTAGAATCAAAATGTGTAGTTACCGACTTGCAATCATAATGATCAAACTTTCTCAATGTAATAAGATTGGGTAAGTATAATCCCAGTATCCTTATAATTTTAATTCCTAAATCACATTAGTAAGTCCTATATCTTTCGCATTAAAGCTGAAAGATATAAAAGACTTTGTGTTATTAATACTTTTTAAGTCGGTACCAACGATTAACATATCATCCACATAAAAGAAAATTAGGACACATTTATGTCTATTAAATTTACTATTTACACATTCATATGATTTATGTATCTGAAATACATTTGTAACAATGACTTCATCAAAATTTTCATGCCATTGTTTTGGAGATTGTTTAAGTCCATATAATGACTGAATCAACTTACGCACGTTATGTTCATGATCCAGTAAGATAAATCATTTGGACAAGTCCATATATACCTCTTCATTTAATTCTCCATTTAGGAATATTGTTTTAACATCCATTTTATGGATCTCTAATATGTATATGGAAGCCAAAGCTACCAAAGTTCTTATAGTATCTGTCTTAGCAACAGGTGAATTGGTATCAAATAGTCCGGCATTCCTTTTGAGTAAAGCCTTTTCCTATTAGCCTTGCTTTAAACTTATCAATACTTCCATCTACTTTTATCTTCTTTTTGAAGATCCGCAGCCAATATGCCTACAACCAATCGGAAGATCTTCCAGCTTCCATGTTTTGTTGCTCATAATAGACGCCATTTCATCATCTATTGCTTCTTTCTAAAATATAACATCATTTGATTTTATTGCCTCTTCATAAGTAAGAGCATCAGACTCAATGGATTGTGTGATTGTAGTTTATTCGATGTGTAGTCCCTAGTACCTTTTACTATATGCATTATGAAATCCAGTATAATGATTTTTCCTTTCTAACCCTTTTACTTTTTTGTAATTTTGGAGGATCATTGTTTGCTATCCTTTTGTTAGTTTTTCTTAAAATCATCGGTGGAGAATGATTTGAATTTGCCAACTTACGAACAACAATGAATCTATTTTCATAAAATATTGCATCTCTAGATTTTATACAAAAACTTGGTTGGTAAAATTTCGCAAGCGTACGAGTTCGTTGACAAGTAATAGTAAAAGTGAGTAAAAGAGTATCGTTCCCACGAGGATTTAGACTTTAGCTTAATTTTGACCAATTCAAGCTTATATCGAATACACACAATAAATATTTGGATCAAGAAAGTATGAAATTCTTTAAACTATAAAAACGATTTAATTAAATGCAAATATGGGTTTTGGAGAAAATTCAAGTAAATAAGTTATGCTAGGAATACAACTCCATCATTAGTATCTATTTTAATCCTCAAAATTCCACGTTCTAATCCAATTTATGTTCAAATTGACAATCGATAATTTTAAGTTATCAGATAATCTCTTTCGAGTAGAATTAAATTTATTTTCATATATATTCCAAAATATTCCTATTTTGAATTCAAATATATAAAAATGCTTTCAATATCAAGATTATCAAATTTGATTGCACCAAGCATATAAAATTATTCCTAGTTTCTATAGAACTGTGTTTAAAATCATAATGAGCTAATCTATTTTGTACCTTACGAAAACGAAAATAAATCACAAACACATTCAAACGGTGATCAATCATTCGAACGAATGTTAAAACCATAACATAAATCAAACAAACACAAATTCAGATTAGAAATGAGAATCCCTAAATTAAAACTTCAACATATGGTTTACATCACCATCCTTAGCATAAAGAGTTTAGCCCATTATGTTTGATTTACAAAAACATATCATAAATAGAGAATTCATCACCCGGAATATTTGATTGCAAGAAGAAATTTGAAGATTAATTTTTCTCTCTTGAATGTCTTCAATGGATTGCCTAAGAATTCTAACTTTCTCTTGCTTGAAATCCCAATAATCTTGCCCAGATGAAGAAATTATTGTAAAGATCTTGTATTTTGTCTTCTTGTTCTCTCCAAAATTTGACTCCCATTCGTTGTAAGAGTTCTACTATTTATTAGGGTCCAATTAGGGTTTAATTTCGTGCCAAAAGTCTCCAAAAATCTTCCAAAAATAGATTTTTAACATAATTGACGATCTGTTAGCGGATATGTCCGCCCGAGTGGGTGCCACAGCTGCTCAGCGGACTGAACGTGTGAATTTTTTGCTGGTGGACTGCCCGAGCGAGCCTCCGGCCCGTTTGAGCGGATTGAATGTTTTCCGCCGACAACTGTTTTTCAAACGACCATAACTTATTGCAAGAAACTCCGAATTGACATCCGTAAAAAATTTAGACTCGTAATTCAATTATCTTTTCAATGGTATATCATTTTCCTTATGGAGATTTTTGTACCAAATTTATGCTCTAATTTCCCCACATGTTCCGGTTGTAGTTTTTCAATTCGCTTATTTGGCTTTAGGGTGTTTGATCCTTCACTTCAACTCTTCATTATAACTCTAACATACCTTAAACTTATTGATTTTATCTTCTTTCTCATCCTACAATATTTGGCTCTTGATATCCACTTCAAAAACTCAATTTCTTCTCATTTACTCGTTGATTACTAACGTGATTTGAGTTCGAGAATTTTGTCCTACAATCACAAAAATGAACAAAATATCAATAGATATCGACTAAAAAATACTTAAAATTATACAAAAACTCTTCATTGATAAGTCAATATAAGTGTATAAATTACACTTATCAAACCCGCAAACTTGAACTTTTGCTAGTCTTGAGCAAAAACAAGACAAAACAAAGACTCAAATTCATACAAAGAAAAGATTGTGCTCACTGTTGGACTTCTTACCATTTTCGCCTCTAGTATAGATCTAAGCATTTAACTCAAGAAAATAAGTCCAAATATTGCTACATAAAAGATTTTAACACTTATCTAATGCTCGACTTGCGTGTGTGTATCAATAGCTATTTTAGTCATTACTTTAATCCGGATAAAGTTATGCAAACAAATAGATTCTTAAGTCTTTTCAATCCTAACCTTCGATGGTCTTATTTTCCTTTCTCCTCTCGTAAATTTTACACCATATTCAAATATCTATCACTTCTCTCCAATGGCTTTCAACCAAGGCTAGACTCATGTTTTAATCTTCATTATCAAGTTAGAAGGATCTAACTGATTAAGGCGAAGTTTAGATAGGCAATGATTCTCCACGATGTCAAGCGTTCTAGTCTCTAGGTCTTCACTAAGCAAGTGAAACTAACTAGGCATTTAAATCTCATTCCTTGTCCAAGACTTAGTCAGGCAATTGCAGTACTTTTATTTCATTTTTTGCTACTGCTTTTCTTTACACTTTTTTTTATTCACCACATTAGGTAGTTTTCGTTCTAATACTAAGGCAACCCTATTCCATGTTAGATCGTCTCCTATATATTGTTGATACATAATGCCAGATTACTCAAGATTAGCTTTCACACATCAGTATAAGTAACTTTTTCTTACTCGATGTTCTTTGGCTAGTGCAGTGTCTTTCATTGGGAACGAAATTTAGGATTAGAATTCTAGAAAACAGTCAATGCCTAGTTTCAACCTATCAACTTGAACTAATTATAAATTTTGTCAATAATTTCTCTAAACTATCACCCTTACCAGCTCAATCACTCCAAACTTATTCTCAAATGTTGGTAAAGTAAAATTTTCAACTGGGTACTTGGAAATCAAAAAAACTATCTGAAGTCTTAAACTCAAGTCTCCATTTACATCACAAAGTCTCCAAGCTTAAGCAACAACAAAAATAGCTATGTGCTCAAAGTAGTCTTAAGTCTCACACAGATAAGGAGTTTTAACAAAACTAAGCACATTGTAGCAATACTCAATCATTTTTCAACAATTAATCTTAGACCAAATAGAAATCATAATAAGCTAGCAAGTTATCCAACTATGTTACACAAAGAAAATATTTTTGACTTTTATTTTTACACTATACACTCCAGATAAATAAAAAATAATAATAAAAACTTGACTCAATAAGTCGACTCCACCCCCAAACTTAAATCAACATTGTCCCAATGTAAGTACGAAGACAAATTATGAAAATAAAGAGAAGAATCACGATACTCCCCTTGTATTCTCCTTTATGGATAGATGAGCACTTTGAACCGACCATGCTATTTCTCCCAAACTTGTAGTGAATCTTCCAAGTGCTTTGAAGCATTTTCCTGGTTGACATATTTCATCGAACACTTTGTGAGTGACCTACAAAATCAAGAGATATATTGTGTGATGTATAAGAAGTTTCATACAAAAGGATGACGATAACCTAGATGCAAAATTCTACCTAAACCTATTACCTAAAAAGCAAGTAAATAAAATGGTTAGAAATTGGGTTGCCTTTCAATAAGCGCTTATTTAGAATCGTTGGCGTGACTTTGTAACAATCGTTTTACGGCACTTTAAATAGTGATTTGGAGGACTTGCTTTGCTTGCATCTATTGGCTTTGCACTATTTTTTGTTTATCTTCCAAATTTTGAATTTGCACTCCTCATAAAAATATGATTTTAGTTTGGCACCCTGTTCGAACTCAACTATGAAAACTTCAACTTCATCATCGTCATTGATCACAAAATCAATTTTAGAAGAAAGATGAGAGTCGGAGAATTGTTTGATAAGTGCAACATCATTAAATATCATTTTTTCATTTTGCCCATTTAGGATCAACTTCTCTTTCTCCAAATAATCTTCTTCTTTAATTGGTGTTTCCTCGGGTTGGATGACATGTCTATTATCTAAAATCTCGGACAGTTGCTCATCACTCTTTGTTGTAATGCTTGGCATGTGTTCCATTTGGTTGGCTTCAGTGTCACATGGGAAGGTGCCTTGTGGACTCTCCGTCTGCACATTTATCATCTGCCCAAGTTGATTCTCTATATTTTTCAAAGTTGGATCTTGTCTCTGTCCTAATTCCTTTATGGATCCATTAGTTCATTCTGATGTAGATTATTTGCCAACTGAGTGAGAGCCTCTTCCCATCCTCATTTCCTCTCTTGTGGTATTCTTGTTTGACCTTAGTTGTTGTACCAAGAGTTAGTTCGAGTGATTTTTCCAATCTTGATTGTAGGTATATGAGTAAGGACAAAAACTTTGTGTGACCGGTAGTTCCCATATATTTCACAATAGCAAGTCATCCTTATCAATTTCAGAAGTTGTATCATAACTTGCTATATTGTCCTGATGCATTGTGAGGAAATCTCTACAAAGCATATCACATGTGTTGTCCTCATCAATTTAAAGATTTTCCATCTTGTGCAGTGGTTGATCTCCAAGCTCTTCTCTTTCGATGACCGAAGGTTCTTTCAATCTCGAGATCAAATGGAAAAAGACCGAGATCTTCTAAATCTTGCATAAAATGACTTCGACTGCCTGAAAAGAGCAAAGAGAAGCACTAGAGTAAACAAAGAAAAAAGAAAAATAATAAAAAGAAAAATTTGAATTCAAGATCAAATTAATAAAACTTAAGCTAAAAATGTTAATCTCTGGCAACGACGCCAAAAACTTGGTCGGTAAAATCCCGCAAGCGTACGGGTTCGTTGACAAGTAATAGTAAAAATGAGTAAAAGAGTATCGTTTCTACGAAGATTTAGACTTTTGCTTAGTTTTGACCAATTCAAGCTTAAATCGAATACACACAATAAATATTTGGATCAAGAAAATATGAAATTCTCTAAACTATAACAATGATTTAATTAAATGCAAATATGGTTTTTGGAGAAAATTCAAGTAAGGGAGTTATGCTATGAATTTGACTCCACCATTAGTATCTATTTTAATCCTTAAAATCACACGTTCTAATCTAATTTATGTTCAAATTAACAATCGATAATTCTAAGTTATCAAACAATCTCTTTCAAGTAGAATTAAACCTATTTTCATATTCCTATTTTGAATTCGAATAAATAAAAACGCTTTCAATATCAAGATTATCAAATTTGATTGCACCAAGCATAGGAAATTATTCCTAATTTCTATAGGACTTAGTGTTTAAAACCATAATGTGCTAATCTATTTTGAACCTTTCGAAAACGAAAATAAATTACAAATACGTTCAAACGGTGATCAATCATTCCAACAGATGTTAACACCATGACATAAATCAAACAAACACAAATTAAGATTAGAAACAAGAATCCCCAAATTAAAACTTCAACATATGGTTTACATCATCATCCTTAGTATAAAGAGTTTAGTCCATCATGTTTGATTTACAAAAACACATAATAAATGGAGAATTCAACGCTCGAAATATTTGATTGCAAGAAGAACTTTGAAGATTAATTTGGCCCTCTTGAATGTCTTCAATAGATTGCCCAAGAATCTCAATTTTCTCTTGCTTGAAATCCCAATAATCTTGTCCAGATGAAGAAATTACTGTAAAGATATTGTGTTTTACCTTCTTGTTCTCTCCCAAATTCGACCCCCCATTTGTTATGAGAGTTCTACTATTTATAAGGGTCCAATTATGGTTGAATTTTGTATCCAAAGTCTTCCAAAAATAGATTTTTAGCATAATTGACGATTTGCTAGTAGATATGTCCACCCGAGCTGGTGCCACGGCCACTTGAATGGACTAAACGGGTGAATTTTTGGCTGATGGGCCGCTCGAGTGAGTCTCCGTCCCGCTCGAGCGGACAGAATGTGTTCCGCCGGTGACTGTTTTTTAAACGGCTATAACTTCTTGTAGGAAAATCCGAATTGAGTTCCGTAAAAATTTTTGGACTCGTAATTCAATTATGTTTTCAATGGTATATCATTTGCCTTATGGAGATGTTTGTACCAAAGTTTATACCCTAATTTACCCACATGTTCTGATTGTAGTTTTTCAATTTGCTTTTTCGACTTTCGGGTGTTTGATCCTTCACTTTAACTCTCCTTTGTAACTCGAACACACCTTAAACTTATTGATTTTATCTTATTTCTCATCCTACAATGTTTGGCTCTTGATATTCACTTCAAAAACTCAATTTCTTCTCATTTACTCGTCGATATCACTAATGTGACTTGAGTTCAGAGATTTTGTCCTACAATCACAAAAATGAACAAAACATCAATAGATATCGACTCAAAAATACTTAGAATTATACAAAATCTCTTCATTAAGGGGTCAATATAAGTGTATAAATTACACTTATCAACAATGTTAACCTCAAACGAGTTGTTATGTTCTATAACTAGAAAGCTATATGTTGAGCATAACCTATGAAGATGCATTCTATCCCTTTTTCTTCCATCTTCTTTAATTTAGGTTTTGGAAGTCTAACAATAGCCCTACAACCCCAAACAGAAAAATATGACAAGTACGATCTCTTTTTCCATAATTCACACAGTTTAAATTTGTTTCCTTTATTAGGTACTCTATTAAGAATATGACATGTCGTTACGAGAGCTTTAGCTCAATATCCTACTTAAGTCTAAATTACATAGCATAGTATTTACCATTTATGTTAGAGTTTTATTTTTTCTTTCTACTATATTACTTTGTTGAGGAGTATAGGCAATACAAGTTTCAATGTTTTCACAAAATATCAGGAAGTGATATTCACATCCTCTATCACTCTTAAGACATTTTATTTTTGTGTTACCTATGCTTTCTAGTTCATTTTTATATATCTTGGATTTTTCCAAAGCTTCATCTTTAGAATGCATAAGAGAAACATAGTAAAATTTGAAAAAATCATCAATAAAAGTACTAAAATAATGTTTGCCCCATCTACTAAGAGTATAATGTAAATTACCCATAGCAATATGCACACGTTGTAACAATGATGTTTTCTTTTCAACTTTAGAAAACTGAGTCTTTGTGATTTTAGTTTGAGCATATTTTTTACTTTTTTCATCCATGTCATGTTTGTAGTTAGGAATCAATTCTAGTTTACTCATGTCATGCAATCTTTTATTATTAATATGTCCTAATCTTGAATGCCATAAAGACAAAGAATCCACAAAATAAATAAAACTTGTAGTCATTTTATTAATAATATCAAATTTGAACATCCCCTCATACACGAATCCTTTTTCCACAAACAAACCTCCATTGGGAAATATAAATTTATTAGACTCAAATAATATCAAATTTGAACATCCCCTCATACACGAATCCTTTTTCCACAAACAAACCTCCATTGGGAAATATAAATTTATTAGACTCAAATACAAGTCTAAAACCAAACCTATTAAGAATACTTCCGGGCACAATATTTTTTCTAGCTTCTGGTATATGATATAATTCGGTAATATATAGTGAGTATTTTTTCGGAAGTGAACTCTAACTTGATATCTCTTTTGCCTTGAAAGGTTGTGGTGGAAGAATTTCCCATATAGAAAACTTTTCAATCTTCGACAGGCTCATAAGTGGTAAAGAGACTTTGATTCTTACATACATGCCTTGTGGCATCCGAATTGATCTACCACTTATTTTCATCTTCCATAACAAAGGCCTTACTAATCATTGCCACAAAGTTGGAGTTACCTTCTTGTTTTTATTTCTTCAAAAGACGACATTCCCTTTTGATATGTCCCAATTCTTCTTTGAGTCATTGTCTTTGTCTTCTTGTTTTTCTTTGAAGAGTGATGCTTTTCTTCGTTGTCCCTTTTTGTTTATTTCTCTTCCTCCACCACATGGACCTCGATGATCGACCATTTTGTTCCTCAAAATTGTTCATTCAAATTCTTCTTTTATGCGAAGATGGCAGCCTAAATCCTCAATCGATATCTAATACTTCATGTGCTTAAGATTCTTTTTGTAATATTTCCATGTAGAATGGAGTTTATCAATAATAAAGGAGACCACAAATGACTCATCCATTTTCGTATTATATTGTTGAAACTATTTGTGTACTATTTCATGAAATTGCTTTATTATCTTCCAACTATCAATCATTCTATATTGATGAAATTTAGAGGCCAGAAACTTCTTACTTGTGGCATCTTCCGACATGTACTTAGCCTCCAATGCATCCCATATCTCCTTTGCGGTGTTATTACCATGATATTAGTCGAAGAGAGCATCGGACATCATGTTGCAAATATGACCCTTACAAATGTAATCATCTTGATCCTATTTTTGCCTAGCCCATGCATTTGCCAATGTTTCAGTTTTTTCTGGTTGAGCACATATATCTTACATTCAAAGTTGTGAGAAGAAAATGTAGTTTTTTTTGCCAACGCTTTGCAACATTGAACCTTTACAACTTCAAGAAATCAACAACAAAGTCCCTTAGTGAAAACATATGACAAGCCATTGCAAAACATTAAATAAAGTCTTAAGATTGTTGGTGATAAATTCTCCTTGCAATGACTTGTACACAAAATGTGTAGTAGATTTCGAGGCACGTATTGACGCTATCCTTAAGACTTTATTTGTTCCACACCAAAGAGTGCACAAGGGTTCCAAATAAACTTCCAAGATACAATGAAATCAGAAGAAATATTTGTTGATGTTTATGCACTAACGACAAAAAACTCGAACACAAAGATGTAAAGAACTTATATGAAAGTCTTCTGTACTTTGATTTTGCAGTATATCAGAGTACAAAGCAAGATATATTAGAAAGAGAATTGAGCAAAAACAATTTAAATAATAGAGCATAAGAAGAGAGAATTTTTGTGCTATAATTTATTTTTTCATCTATTGATTAAAGAATACATCAATCCTTTTTATAGATTTATTTACAACTATTCCCAATAGTTACAACCATTGAATGATGACTTTTTGTTCAAAATACAACTGAAAATAACTAAAAAATATCAAGAGATACAAGCAAAACCAGATATAATGTGTTCACTGGCGCGCGCATTCCAGTCCTCCCTTTGCTCTAAATTGGTTCGGTTCTACCCTTCATGTCATCCACATTTTTAATTTTGTAATATCTATCTTTTGATATTTACAAAACAATGTTCGAATCCGGTATTTATTGAAAATCTTCTCTAATAATTTATGGAGTATTCTAAGGGCACGCAACAAGAGAATCATAGAAGAGGAAGAAAATAGAGAGAAGTTTTCTAACATCATGCATGGTATGAATTCATCAATTTGATACAACGAAATTTTGAATGTGCAAAATTGCATCTTTATGGAACTTTTTTTGTGAATAGTAAAAATGTCACACTAGACTTATAGAGAAATTATAGTAAATACAAACCTTCTCTATAGTTCTAATCTCAGTTTTTGGGGCATGAGTGTTGACCTCGGAATCTGCACTATCCACGTGTCAACAGATCTCCAGTCAATCCTCTACTAGCCTGTATGTTATCTATATACTAGGACAATCGTTAGACACCAAGATCGTCGGAGAAAAAGGGCCTGGTGATCGTTGGTACCCTGACGATCATGTCAACTGCCGATATATAGGATAATATACATGAGAGAGTGTTTAGGTGTGGGAGAGACGAGCAAGTAGAAAATTGAGCAGAGTTTAATGGTGAGAATAATGCGTACTTTAGAATAATCAGAGATATTGTATTTATAGTTACAGAGTTCTAATTGATTTTTGTAATTAATCAATTGGACCTCTGATGGGATTCTCATTCCTTATAGGATAAGTGATGATTGAGTGTCAATGCAATCTCTTAGATTTCAGCCTTTATTGGAGATGATCTCCAATATCACGTTGCCTAATCATTAGGAGATTGAGATTTGGTTTTCTTGTAAGAATCCACGCGGCAATCAAACACAATCTTCTTATAAATATCTCTCTGGTCATTTTGAAATATCACAATGTCTATGAGCTATGATGGATTCGAAGACCAGGGAAGCGTCCTGGATCGGCTATGAGCGTCGAGGCCCTACGTGGGCTTCGCTAGGTTCATGTGGTCTTCGCAGGGCCTGACCTAGGCCTTTATTGGGTCTAGAAAGCCTTCGCTAATATGGAGGCCTTACCAAAATCGGGTTGTAACAATAGTCCCAAGTCCAAGCCTATTATTTATGGTAAGTGTAGGACTTAAATTTTTTTTTTATTTTTTTTATTTACAAAAGGCGAACAACGAACCTTTGTTTATGTTCACAGAAATTTGTCGTACATGTTCACAATCCCTCAAGTCCGAGGCCTGTTTATTTATGGCAGGCGAGGGCTTTCACTTATGAATTTTTTGTAATTAAGTGGAGTCTACGTCTGGCTTATTGAGTTGTGAAGGGTCGTCAAGCAACTAACTGTTTTAAAGGTAAATAGCGACTACGCCGTCATCATGTGGCTCGAAATAGGCTTGTCATCATTGCTATTTGTGATTTGACATGTTAGGAGAGGTGTGGGGGCACGTAAGGCTTGCGTAAACCTAATAAGAATTGACATGTCCGCACGTTTTCTGGGCACTAGCACAGTATCTTGCCATGTGTCCGCCTATTGCAACATGTGGGATCTGATGGGTCAAAATCAACGGCCCAGGTCCAAGGGATTTGTCTATTTTAAGGCAGGACCCTTTGTTACTGTTACTTTTCTTTACTTTAGCAAAAACTAAGAACTTGGTCGGACTTTCCTTAGGAGACTCCGACGATTATCAGCGCAAACATTGGTGACCTTTTATAGAAGAAAGTCATTTCCGAAAGGTAAAGAAGGGTTGTGACCTTTAGGCTTCATTTCATTGTTTCTTTTCTACCTGTTCTCGTCCTGTCTGTTTGTCTGACTCTGGCCGAAAAGAAAAATCTAACATTTTCCCAACTTCTCCACATGAAGATGAGCTCTAAGATAATGGACGAGGCGTAGACCACGACGAGGAGGCCACCCAGGGGCCCGCCCCTTCTTTTCTTCCTACAGTGCCTACAAGCATTGCTATCTGTTCGCCGTCGAGAGAGGCGTGGCCTCAACCAAAACCGAAGCAAAGAAGAAACAAGATGTGGTCCCGGAGATGAGGAGTTTCCTAGGCCAGATGGACACCCCTACAGCCCGCCTGTTGGATGACGAACTTACTTCGTTAGTGAATGCTGTCGCGACGGTCCAAAACAAAATAAAGAAGATGGACCTAGAGGCTCTTTGGCTGGCCTATGTCATTCCAGCTTCGGTCAGTCTCTGAGCGCCTTGTTCCCATGAACGGGCCAACGATCCTCCAGAAGGCTATGTCGCCATTTATCAGCTGGCGATACAACAGGAACTTTGATTGCCCATCTACCTTTTTCTTCCACGAGGTCCTTCGAGATTTCAACCTTACCCCGTGCCAAATTACTCCTAATGGCTGGGGTCAAATGGTGGTGACATTCATGTTGGGGAGGATAACAAATGCTAGTGGGGATCTCTCAGCGAAGGTCTTTGAGACCATTTATTGACCCTGTAAGTCTGAGGGTGGTACAACATGTCTCCTAGGCCAGGACAAGGTTGGAGGACAATCACAGACAGCCCCAATAAGGTCCCGAGTTGGAATGAGGCTTTCTTCTTCATTGGTGGGAGTTGGGAATTTAGGCTAGATGATCCTCTGCCCAACATCTCTATCCCTCATCGTTTTGGTGCCTTGGGGTACATTTAGCTCATTTGGATTTGACGTTCTATCGAGGAACCTGACTTACTCTCTTTTTGTTTTTGTGTGTAGTTTGTGGGAAGCTCCCAATTCTGAGGGAAGAACAAGTGGAGATTAGGGCGAAGTAGTCTACCATCCGAGGGTTATCGAGATAGTTCAGAAGCCTGGGCAGCCTCTTACAAGATAACACATACCTAGTTCGATACAATTTGATGGGTAAGTTTAGTGATAGCCCTTTATCCATTTCTTTGCTTTGATTTCGTACTAATTCCTTTTGTGTTTGTGCAGCCAAGTATACCTTCTGTAACATCTCCGTCTACTCTGTGGAAGAGGAAAAGGACACACCACCCCTCTGCCTCCAGAGGTATTGGTGGCTGCTCCGCTTTAGTCTGTGCCTCCTCCACCCTCATCGTCTCATCCGCTTCAGCCATCGTATCCATTTCAACCATCTCATGTTGCCATGTCGACTGAGGGTGTATCTCTACCACCATCCATCCAGGAGACTAGTCCCTCATCTTACGAATGTACACAGGCCAAAGGAAATGGTATTGTAAGCGAAGATACCATTCGGGAGAACAAAATGGGGCCATCCTTGTCTGAGCGCGATGGCTTTACGAGGGACTCGAGGAGGCCCCAACGTAAGAATCACCTAGACATTGGAGATACAGCTTCCATAAACATTGGCGCCCGTCGTGACAAGTTGGATTCCATTGTGTTAGAGATGTTGCCTTCGGTCTCGGCAATGGCTGCGGCGACGATGCATAAGTTTTGGTCCCCTCTTTGGGAGAAGGCGGCTGAGGAAGCCTCGTTGGAGGATATGATGACGATGGGGACCATGAATATGGCGCGAAGCCTTATTCTGAATGTCGAGTTAAACAACACGCTTAGGGACTTTATGGGCAAGTTGGATCAAGCTGAGGCGAAAGCCAAAAAGCTATCTGACGACCTTCATGCCATGGGCCCAACTAATACTAAGTTGGGTTCTAAAAACAAAGCCCTGCGGACTTGGGTGGGAGTCTTAATTTCAAATGAGGCTACCTTGAAGATTAAGATCGACGCTAAAAATATGAGGCAGGCTGAGAGGAGGGCTCTAGAGGCCCAGGGTTCCAGAAGGCAGGCCGACGAAAGGACCGCGACGGCCGAGTGGACTATAGCCTCGGTTAACTTAGACTTTGACGCTATGGTCTTTGAAAAGGACAAACAGTTGGCAGAAGCTTCGGAGCAATTGGTAACATTGAAAGCTTCAATGGTCGAAGCTAAGGCGAAGGCGGTGAGGTTGTTCAAGAATAAGTTTTCAGGTACACCTGAATATAAGCGCCTCGTGACTGGCTTCGTGGAGGCATGGGGTGATCAGTTGACGGAGAAGATCTGATCTGTGAACCCTAAGTGGGATCTTTCATTTCTCCTGGCAGCCATTATTGAAACTTCTAACCCAGGCATTTCAGCAATTGTCGAAGAACCTCATCCTGCTGAAACTCGTGCTAGAGGCGAGACCCTCACTCCTGTACTAGAACAGTCTACCGGTGCCGACCTTAAAGAGGCGACAGGGCAATATGACTTGTTTTTTTTATGCTTTTTGTCTTTGTATTTGTTCCAAGCATTATCAATGAAACTGACTTCTCCTTTGTTTTAAGTATGACTTTTTCGTAAGCCTTATCTTGATCAACGAAAATACGTAATTTTATCGAGTTCCTTATCTTTGACGAAGCTCTACTGCCGAGAATGACCTTCGTCAATAACAAGCATTTTGACGAAAGTATTAATGGTGCAGTCTTTGTGTTGGATCTGAAGAGTTGATCCTGATTCTTATGGCGGTCAAGATGCTCATTGAATTGTGCATTCCTCAAAAGTCTTTTTAATGCTTTACGTTTTCCAAACCATCCTTTTGTAACGGTTCAGATCCTGGCCCTACATAAACCCCAGGAATATCTTATTTCTAGTTTTACCTTTGTAGAACTTCTTTGAACTCAAATACTCCATTTCGATGGCAGTAGCCTTTCCCGGTGGAAGAAGAAAAGAAAATTTTCCAGAAAGTCGTTCAATTGGCACCAGCATTTCACTTAAATTTTTCTTAAAGGGAGAGGTCAAGAGTTTTGATGACTAGGCATGACTCAACAGAAATCCCAGTTATACTCCAGATCTGATGGGTTCTTTGGATGCCATGGGAGAGGTTGGGCCCAGTAGTGTTAGCAAGAAGATCTCAAATGGTATCTCAACAATGTACATCGATGTTGATGATATATATTTCACTGATTCTGATTCAGATGATGGTACTGATGACACGCACAACTTTTACGTTCTTCAAGGTGACAGCACCATTATTGTAGCCTCATTGCCATGTGTCTTGCATCCAACGGTTTAGATTTTGGATTTCTGATTAATGGCTGGGATCAGGCGTCGAGCCTATAAATACTCCTAAAACCTTTTATTTCCCTTTTTCATTTCCACAGATTGTTCCAGAAACCCAACCGTCCACATTGTTTCAGAAACCCAACCATCCATATTGTTCCAGAAATCCCTTTCTAGTGAACGGATCTCCATCAATGGCCAAGTATACTTTCTCTAAAATCCTCATTTTTAGCATTGACGATGAAGAAGATGGAGATGGGAACGTGACTCATTATTTGAAACCTCGGGAACTGGACGTGGCACTAGTCTTAGTTGCCATTACACCGTTGGCCCCGGTGTCGGTGGTGGGCATCTCATCTCTCTTTCTCTCTAGAGAACCTCTATTTTCGTCAGAGAATGTCAGACGGCAAGGCAAAGAAAAAGAGGTTGTTATGGATGAAGACAAGGACCGTGCGCAAAAGCAGAATGCGGGGGATAAAGATATCATGTGGAATTCAAAGAGGACCAGGTGAGGCCGTGTATTTACTCATTCTTAGAAAACTGAATGATCAACCTAATCTCTTCAAGGAGGGACGCGAGCCACTGCTCCCGCTTCATCTGGCTGGACTGAGCACATCAACATTGAGTCCCGTCATGATGAGTTTGATTCGGCCGTTCTGGATATATTACTAGTTCCATCGACAATGGTGGCTGCTTCTGTCCATAAGTATTGGACTTCCACTTGGAAGAAGGTGACAGAGCAAGCAAATCTGTTAGAATTGGTGAAGATGGCAGAGATGAGCACGGCCCGAAGCCATGTACTTAACTGTGAGTTGTACAAGGTATTGGCAGGCTATGAAAAGTCGAAGGCTATGGGTTCTAAGGACGCTGATGAGTTACGCTCAGAGAATATGATCCTCCATTAGAAGCTCGACCTCGCTGAAGAGGCTAGGCAACAGGACGAGTACAAGGCGACGAGGGCCGAATCAATGCAAAAAGTGTGTAACAACACCTGGAGGCGAGTTGAGATGAAACTTAAAGTGTAAGAAGATATGGCCTATATCAAGCGTAAGGATTTGGCCAAGGCCCAGGAGGAGTTCTTGAAGGCCAAGGAATTGTTGGCTAGGTTAGGAGTCCCTACTTGTGCCGACCCTGAAGAGGTGGCAAGGCCGTAGGGCCTGTATTTCGCTTTGTGTAATTTTGTTACTCCTGTAATTACAGTAAATGTATTAATGAAAAGATATTATTTCTTAATCTACTTTCCTTTCAAGTGTTATTGCGTTGTTTTACCGGCATGTGCACGCGTTAAGTTTTACCCAACGAGTCAAGGAGTTGGCCGCGAACCACATTTCCTCTCTGTCTTGCTTACTTTACTTGTATGTATATGCGTTAAGTTTTTATCCAACAAGTTAAGGAGTTGGCCGCGAACCATACTCCCTCCCTACCTTGCTTTCTTTGCTTGTATGTGTACGCATTAAGTTTTTACCCTGCAAGTTAAAGAATTGGCCGCAAAGCATATTCCCTTGCTACCTTGCTTTCTTTGCTTGCTTGTAACGAAATGAGTTTTTACCTAGCAAGTTAAGGAGTTGGCCGTGAACCACACTCCCTCGCTGCTTTTGCTTTCTCTGCTTGTATAGTGTACGCGTTAAGTTTTTACTTGGCGAGTTAAAGAGTTGGCCGCGAACCATACTCCCTTGTTACCCTACTTTCTTTGCTTGCTTGTGTACGCGTTGAGTTTTTACCCATCGAGATAAGGAGTTGGTCGTGAACTACACTCCCTCGCTGCCTTTGCTTTCTCTGCTTGTATGTGTATGCAATAAGTTTTTACCCAACGAGTTAAGAAGTTGGCCGCGAACCATACTCATTCACTGTCTTGCTTTCTTTGCTTGCTTGTGTACACGTTGACTTTTTATCCAGTGAGTTAAGGAGTTGGCCGCTAACCACACTCCCTTGCTGCCTTTGCTTTCTTTGCTTGTATATGTACGCGTTAAGTTTTCACCCAGCGAGTTAAGGAGTTGGCCGCGAACCATACTTCCTCGCTGCCTTGCTTCTTGTTGGCGCAGTTGAGATGAGAGAGTTTTAATTTGAAAACAACTGAACTTTATTGGAATAATACTAAGGCTGAACAAAGTTGAAAGCAGAATTGATATACGCCTTGGCGCTAATAAAAATAAAAACTATTGGTAGTACGGACGAAGATGAGTGATATTCCAGGGATGCTTCGTCTCCTTTCCCTTTGAGTCTTCTAACCTGTAGGTCCCATGTTGAATCTCTTCAATAACCTTTTATAGTGCTTCCCAGATGTGCCTAAGGGTTCCGGATCCCACTTCCTTATTATCAAGGAAGACCTTTTTCAAGACGAAATCATTGACTAGGAGGCCCTTGCTCCTAACTCTCGAATTGTAGTAACTAGCCATCTTCCTCTGAAAAATTGCCAGGCGAAGCTATGAGTCGGCATGCCTTTCTTCCTGTAAGTCAAGGTTTACTTTATACAGATATCTATTGACCACCTCTTCGAAATGCAAACGTCTTGGAGAAGGCAATCCAACCTCAACGGAGATCATTGCCTCTTCTCCGTATGCCATAGCAAAAGGAGTCTCACTAGTAGCCATTCGGGAGGTAGTCCGATATGACCATAGGGTCTCAGAAAGTTCTTCATCCCATCTCCATTTGGCGGATTCCAACTTTCTTTTCAAAATGTGCTTGATTGTTTTGTTGAAGTCCTCTACATGGCCGTTGGACCAGGGATAGTAGGGGGGTGGATAAGTCTCTTCTAACACTAAGCTCCTCGCAGTTCGAATTAAACTCCTTCCCAGTGAACTGCATACCGTTGTCTGAGACAAGGGAATAAGGTATCCTGAAATGGCCGATTATGTTCTTCCACATGAATTTTCATGTGTTTTCCTCTATGATTTTGGCCAGGGGCTCAGCCTCGCGCCACTTAGTGACGTGGTTTACAGCCACAATCGCGAACTTGACGCCACCCCTTCTAGTAGGAAGGGGACCTATGAAGTCGATCTCCCATTTGGCAAAAGGCCATGGGCTGGTAACTGGGGTGAGGTTCTGAGTCGGGAGCTTTGGCACAATATCGAATCTCTAGCACTTGTCACATTTCTTCACATATGCGTGTGAGTCTTTCTTTATAGTCGGCCAGTAATATCCCTACTTCAAAGCCTTCTGCGTGATAACTGCAGACTCCTTCATGTATTTCCTACATGACATAATCAGCTTCGTCCTAGTAATACAATGTAGGAGTGGATGGATAAATCCTATCTTGTACAAGATCCTGTCCTGTAGGACAAACTTAGTGGTCCTTCTACATATTTTTCAAGCTTCTTCCTTATTGTCAGGTAGGATCTGATTGGTCAGGTATGTGACGATTTTCTTCATCCGTTTTGGAGATTCGCTGATTATCATGGCATCCTACTACAAAGCCTCATCGATGGTTGGCCGGCTAAGCTTTTCAACCGGAATAGCTTTCATCAAGTCCGAGTCTTTGCAACTTGCCAACTTGGAGAGAGCGTGGTCTACGTAGCCATTTTCAACACTTGGGATTTGGAGTAACTAGAACTCCTCAAGGTGGGATAAGAAGTCATTGGCCTTCTTCAAGTAGGCCACCATGGACTATTCTTAGGTCATAAAAGTCCCATTAACTTGACTAACCACCATCTGCGAATCACTGTAGATTTGGATTTTCATTGTCTTCATCTCATGTGTTAACCTCAAGCCTGTAAGGAGCGCCTCGTGCTCGATAGTGTTGTTTGAGGCTTTGAACTCCAAGCAAAGTGCACAATTGAGGTTATGACCATGGGGGCTAATTAACAAGATCCTAGCTCCAGCTCCGACCTCGCTTGAGGATCCATTAACATATAATTTTTATGTTGGTACCTCTTGTGGCTTGGTCTAGAGCAGTCCCTCTAGGATGTGGGCAAACTCAGTCATAAAATCTGCTAGAGCTTGACCTTTTATGGAGGGCCTCGATTTGTAGGAAATGTCAAACTGACTGAGCTCAACAGACCACTTCATCAACCTCCCAGAGGTGTCTGGCTTTTAGAGAATCTGTCTCAAATGGAGGTTGGTTAGGACGTCGATGCTGTGTGCCTAGAAGTATGGCCGGAACTTCCTTGATGCAATTAGTAAGGATAGGGTGAGTTTTTCTATATCTAGGTACCTCGTTTCTGCATCCTGGAATGCTTTGCTCACATAATAGAAGGGAGTTGCGCCGGGCCCTCCTCGCGGATCAGCACTGAACTTACTGCCTTTTCAAACACCGCTAGGTAGATGATCAATGTTTCTTCCATCTTTGGCTTGGATAATAGTGGCGCTTTTCCAAGGAGGATCTTGAGTTCCCAAAGGGCACTCTCACATTTCCCTATCCGCTCAAATTGCTTCTCCTCATTGATGGTCTGGAAGAAGGGGTGGCATCAATTAGTAGCCTTCGATAAAGGGGTGGCATCAATTAGTAGCCTTCGATATGAATCGATTTAAGGATGCCAACCTTCCCATAAGGCTCTAGACTTCCATAGGAGAGGATGTCAATCGTATGTCGATGAGTGCTTTGATCTTCTTGGGGTTGGCCTCTATCCCGCGTTGATTTACCATGTAGCCCAAGAATTTCTCGGATGCGACCCCAAAAGTGAATTTCATGGAGTTTTGAGCTTCATTTGGTATTTGCAGAGAATTCCAAACATCTCTCCCAAGTGTCCGATGTGATCTTCGGCATCCACACTTTTTACGAGCATGTCATCGACGTAGACCTCCATAGTGTTTTTGATTTGTTCTACAAACATGTGGTTCACTAACTATTGATAAGTAGCCCCAGCGTACTTCAGGCCAAAAGGCTTGATCCTGTAACAGTATAGTCCCCGGTCTGTAATGAACAAGGTGTGTTTCTCATCCCCCGCAAACATAATGATCTGGTTGTAACGGGAGTAGGCGTCTATAAAGCTGAGCAGCTTGTGACCAGCAGTCGCATCAACCAACTAATCGATGTGTGGCAGAGAGAAGCTGTCTTTGGGGCATGCCTGGTTTAGGTCCGACAAGTTTATGCACACCCTCCACTTGCGGTTATTTTTCCTTACCAACATAGGGTTGGACACCCATTGGGGGTAAACCACTTCTCGGATGAACCCGTTTGCTCGTAGTTTGTCCACTTCTTCCTTTAGGATGCTATACCTTTCGGTGCTTAGGAGTCTAATTCTGTATCTTGGGGCGCATTTTGGGGTCCACTTTCAGGCATGGTAAGCTACAGAAGGGCTTATCCCTACCATGTCGGCTTGCGTCCATACAAAAACATCAATGTTTTCCCGTAAGAACCGTTTTAGTTTTTCTTTCATCCATTCTTCTAGTTTCTGCCCCAACTGCAGCATCTGGGAAGGGTTTGAGGGATTCATTGGAAATGTTTCCAACTCCTCCGCCGGTGAGGCTAGTGAATCCGAGCCTATGATTCGAGGGTCGAGGCCTTCATCGAGGACTATGTCCTCTTCAGTCTCATGACTGCGGAGAAAGCATCATCGCGATTTACGATCTTTCGAAGTGCATTCATGTAGCACGCCCTTGCCTCTATTTGATTGCCTTGAACTTTGGCAACTCCGTCTGGTGTTGAGAATTTCATCGCCAAGTGATGGATGGAGGTGACCGCCTATAAATCCTTAAGCACAGGCCTGCCGAGCACCCCATGATAGGTGGAACGGGTATCTACCACCAAGAATTCCATGAACTTTTTTAAGTGGCACGGAGGCACTCTGAAATCTACAGCGAGGGTGATCTTTCTTAGCGGGACGAGGTTATCTCCCGTGAAGCCGAACAAAGGCTCTAAGATAGCTGTCAACTCGTGGTCTATCTACATTTGATCGAAGACACTACCAAATAAGATATTCACGGTGCTGCCATCATCAACCAACATTCGACCCAGCCCGTTCTTGGCCCCAATGGCACGGATTACCAAGGCGTCACAATGCGGGTAGTGGACATTGGCCTCATCCTCCTCCGTAAATGTGATATGTGTGGCCCTTGGTCAGTGTCCGTATACCTGCCAGCTTTTTACTAGTTCTTCACTTGATACTTTTGCACAGTTTCATCAGGAGTTCATTGTATGCCCTCCAACGTAGGACCCTCCAATTATAGTGTAGATCTCCCAGACTGGGAGCTCTTGTCGGTCTGGCCATTCTAGGCAGATCTACGTTCTTATCATTACGGCGAAGGCCATTGTCTTGGCACCGAGGCGGAGGCCTTCGCCCGTGGTTGGGCGGTCCTCGACATCTTCGAACCAGTCGATTCTCATTTCTTTGTTGTTAATTTTCTCGATCAATCAGTTCTTGCACGTCAGGCCAGACTTCTGTGTTGTGTACTCAAGTCTAGTGTATGCGACAGAACTTGGGAAGAAGAATCAGTAGTTGGAAGACCACTACAGACGGTCCAGGCAGGGGGCCCGAGAGTACTTCTGTTTAGTTGAACCTTCAATAGAGATTGGTGCGAGGCTCATGAGAGCGTCGTCCTTCTCGACGGTAGCGACCCCCTTTCTCTCTTTCCGCCTTTTCTCTATTCTCAATAGTCTTTTCTAAGAGAATCTCTCACTGGATAAGATCCACCAGCTGAGTATAGGTCTTGGGCTCTCTATTTTGGACATTTCTCCAAAAGGGGGTTCGTATGTGGACCCCAGTTACCAGTGCATTTAGCACTTTATCATCAGTGACATTCTCGATTTTCTTGATGATAGTGTTGAACTTCTTGAAGTACTCCTTAACTGATTCTTTTTTCCTCTGTTGAATGTCATGGAGCTGAGCAATAGCAAGCATTGAAGAATTCTTGCTTGAGTTGTGGCCAGCTTGTTGTACCACTTCTTCACATCAGAGACAAGGGTAGTGTGAAAATTCATGCACTTCACTACCGGGATATAACATTGGAGCCTTGTCTTATACATATTGATGTGTTCCTTGGGATCACCTCTCACGTTGTACTTCCCCATGGAAGGCATTTTGAATTCGACGGGGAGTTCTCTAGCCTTCAATTCCTTGGAGAATGTGAGATTCTCATCATCGTCGTCGAGGTCACACTTTAGTTTGGGCCTTTCATCCTTGAGCCTCGTATGGGTAACCTTTGGGTTCCTCATCACTTTCGGGCGAGCACTGTTATGCTCGCTGTACCTGTTGTTCATTGATTAGCAGGGGGCCATAGTGGATCCAACTCCCAATAGGTCAAAGACATTGACAGCCGCGGTCGACTGGTTTCCTAGTACTGAAAGATGTTTTTCATTTTGGTTGTCGTCCAAGGGCCTTGGGTTCAGATTCTGAGGGTTTCGACCATCCGATATCGATAGGTCATCCTGAGATCGAGGACTTTCGATTGAGCCGGACCTCAAATGGCTTCGCCAATCACGGTTATGCTTGGGTCTAGATTGGAGAGATTGATTTTCCAACTGTTCTAGCGCCGCCTTCATTCGGACATTGAATTTTTTCAATTCCAGGATGTCTTGCTTGGTTGTCCACCTCTGACGTTGTCTCTTTCTCCCACGACGGGTTACGTTCTGGAGATCTTGAACGATTTTCTGCCACTGGTCCGTGTGGTGGGACTCGACTTCTTCTTCTGGAGATTATCTGTCCCCATGCTTTTTCTGGTAGAAAACATATTTTACCATAAGTATTTTGGTTGTGTAACATATTTTCGTTTCCCACAGACGGTACCAATCTGTTGACCTCAAAATCTGCACTATCTACATGTCAACATATTTTCTGTCAATCCTCTGCCAGCGTGTACACTAGTTACCTGCACACTAGGACAATTATTAGGCACCAAGATCGTCGAGAAAAAAAGATCCGACAATTGTTGGTATTCTGACGATCAAGTCAACTGCCAGTATATAGGATAATATACGAGAGAGAGTGTTTGTGTGTGGGAGAGAGAAGCAAGAAGAAAATTAAGCTGAGTTTAATGGTGAGAATAATGCATGTCTTAGAATAACTTAAGATGTTGTATTTATAGCTCCAGAGTTCTAATTGATTTAGGTAAACAATTAATTAGACCTCTAATGGGATTCTCCTCCTTATGGGATAAGAGATGATTGAGTGTTAATGCAATTTTCTAGATTTTAGCCCTTATTTGAGTTGATCCCTAATATCACGTTGTCTAATCATTATGAGATTGAGATTTTATTTCCTTGTAAGAATCCGTGCGGCAATCAAACACAATCTTCTTATAAATATCTCTCTAGTCATTTTGAAATATCACAATGTCTGCGAGCTATGGTGGATTTGATGACCAGTGAAGTGCCCTGGATCGGCTATAAGCATCAAGGCCCTTCATGGGCATCATTGGGTTGATGAGGCCTTCGCGGGGTCTAACCTGGGCCTTTATTGGGCCTAGGAAGCATTTGTTGATGTGGAGGCCTTAATTTTGTAATATCTATCTTTTGAACTGTACAAAACAATGTTCAAATCCGGTATTTTTGAAAATCTTCTTTAACAACTTATGGAGTATTCTAAGGGCATGCAACAAGGGAATCATAGAAGAAGAAAAAAAATGGAGATAAGTTTTCTAACATCTTGCATGGTATGAATTCGTCAATTTGATACAACGAAAATCTGAATGTGCAAAATTGCATCTTTATGGAACTTTTTTTGTGAATAGTAGACGTGTCACACTAGACTCATAGAGAAATTATAGTAAATACAAACCCTCTCTATGGTTCTAATCTTAGTTTATGGGGCATGAGTATTATGGTATATACGAATTATTTTTAACCTAAATTTAAATAGCTTAGAAATTGTATAAGTATTTGAAAAGAGTTACGATAATAGGATTCGAAGTCTAATAATTGGAGTTCTTATCCTATACCTCTTGGTACAAACACTAGGAATTTTGCAAGTAGGGTTCGAACCCTAATGATAAAAATGTCCCAAATGATTATTTTGCCACTTTTGACAAATTGTTGATATTTGGCCCCATATTCGATCTCTTGGATGATTCTTGAGGATATTGGACTATAATTACACCAATTAGATGAAAGTTACAATATTTTATAAATTCCAATCAATATAAAGCCAAGATACCAATTTTTCCCAACCCACCAAAAAATAACTGGTGAAAATCACATTTACTGACTAATAAAAATAATTAGTCTGCCTAGCTGCGTGCAAGAGTAGGCGGGAAAAACTCATGCTCCTGTGATTGGGTATTTAGTCCTAAAATAGCTTTTGGCAAAACTCTCGATTATATTTTCACTTTTACTTTTGTTCTTGGAGAAGTTTTCTTGCCGTCCATTTCTCTACTCTGTCTGCGTGTCTTGTCGTCGATGACTCTCTCTTAGTGTCGACATTTGGTGAGTTTGCTGTATTGTTGTTCTTTCTCTTTTCCTTCATCTCTTTGTGCCTCTATAGAAAATGAGGGTTCTTTCTTCACTAAGGAGTAGTGGGTTGTACTCTTTCTTTCTTCTTTCTCTTTCCCTTCCTCTGTTTTTTATTTCCTTATTTTGAAAATATTTAGCTGGAAATATTTTCCGTGGGTTGTGAATTGGGGATGTTCAAAATTTTAGGTTTTTGTGTGAGCTTGAAGTTATAGGTATTAGAGAATTTGACATAATATACATTTGAAAAATTGAATGGTTAACTCTCTTTCTTCAATCTTTACTTCTTGTGTGCTTTTTTTAAAAGAATATCTATAGGTTTGTGTTGTAAGGGAAAACAACACAAATTGGGAGATATTGATGAGTTGGTGACTGCTTAATATCATCTATAACATAAGAAAATGATTAGAGATTAAAATTGCTATGGATATACAATCCTTTAATGGCAGGGATGTTATGAGTTGGTTGTATACCAGCCAATAATCAAGATTGTAATATCATACACTTTTTATGGACATAAAAAGCAAAATCTTCGAATCAACCAAGGTTCTGTGTCATCTCATAAATAAAAGAGTTTTGTGGAGAAATTGTTGTATTTGTTGACAAGAAAGATTACAATATATATAGGCTTTACATTAGCTTTGCAATTGGTAATTTCCTATAATTATGGGTAGAAAAGGGAAAGCTAATCACACAGCTAATTAGACAAAATAATTGAAAATATGTACATAAATGGATTCCTAGATTAGTGCATTATCATGCCCCGCAAGTGCAAGGATCCGGGAAGGATGCTATGCTTGGACTCATGTAGTTGAAACTATTTTCGAGCAAGAGGCTTGGTCAAGGAATGTGCGAGTTGATCAGATGTGTGCACATGAGAGATGCGAACCAACTTGTGAGCTACTTGATCTCAGACAAAATAAAAGTCTATGGAAATATGCTTCATTCAAGAGTGAAATACTGGTTTAAAACAAAGATAAGTTGCACCAATGTAATCACTGAGAAGATTTGATAACCAATTAAGTGCGGTAGTTGCAGAAGCAATGGCCATGTACTTGGCCTCGGTAGACGAACGAGCAATGGTAGATTGCTTTTTGGAACTCCAAATGATAGGATTAGAGCCAAGGAAGTCAACATAAGCAGAAGTGGAGTGACGGGTATCAACATCGCTAGCCCAATCGGAGTCTGCAAAGACGTGGAGTGATGAGGAGGAGCGAGCAGAAAGAAATAGACTATAGTGAGAAGTACCATTTAAGTACCGCATGACACGGTTGACTGCATTCCAATGCGTGGATGAAGGACGGTGCATGAACTGAGCTAGTTTGTTGACAGTGAAGCTTATATCAGGCCGAGTGAGAGAGAAATATTGAAGAAGTCCAAGAACTTGACGATACTCAATGGGATCATGACTAAGAGATCCATCATCAAGCTTTAGAGATTTGAAAGTGGATAGAGATGTGCTTATTTCTTTGGCCTCGTGCATATTGATCTTGTGAAGGAGATCAAGAATGTACTTCCATTGATATAAGAGAAGACTACGCAATGACCTATTAGTTTCAACTCCTAGACAATAACTTAGTGTCCTGATATCTTGAGAGAGAATTTGGTAGATAGCTTCATGGTAAATGTTCAAATGGCTTCTGGATAACTGTTAGTAAGAATTATATTATCCACATAGACAAGAAGGTAGATGCTATGAGAGCCAGAGAAATTAATGAACAAAGATGTGTCACTCTTGGAGTTAATGAAACCGTTGGCAAGGAGAATGGTTTGGAGCTCAATGTACCAGGCTTTAGGAGCTTGGGGATGACCATAGATAGCCTTATGTAATTTGAATACATGAGTTGGATTCCTAGAATCAATAAAATACTGGAGTTGCTGTATAAAAACATTGCTAGAGAGAGTGCCCTGCAAAAAAGCATTGTTAACATCAAATTTATTCAAAGTTCAACCACGAGACATTGCTATACTGAGAACAAGATGAATAGTAGTGGGTTTAACAACTCGGCTGAAGGTTTATGTGAAGTTTATGCCTAGTTGTTGGTGAAACCCTTTGTCACAAGGTAAGCTTTGTAACGGGCAATGGATCCATCACTATTCTTCTGGATTCAACAATAATCTGTGCGAGGGAGTAAGGGACTAAAGATCGTGTATTATTTTTTTGAGAGAAATAAATTCCTTATTCATGGTGTCACGCCATTGAAGAATTTTATTGGCCTTTGCAAAGGAAGAAGGTTCGATGTGAAGAGAGGACGGGGAGACCAAAGTTGTTCGTGTTTAGGGAGAAGGGTATTTTTGGTTTGTGTATATTGTTTTGAGCTCGTGCTACCATTCTAGAGGGTTGAGATATTTTTGAGGAAGATGGTGATGGGGTAGGGGTTGTAGAAGAATAAGAGAGAGAACTACGTACCTGATTAGGAGATGCACCAGAAGCATCCAAGCTAGAGGATGAAGTAGGAGTTTCCTTGTGAAGAGTGGATGGTCGAGCTTGTGGAGATTTGTTATCCATAGGAAGTGATAGTGGTTTTGGTGATGGACTGAAAGTGATAGAACTGATAGTGGATATTAATTGGGATGTTGGGTTGGGAGTAGTAACTATGTGTTTCGGATTTGAAAAGTTAAAAGGAAAGTCGAGAAACAATACTTGCCATATTTTTTCTGTAAAAAGGGTAATCAATTTCAAGAAAGATTGGTTAGTTACAGACAAACCAGAATATGAAGTATTTTTATAGATGGCTGAATGTTGTCAAGCAGTAGAGCATCTAAATAAATTCAATACAATTGTCAAACAATTGGTCTGTGTTGAGATTGTATTTGATGATATGGTATGTACCTTTAATCCTATTGGCCTCACTACCAAATAGTTGGGAGCCTATGAGAGCCGCTGTCAGTAACTCCATAAGCAATGTGATTCTAAAATTCAATGATGTTCAGGACACTATTCTTATTGAGGAAGTCCGTATAAAATATTCTGGAAAAAACTCAACATCAAATTTTGTCCTAAATGCTGAGACTAGGGGTAGGAGTTTTGAGAAGACTTTCAAATAAAGGCAACAGTGGAAAATACCGAAGTAGCAGAAGCAAGTCTAGGTTTGGAAATATTGTAGAATGCTGGAATTGTGGCAAGACTAGTCACATAAAGAAGAATTGAAGAGCACCGAAAAAGAAGGACAAAAAGAACAACATTAGTACAAATGTGGTGACTAAAGAAGTACAAGATGCATTACTCTTGTCAATAGATAGTCCTATTAAGTTTTGGGTGTTGGACTTAGGAGCTTCTTTTTACACCACTGTACACCGTGACATTATGAAAAATTACACTACTAGAAATTATGGGAAGGTATAACTTGCTGATGGAGAACCTATGGTCATTGACAGTATTGGGGATGTTAGTTTGAGAATGTCATATGAGTCTGTGTGGAAAATTCATAAGGTACGATATGTACCCAAATTGATGCAGAATCTAATCTCAGTAGAGCAACTTGATGATGAAGGTCATAATGTGACTAAGGGAGTAATGGTTGTTGCTCGAAGAAGTAAAATTAGAACTCTTTACATCACTTCCAGTTATTGAAATATGGTTGCAATAGCTCATTCAGCAGTTAATTCTGACTTTTGGCATTGTAGGCTAGGGCAAATGGGTGTGATCAGAATGAAAGTACTTCATTCTAAAGGAAAGCTATTGGGGCTGAAATCTGTTGAACACAATTTGTGTGAATGCTACATTTTTGACAAGCAGAAAAGAGTTAGCTTTCTAAATCGGAAGGGAGCTAAAAGTTACAAAATTGGAGTTGATTCATACAGAAGTATGGGGATCTTAAATTGTTACTCCCTTTGAGGTTCAAATTATTATGTAACTTTTATTGATGACTCAAACATAAAGGTATAGGTTTATTTTCAGAAGAATAAATCCGATGTCTTTGATATCTTTAAGGAATGGAGAATGATGGTTGAAAATGAGACAGTTTTGAAGGTAAAGTGCCTGCAGTCAGATAATGGAAGAGAATACGTAGATAATGATTTCAAGCAGTACTGTACTGACAATGGAATCAAGATGAAGAAGACTATTCAAAGAAAATCTCAACAAAATGGTGTGGTTGAGAGCATGAATATGACTTTATACGAGCCTGCTAGGAGCATGAGATTACATGTTAGGTTGCCATAGATGTTCTGGGCTGAGGCTGTAAGCACTGCAGCCTATTTGATTAACATATCTCCTGCAACACCCTTGAACTATAAAATACCATATGAGGTTTGGAGCGGTAAAGATGTAAATCTTTCTTTCTTGAAAATATTTAGTTGTGTTTCTTATATTTACATTGATTATGTTGATAGAAGCAAGCTGGGCGCTAAATCTAAAAAATGTTTCTGTATTGGCTATGGTGATACCGAGTTTGGTTATTGTTTCTGGGATAATCAAACTCGAAAGGTTATCATGTGCAATGACATGATCTTCAATGAAGGTGTCTTCTACAATGACAGGTTGACAGCAGACCCTAAAAGTACAAGTCCTGAAGTTAAAAAATCTGAGGAGATTCCGTTGAAAGACCTTCCAGCAATTGAGGCAGAGAAAACTAATAGCCAAAATCGAAAAAATATGGCCCTAGATGGAAATCAGAGCACCCCTGTGACTGTTAGGAAATCCAATAGAACAATTAGACATCTATAGAGATACCAGAAAGCTATAGTGAAGCCGTGTAGGTTGATGAATCAATCAAGTGGAAGTTAGTTATGAAGGATGAGATTAACTTATTATTGGCTAATCAGACATGGCAATTGACAGAGTTATCAAAAGGAAAGACGGTTTTGCAAAATAAATGGGTTCACTGGATAAAAGAAGAACATGATAGCAGCAATTGACAGAGTTATCAAAAGGAAAGACGGTATTGCAAAATAAATGGGTTCACCGGATAAAAGAAGAACATGATAGCAACAAACGATATAAAGCAAGGCTAGTTGTAAAGGGATTTCAATAGAAAGAAGACATTAACTACACTAGGATTTTCTTTCCTATGGTGAAATTAACTACAAAACAGTACTTGGACTAGTGCTAGAAGAAGACTTGCACCTAGAGCAGTTGGATGTAAAGATAGCATTTCTTCATGGTGATTTGGATGAAGAAATTTACATGAAGTAGCCAAAAGGTTACGAAATACAAAAAAATAGAGAAATGGTGTGCAGACTTCAAAAGAGCTTGTATGGCCTTAACCAAGCTCCGAGACAGTGATATAAGATGTTTGATAGCTTTATGGATAGTAATGGCTTCTTAAGGTGCTAGGCAGATCATTTTTGCTATATGAAGATCCTTAGTGACTCATATATTATCTTAGTCCTATATGTTAATGACATGTTGATTGCAGGAGCTTGCAAACAAGAAATTGACAAGTTAAAAGAGGAGTTATCCAAGGAGTTTGTAATGAAGGATTTGGGTGCTGCAAAATAAATCATTGGGATGAAAATTACTGGGGACACGGATGTCTTAAAATTGTTATAGGGAGAGTATGTGAAAAAGGTGCTAAACATATTCAAGATAGATGAAACTAAATCAGTAAATACTCATTTGGCTAGTCACTTCAAGCTATCCAATGAACAGTCACATTCTGCAGAGCAAGAGCGAGCCTATTTGGTCAAGGTGCCTTATGCCTCTACTATTGGAAGTCTTTTGTATGCCATGGTGTGTACGAGACCGGACACATCACATGCAGTGGGAGTTGTGAGTTGATATATGAGTAATCCTAAAAAACAACATTGGAAGGTAGTAAAGTGGATACTCATGTACTTGAGAAATACTACAGATTCAACTTTGTGTTTCAAAAAATTAAGCTCGGGATTACAAGGCTTTGTAGATATTGACATGGTTGGGAACATTGATGGCAGGAAGAGACATGGTTGGGAACATTGATGGCAGGAAGAGTACTACTGGATACGTATACACATTGGGTGGTACAACAGTTAGTTGGTGTCTAAGTTACAGAAGATAGTTGCTCTTTTTTCTACTGAGGTAGAGTACATTGCCGTAATCGAAGTTAGCAAAGAGATGATATGATTGCAGTCTTTCTTGGAAGAATTGGGTCGCAAGTATGAAAAGGTGTGTTGCATTGTGATAGTCAAAATGCTATTTACTTAGCAAATAATTCTGTTTATAATGCAAGGACGAAGCATATCAGTTTTGGAGGATGGAATCTTAGCGCTTGAGAAGATTCAAGAGAGTCAAAATCCGACTAACATGCTGATGAAAACCATTCTAATCGAAAAACTGAAGTTGTGCACAACTTAAGTTGGACTTTTCACTTAAGGATTGAGGAGTTGTTGATATTACAGAGGAGTCATTGCTTGTAGATTAGTCTCCAAGTGAGAAATTGTTAAGTTGTGGAGCCTAAATAGAAAGCCATCGTTAGGGTTTTATTATCGTCAATGAAGAGAGAAAGAGAGAGTGTTGAGGGTTCGATTTCTCTTGTTATAGTGAATTATTGCAGCGACGGAAAGATAACGTAGTCTCATATTGAGGCAAACCTCTATAAACTTTGCGTGTTTGTGTGTGTCTATTTCTTTTGCAATATTTTGCTCTCGGTGATATAGAATTAGAGAATCTAATTCTCAACAATGTCGTGGATGGAAGAACTCATAAGCTGTACTTGTTGCACGTGCTGTTTTATGTTCAATCAGCTCGAAGCAGATGGTGGATGATCTTCTTCATTCACCATGTAGTTCTCCAAACCCATGCAGTCTATAAAGCTTCGAATTCGGTCTAATTTTGTCTTTACATTTAATCCAAGTATCTTGCTTAACTAATGAAGATGTGTCCAATAATGAAGACGTGTCTGCATCGGCGAATGATTTTTTAGAATCCCCGAAAAAATGGTGACGAGATACTTCACTACATCCCAAAATTGGGTTCCACTTTAACTCGATAGCTTTTAAAATTGTTGATGATATCCTGTTTGATAGAAACTTCATCCCAAATGCCAAACAACCCTTTAACCTCATTTTGCGAGACAATCCTGTGTTATTAGAATTCTGTATTTTGGCTCATCCACTTTCACAGAGTTGGAAATCCATAAATTCAAAGAACAATAGCAAAGTCCTAATTCATTTTTCTTATTCAATTTTTACCAGAATCTTAGACTCCTCTTTTATCTTAAATCCAGCTTCTTCCCCAACAAAAACATATTCAAAAAATGAAAATGCAAGTGTTTGTGAAAAGATCGCAAGCACACGATATCGTCAACAAGTAATAAAGCAGACTATAAGAGTCTTGAATATCGATCCCACAAGGACTCGTTATCACTATTAATTTTAATTAATTGGGAAATGTATGAATTTAAAAACGAGATTCCAAAAAATACAAATTATTTGAAATACAAATGATTTGATTATATCTAAAAACTAAACTAGTTTTACTCTAATTCCTAACTTATGAGTTTTTGGCTAGAGAACGATATCACCAACAAGTAATAAAGCAGACTATAGGCGTCTTGAATATCGATCACACGATGACTCGTAATCACTATTAATAATAATGAAACGAGAACAATATGAATTTAAAAATGAGATTCCAAAGAAAACAAATGATTTAATTATATCTAAAACTAAACTAATTTTACTCTAATTCTTAACTTATGGGTTTTTCACTGGAGAATGATTTTTATGTTGAGAAAATTGATCAGCTAAAGGAATTTTGGGACTTGCAATTCAACAATATTTATCATGTTTACCAAGCCATGATAATTTACTTATTTTGTATAACAATCAATTTTACAAAGTTGTTTGATAATCTTTCTTAAGTAATACCAACATCTACTCAATTAATTAAACCTACGATATCTCTATATGTATTTTAACCTAACCAAGAGTATTAACGATCAATAAATTATTAATGATTGCACAACTTATAAGAGTAGATCTCTTGCTCTTATGCAAATTCTTGTTCCCTATCACAGTGCTAAATTGGTGAATTACTTCTCAGTTTCATCACAAATTCACAAACATAATCATAAATTGGCAAGATTAATGAAAAATCACAACAAAACACTAGAAATTTAACACAAGATAATAATTAGAGTCAAGTCTCAATAACTATAATTAAACAATCAAACTACATCTAGATCGTTCGTCCCAAGAAAAAGAATTTTAGCCACACATGATATTGTTCAAACACAAAGGAGTAATAAAAATGGATTACCCCGGGTTTAATAAATAGAGAAAATGGAAGTGAAAATATATTGTTGCACCAAGCTTTCATCTTCAACTCTTGAATTTCCCCATGAAATTCTTGAATTTTCTCGTGTTCTTCCAAAATCCTCTCTTTAATCTCTAGTAAATCTTCTCCAAAGTTCCCTCTTTCATTATGAATAATGGTATCTATTTATCACAGTTCTAAAAAGTTCGAGAAGGCGGCATGTAGGCGTGAGATGCGGCCTCCACGCCTAACTCCGTGAGATGCGGCCTCCACGCCTAACTCCTCCCTCTTGCCTCAACTACACACAAAAAGCTTGAAACTCGACCTTCACGCATTGCCTCACTTTATGACTTTTAGAATATTGCTATTTATATATCCAAGAAGAGTCCTAATTTTGTTCAATTGTGTGCCATGAGAATATCAAAATTAAGTTGAATAAACTAAATAAAAAAATATGGTGTTCTCGACAGAACCATGCTATAATATGGTTTCAGTGGTTACTATAACATAGCACAACATTTGTGGCTGCACATTTTGATTATGGGCCATGTTGTAGAGCATGGACTAACTTCTTCTTCTTTCTTGCAGCTTAGTTCTTGCTCAATTGGACACCCAGTCCTCTAATTTTGTAAAATCTTCAATTTAGCCTTTCTATTTCCACTTTTCTTTCCATTTAGTCCTCCAATATTTGCAGCACAAGTCCTTCTACTTTCAAGCCTTGACGCTTTGTTCCCCAGTTCCATGTTTTCGTAAACGTTTGATCCATTTCAACCTAATTTGCTTGGTTCTCTTCCAATCACCATCCAAAATCTCTTTCTAGTCTAATTTGCTTGGTTCTCTTCCAATAACCATCCAAACTCGTATTTCAACTAACATAATCAAATCAAAACAAAATTAAAAAAAAAAAATATACACTCAATAATATTCATAATTGTCCACTTTTAATGGTTCATATAAGTGCAAAACTGCACTTATCAGCAAATAATAGGTGGGCATGGATAGAGTTGGTTCGATTTTGAATCGAACTTGAAACCTAAACCAACTTGGTTAGTTTGGATGATTTCAAACCCAAATCGACTCAGTCGGTTAGTTGAAATGAAATCGATTTGGATCGCTTCATTTATTAAGTCGGTTTGGACTTTGTACCTTTTTTCTACCTGTTTTCAATTTTTTTTTTCACCAGTTTTTATTGGTGATGATTCTTTCGGAATTGAATTCCAGCAAAACTACGACTGTATCAAATATTCTACTCTTCAAATTGTTTTACCCCAAATTAATTAGAAATAAGGAAGAAAAATTAAAATATCCCAAATCAAAATTGCTTCAACTTAATTGTTTTCCCCTTCAACTATATTAATAAACCAATACCCTACGGGGTGAAAAACTGAAAATCTAGATATATAAACTACAAGAGACTAAATAAAATGATATTTTTCAAAAACTGTCTTAATTTCAGAATGTCTTTATTTATTTATTTATTTTAACGAGTTGGTTTAGGCGGGTTGATTGTTAACCCTCAACCCAATCCGATCCAATTAACGTATGCTTTCATTTGAATCGAACTGACATGACTCAATATTTGCAATCCTACCTGAGTCGGTTCGAGTCCATTGGTTTGGCAGTTTCGTGGATATTTTGCCCACCCCTATTTGCATGTGTTCAAACGTGGTGGGACTCAATGTCTAGGCAAGTTAGACAATTGTTTAAGGCTACATATATATTTAAGTAATAAATCTAAATTACAAATATTTTAATTCTAAATAGATTTGCTAACAGAATCTTCTAATAAGATTTTTCCATTGAGAATAATTAAGAAAACTTATTTTAATAAATTTAATTTATAGATGTGAATTATGTCGCTAAATAAAGTGTTAAAAAAATTAATATTATATATAAAAAATTCTATGGCTAGCAAAATAACAATTTAAAAAAAATAATAAAGTCATTAGTTAGTGATAATTAAAAAATTTCTTAATAAATTTAATTACCAATAGAATCTCATTGTTACATAAAGTAATAAAAATCTAAAATTTTAATTTTAATTTTAGACACTCTATCGGTAATTAAATAAAAAAATAAAAAAATAATTCAAGATTGGGAACAAATTTTCAGTTAGTAATATTTAAAACTCAAATAGTTTAGTAAATTTAATTTACAAATGAAAATGTTGTCAATAAATAAAGTGATAAGAATTAAAGATAAATGTTAATGAAGATTTTTTTTTTTTTTGGGAATAAAGTAAAAAATATATATTCTTCGGCAATATTATAAAGAAAAAATAAAAGGAAATTTTATCTTACCCGATAACTTAAAAAGAAAAAGAAAAGAATGGATAATATTTCGTGGAGATACCAACAAACTTTTGTCAACAATCAATAACCAAAGCACCATCGGTGGTTTCCGGCAACATCATCAATGATGTTACCGTCGGTAATCGTTGATGGAGGTGCGTCGAGTATACCCATGGCATCATTGTTAGTAATTCCGTTTGAATTAACGACTGATATTGATTTTCGTTCGAATCACCTATGGTAATACAATCAATGATCACTCGTGAATATTTTTTCGGCAATCATTTGCACATTAATTTTTTTAATTATTATTAATCTTGAAAATGGCCCCGGCCTCAGCAATTTTGCTTAAGGCCCTAAGTTGCTCGAGAAGCCTTTAAATAAAATTAATGTATTTGGTTTATTGTATGTCAACCAAACAAGGGCCCACAACATAGAAATGCAAAAATTAGATTTTAACGCTACAAGTTAAACTTATCGTCCAAAAAGTGAAAATAAAAAGTTATAAAAACACTTATTTGGTCATAAAATTAATTTATTGTGTATTATTATAATAGAAGTCAATATCACACACTCCACGAAAGAATTGTATAAATACAAATGTCTCGGGTTTGTTTTAGATCTGCGTATTCATATCTTACTTCCTTCCAACTTTGAATTTTCAAGAGACTCTTACTGGTTTCTTTCTCAATAATTGTTTCCATCAATAACACTTCCAATTTCTTTGTCTACAAATTTGTTTTTGGAGTTTGGAAGCTTCATTGGAGCAATTCAATGACATCATATTTAAGCACAAAAAGTTCATTTTTTGCTACTTTAACATGACACTAACCATCACATTTCAACAAAGCAAATGTTGAGATTCTTCTCATATAAAGCAAATCTTGGAATTTTTTTTGAGTAATAATTAAAAAATATTAAATAAAAAATATTAAATAAATGAATGTATAGATGTGTTTAAACTGATAATAAAAATAAATATTATTGATTAAAAAGTCTATAGATAACAAAATAATATTTAAAATTAATAATTGATAATTAGTAATGAAGTCTTTAGTTCATGATAATTTGAACAAATTTATCTTAATATGTTTGACTACCGATAGAATATTCGTTGTTTAATAAAGTGAAAATATACAAAATCAATATAAATTTTAGAAAATTTTATTGGTAACTAAATAAAACAAAAAAAATTAATTTAAGATTTGGGATGAATTTTTAATTAGTAATTTTGAAAAACATAAATAGGTTAATAAATATAATTTACCGACAAAATTTTTGTCAATAAACAAATCATTAAAAATATAAAAATTAAATATTAATGAAGAATTTTGTCAGAAATGAAAAAGTAATTAAAAACAACTTATCCGTCGGTAATGTTATAAAGAAAAATAAAATGACATTTTACCTTACCCTTTAACTTTAAAAAAAATTGAAAGAATAAAATTTTGTGAGTGATGCCGACAACGATCAACGACCAAAGCACCGTTGGTGACTACCAACAACATCATTGATGACATTACCGTTGGTAATCACTGATGGATGTGCATTATAAGTGATCGACGATGGTATCACTATCGATAATTACGTCTGAATCACTAATATATATTAATTTCTCTCAGAATAACTGGCGGTAATAACGTTAATGTTTGCTGATAGAATTTTCGTTGGTAATAATTTGCTTCATGGATATTTATCATTATTATTTATGAGAAGGCCTATCAACAATTTTTGAGAAATGCCCTAAATTATTTGAGTCATGTTAGACTAAAATGATTTAACTTGCTATATTGTTGATTAACGTGAGAAGAACATGTTGTGTGATTTTAATCTCGCAAGTGGACGGATCGTTAACAAGTAATAAAGTGATGTGTAGAATGTCGAATCCACGATGATTAGTTATTAATTAACAAATTAATTTATAATTCGAGTTTTAACAATGTAAGAACACAAATTTGTCTATAGTTTTAATTCCAAACTATTCTAATTGTGTTTAATTAATTCTAAATTATCAAGAAATCAAAAGTAAATTTGTGAGAACGAATTCGAGTTTTACCAACACTAAGATTCACAAATCTACTTACATGTTCCTTAATCAATTATCCGTTTAATCGCTTTAACTTATAATTACCTTAGATTGAAAATCGGTGATCCTAAAATAATCAAAAGTCTCTCTCGATGGTCAATCAATTTTATATCGATATGTAAACCTAATTATCTCTAATTAAGCTTCGAACATAAACACACGCATTAAAATTTCAAGAACACCTAACCGGATTTCATAAAGCATAATAGTAATCTCTATCTATTATTGGACCCTATGTTATTCAATACCACGTGCTTAATCTATATTGAATCTTTCGACTTTAACATAGATTACAATATATTCTAATAGTGATCAAGCATTAAAATAATAGAAATAAAGAGTAAAGAATAATCAACCCAAAAGCAATTAATTACTAAAACAGAAAAACTTCTAATTAATTAATAATACGAGGTTTCATCGTTCATCCTAGCAATAAATAAAATAGCCGGACATGATTTCGTTAATTATTAAAATTATTGAATTCATCATATTTCGAAGAATGAATAAGAAAAAATAAATAAAACCCATGATCCCGGGTCAAGAATCTTCAATCTTGTTCTTCAATCTTCGATTCTTTCTTTCTATCTTCTTCCCAAAATTCGCCTCCTACGATATATCTATTCTATGACTTTTATACTCTTCTCCCAACTCTTCAAAACGTATTTTTGGTAGTTGTTTTACCTTGGACTTGATAGAGTTTTAATTTGATCAAGAAACTACCAAATTGCTGCGGCGGAAAGTCTTGCGATCGCATGGCTTGTGTCTATTCTGTTATGTCTCTGAAAAACCAGCCTTGCGATCGCAGCTATGTATAACCATGCGATCGCATGGTTATTTTTGTGAATTTCTTGGATTCATTCCTTTGATATTTGCATGCCAAGCCCCTAAAGTCTCTTTATCTTTGCAATTAAGTCATATTTTCTTTTGTTTTCTATCTTTTCGTTAGATCTACACTTGAATTTGACTTTTTCCTAAAATAAAAAGAAAACAACGCACTATTACACTGAAAACAATAGAGAGAACTTATAATCGTCCCTTTTTGTGAGCTTAGATAAATACAAATTTGTACTTATCAGGGCCCACTACAAAAAAAAAGCAAAAGCTACATGGTAAACTCATTGTGTAAAAAGTGGGAAAACAATTAAAAAATAAAAAGCACTTATTTGGTCATAAAATTAATCTTCTTAAGTATTATTTATACTAGAAGTCAACATCACACACTCCACCAAAGAATTGTATAAATACAAGTGTCTCAAGTGTGTTTTAGATATGTGTATTCATATCAAACTTCCTTGGAGGTCAATCACCAAGAAGTATCCGGAGTGGGATTTGGGCTTGGTGTGGAGGCCTAGTGGCCATTTTTTTGTTTTATCTCTTGTTACATGTGCAACGAACACTACATGTCTACTTTTAGGCGTAGATAGGTAACATTTTACTGTGAAGTTAGATTTGTACTCTATATGTTGCTTTTAATATTATTTCTTTTCATTCTTTACATTTTCTTTGGGAAATGATCTCACCACATTGCCTCAACTTTTGATTGTTCTAGAGCTCTTACTTTGGTTGAGGCTTATAAGCATTTGAAGTCACTTCCTCAAGGCAATAGGTAGCCTTTTTAACTAGGAAGGGTTCCAAAATGCCCATCATCAATGATATTTCCTTGAAGCCTACAATTTCTTTAACTATGAAGAGATTTTCCATACATTTTGTGTTACCAACAAAATTTTAAGATTGCAAGAAGGAAGCCGACTTGTAAATATTCCCGACTCTCGAGCAGTCACCTGTCTTAGAACATCTCAAGCTCTTGTATTTTCTTTACCTTTGCGCTTACCTATGATTGGCTTGATTTATAGCTCAATATTTTCTATATCTTTTTGAATTTTTATACGTTTAATCAATAAATTCGTTCTTGGGGATATGCGGGCTGAATCTTGGACATATTTTGCGGCTTCTAGACTGACTCTAAGTATTAGATTTCAAGAAAAACTTGTTTATTTAGAGCGTCTCCAAGAGACTCTATTTATAAGAGAATATTTTACATTTTATAGAGTATATATAAATTTAAAGAGTAAATTTTTTGAAGTGTTCCAACAACTTCTTTATTTTTAACACTTCATTTTACTTCTCTCAATAAGTAGTTATTATTTTTTCCTATATTTTATTTAGACATGCTTCCATCCTAATTACTATATGATTCTCTTCTATTTTTCTCTATTTAGTTTTGTATATACTACTTAATTTAGTCAATTGGAATACTTTGAATGCATTTAATTATATATAGTAAATCTGGCTCTCCAAAGTTCTCCAAATTTGAAGAGTCAAACCCACTCTCCATTTTAAAAAAATAATTTAGAGAGTCTTTTGAAGTATAATTTTAAAAGTTGACTCTCTAAAATAGAAAACATATTATGTTTAAAGAGCATTTGTAAGATACTCTTATCGTATTATTTGAATATAGAGAAAACCAAACAATTTATATAACAACTAGGAATAAACGAGTTTGGGAAACAACTAATAATAATCAATTTCAATCAATACATCCTCCCATAGAAGGAAAAAAAAGTAAAAGTACAAACCAAAGAAATAATTGATTATTCCGTTAAATATATAGTAAAAAAATAAAGAATCTATACCTACAACAATCAAAGATATTAAAAATTTTCAGTTACAAAATAATAATTAATACCCTACTAAAATCCATGTCAAAACAATTAACAAGGATTAAAAATAACACGATTCCAACACTATCGAATTCGTCTTCAATACCCTCGACCAGCACTACAAGAAAAACTACCTATAGCAAGAACAACAATAGCAACGATATAGTCTCACCACTAATTGTTCTAGATAGTAGCGACGACAATGAGAAATCGTCGTTTTTTTTAACTGTGTAGCGACGACATTAGTCGTCTCTATATTTTAACTTTCGTCGTTAATAATGTGAATCTATAGTAACAACATATTTTGTTGTCGCTTCATATATATATCCTAAATGACGGGAACAATTCACGCTATTTTTGTGTACATATAGATGCAACATATGTCGCCGCAATAGAGTTATTGCCGTAGTTTTTAGTCAAACGATACATCGGATCGTCATGATTCTCCTCGTAATATGTATTCAAGGCTATTGAGACTACAAACGTCATCTCTACAGAGTTGTCAAATGTGGTAAGAATATTGGCGCTTGTTTCTTATCTATAGAGACGACTTACTAGTTCTATTGAGGCGACATTGTCGCCGCGATAGAATCTCTTTTTTCAGCTCTCCATGTCTATATTCTATAAATTCAATCTTCCATTTGAGCTTTTTTTTCTTCATTCTCCATCTCTATATTTCTGCAAATTCAATCTCCTATTTTAGTTCTTCTTCTTTCATTATTCATCATTGTATTTCTACATATTCTATACTATTCTATACTTTACTGGAAAAAAAATAGTCCTTTTCAGGTGTGGATATTGATAAAAGTTGAACAAAAATTAGAAATCACAATAAATTGCCAGATTTTGGAACGGTTTGAAAGTATTTATAAACAGAGCTAGGCCATGTGTAAACGACAGAAGAATGATTAAATGTCCATTCACAAGATGTTTAAACGGTCTCACACATTTATTGAAAATTATTGAGGCTCACATATTTCGTCATGGTTTTGCAGAGAGTTATATAATGTAGATATACCATGGCGAGACAGAGGTTCAGACTGCAAATGTGTATATACAGAATGAGAGAGCGGGTGTAGAAGATTAGATGATGGATGTCATGGACGACATAGTCGGTGATGAGCATGCTAGTACATGCACCGATGGTCATTATGACGAATTGTTTGAGGCTCTGCATTAAGAACTATACCCAGGAGTTTCACCATTTTCATTCTTATTTTAGTGAAGTTGATGCATATTAAAGTTGTGAACAAATTGACAAATAAGTTTGTTGATGATCTTTTGAAGCTACTGAAGTTAGCTTTCCCAAACATAAACATCGTGGACTCCTACTAAGAAGCTAAGAAGATGGTGACGAAGCTTGGTTGGGCTTAAAAATCTATTCATGCTTGTAATAATGATGTTGTACTATTTTGGGGTAAGAATGCTGATAGACAAACTTGTTCGATCTGCTAAGAAAGTCGTTGAGTGCATACTTTTGGGTGAGTGAACTGGAAGAATGGTTCGCATAAGGTGTTGCGATATTTTTTCTTGGCCTCTAGACTAAAATGTAAGTGTGTGAAGAAGGATACTACAAAACTCATGTGGTGGCACAGTACATGAAGGTCTAGGGATGATGATGAAATGTAACATCCCGTGGACGGGAAGGCGTGGCGAGATTTTGACAGAGAACATCTACTGTTTCCAAGTGAGATCCAGAATGTCAGGTTAGGTTTTGCTGTAGACGGATTCGATCTATTTGGAAACATGAGTCAGGCTTACATCATGTGGCCAATAGTTGTAATAGTTTACAACTTGCCACCTTGGTTGTGCATGCTTACTATCTTGATACCTGGCCCAAAAACATCGGGTAAGGACATTGATGTATTCTTACGATCATTAGTGGATGAGTTGAAAGAGTTGTGGGCTAATGAGATTGACATGTGTGACTCTAGAACTAATAATAAGTCGGCATTCAGAATGTGTGCAGTGTTGTTGTGGACAGTTAACAATTTTTTAGCAAAAGTAGTCTGTCGGGTTGGAGCGGTCAGGGGTACATGGCATGTCCTACGTACAATGAGGAAACACATTTCGTTCGTGTGATAGGTAAGACAGCTTACGTGGGTCATCGACGGTTCCTACCGTCTAGGCATCATTTTGAGAGCAATTTAGACTTCGACAGAAGGATGGAAAAATAACCTCCTCCTTATCTGTTAACGCCTACAGACATTTTAGCACTGTTAAGCCGTGTGAAACATAGTATTTTGGAAAAGTACCCTAACTATGGGGTGCTAGAAAGAGAAGAAGTTATGACGAGCTGAATCGGAGAAAAAAGATCATTTTCTATGAGTTGCCGTATTGGTCTACTACTGAGCTAAAACATAACATTGATGTCATGCACGTAGAGAAGATGGTTTGTAACAGCTTGATTGGCACAATTCTAGACGATCCATTCAAATCAAAGGACATGGTCAATGCTAGGTAAGATATGATGTAATTAAGGATAAAAAGATAGTTGCACTTGTATCATAACAGGAACAAGTGTATCAAGCCTGCCGCATGTTACACCTTGTCCATTGCAAACCGTTAGAGGTTTTGCAACTTTATCCGATCGGTTAAATTTCCAGACGACTTCACTTCTAAACTTTAGAAGAATATCTAATGACAGCCCACCCGATTGCCACATCCTGCAACGGTTATTGCCAGTTGGATGTCGTGCGTTCTTGAATAAAACTATTTCAATACAATCATTGAACTATGCACGTTCTTCAAGCAGATGTGTGCGAGAAAACTAAAGGTTAGCAACATGATGGTTGCCCACAATCACCTAATACTCATCATCTGCAAGTTGGAATGAATCTTTCTACCAGCCTTCTTCGACATCATGATTCAACTCGTAATGCATCTGCCAGATAAGGCAATCCTTGGTGGTTCGGTGCACATGAGATAGATGTATCCATTCGAACGATACCTGAAGAAACTTAAAATTATGTTAGAAATTGAGCTCGGCCCGAGGGTTCAATAACTGAAGGGTATGTTGTTGACGAGGCGTTGACTTTTTGTTCGAGGTATTTCGAGGACATACAAACAAAGTTCAACTGACCAGAGAGAAACGATGATGTAAGTATTCCACGAAGACAACTTTCTATTTTTTAATTGCAGTGTCACTCAAATGGAAAGAATACAACAACGATGCTTTGTGCCGATGTTCGAAATCAGGCGATATTTTACATCCTCAACAACTGTATTGAAATTGGGACACACTTGCAGTAAGACCTCATTCTTAAATATTATTCAATTCCCTTCATCACCTTGTTATTTTAAATGAACTAATTAGTTGATCTTATATGCCTTTTAAAAAGAACATAGGCAGGAGCTATTGTGCAATGGCTGTCCAAATATTGACCAGGTGCATAGAAGTGACTTTTACGGTTGGTTTTACAGGAAGGTAAACGAACAACGATCAACTACATTTCAAATATATGTACATTTTTCTTTTCTGTAACATTTACTAAAACCAACTTCCACTTCATCCAGGTATATGCTCTGCGTCAAAGCAACGCCCCTCAAGTTTCTCATGAGTTGTTTTGTTGGCTAGTAGATGTTACATTCAGGTAATGTCTTACACGGCCTGTGTTGTAAATAGAGTTCGCTTCCTAATATATGATCATGATGTTCAAAGAAAAACGCAGAACAATGGTGTGTTTGTTCCAGAGATTGAGGGTGAAACTTGCTACGGGCTGCTGCAAGAGATATTGGAGCTTCAGTTCAGACTGAAACTTTCAGTTTTTATGTTCCGATGTAAATGGTTTAGGCGTGATGGGAAACGGAGGGTAACTGAGAAAAATATTATCAGTATTGACATTAGTGCAGAGGCGTTCAAGGATGATCAGTATACTTGCTACCCAAGCACAACAAGTGTTCTAAATTGAAGATTCTTCTCATGGTCCGAACTGGCGAGTTGTAAAAGAAGTCCATCACAATAGCACATGGGATATTATGGGATCTAACGTCACTGAGATAGTCCGGTTCCACAATAACAACTCTTCTCTTTTTTCTCTGATAATTGATCTTGACAACTTAGAACACATATCATTGCACCGAGATGATGGCGAAGCTGATGAGATATGAGCACCGTTTATTAGAGGAGCATCGTCTGACACTGCAGGAGATACATCGTTCATTAACGACGAGGATGTGGAAGACGATACACATGAAAAATACGAGGATGATGAAACATGAAGTGAAAGTAATGAGGACGACATTGAAGACGACGAGAATCAAACATATCATGATAGTGAATCAGATTGAATGTTGTTGTTCCTAAAGATAGTCTAATCATTCGTAGTAATTAATAAACTTAGTATATTTTATTGAATTTTTTAAATATTTTGAAATAACTAATTAATTTAAATTAATTATGAAACATTGTGCACATAGGTAATATTAATATAATTCAAATTGTTTTATAGCGGCGACTACTACAATGTAGCGACGACAGGTCGAAAAATTGGATTAAAAAATTGGCAGTTCATTTTTAGCACGTTCATTTAATTGTCGTCTCTAAAGATCCAAGTCATAAATAGCGACGACACTTTTCATCGCTATATAATAACATATCTTAAAGTATGATAAACTTCTTTTCTCCAATTTCAACTCCACCCCATTGAAAACCCTAGCCCATATGACTTACAGCCCCATTCTTCTTCTCCAATTTCAACTCCCACCTGCTTCTTCTTGTACTGTTCCGTTGTGACTTTTACAGCATCTCCAAGAGAGTACTATGTTCCAGTATTGTCCAAGGTGTAGATTAGCTCCCCCCCCCCCCCTCTGAATCTAGAGTGCCCAGGTAATTAGTTGTTTGTGTAGTTATGTCAATCTCATTGTTGTTTATTTTTATGGTTGTAAAGAAATTACCAGCCAAGGTTATCTTCTCTACCAGCCATGGATATCGGTTCTGTATAGGTTTTCTTAAAAATGGTCTCACTGGTGTAAGCATTATAATCTTTGGACATTGCTAAATCTTGTATGTGAGATGGTGTAAGCATGAATTGGATGAGATCCCTTAAGAGGTGAATTTTGTTACCCGAGTGATGATATTATACAAATTTGCTCTTCATCACACAGGCAGGTAGATGTGCTAGCATTGGCATTAGGAATTATTAGTTTTGTAATGCCAGAGTAAACTATGTCATATAAGTAGTTTCTCAACTTCCTCTGGTTGACAAGATAGCAAGTTCATGTTTCAGTCATAAGGTTGGTAGGTATTGTTGTTTATTCTTATGGTAGCAATATGGTTTCTGCTTTCTTTCGTTCCTTAAGGTTTATCTTGTTGGGATATTTTCTCAAAATTTGTCAAAATCAAAAGATGCACCAATTGTTGAAAATGAAAAGATATGATATAATATTATATTATATTATATTTGGTGGCTAAAATTGGACAAGTTTTCAAATCTTGAACACTTTGGTAGTTGAAGCTTGAAAGACATCTATATCATACATTAACTATAAATTGACGTAGTTTATTCTTTTTTGTAATTGCGGCTTGAGGGTTTTTGAGAGAAAAATTGTAAGCTTAGAATCCTAGTTGTTTTTCTTTTTTTCTTTGTGGGTTTTACAAAGAGTAGAAATTGGTGAGTGCGGTAAAACTTAGGATATTTTTTTTTTGAGATACTTGGGAATTTGGGTAGATGAAATCTGTATCATTGTAATAATTTTTCATATAGTAAAAATTTTGACAGTCCGTAAATCTTTCTCTATCTTTTTATATTTTTTTGTTTCATTATTTTTTCTGAACAAGGATCTTGTGGGCAATAAAGGAATTGGTTTTAACTCTCAACAGTGGTATCAGAGCCAGGTTCGTTTAGAGTGTTGGCGCATAGAAAAGATATGTCTATTAAATATGGCATGGAGAAATTTGACGAAAAAATCAATTTTGGCTTGTGGTAAGTACAAGTCAGGGATATTTTGATTCAATTTGGACTGCACAAGACTTTGAAAGAGAAATCAACCCATGTTTCTAATAAAGATACTGAAAAATCCAGTATGAACGATGATGTTTGGGAAGATTTGGATTTGAAAGCTGCAAGTACGATATGTCTCTGTTTAGCCAAAAATATTCTTGCAAATATTCATGGAATATCTGCTGCAAAGGAACTTTGAAAAAAACTTGAATAGTTGTATCAAACAAAGAGTCTTTCAAACCGGTTGTAATTGAAGGAACAGTTTCATTCTTTGCGAATGAATGTATGTACAAAAATTTCAGACCACCTGAGTGTTCTCAATGGGATCGTTTCTGAACTGGAGGATATTGGAGTTAAACTTAATGATGAAGATAAAGCGTTAAGAAATATCTGGTCTCTTCTATCTTCCTATGAACACAACAAACCAATTTTGATGTATGGAAAAGAAACTGTGAGTTTTGAAGAAGTTACAAGTAAATTAATTTCTGAAGAAAGAAAGTTGAGTGGTGGAAGCAATATTTCATCTGAAAACTCGTTACTTGTTGCTAAAAAATAGAAGAAGAACAACTCCATGAAAAGAAAAGTATCTTGTTGGAATTGTGGACAACCTGGTCACGTGAAGAAATTTTTTCCAAAAGGCTAACTACTCGACATCAGATATGAACAATATGTCTCTCTTTATGGAAGACAATGATGTCGCTTGAGTAAATATTTACATCCTCGTAGCATGCGCTAGTTGACATGATAAATGATGTGTTACTACTATCGGGTCTAGATTTGCACATAGGCATTAACTTGACATTAATGCAAGGCGTGTGGTGGAATTGATGTCGATGACTGATGAACTTCCAAGTAAATTAAGCAAGGGAGTTGCACTATGATATTTCAGCAAATTTATTTGACATGAGCCGATGAAATTCTTAGAATTCATTAATTCTAAGTAATTATACTTATATGGTGGAGTATGTTAATTCTATGTTTTGAGAATTGGGATTGTCAAAGTTTACCTTTTTTAAAGTATCGAGATGAATAGTTGCAGAAGAGATGATCAAGTTTTGACTCGTTTTTTGTCAAGGTGGAAACTGTTGGAATATTTTCTCAAAACTTGTCAAAATCAAAAGATGCACCAATTGTTAAAAAGGAAAAGATATGATATAATATTATATTATATTTTGTGGCTAAAATTGGACAAATTTTCAAATCTTGGACACCTTGGTAGTTGAAACTTGGAAGACATCTATGTCATACATTATATATAAATTGACGTAGTTTATCTTCTTTTGTAGTTGTGGCTTGAGGGTTTTTTAGAGAAAAATTGTAAGCATATCATCCTAGTTGTTTTTCTTGTTTTTTTTTTGGTAGGTTGTACAAAGAATAGAAATTGGTGGGTGCGGTAAAGCTTATGATATTATTTTTCTTGAGACACTTGGAAATTTGGGTGGATGAAATCTATATGATTGTAACAATTTTTCATATAGTGAAAGTTTTGACAGTCCGTAAATCTTTTTCTATCTTTTTATATTTTTCTGTTTCATTATTTTTCTGAACAAAGATCTTGTCGACAATAAAGAAATTGGTCTCAATTCCCAATATATCTTTGCATAGCTACCATGTATAAATATTTATTTATTTATTGAGGGCTTAAAAATGGTGGATATCAACTTGAAAGTTACGATCTAATCACATAATATGGTAATGAACAAGTTAGACAAATAGATTTTAATTGAGCAAGTAATGTCTCACAATTGAACAAGACTAAGGTTTATGCTTATTTGAATGTGCAGATTTGTTCAGTGATAAATAGTTTGGAGATGGATTCACACGATCCTAGCTTTGTTTTTTTGATATGTTCCAATCGCGTGTTTGCAATTTGACTATTTGACAAAATTTGGTACAATGGAGCAGATTGAGATTGACAAAAGTTTATTTTTGGAATGTTTTATTTTCACATTTTCAGGGCTTCTGTGCAATGGCAAAAATATAGAAACGTGGTTAATAATTTAGTAATAATTTTGTTACGTACTTGATTTTTTATTAAAATTCTATAATTACTTTTTAATATTTTAAACTCTAAAAATAACAAATATAACAAATGTAACACACGTATTTTATAAAAAATATAACAAACGTAACAAATATAACAAGTATTACAAAAATAAAAACAGTATTTTTAGAATAAAAAAGTTGGATAGCATTTTTTAATTTATTTTATATTTTATAGTTAATAGTGAAATTATTAATTTATTATAGTCATTGTTTAGTATTAATGTAACCCGATCTATTGGTAAATAGAGTATAGTAAATTTGTATTTTTGTTTTTTAATGTAAAGTTGGAAGAGGAACAAGTACGATAAAATTAACATAATCTATCGTAATTGTAACGAACTTAATTACATCTAATATTTATGTAAATCTTGGGACAAATCGAGTAGTATTACAGCAAGGATCAACGTCACTTATTTCTAAATTTAAAGATAATAATATTTAGTTCACTTAAATGGACTTCTAGTATTTTAGACATTACAACAATAAAGTAAAAAAATGAAGGGTTCTTTACATATATACACTACTTATTTTTGTTTATCCATTTTTCATCTGGGTAACTGCTACCTAGTTATATATTTATGAAATGTAAATTATATCTATGTGTGGAGATACAGACGCATTTATAAAATTAAAAGGTTTAACTTTTTTTTTTTTTTTTCATGTTCTTAGTTTTTTTGTGGTAATGATAATCACAGCATTCCTTGCTTGGTATGATCGCACTGTCTACTAATGTTTTCTTTTGTTAGTTGCTATTGTGGGTAACATCATGTTGCACGGAGGTGATGGTATAGGCGATCCTCTACATCAAGCACCCCATCGACTCCATTCGTCCTGTGAGTTCGGTAAGAATTTTTGTTTTGATATTATTTATTTTACAATTTTTTTTATAGTCATTTCAATATCGTTTAATTTCTAATCAAATATATCGTATTTTCACTTTTTCAGCACCACCGTCTAAGCGACGGGGTATCTCTCGAGGCATTAATCTTGAAAAGGTTTGGCAAGCGAATGGGAAGAGGCCACTTCCCATCGCGTTTGACAATGTCGAACAGACAATACAACCGATCGGAAATAATGCGAAGTATTTTACGCACTTTGTTGGGAACCAAGTGAGGTTCACCGTGCCCCTTTGCTATCCTTCTTGGACAGAGTTTCTAGAGAAGTAGCGGGCATAGTTACGTAGCATTATCGATGTAATATATATTACGGTTTTTCATTAGTGCATTCTCCAAACACAGTGTTCCATGTAATATACATTAACGAATATTGTTGTGATGTTGCAGAACTATTTCGATCTTTAGGGCGATCGGTCGCTCAACGAGTACCAGACTGTCTGTGCCACTGTAGATCTCCTGGCGGCCAATCGTTATCGTGATTAAAAACTTAAGGCACATAATCACTTGAAATAGCATGTGCCGAGCCGTCTATGCAGCGAGCTGTCTGCCGAGAAATGGCAGAAGTGCATTTACTTCTTCACAAGTCCTAATTTCGTGGTACATACTATTATTTAGTTTCTTAGTTTTTATGGTAATATTTCTATAAACTTCATTTTTATGTAATCAATTAATTTTTATTTCTCCAGGAACGATCGACAAAGAGTTAGGCCAATCAGGGTAAGGCTAAATATCCCGAGCATGCAGGGGTCAAAGAACTTTTCTACCGCGCGTTACGATCAGGTACAGGTAAATTTTTATTTTCCTATTACACATCTTCAATGCATTACATATAATGTTTTAACTCAATTTCACACTTAAATTGTTGTAGAGGGACCCTAAAATCCAGCAGTGGCAGGGCATTATTGAGTCGTTCTGGGCTTTCCATACCTTTCGAGATGGTAATTGGATGAATCCGGAGGTGGCTATTGCAAGCGAGGTTATCGGAGAACGACGAGGACACGTCCGTGGGGTTGGACGGGCTCCGAAGGGTAGATTTCCCTCTCTGGATTCGTCCGCTGCATCGAACGCCCTACGAGGACCATCCAACCAGTTTTCTGAAGATGCCCGAAATGATGATCTTGGTTTGCAATGTATGAGGTCTAGCTCTGTCGAATGGAGAGGACAATTGCACGTCTTACGAAGAATATGCAGTAGAGATTACCGGGGGTTGTGCCAGAAGATGATGAGGAGGTTGTCGAGGACGAGAACGACTGTGGGGGTATGGGGGATCCGTATGATTTATATACTACTAAATTGTTTATATTCTTTAAAAAAAAATTAAAATATTTATAGCGGCGACAATGTCGTCGCTAAAATGAACAACATGGCACATCTCTTAGCTTTATTTTATACTATTACAAAACACTTTATAGAACTTATAATCAATTCAACTTATACATAATAACATGATTTTCATTGCTATAAAGATATGTTTTTAAGGGTGTGTTTGATTTTGATTAAAATTAGATTCTTTAGAAAAGTTGATGAAATGTGTAGTTAAAATTAATTGTTGACTTTGATTTCAGCTTTGTTGGAAAAATATGTGTCATATTTTTCACTTTTTATATCTTGGCAAACTTAATAAATATAACTGATTTTTAATGATAAAAGAGCAGGTCAACATTTGTATTTTTGACTGGTCTGATTAACGCCAGTTCTGACTGACTAGCTTGATAAGCGGATTATTTTTCCAGATCAGTAAAAGCTGCGATTTTATTCTGTTTCTATACTTGATATATTCTATCCTCATGAATATTATTGACAGCTCCTTTTGTAGGTTAAAGAATATTTTCTTATTCTCTTAGATTTGTTTAGGAAAGAAATATTTAGTTTCCTAAATTCTTTCCTTCTACAAATCTAAGAATATCTTTCTATATTCTTTCCTACTAATATTCTTACCATTCTTGTTGCAGATTTTTAGGTAAGAAATAATTCCTAATTTGATTACTACTTTAACTATAAGTAAGAGTAGAAATCTATAAAGAATTAAGGCTTTGAAAATATTTTTGTGTTCTTGTTCCATAAGCTTCAAACTAGCCGAATCCATTCAAGGTGAACAAGACATGGTGCTTCATTGATTCAACTTTCAAAGCAAAAAGGTTTTCTTCAAACTCATTGAAGAATCAAGAACTTGTTGGTACTCAACGAACAATTCCATATCTTGTTCAAGCTACTTAGCGTGAAATTAAGAACGGGGGTTCTTAATCCAAGTGGTGGTTGCGGTCAAGTACAATAGGGAAGTGGCGATAAAGTTAAGACCGGTTCAGCACTCTAGGATCAAACATATTGATATTAGACATCACTTTATTAGAAATTTGGTCGAAGAAAAAGTTATTACTTTGGAACATATTCAGACTGAATATCAATTGGCTGATTTGTTCACCAAAGCCTTAGATTCTGCTAGATTTGAGACTCTACGGAAGGTCGTGGGCATTTTCTTGATGCATTAGTTTTTTTTTTACAAAAAAAAATAAAAATTTAGAAGTAGTGCTTTTCTTTTTGTTTGATTTTATCATGTGTGTTTGTTTGCAGTTGCTTATTTTTTTATTTAAAAAAAAAAAGGAAGGAGAAGAATGGGTTTTCTTGCAAATAGCATATGATATAATTGTATGATTGGTCTATGAATTTTGAGATTTACTTGGATTAACTAATCAGTATGGTATGCTTATTATACTTAAAGTAAATTATGTTCAGACAAGCACACTTTGAGGACATATTGACTTGTTTGATTGTACCTTACTACTAACTAGATTGTTATCTTTAAAGTAGTTTCGTACTTTGTTGTGACCTATGGTCATTATCTATGTCTCTCGGCACCATAGTATGTTGTTGTGTTAAACAGACAATTTCATGGAGGAGAGGGCTACCACCATAAATGTGTGCAGCCGTCCTTGATAATAAACATAAATCATGTAGAAAAGGGCTACATTTATGGCTGTGAGAAAGTCAACTCCATGATCTTATAAATTCAGTGCTTTGATAAAAAAAAAAATTGCTATTGTACTCCTGTCTGGCACGCTCATATTTTTTATTCAAAGAGATATGTTCAGATGATGACTAGTTTGAAATACATCTCAGTACTGATCTTCTTGACTATGTTTAATTTAGCTTAGTGGTACAGGTTATGGTTGATTAATCCAGTATGTCCTATCACACACTCACGTTATAAATCTGACCAATTAATTGAATCTAATTATGCGCATATATCTGATTGGAAGATTCTGGTTGATTTTGATATTTTTAGACTGATTGTATAATTTGTAGAACTATGAAATTTGCCCATAAATAAACGATTCAATTTTATCTCATAAAATATTCTCATTATTTTTGTGTGATTATTTTGTGTGGGCCTTTTCGTAGAAATTTTAATCAACAATCCAATTTTGGCAACACAATCAGCTTTAACTGAGAAATATCTGAATTATTCGTAGTTTATGGAATCCAATAGTATTTTGTTCCTAATTTAAAAATTCTGTTTTCCATAAATTAGCATCATAGGCGGTTTAATTCAAATTTGACATAACTGATTAAGGAAGGTTTCTTCTTCTGTTTTTTGGTAACTGCTTTACACACGTCCAAAATTAACTCCTCACCTCTTGTGCAATTCTGAAAAATTTTCCCCTATTAAACCGTGATTTAGGGCTTTCTCATTCATCCTTTACACTTGATTTTACACTTGATTCTCAATTGCTTAACATCAAATTCCCTCTTGCATTTGATTCTAGGGTTGTGTTAAGTTCTTTGTTTCAGATTCAGACAATGGCGAAAACCAAGATGCCAAAATCAAAGAAAAACGTTGGTGGTTCTTCCAAGAACACTGTTCATCCGCTGGTTGCTGCTGAAATTGCGATGGGGCCTCAACTTTCGCCGGTAAGAACTCTCCGGCGAAGTGTACGAAGACTGGAACCCTCCAGTTCAGACCCGGATACCTCTCTAGTGGTTATTGCATCTCAGGCTGACCAATCGACGGACATTGTTGCATATCAACCGCCGGTCAGCCATTCTAAAAATCAACCCCGTCCAACAACTAACGATCCAATCACCTTTTTAAGCAAGAACACCACCTTAAGTGCTCAAGACCTAGATGAAGAAAGAGATGACGATGATAAATCTGGAGGTGACAGTGGGTCTGACAATGCAGCGGGTGACAGTGGGTCTGATAATGCTGAAATTGAAGAGGAAGTTCGTGAGGATAAAGGGACCGGTGATGAGGAGTCTGAACAGTCTCCCCCATTCGTAGAAGGTTCAAGTAAGCCCCCTCTCAAAAATCTGATTCTGATTTTGATGTTGCCCTTGATGAATCTTCGGAATCTACTCCGACACCTCCTCCAACGAAAAGGGCCACCAGGGCTGAGAAAGGGAAAGGTAAAATGGCTGATGTTGGTGAGAAGCCCACGCCTGCTGCTCAAAACAGACCTATCACTACCTCAGGGAGTGCCTACAGAGTACTGCCTACTCCTAGTTCAGACCCCCAAATGTTCAGACTTGACACATTAACTAGAGGTAGACACTCTGTTAACTCCCTCAATTACTGTTTTCTATCGGAGAGTGCTGAGAGTCTGTTTATGTCATTTACCATCTACCGTAAGTTCATCATTGAGTGCAAGGTTGCAATTGCCGAATTTAGTTCGTTTGGTTTGGTTGAAATTGTTGATTTTCACAACTTACATAATCTGTTAAGTTTTTCTGGGCCGTTCAATGAAACTCTGGTGAAGGAATTTATGGCCAATGTTCCAAAGAATCTGGGGAAGGCTGGCAATGAATTCAGATGGAAGGTTTATGACCGGGGGAAGACATGTTACCTTCAGTCCTAACTCCCTCATGGACTGGCTTGGGGTGACCAATGTGGCTATCACAAGTGACGAAGAATTGACTAAGGACAGCATTGCGTAAGAAATAACTGGCTCTACCTGGCCAGAATCAGGAGAACTGACTGCTTCTCGGCTATTAGCCAAATACAAAATTCTTCATCGGATTTTTATCAACAATATCGATCCATTAACTCATCGATCGGACATTTCGGGAGACAGGGCTGTTATGCTATACAAGTTAGGGATGAGGATGCCAGTTGACTGGGTTAAAATAGTTTTTGATAGAATTGTTTATGAAGGGCCGAGGAGGGCCAAGCATTACAGGCTACCACATCCAGCTTTGATTCATCACTTTCTTGTTCATCAAGAAGTGCCTGCAATGGATTCAGACCGCTTCTATAAGGACATTCCATCGCTAGGTATTCATAAGTTTACAAATTTAGGTAGCGCACCGCATCCCACTCCCAGAGTTCCCAGGTATTTTCTATCCTCGCTGGACCATTCTGGACGTCTGGATGCACTAGAAACTCAGTTGGGGCTGGTTCGAACATAGGTAGATCAAATTTTTGCCCTAACCAAAAGTTTTTCTGATGATGTTACTTTCATGCGTAGGGTGTTGGGCAAACCAGAATTTCTGGGCGATGAGCATATACAATCTGCATTCCGGATAGTTACTCTAGAATTCTCTGCACATCCTAGAGATCCAATGGAAATTTCGACTTCTGATCCTGTTGTTGAGCCAACTACTGCCCCAGCCACTGCACCTCTCGCTGATGATCCTCCAACTGATGCTCCTTCAGATACCCATGCTCGCAGGAGGGCTGCAAATGCATCTGCATCCGGTACAAAGAAGCCCAGATCCTCCCAGCACTAACTATTCTCAGTTCTAACTCTTAACCCTCTAACTATTTGGCTATGGATAACTGTTTTAACTCTTAAATTCTGTTTTATTTCCTTCAAACACTGCTTTACTTTTATTTTTTTTTTCTCTTCCTTTGGCATTCCTCTTACAAAAGGGGGAGTAGTAGGTAAATTTTTAATTTTTGTGGTTGTTAGGTTTTTCTTGCTATGGACACTTTGTTGGTTAAACTTTAATAGTAGTATTTTTAGGTTTATGGTAGTTTGATCATTACACTTAGATGATATCTTGCTAAGGGGGAGCAATTTTAAAGTTATGTCTAATGTGTGTGGTTTTTGCATATGGTGTTAACTTCTTTGCAGGAGTTCTTGGTTTACACACTAAAGGGGAGCCATAACCCTTGTATATTGATGCTCACGGGTTCTTTACTTATTCACACACATCACACTTACATTAAAAATTCGATAGTTATGTGTTTGTAATTAAGCAACGCAAAGGGAGAGATTGTTGGAAAATATGTGTCATATTTTTCACTTTTTATATCTTGGCTAACTTAATAAATATAACTGTTTTTTAATGATAAAAGAGCAGGTCAACGTTTGCATTTTTGACTGGTCTGATTAACGTCAGTTCTCACTGACTGGCTTGATAAGCGGATTATTTTTTTAGATCAGTAAAAGCTGCGATTTTATTCTGTTTCTATACTTGATATATTCTATCCTCATGAATATTATTGACAGCTCCTTTTGTAGGTTAAAGAATATTTTTTTATTCTCTTAGATTTGTTTAGGAAAGAAATATTTAGTTTCCTAAATTCTTTCCTTCTACAAATCTAAGAATATCTTTCTATATTCTTTCCTACTAATATTCTTACCATTCTTGTTGCAGATTTTTAGGTAAGAAATAATTCTTAATTTGATTACTACTTTAACTATAAGTAAGAGTAGAAATCTATAAGGAATTAAAGCTTTGAAAATATTTTTGTGTTCTTGTTTCATAAGCTTCAAACTAGTCGAATCCATTCAAAGTGAACAAGACGTGGCGCTTCATTGATTCAACTTTCAAAGCAAAAAGGTTTTCTTCAAACTCATTGAAGAATCAAGAACTTATTGGTACTCAACGAACAATTTCATATCTTGTTCAAGCTACTTGGCGTGAAGTTAAGAACGGGGGTTCTTAATCCAAGTGGTGGTTGCGGTCAAGTACAATAGGAAAGTGGCGATAAAGTTAAGACCGGTGGGTTTGATTCCACTTCATCAACAAGTCAGAAGAAGAAGTGTCACAGGGAGTTGATCTGTTTTCTTTTGATTGTTATTTTATTAATTTTGCGAAATTACAAAAATCGATACTATTGTATTTTTGAACAAGATTATTAGTGGATTGTTTTTACCCATGGCATGGGGGCCCGTGGATGTTTTCCTTAGGGGTTTACCACATTACATCTTGTGTTTGTATTTAATCCTTTAATTTCCGCACTAGACAAGATTAGGTAAACGAACAAGGTTGTGCGAGTCAGAACTGTTATCTCTATATCTTGCCAGTTTTGACTACGTTTTGTCCACTGCTTGTTTAATTAAGATTAAAATTCGTTTTTAATTTAATTAATCTAAGTTTTAGAACTTTCAAGCTTTTTAGTAAAATTTTAATTAAAAACAAACGGGAACTAAGTAAAATCTTTACTAGGACATATTGTAATAAAACGGGACCTAAGTAAAGTCTTTACTAGGACATATTGTAATAACACTTTTTGGAAAGTTAGATTTATTTCCAGGCTTCTTGGACTCTTTGCCGAAAAGGTAAGGATGTCAATAAGAAGCCATTGTGATGGATTTACATAATATTATTCATTATCGTATGGGGGAACTCATTAATTTAATTAATAATGAAGGATTATCTTTATGTACAAATATGAAACTTAAAGACAAAATGAAAATTGAACTTCATAAAAGTTGTAGAGAATTATGATCCTTTTGTGCTCAATATGACTTTGAAAAGCTAGAAGCACTATCTTCACACTACAAAAAGAATAAAATAAATTATTGTAAGAAAATTAGATCTAGGCAGACTAATTATAGGCAAGACTTTTATAAAAAGAGAAAACCTTATACAAATCAAAACTTTAAACTAAACGAAGGAAAATATAAAAAGAGTTCCAAAGATGTTGTATGTTGGAAATGCAGACAGTCAGGAAATTATGCTTCAAAGTGCCCTATAAAAAGTATAATTAATGAATTTCAAATTGATGAAGAAATTAAAGATCAACTACTTAATTTAATATAGTCACCCGACACTGAAATGTTGGGAAGGAGATTCATATTATGAACAAACATTTGAAATTTAATAAAACGCTGGTAGTTCCGACTCTAGCAATCAAGAATGTAATGAAATATATAATCTATAAAAAGCTCTCCATTAATATTTTATTAAAATAAAAGACGTTGTATATCAAAAGAGAATACTCATTAAATGAACAGATATAGTATAACACTCCGGATTTTCTCAACTCGAATGGTGACTTAAAATTCTTTAAATAACACTTGAAGACTCCAAATAAAATTTTCCGTGACCTTGAATGGTTTTAAAAATTTAATTATTGCGGAAAGTAACAAACGTGCAAGGGAAAAAGAATTAATCTTCTAAATTCTTAAGGTTTTACCAAAAGTGCATTTGGTGTCGAAACAAAAATTTGACCCTCTAAACGTACTCCAGCAATTATAATATTTGAACTGTAAATATTTGGGACCTTTGCAATATATTAAAAATTCAGACCTTAACAATATCATTTGATATGTGAAAAACGTGGCCAAATTAGTTGCTTGAGGACTGTTCGTGGGGCACTGATGCAGTAAAACTACCATAATAAATTCATACAACAAGATTTTTTATTGATTCCAATTTCTTTATTAGACCACTTATATAAGTATGAAACGCCACTCATCTGACTAAAAAATTCAAAGTACACGATAAGTTATGATATTTCAAATTTGGGAGAAGAAAGTCAAATTTCCATAAATATAACTAGACAACCTTATCTTCAAATTCCAAAACGGCAATTTAATAACAAATTCGATTTTTCTTAACTCTACAATTAGAAACATGCTCAACAATGGATTAAATTTTACATCATAAATGGATCGATTATATTGACGCAAAAAAAAAAAAAAATTAATATCAAACTACACTGTTTTCTTCAAAGTCACTAGTCTATGTCATCGCACCAACGCCAATCACATCAATCTAAGGATTTAATCCTTTTAGGGTGAGTATTTCATAAGAAACACTCAATTGTAAATTATACTATCATGTAAGAAAATATACAAAATTAATATACGACATGCCAACTGTTTAAACATACATAGGAACAACATTTTCGGTAAACAACACCATGTGAAAACTTAAGTGATTATCTTCAATCACAACATACATAAGTGATTACTTTCAATCATTATAATCATGTTCCATCATCAACATTAAGCATGACAATCAATTTACATAACATTTTCTCAATTTAAAATCATGCAACTTAAAATTTGGTAGCATAAGAAACTACCTTTAAAATAGAATTCTCGTTGACTTGATTTCTGTCAAAAGAATGATAGCACATTTCCTCAAATTAATTCCGTGCCCTTGCCTTTTTGTTTTCCAAAATCTAGTGTGGTCACAAGTTTTAAATGAAGTTGAAAAAGAGAGAATTATGGGCTTAATTTCGGAGATGAAAGTGGCTGGAATTTTGACTAGAACACAACAACAAGATTATGCTAGACCAGAAATTTGGTGACGAAAGAGAGAGAAACAATAAGACTTATATATATTGGTTGATAAATGAGAAGAATTACATCGAATTTTCTGGGCACTTTAGGTGGCAGAAAATGAAGATTAAAGTGACTGGAAAAGTGAAGAAAAAACACAGTAAATACTTACTGATGTGCCGAAATTGAAGTGAGCGAAAGTGGGGTTTCTTCCTTAAGTTCTTTGTGATTTTCCTTGGGGCTAAGATCACAATGTATGGACGAAATTGGAGGGTGATTAAGTGATCTTTTTGCTGCAAAAAGTTGTGAAGATGAAGCAAGGGAAAGTTCATTATGATGGCTGAAAATCTGGAAAGAAATGAGACTTGCTGCTCAATTTCTGGGGCTGAAATTGGAGTGTGGGACTGAAATGAAAGGAATAATGGGTCTTATGGGAAATGAAATTGAGGACTTTAGGAGAGAAAATAGCAATTAGGTTGGTGGCTGAAATGTGAGAGAAATTGTATAAAATAAGGCTAAAAATTGGGAGATGGAGAATGGTTTTCTTTAGGTTAGAGGGGAGGACTGTGGTGGACGATTTTCAACAATTTGATTGGAGGTAAAATAGCTGAAAATAAATAAGTAAAAATGTGGTGAAAACTGAGGGAAAATAGGTAGATAATGGGTTGAAATGAAGGGAGGTCATGGGTGGTTAAATCTTGAGTTTTAGGGACTGTTTGAAAGTTAAATTATGGCTGGGATTATAGGCTATTTAGCTGGTTACCAAGTAGGGCATAAGGGCCTATTTGGGGGTGATTTTGTAGTAGTTAGGTGGATTGTGTTTTGGATTAAAAATGGAAGAATATTTGAGCAAAAAAAAAGGTCTGACATAGAGCTAAATAAATTTACCGAAAACTGGATTTAGATTATGGTTTTTAATTTGAACGAATGTTCTACAATTAACCCAAAATTAATTCAAGAAAAATAATCCGGGTTATGAAAATTTAATTAGTTTCGGTAATAAAATATATTTCATGTTCATCATATGAAATATAAGGCGAGTACGTGCCAAAATTATCGTGACAAAAATATTTTAAATTGTACTCAGAAGTTCGTAGCGCCGTTGGAAGTTAAAATTTTATTTCCTTGAAATTAAAAGACAAAAAATTTCTGATCGCTACAACCCTCCCCACTTAAAATAATTGCGTCTTCGATATTTAACTTACTTGGGTTACGAGGTTCAGGTACTTAGCTAAGACATCTTATTCTCTGTTCCTAAAGTGACCCCATCCTTCTCGTGCTCATCCCTACTGAACCTTGACTAAAGGCATCTTCTAGTTTTTCAAAACATGGACTTTTCTCTCTAGAACTACCATAGGCGCTTCCTCATAAATCATATCATTTTTTAATTACAACGACTCATAATTTACTACATGTGTAGGATCATGTACATACTTCCTTCGAAATGTGGAATATGTCATACATTACCGAGAGTTTGGGTGGCAATACCAGACAATATGCCACATTTCCAATTTTCTGAAGCACCTCAAATGGGCCGATGAATCGTGCTCTAAACTTTTCTTTCTTACCAAAACGTAGTATTCCTTTCATTGGGGCTACCTTCAGAAGAAAAAAAATTTGCGAACACCCCGAACTATAATTTTCTTCTTCTTTGATCAGTATAACTTTTTTCTGACGGTCTTACTCTGTCTTAATTTTGGACCTGATATTGTCTATCGCTTCTATAGTTTTCTCAACCAACTCTGGTCCCAAAATTATTTTTTCACCAACTTCTTCCCAACAAATTGGCAAATGACGTCAACGACCATATAGTGCCTGATATGATGCCATGCCGATAGTAGTTTGGAAACTATTGTTGTAAGTGAACTCTACCAACGGTAGATGACTTTTCCATTCACCACCCATATCCAATACACATGCTCTCAACATATCCTTAAGGATTTAAATAGTTTGTTCTATCTATCCGTTGGCCTGAGGATGATAAGCCGTACTAAATTTCAATTTAGTACCTAAAGTTCTTTGAAGACTTTCCAAAAATTTGAGGTAAACCTCGGGTTTTGGTTCGATACAATGGACTTGGTACTTCATGAAGTCGAACAACTCCCCCCCCCCTCCCCGACATACAACTGAGCTAACTGTTCCAAACTGTAAATCATTCGAATCGTAAAAAATGAGCATATTTCGTCAAACGATGTACAACGACCTCTTGCTAATCTAGAAAAACCTACAACGAAATCCATTGTAAATTTCTCCCACTTCCACTCAGGTATATCCATTAGATTTAATGGCCTTGACGGTCTCTGATGTTCTGCCTTCACTTGTTTTTTGACCCAAAACAAGCTATAAATCCTTTCATGTTTGTCCACCAAAATGTATTACGCAAATCGTTATACATTTTGGTTTCTCCTGGATGTGCGGCATAGGGAGTGGAATAAGCTTCATATAAAATGTTATTTCTCAAATCTTCATCCTTAGGCACACATAACCGACTTTCGAACATGAAAGCTTTGTCTTCACTAGCGGCGTTAAAATTACAATTCTCAAATTCTCTAAGTCCTTGATCAGATTATCTTGTGTCGGTTGTAGTACAAACAACTGAACCCATATTTTTTCTTCTTAGAGCATCCACAACTACATTGGCCTTACTCGAATAGTACAAGGTAGTGCATTTGTAGTCCTTTAGTAGTTCCAACCACCGTTGCTGTCTCATATTCAACTACTTTTGAGTAAAAAAGTACTTGAGACTCTTATGGTCGGTGAAAATCTCACTCTTACATCCATAAATGTAATGGTGCCAAATTTTCAAATTGTGAACTACCGTCGCAAGTTCAAGATCATACGTCAGATAGTTCTGATCATAATACTTTAATGCCTTGAAGCATAAGCTATCACCTTATCATGTTGCATCAACACACAACCCAAACCGATTTGATGCATCACTGTAAATTACGTAGCCTTCGGGTAAAGCTAGTACTGGTACAAACACTAGCTTGTCCTTTAACTCCATTCACATTTCTCAGATAAAAAATACTTAACACCATTTTGAGTCAAATATATCATAGGAACAACTATTTTGGAAAATCTTTCTATGAATCGCCGATAATAGCCAGCTAAACCTATAAAGCTTCTAACTTCTCCAACATTCGACGGTGTTGGCCAACTTCACACAGTATTAACCTTTGATGGATCCACTTCAATTCCTTTAGCTGTTAACAACACAACAAAAAATCCTACTCGATATAGTCAAAATTCAAATTTTTTGAATTTACCATACAACTTTTTCCTCTGTAAAGTCTCCAATACTGTCTTTAGGTGCTCTTAATGTTGCTCAGAATTTATTGAATAAATCAGGATGTCATCAATGAATACAATGACGAAGTTATCTAAGTATTGATGAAAGACTCGGTTAATTAAATTCATAAATACCGCATGAGCATTCATCAGTCCAAAGGGCATTATAGTAAATTTATAATGCCCATAGCGAGTTCAGAATGCTGACTTTGGTATATCCGATGACTTGATCTCCATTTGATGATAGCCCAACCTCGAGTAGATCTTTATAAACACTAAAGCACCCTTCAATTGATCAAACAAATCCTCAATTCATGGAAGATGACACTTATTCTTGATCGTCAATTTATTGAACTCACAGTAGTCGATACACATTCTCATTGAGCCATCTTTCTTCTTTACAAAGAGAACTGGGGCTCCCACGGAGAAACACTCTGTTTGATAAATCATTTATCTAACAGCTCCTCCAATTGCATTTTTAACTATTGCAAATTTTTTTGTGACATCTGATACGGAGCCTTTGACATAGGTGTAGCTCTAGGTATCACATCTATCGTGAATTCTACTTGCTTATCAGGTGGGATATCTACTAAGTCATCTGAAAATACGTTAGCATACTCTCGAACCATTGGCACATTATCTAGTGATACTTCCTCAGATGACGTGCTAGTGAGATTGACAAGAAACCCTTGACAATGTCGATTCTTTAGCAACTTCTCTGTCTACAAAGCTAAGATGAGATAGGGAAGTGCTTTAATCTTTGACTCATAAATTTTAAAAACTTTATCTCCCGGTCTTTGAAAGATTACTTTCTTCTCAAAACATTCGATGGTATCACGATTACTACCTAACTAATCCATACTCAGGGTAATATCAAAATCTCTCATAATTATAACATGCAAGTCTGCTGGCAAAACCAACCCATCAAAATCTATCTGTACTGCCCTAGCTAAATTATTTGTATCTATAATTTCTCCTGATAGCATACTAACCTCTAGTACAACATCCATTTTCTGACATGAAACTATAACTTTAGCTAGGCATGCATAAGATATAAACGAATGTGTCACGCCATAATTAATAAGAACGTAAACAGGTATGCTAAAGACAGATAACATACTCGTAATAACATCCAAATTCTGAAGCCACTTCAGGAGTCATGGTGAACACTTTGGCTTTTCCTTTGTTCACTGGATCATTAAACTTTGCTGGAACTACCCGATATTACGACACATAGTAGGCTCACCACACTGATAGCGAACATTCTTGCCAAAGTAGCAATCACCACTATGATTCTACTTGCACATAAGGCACTGAGGATTGGGATTGCTCAACTGTCTCCCGCTGGGACCTTGATTATGTCTTTTGACCTTGCATGAATTATAGTTTGTATTCTGATCCTGCCACTTTCTCTTTCCTGAATCGTTTTGTTCTACTTGAGCTCTGAACTTTAAACTTGAGAATAACACGGCCTGAGCCTTCTTGACCACTACTTTGAAAATAGAAAGCTCATGTGAACTAACAATCTGTCTGATCTTTGGATGCAACCCTTTTTCATAACGTCTCGCCTATATTATTAATTCAGTGTTGAACAAATACGGATCATAGAATGACATTTCCTCAAATTTCTGCTCATACGTACTAAGTAATTTTCTTATCTTTCTGAACTAAATACAGAAACTCTAAAATCTGACTTTTTATAATCTCACAGAGCCTGTTATTTTTTCTGTTAGTTCGACCTTGAATTGTGCCCATGACATATTATTCCGTTCTTCATCAGTACGGGTGTATGATGCCGACTCCCACTAGTGACCCACTTGGTCAATCAGCATGAACTCGGCATAAAGAACCTTCTGATTTTCTGGACAAGAGATGTGCAAAAAAAATTTCTTGATTGTTCGCAACCATTCTGCTGCTGCAAGAGGATCTTTTCAGCCATCGAATTTAGTATGGTGATATCGACAGAATTGCTCAATCACCAGTACAGCAGAGGCCATGTGATGTGTCAGTGGTCTTTGCTACACTTGAGGCACTTGCGGAATGGCACTGCGGCGCTGGATGTGCCATCAGAGTTGCCAACGCTCGTCTCATTTTCGACTTGCGTAGTCGATGCCATTTCCTTTAGGATATATAAACAAAATAAAAAGACTTTGTCATCCATTGATATAAACACCATACACAATGATATAAATATCTGAAAGGGCTACTGGCAAAGGAAAATTAAATAATATCTTTTATATATTTAAATCATCATTCAAGAGGTATAAAGAATTAAAAGCGTCTAGTGCTAAACAACATTAAAGTAATTGTACATGCATACTCCTCATCGAGATCCTCCTCCGGGTCCTCCTTGACCTCAATAATTAGATCAGCCTAAAAAACTAAAAATGACTCAGGCATCGGCATCGGCATCGGCATCGGCATCGGCATCGGCATTGGCATCGGCATCGGCATCGGCATCGGCGCAACTACTAGTCCAGGTTTGAAAATGAGCTTAACTACTAGATCCGACTCAGAAACGGGAGTGGGGACCACCACCATAAAGACTGTATTCATTCTAGTGTACAATGAGTGCCTTACAATACATGTCATACCCCACCTCTGGGTGGTAGACCTCATCTAGGTCTCTCAGAATCTCCATAGAAATCAGCTATCCTGGGCCAATCAGTGAATCAACCAAATGGACAATGGATTCCACATCGGTTGTTACCAAACTGTAGTTCATCGCCTTGATACGTGGTGCCCTATAGGTACTGACATGATGGCCAATCAACCACTTGAGATCTGAAGAAAACTGAATGTAATCATTTATTGTCGCCTCGGCACGTTCTAGATAGTATTCCCTTGATAGAACAACATTTGAAATACCTATTATGAAGAGTTCGATTAGATGGGTTTCTATTATTTTTTAAGTTAATTTCGTGGACTAAAATATATTTTCATAAATTTAGTCACTTTTCATAATATTTTTAGTGCAAAAAAATTAATATTCATATTAAGTTTTCAACTCAAAAGTAACATTTTATCATAAGTGAAATAAGTATAAAATTTCATAAATATAAGTTTCATATTCGTCGTACTTAAACATAAAAAGATAATTATCAAGCTTTCTTTATCTCAGAGTTGGCGTAATGCAGCGATGGCGAGTAGAAACACTTCAATTCTAAAATCTTAACCATATAAAATAAAATAATATTTTAAAATTTAGAAAAATAAAACCACGCTTTGATACCAAGTTGTAACATCTCGAATTTTCTCAACCCCAAGAGTCACTTAAAAATCTTTAAATAACACTTGACAACTCTAAATTAACTTTCCCGTGCCCTTGAATAGTTTTAAAATTTAAATTATTGTGGAAAGTAACAAGTGCGCAAGGAAAAATGAATTAATCTGCTAAATTCTTAAGATTTTACCAAAACTACATTAGTTGTCGCCGCAAAATATTTGACCATCTACACGTACTCCAAAAATTATATCATATATACTATAAATACTTGGGACCTTGGAATACAAAATATTAAATATCATACCTTAACCATGTCATTTGATATGTGAACAATGTGGTCAAAGTTACTAGAAAAATTGTCCCGAGTGCACTGATGTAGCCCTATAATACTAACATAATAAATTCATAGACAAGGTTTTTAAGTGATTCCAAATACTATTATTAGATCACTTATATACCTATCAAACGCCACTCATTTGACTCAAAACTTCAAAGCACACAATAAGTTATGGTATTTCAAAGTTGGGGGTATAATGCTGAATTTTCAGAAATATAACTAGACAACCTTATCTTAAAATTCCAAAATGGAAATTTAATAACAAATTCGGTTCTCCTCAACTTTACAATTAAAAACAGGTTCAACAATGTATTAAATGTTACATCATAAATGACTTGATTATATCAATGCCAAAACATAATTAATATCAACTACATCGCTTTCTTCAAGGTCACTAGTCTACAACGTCGCACCAACACCATTCATATCAATCTGAGGATTTAATATTATTGGGTGAGTATTTTATAAGAAACACTCAGTAGTAAATTATACTATCATGTGAAAAAATATATGAAATTAATATTCGACATGCCAACCGTTTAAACATACATAGGAACAACATTTTCGATAATCGACACCACGTGAAAATATATGTGATTACCTTCAATCACAACATACATAAGTGATTACATTCAAACACTATCATCATGTTCTATCATTAACATTAAGTATGAAAATCAATTTACATATCATTTTCTCAATTTAAAATCATGCAACTTAAAATTTGGTAGCATAAGAAACTACATTGAAAATAGAATTCCCATAGAGTTGATTTGTGTAAAAAGAATGATTGCACCTTTCCTAAAATTAACTTTGTGCCCTCGCCTTTTTTTTTGTTTCAAAAATATAGTGTGGTCACAAGTTTTAAATGAAGTTGAAAAATAGAGAATTATGGGCTAAATATCGGAGATGAAAGTGGTTGGAATTTTGACTAGAACACAACAAGAAGCTTTCCACTAGATCGGAAATTTGGTGACAAATACTTATATATATTGGTTGATGAACGATGGGAATTACAACAACTTTTCTAGGCATTGTTGGTGGTTGAAATGAATATGAAAGTGACTGAAAAAGTGAAGAAAAAACACAGCAAACACTTATTACTGGGCCAAAATTGATAGGAGATGAAGTGTGATTTCTTCCTTAAATTCTATGTTGATTTTCCTTGGGGCTATGAGCACAGGAACGAAATTTTAGGGTGATTAAGTGATCTTTTTGCTACAAAAATTTGTGAAGAAGAAGCATGGGTAAAACTCCTAATGGTAGCTAAAATTTGGAAAAAAATGAGTCTTGCTTCTCAATTTATGGGGCTGAAATTGGAGTACAATAGGGAGTGAATTGATGGTGTTTATGTGGGATTGAAATGAACACAATAATGGGGCTTATGGGGAATGAAATTGAGAACTTTTGGGTGGGTGGGTGGGTGGGTGGGTGGGTGGTGGCTGAAATGTGAGAAAAAATGGTGAAAATAGGAGATGGGGGCTGTGATGGACGATTTTCAGCATTTTGATTGGGGGTAGAATAGCTGAAAATAAATGGGGAAAAAGGTGGTGAAAAGGTGAGGGAAATGTGTAGACAATGGGTTGAAATGAGAGGAGATCATGGGTGGTGAATTCTTGCATTTTAGTGGCTGTTTGGGAGTTAAATTATGGCAAGGATTAGAGGCTGTTTGAGTGGTTATCTGGTAGGGCATAAAGGACTGTTTGTGGGTGATTTTCTAGCAGTTAGGTGGACCTTGTTTCTGGCTAAAAACAGAAGAATATATGAAACGAAAAAGGTCGACACAAAGCTAAATAAATTTATCGAAAAGTGGACTGAGATGATGGTTTTTAATTTAAACGATTGTTCTACAATTAATCCAAATTAATTCAAGAAAAATTATCCTAGTTAAAAAATAATAATAATTAGTCTTTATGATAAAATATATTTCATGTTTGTCATATCAAATATAAGGCAAGCATGTGCAAAAATTATTGCGACTAAAATATTTTAAATCGTACTAGGAAGTTCATACCGACGCAGGAAGTTAAAATTATATTTCTTTGAAATTAAAAGACGAAATTTTTTCCGATCGCTACATATAATTACAACTAAAGAAAATCGAAAATCCTTAGAACCTTATAGTTAAAACTAAATATTCTTACGATTCGATGTGAAAACTTCAACTACGATTCAAGATTTGCAAATGGAAACTAACAAACTAAAAGCACGAAAATAAGATTTGAGAAGAGAAAATAATAGTATAAAATCAGACATTCTTGCATTATAAATGCGAGATTCTAAACCTTTCAAAGAAAAAGAAAGACAACTCTTGTTAGAACAATCTTCTTCAAAAGGTGATGAAGAATATTTAAATTTCATCAACAAAATACAATTACAAAAATGGTACTATATGATAAAAATAATAATAAATGGTCAATTTACAATAAATTCTAGGATATTAATATACTATGGTGCATATCAAAATTGTACTAGGGAAGACTTGTTCCTACAAAATATTTTGAAAAAACAACAGAAAAACTTTTTGGCGCTAACGGACAAAAACTAAATATAAGGTTTAAGTTAACTAATGCCCATATATGTAATGAAGGATTTTTGTAACGCCCCGAAAATTATAGCTTTAATTATTTATTTTTAAAACCAAAAAATAAAATAAAATAAAAAATTTATTTGAGTTATCCCGAAAAGTACATCGAAAGTCGTAACATTTATTATTTAATTTATATCCAAAAAATAAAAAGGAAAATTCAGATTTAAATAAATCATTTAAGAACTAATGTTAATTAACTTAAGATTTAATAATTCATTTTAGGACTTGATTGAATGAAAGTGTAAAAGTTGGGTTAGGACCAAAAAGTCAAAAAAGTTAAGTTTTAAGCCTTTTTAACCAAATTAAGTAATCCTCTTTGAGACAATCGTACGATTTCTGTGTTCATCAAAATTTTACAACACTTATCGCATTGTAAATTAAGCAACGAGATCTTCGAAATAGTACCAAATATACATGCATTTGACACTAGAAATGAAGCCTAACATAGAGTGCCAAAAATGTTCTAGAAAGTGAGAAATCTAGAAACACTTCAGAAATCCCAGCAATTTGTGTTCGAACAGCCATTTTTAGGCCGAACTTAAGATCATTGCAGTTGTCTATTTTATACGATTCAAAAAGAGTTTCAAAGCTCTCCATAAGATATTTGAGACGGTATAAGAGACGTAAAAAAATAATCGATAACCCGCTTCCAAATCATGGCCCAAAAATGGGCCCGAGGAACAAGAAATCTACCAAATTTTGTATTAAACAATTGTCAAGTGGGTCAAGTAGATTTTATGCAGAGATTTACCTCCCTAGTGTCCTTGTTACACCCTTCTGTAGAGTAGTAGATAGGCGAATGTGAAGAGATTGCTTGGCGGCCAAGGGAAAATCTTTAAACAAATCAAGAAAAGCTTTAGAAATAGCCCATTTAAATCATAAGGGAAAAAATATAAAATATAATTGTGTATATATATGTATAACCGTGTAAATGTGTAAGTGCGTATGGATGGTGGTTATATTGAAATCACATATTTTTTAATAAATGCACCACATTTTTCCTCGGATTCTTATCTTCAACTTTCATTAATTAGCACATCTTGTTCCTAATGATGATTTTTGTCCAAAAATTCTGTTAGCGTGTTTTAGAATGAGGAACTAATATTTAATCGTAATTTTGTTTTTATTGTTATTTTTACTTATTTAAAGATACGATAGACAAATAAGTCATTTTAACTCCTGCTTAACGGAATTTTTAGATGAAAACCGTTATCTTTGATCAAATTTGCTAATCATTAGAAGGTTGAGGATAAGAAAGCGATGAAAAAAGTTGAGGACTATGGGTGATAATGAATAAAGGTTATGGATCTTTCATGCAATTAAAATGCGGTGTACTTATAAAAAAATTATTTTGTCAATATATTTAGCACATGTTTGAGATTGCTTAAATTATAATTTCAGCTGGTCAAATTGGTCAAACATACATTTTATCCACACATTTCGTAGGACCCACAACTTACAACCTACTTTTTATCCACATATTCACCAACAACTTATAATTTTGGCACTACCAAACATGCGCTTAGTCATGTAGGGATATAATTTTTCTATAAATACCCCACAAACAAAAGCTTTCCATTTTACCCTCTCATTCTCTACAACACTTAAAGAAGAAGTAGAGAATAATATATTTAAGAGAGGAATGTGAGTCAAAATCTGAAATCCTAAATGAAAGAACTTGGTGTGGAGGTCCGTTAAGTTAATAGAGCATTCTCAACATCCAAGCATCAAGGACCCTAACGGACAATAGTCAAAAAGGGACAAAAAATCTCAGGTTTCATGGTAGAGGATAGGATTGGGTTTTCGGGGCTAAAACTTATATTTTCAAAACAAAAACACACTTCAAACTCCCTTTCTCTCGAGGGTAATGGTACCTCAAATCCTATACAATGCCCCCGAAATCCCCTGCACCATGAAGGCTTGAAATTGGTATTCCAGTACCCCTACTTAAGGACATAATTAATACTCATATTCCATAAAGTTGTGACACATAGAATATTTTCTTTTCAGGTTTATCAAAACAATCTTCAACAAGTTGTGAGTAAATTACGTTATTTGACTTATGTGCAATATGATAAGTTATATGTGTGCATAAATTATACTTACTCTTATTTGTGCTCCAAAATGAGTGATTTGGTGAGATTGATCTAAGTAAAGATATAATATATTGTGAACATTTTGAGCCTACTTGTTATTTATGCAAAAGGAAGAAAGAAATAGTATGAAAAGCTTACTTTTGTGTTATACAAGTCAACTTGAGTTATGAAAATAAAAGACATATACAAGACAAAGTTGTTTTTATAACACAATAAGTTATCTAAACATGTTTGTACACATAAGAGGACGTCAGTTGTCCAAATAAAAATTGATCAACTATGGACAACCTACAAGAGGGTGTGAGTAGCCTATAAGAGGACGAGAGTTGTCCAAAGAAAAATTGGTTGACTATGGCCAATGGTTAGAGTAACCCACGAGAGGTAATGAGTAGTCCATAAGAGGTCGAGAGTTGTCCACCAAGGCCTCATGTAGCCACCAAGTTTTGGCCAAGGTGGTTGAGTAGCACAATTTTAAGTTTGAAAGCCCGCTATACAAGTATTTCTTATAGAAAAGACCCTAAAAAAGATAAAAACTATAATGACGTGCAATATCACATATGAACTGTATTTTACTAATTGAATGTTACCATTCAGTCATTTCACGACTCTTGTACGAAATAAAATAAGGTTACTTTGAAGTCGTGGGACAAAGGTGAGAGCTAGCTTCGCATGGCCAATAATACCATTTGATTACTGATATAGATGTATATGTATTCGGACTACCCACAACGACTCGTACTACAAAAATATAAAGTAACCTATCATTTTGTAGACATTTATGACACTTGGACTATGGAGTACCTTGTAACCAACTTTTATGTTATGTAATGCAAAACTTGGATGAACTCGTCTTTAGATAACAAAGTGAACCTAATGCATTTCAAAAAACTATTGAATATGTGTTGAAAATATGTGAGTCATGAATGTGATGTAATGATTTGTCACATGTCATTTTGGAACAACGTTGTAATGGATCTATTTTTTTATATTGGTCTCTTGCAATGGAGATATAATGAATCAAAAGACGGGATGCACTTATTATTATCTTCCGCAATGTTTATTTGAAAACATGTTTTAACCTTTTGGTTTTTGGTATTACTAGGTGTACCCGCATAACTCACTATAAGTAAGACAAATCCAAAGCAAAAGAGAAAGGCTGACTCACAAATACATTTTTGATTATTCCTAAGTGATTAGTAATTAGTAAATAAACAAATTAATCCAGCTTCTAAATAAATAAGAAACTAAAAAAATTTTCTGCGTATAAGGGTAATAATACACTCTTAATCAGTTACTAACACCCTCCTAGGACTAATACAAAAAAAAAAAAAAAAATATTCAGACAGAATTTCTGGGTTGTCACAATTTTGCTTCAAAAATACATTTTTATTATTAATAGACTTGGAATAAGAAGTTATTTGCTGAACTCTTTTATCACTCCAATATATCCTTTCCAAGTTAGTGAGATATATATATCTACAAAAATTCTCAAGTGAAGACGTGATTTTTAGATTTCTATATCCACCATCTTCCATAGTAACATCAAAGAAATATCTATTAATAAAATAATCAATAAAATTAATAATAAAAAAATAGATAAAATATTTAAAACAAGAAATTAAATATAAACGGATAGAAGAACAAATAAATGATGAAGATGTTAAAAAAAACAAAAAAAAAGAAGCGAATATCAAGAAATTATTTTAAAAGAAGAATGTTCTATTATCCCCAACGCTTTATGGGGTAGGAAAAACATATTGTTTCTTTACTTTATATAAAAGAATTTATTGAGCAAGAAATTCATACTAAATCTAGACCAATACAAATTAATAAAGAATTTTTAGAATATTGCCAAAAAGAATCTAATGATTTACCTTCCAAGAAATTAATAAGACATAGTAAGTCTCCTCGGAGATGTTGAGTCTTCCATATCAATAATCAATAATCGAAATAAAATCGAAATAGGTACTTCAAGACTTGTAATTAATTACAACCATGAAATAAAATTTTTCAATGTATTAGATATCCTATTCCTGAAAAGAAAGTTTACTCAATATGCTTTATGATGCGGTTATCTTTTCAAAATTTGGAATGAAGCCAGGATTTTGGCAAATTCAAATTGTTGAGTCCGATATGTATAAAACTGCTTTTAATGTATACACAACCCGTCTCGAATCACCTTAATGGACTCAAGACCTATCGTGCACCGATGATAGATGTCAGCCACATGTTGGACCCACCATTAAGGCTACTTAGACTTTTCTATGACTAAAAATATTTTATAAAAAAATTTGGCAAAATTTCCTCGGTAAATTTGACAAAACCACACGTGAAAAGCAATAAAATCTCCCAAAACAACGCACCAAAATAAATTGGGGACCACCTGCGTAACAATCAAGGACTTTCCCCTACAAGCCACTCGCTTTAGGGATTATTTCGTACGTCGTTAACTTACGTACAGTCCACTGGAGGTTGAGCTCCAAACTAGATTTATTTCGCGTTTCCAGCGATTCTAACCCTCAACCTCCCCCCTTAAGAGGAACTTATGGAGAATTGGAAAAAGTCCATAGTCGTTACAACTTGCCCCTCCAAAATGCATATAACTATTCTACAAAATAAAATTAAAATAAACAATCCTAACTACTATAATAAACAGTGCCTAAATCAAAGTAAAATAAAATGAGCCCATCTAACTTCTACATGTGTTACAAAATGTCTCGTATACAAATAAAACGAATATGAACTCCAAAACTAACAACTACTTGGCCTAAAGAATGAGTCATGAAAACTAATGAATTGTGTGGCTCCAACTGGGCTCAACAGGCTCTCCAAATTGCACAAAACTCAAAAACTACCTGATAAGAAGAATGCGTGAAAACATATGAGCTGATAGCTGAGTGAATGGAGAGTTTGCAAAATAAGCTTGTTTTTCAGTGTAACTATATTTACCGAAAATTTAATCTATGCTTTCACATAACTATCATTCTAAAATTCGAGAATGCTTTTAAAATTTACCTGCTAAATAGCATGAAATAAATTTCAAGAAAATTGATTTCTCATGTCATAAACTGAATAATGTAGACTGTAAAATATAAAAAAACCAAATAATTTGATATTTTAGTAAACCAGCAAAGAAGTGCCATCTGATAATACTACATGCAATATGTGTTTTGTGCAAACTAGATAAGCTGTTATATACTGAAAAATCACACCAGGAAGTATCATGAATCATTAATAATCTGTAATTTGAAATCTGGTTATATGCGCGTAGACTTGCTGAGCACTCTCGTACACGGTCCAAAGCCCCTCTATGTACGAAAGTGGGTCCCAAAGGACTTTGAGATTAGCACTCTTATACACTAAGTCCCCCTGTGTATAAAACGGGGCCCCAAATCTGTGTATAAAACCGGGTCCCAAAATTCTATAATAATACATCCTAGTACACGGTCAAGACCCTTTAGTAAACTATATGTACATGGCTAATTAGACACCTTAGTGAAATATAGAATACAACCATGACCCCTCAGTGCACTAGAATAGGTAAAATCATGGCACTTTTGTGGTAGATTTCAATATCACATATTTCTCGTATTCCATTTTACAAATAATCAATTTACAATCTTTGTAATTTCACAAATACTATAACGTAATAAACATTTAATTATAATTGCATAATATAACAAATAAGTCCTTTAAAATGACACGTAACATAATAGTATAATTAATTGTCATTCTCTAAAAATATTTAATTTTTTCCACTCACAGAACTAGTGACCGAAATCTAGTTCATTTGATAAGTTTGACCAATCTCCATGTTACCTCCTGAAAGTTAAAATAGAAATTCAGATTAAACTCAAGTTATCTCAATTAGTAATCATTTGCTCAAAGTAAAACTAGATTCAATATACAAGACAAACACCCACTCTACTTCCAAGCACTACGGCTGAACCTCTCTTTCAGATCTACAAGAAAATACTTTATAGTGGATCCATTCTCCCTTTAACTTATATTTAAAAAAAAACACATCTTTATATCAAATCTCTTTTCCAATTAACTTCATAATTGGCCAAAATTAAACTTATATACATTGATGTGCTAAACTTCAAATAACTCCACCCAAAACAAGCTTTTTGAACAAGAAATAAACTGGCTTAATAAACTTAAAGTTTCTTAAATCTTGAATTTAATCCACTAGTTTAAAGAACCCTAATTTCCACCATTATTTCCATTACTAAATTTGAATAATTAGCTCATTAAACTCAAAACAATCCTTTAACCCCCATAAATTTCACATTGAAGTCAATAAGCAAAAATCCTAAATTTTAACCTCAGTTGTAGAATAAGTGGGTTCTTGCTTACCTCTTCAAAAATGGACCCAATTCAGTTGTCATGTTTGCCCAATTTGCAATTTAAGCCCCCAACTTCCATGTTGTATCATTTAAATTCCTAAGTAATTATACTTTACAAAATAAGCCCATAAAATTTCCTTTACTGAATTTAAATCCTAATTTCACTTATTTGACTTGAACTTGACCAAAAAATTTATTAACTTTGATCAAATAAATTTTGACTTTAACTAATTTAAAACGGATTGTAACAATGTATCATTTGGACAATACGAATGGAACGAAATGTCTTTTGGCTTACAAAACGCTCCATCAAAATTTGTAAAAATTATGAATGATATTTAATCCTTATCAAAATTGTTGTATAATGGTATCTTAATTTATTCTAATTCAATGGAAAAACACTTTAAGCATCTTAATATTTTCTATAATGTCATTAAACAAAATAGTTTAGCCGTATTAGCCAAGAAGATAAAGGTGTTTGAACAGAATATCAAATTTTTTTGACATGAAATTTACCAAGAAACTATTATCCCCAATTAATAGGAGTATTGACTTTGCTGACAAATTTGATGTTTTGTTCAAATAACTTTTACATATATATCTATGATGTGTCAGTTATGTAGTTGATTTTATATTCCTCAAATTTGCTAATCTCTTTAAAAAGACTAAGGAGGAATCATATAACATGGAGTGAAAAGCATATTAATACAATTAGAAGGATAAAATAAATTATGAAAAATCTTCCTAGTCTAAATTTAATAAATCTGAATGCATCTTTAATTGTGAAAACTATTCATGTGATAAAGGTTATGGATGTAGTTTAAAACCAAAAAAAAAATTATAATAAAGAACAATTGGTTAGATACCATTTTGGAGTTCGGATTGGTCCTCAAATAAGTTATTCTATTATCAAAAAATAAGTTTTATCTATAGTATTATGAATTACCAAATTTCAAGATGATTTAATTAACAGTTTTTTTTTAGTTAGAACTGATTATAAAGCTTCTAAAGAAGTTTTACAAAAATATGTAAAGAACCTTATTTCAAAATAGATTTTTGCAAGCCATTTTATTATGCTTTGATTTCTCAAGTGAATATATCAAGGGAAATACTAATCTTCCGAATTTTTTGGAAGAGCATTTTTATAAGAAAAAAATGAGTCAAGATGACGAGAGTCAAGCCCCCAAAACAAGTAGATCTTACACTCAAAACCTAGCAAAACTACAAAGGACTCAGTCAAAACCTTCAAAGGACTCGGTCAAAACCCTTCTTCCTCTAATACTCAAAACTTAGCACCATCGACACCACAAAAACATGTTGTTGTTGTTGTTGTTTTTTTGCCTCAACAATATAGTCGTTCTCAAATTTTATCAAAATTAACTTCTAATTATTTAGAAGCAGCAAAACAAAATATAGTTCCTCAAAGCAAATATCTTACCAAGGATTTAACAACACCATTAATTACTTTCAAAGACTAAATCCAGATAGGAATAGGTTCTTAGGATGACATGTACATGAAAATATCAGCAAAGATTACCCATAATCGAGATGAAGTATAGAAAACAATAACAACTTTTTCAAAAATAAAAATTCTTCAAGTATTAAAAATTCATATTGGAATCAAGATGTCTTTACTAGAAAGATTCAATTACAGGGACTACGTCAAAGCCTGTACAAACGTTCTATTTTTTAGACATTCAAATCACTCATGGTTTATTCAATTTGACAAAAATTGTCCAAAGACTTATCCAAAATGGTTCCTAGATTGGTGGGTATAGTTTAGGATGGATGAAATAATATTACCACAAGAACCAAGAAACTCAAAAGGGATTTCAATTATATAAGCCAAAGACTACAACTCCAAAGTATTTGTCAATAACTAAAATAAATATTCTAGACAAGGATCAATTATTTAGTTTATGCAGACAATATAACTTAAATTGGATATTGTGCTTGGATTTCTTCCTTGAAGATTCCTTTAAGCCATTTCGTCCAAAATCATTAATTAGGAAATTCAAGGTCAAGTGCTGGGATAAGTTCAATCCAACGTTCACAAATGAAAAGGCAATACAATAATGGAACAATAGAGGAATCCGTTTGGGTCACGTATCATCACAATCAAGCCTTCTTGCTAATGTAAGGAATTGAGGTATACATGCACAGCGGAAATTAAAAGTTCAATTCCTATAAGCCTGGATCAACCTTGCACTTAGAGAGAATTCGTGATAGAAGTTTACCTTTGATGAATATCGTGATATCTGATTATCTGATTGGTTAGATGTGCGATCTTCAATACCACAGCTGTCCAGATGTCCAGCCTCCAATGGTGATCCACACAGCAAGAACAGATCTGGACTTCCACGATCAAGAACAGATGAAAGCGGAACCTTTTTGGGAGAAGTTGATTGGGTTGTCTTTTACCAGTGCTAGCAAGTAATGTAAAACAACTCTTCTGATTAATCTGTTGTGGCCTTGTATATATAGGTAGGGCTAACCCTAGCCCTAGTTCTAGTCCAACTAGAACCCATCAACAAACGGGCCCAATTAATTAATCTAATTAATTAATTTGGTCCAATAAAGAATTAAGTCCGACCCAACTATTTGGACCTTGGACATTAATTCTTACAATCTCCCACTTGGACAAGGTCCAATTCCAGATGCTCAATTCTCACTTTATGTGTGTGACCCATTAGGTTCCCTTTCACGATGGCAAACGCAGTGATATTCTAATCGATTCACCAAGATCGATCAATTCACTTCGCCATCCAAGATTGACATCTAGCAATGTGTCAAAGCAATCCATGTGAAGGAAAATGTCATGTGGTATGACAGAACCAATATATGTACGGTTACCGTGGAAATATAATCCCTTCATCAATATAACCCAATTGGTTAAGAGATATGGATCAGCGTCAATCTCATTTCAACCAATTATGTTATTCACCTCAACTCTTCGTTGATCTAATCTAGTTATGATTGAAACATTTTCAACTCATAACTCCACCCCGGCCGAGGAAATTTATATCAACTTAAGTGGGCAAAATGCAGGTTATAATCTCCTACTTTCCAGGAGTGACGAATCCTCATATTGGACACTCACAACCTTCATATGATTCTCACTATACCCGTACGACGTCTTCCTGGTGACTCAAATCTTCGAGCCCCATCAAACGCTCGCCAAAGTACAGTGGTCCTCATATAAGATTCTATGATGTCCTCAAGTCAAAGGACCAAATCCACAACCGCGCATTAGAGATTTACCACTGACGCTTGGATAGTTATCCATGTGGAATCTCTAGGCGGATCATCCAATGTCATGTTCTCATAACAATGCATTCATGTGTTCATTCAGATGTCCCTCTACATCTTAGCTCGTGAGATCAACTACTTTCTTTAAAAGAAATGCAACACATGCTAGTCTATCCGCAATAATGATATCCGTATCTCATTATTACTATGACTAGGGATATTTCAAGAATAAGTTATTTATAACTTGTATCTCACAATCACAACACCTTGTGATTAACAAGTTACTATGAACTTTTCTTCGGACTCTATTATTTTAAATAACAATAATAAAATTTAAATAATAGATCTGCCATTAAAATGTAGACAAAATATTTAATTAATAAAATTATTCATACACTTCGATGTCTAACAAAGAGTATATAAAACGTCCCATACAAACTAGATCCAATCACTCATGTATCTAATACCAATAGATTTAGCATGACTATCATGCTTGTGCTGGGACAACGGCTTTGTCAAAGGATCTGCTACATTGTCATCAGTTGGGACTCTTTCTATCTTTATGTCATTTCTCAGGATTATCTCCCTAATGAGATGATATCGCCTCAATATATGCTTGGATCGTTGATGAGACCTGGGTTCCTTCGCTTGTGCGATGGCTCCATTGTTATCGCAATACAAAGATATTGGATCAACAATGCTAGGAACTACTCCAAGTTCTGAAATGAACTTCTTGATCCAGACTGCTTCCTTTGCTGCTTCTGAAGCAGCAATATATTCGGCTTCTGTAGTTGAATCAGCAGTCGTTTCTTGTTTGGAACTTTTCCAACTGACTGCACCACCATTTAGAGTAAATACATATCCAGATTGAGATTTGCTATCGTCTTTATCAGACTGAAAGCTGGCATCGGCATAACCTTGAACTCTAAGTTCATTTCCTCCATACACCAAGAACATATCTTTAGTCCTTCTTAAGTACTTAAGGATGTTCTTGACTGCAATCCAATGTTTCTCGCCAGGGTTCGCTTGGAACCTGCTTGTGACACTCAAAGCATATGAAACATCTGGTCGAGTACATAGCATGGCATACATGATAGATCCTATTGCTGATGCATAAGGAATTCTATCCATGCGATCCTTTTCAATTTGTGTCTTTGGACACATCTCTTTTGAGAGATAGATCCCATGCCCGATAGGACAGAGTCCTCTCTTGGACTCTTCCATACTAAATCTTCTCAAGACTTTATCTATGTACGTAGATTGAGATAGGCCGAGCAATCTCTTAGATCTATCTCTATAGATCTTTATTCCGAGAATGTATGCTGCCTCTCCCATATCTTTCATGGAGAAATTTTTTTGGATAACCACAATTTTACTGATTTTAGCATTGGGGCATCGTTTCCTAATAATAGTATGTCATCCACATACAAAATTAGAAATACGACTTTACTCCCACTAACCTTTTTATACACACATGGTTCATCTTCATTTTTGATAAAATCAAACATTTTGATTGTCTCATCAAAACGAAGATTCCAGCTCCGAGAGGCTTGCTTTAATCCATATATGGATTTATGTAGCTTGCATATCTTGTTTGGCTCTGTAGATTCAAAACCTTCTGGTTGTGTCATGTACACATCCTCACTAAGATTCCCATTAAGGAATGCGGTTTTAACATCCATTTGCCATATCTCATAGTCATAATATGCCGCTATTGCAAGCAGAATCCGAATTGATTTAGACATGGCTACTGGTGAGAAAGTTTCGTCAAAGTCAATTCCTTGTCTTTGCTTGTGACCCTTCGCAACCAATCTTGCCTTGTAAGTATGAACATTACCATCCATGTCGACCTTTTTCTTGTAAACCCATTTACAGCCTATTGGTTTTACCCCTTCAGGCGGGTCAATCAAGGTCCAAACCTTGTTTTCATACATGGAGTTCATTTCAGATTCCATGGCTTCCTGCCATCTCTTTGAGTCAACATTTGACTTCGATTCTGCGTAAGTAGTGGGTTCATCTTCCTCGATTAGCAATGCATCATTGGTAATTAAGAGATCGTATCTCCTAGGAGGACGAATGACCCTACTCGACTTTCGTAGAGCTGCTGTGTCCTCAGAGACTAAAGGTTCCCCATTTTCAATCTGTGCCTCATCAAATGCAGGCTCAGCCATTGATTCATCTAATTGGTCGATTTTATTAGTGGTTTGTTGAACTTCTTCAAGATCTACTTTGCTCCCACTGCCCTCTCTTAGAATGAACTCTTTCTCTAAGAATATAGCATGTTTCGATATGATGACCTTCATCTCGATGGGATTGTAGAAATAGTATCCAACAGTTTCTTTTGGATACCCCACAAATAAACATTTATCAGATTTAGCTTCTAGCTTGTCTGATTCTACACGCTTCACATAAGCGTCGCAGCCCCAAATCTTTATGTATGAAAGATTGGGCCTTTTTCCTTTCCATAACTCGTATGGAGTTTTATCGACCGATTTAGATGGGACACGATTTAGTGTGTGACATGCAGTGTTAAGTGCATATCCCCAAAACGATTTTGGGAGAACTGCGCGGCTCATCATTGATCGCACCATATCTAGCAAGGTGCGGTTTCTCCTTTCTGATACACCATTTAGTTGTGGTGTATACGGTGGAGTCCACTGCGAGAGAATCCCATTCTCTTTTAGATGGTCTAAAAACTCACCCTTCAAATATTCTCCACCTCGATCAGATCTAAGTGTTAGAATACTTTTTCCAGTTTGCCTTTCTACTTCTTGCTTGAATTCCTTGAACTTTTCAAAGGCTTCGTGCTTGAATTTCATCAAATAGATGAAACCATATCTAGAATGGTCATCTGTAAACGTGATGAAGTAAGAAAAGCCACCTCTAGCATCTGTAGACATCGGTCCACATACATCAGTATGTACTAGTCCCAAAATGTCTGCAGCCCTGACTCCTTTTCCAGTAAATGGGGTCTTGGTCATTTTGCCCATTAGGCATGACTCACATCTATCAAATGATTCATAATCATTTGAATCCAAGTATCCATCTTTATGTAACTTGGTGATGCGTTTTTTTCATTTATATGACCTAGTCTGCAATGCCAAAGGTATGAGTTGTTAACCTTATTGCCTTTATGTCTTTTGTTGTCTATACTCATTATAGGACATTCCAAGTCTAGAATATAGATGCCATTAAAAAAATTCCCACATCCATAAAACACATCATCAAGATATAAAGAACAACGTTTATCCTTAATCTTAATGAAAAACCCATCCATGTCCAAACATGAAATAGAAATGATGTTCTTAGTAATAGCAGGAATGTAATAGCAGTCTCTTAATTCTAAAACAAGGCCCGAAGGCAACGGTAAAAAGTATGTCCCTACAGCCAAGGCAGCAACTCTTGCTCCATTCCCAACGCGTAGGTCTACTTCTCCCTTTTGCAGTAATCTACTGTTCTTTAGCCCCTGCATATTTGTGCAAATATGAGATCCACATCCGGTATCTAATACCCAAGAAGCTGAAGGAGTAGATAAATTAATTTCAATGAAAAAGATACCTGAAGTAGAAGCCTCAGTAGACTTCTTTCCCTTCAAGGTAGCGAGGTATGCCTTGCAGTTCCTCTTCCAATGTCCTTTGTTTCCACAGTGAAAACAAGGATCATCAGACTTGGATTTTGTCTTGTCTGCTTTGACTGTTTTTCCAGCAGATTTGGCCTTCTTGGATCCTTTCTGAAAGGTCCTTTTTGATTTCCTCTTAGTGCCCTTAGAGGTATCAATAGCCAAAATTTGTCCCTTCCCTTTGTTTATATTGGGCTCAACAGTCTTTAGCATGTTCAGCAACTCAGACAGGGTACATTGAATCTTATTCATGTTGAAGTTCATGATGAACTGCGAAAAGCTATCAGGCAGGGACTGTAGAACCAAGTCAATACTCAGCTCGTGGTCCATGGCATAACCCAATTGGTTTATTTTTTCAATATAACCAATCATTTTCAGTACATGAGCACTGACTGAAGATCCTTCTGCCATCATACATCTGTATAACTTTTTGGATGTCTCATACCGTTCAGTGCGTGACTGTTCATCATACAACTCTTTGAGATGAATTATAATGGTATAAGCATCCATACCCTCGTGCTGCTTTTGTAACTCAGGTGACATAGCTGCAAGCATCACACATGTTGCAGTATTTTCGTCATCGTTGTGTTTATTATAAGCCTGCACTTCCTCCGGCGTAGCCTCCTCAGTAGGAGCTTCCGGCATAGGTTGCTCAACGACATATCCAATTTTTTCATGCTTGAGAACAATTCTCAAATTGCGGTGCCAATCCAGAAAATTTGGCCCGGTAAGTTTGTTGGCATCCAATATGCCTCTCAAATTCATGTGGTTACTCATGATTCAATACTGAAATAACAAGACAGAAAATTAATTAAATATAGAAAATTAATTTAATTATGGACTTGTATTAAATTAATTGTACTCCCACTGTTTAAATTGAATTAATGACCCTCAAACATTAATTAATAGAACCGGTCAGATTCCCAGTGGGCTAGGATCCCTTTTGTTTTATTAGAACCTCGAGTGACTCAACAAATTCTAGTAAAACATCCAGGTAGATACTTCTATCAATCACATCTCTATGTGACTCCTAGATCATCAAGTAGACAACTTATTGTCGCACACATCTTATGTGTTTACTTGATTGTGCCCCTAAAATTCTATTTTCTTGAGTGACTCAACAAAAAATAAAATTTTAGTTAAATTCAACCCATTGTTTAGAAACATCAAATGTTTCATAGTAATAAACATATCCATGAGCGAGCAGCCTTGAGTGACTCAACAAACTGACATCGATAATGGACTCTGGTTTTTCACTATAACAATAGAAGGCACGTTGTATTAACCATTTAATACGAATTTAATATTTTTGATAAAGAGGGGTTTGTCTCATCATAATTATGTATATATATTAATTAACATCTAACATGCAATAAATCATACATAATAATAAGCGTGGATGATTATGGACTTTATCTATCTAATCTTCTTGAGCCAAAAAGAAGATTAGTTGGTCAATTCCTAAGGGACGTTGCATTCGTTCATCGAATGCTAAATGCAATCATCTCCATCTTCTGCTGCAACCTGTATCCTATACTAGTTGGCACGCAGGCCCTGATCAATGGACACGCAGGCCCATAATAAATAAATAACTCGAAAATCTAATTAAATAAATAATAGGCTCGCAGGCCCATTTAATTAAATAATAGGCTCACAGGCCCAACCAATAAGCAACAGGAATAATTAACCATACAACCAATCACATGGGTCGAGTCCATAATCATCCACTAAACATCCATTTTAATATCTAATATTAAAAATATATTAATTTCTAAATTTGCAGCTTTGACAGTATAAGTCTAAACCTTTTAGACATTTTGGAACGGACTAGACGGAATTAAATAATTAATCTAATTAATTAATTAATTTTTCAATAATAAAACTAATCAATTAATCAAATTAATCAATTAATTTTATTCATAAAGGGGATTTTTCAAAAATTTATTTTATCTTCCAATTTAAAGTCATATCCTAAATTGAAAACAAAATTTGTATAGGGTCAAAATTACAATTTTATAAAGTAATAAGTTAAAGTTTAATCTGGTCAGAAATTCAAAATATAGTTTAGAAACAATTTTAATTTAATTTTGAATATATGACCAATATTAAATAAATTAATAATTACAATTTTTTTTCAAAAAATAAAAAAATTGTATTTGAAACCCTATTCTTTGAAAATAAAAATTGAGGACTTATTGTGCAATTTCGGAAATTACACAATGAGTCCTTGATTAAAAAGAGATTTGTGGGCTTTATGTGCAATTTCCGAAATTGCGTAAAAGACCCACCCTTTTATTTTAAACATCGGGACTTCTCATGCAATTTCGTAAATTGCATGAAAGATCCCTTTTCTTTCTTTTAAAATTGGGGGGCTTCTTATGCAATTTCCAAAATTGCACAAGAGCCCCCGTCTCCAACAATCAGCCAGAACTCACGCAGAAAACCCAGGGTTTCTGCAAGGCGGCGCCGTTTGTCACGGCGCCGCCCACAGGTCTGGACTTCCACGATCAAGAACAGATGAAAGCGGAACCTTTTGGGAGAAGTTGATTGGGTTGTCTTTTACCAGTGCTAGCAAGTAATGTAAAACAACTCTTCTGATTAATCTGTTGTGGCCTTGTATATATAGGTAGGGCTAACCCTAGCCCTAGTTCTAGTCCAACTAGAACCCATCAACAAACGGGCCCAATTAATTAATCTAATTAATTAATTTGGTCCAATAAGAAATTAAGTCCGACCCAACTATTTGGACCTTGGACATTAATTCTTACAGCTAATGCATACTTTCTCACTCAAAAATGACAATTATTTTCTGCTTTATCAAGGTCTAGCAGCTCAAATGAATTTCAAAACATTATCAATATGATTGCAGTAGCTGATGCAGACTTTGACCAAGAAAGTGACACACAGTCAAATGAAGATGGCATAGATATGTGTGAACCATAAGCAATAAGGGCGCATTACAGATAAAAGATGCAAAGTTTTCGAAGATTCCAACAGAGCACTAATTTTAGCACTACAAAATTAGTGAACATTCTTGCAATAATGCACTGAAATAATTTGAGGAAATAAAATATTTCAAAAGGAGAGATGATGGTTCCAAAAAATTTGTTAAATTCAACCTAAGACATCAAGTTGAAAGAGAAAAATCGTCTATAAAATGCAAAGAGCGTCAATTCAATAGAGAGAGAAAAGTAAATGAAAGAAATTTCAAACTCTTGTAAAATTTTGTATTGTGTGAATTATCGGGTTAATTTCACGGGTGGTCACTGAAATTTCAACAAAATTATAAAATAGTCACTGAAGTTACAAAATTTCAGTGTCAGATACGAAAGTATACTAATGCGTTAACCAACGGTCACTTTGTTAAATTTCAACGTAAATTGATGACGTGTCACAGTTAAGTATCTACGTAACACACAATCCGTCGACATTTGGCAAAAATTGACGCCACGTGAATTTAATGTACTAATAATAATAAATTCGGACCACAAATGATGCACCTAAAACATGAGGACATAGCTGTAATTTTTAGACAATATCTTAATTAAATCTCCAAACCATTTGCACAACCCAATTTAACCAATTGGGGAGGGGAGAATTAGGGTTTCAGACCGTTTTTAGGGAAAATTAGGTTGTGCAAGTGGTTTGAGGATCTGATTTAGATATTTTTCAAAATTTTAGCTAGATCCTCATATTTTATGTGCATCCTTTGTAGTCCAAATTAATTGTTATTAGTACATTAAGTCTACGTTGCATCAATTTTTGTCAAATATTGACCGATTATGTGCCACATAGACACTTAACGGTAACACATCATCAATTTACGCTGAGAATTTAACAAAGTGACTACTAGTGAACTCATTAGTATATTTCAATGACCGACACCGAAACTTTATAGCTTCAGTGACCGTTTTGTAATTTTGTTCAAACTTCAGTGACCGTCGTTGAAATTAACCCCCAAATTATATGTTCACTATTTTCAACAGTTATTTTTCAAGCTAGCAAATAATAATAAGTTTTATTATTTCATAATTATATTGTATTTGTCAAGTTTTAATTTAATCTATTTCTTAATAATTTATATCATTCAATAATCTTTGGAGTTGAAGTCATCATTACTTTTATTATTTAATTGACGTCATAATTACTTTTCTCATTTAATTGATGGGGGACACAGTCATTTATTCTCTTTAGATAAATTTCGTTATTACTTATTAATTGTTCAACTTCACAAAATTTATATAGCTGTTTCTTCTTCATTTGATATATGATGTTTCTGCCTTATTTCCAATATTTAAGAAGCAGATTGAAACCCATTTCAATGCCAAAATATGCACCCTATTTGATAGTGGTGGTGAGTTCACTACACTTCGCCCTCTACTTGAATCCTCTAGTAAGACATCTTTAGTCCCCCCCATAAACACCACAACACAATGGGTCAGCTCAACAATGTCACCGTCAAGTATTTGAATATGGATTGACTCTACTTCATCAATCCTCTCTCCCATCCAATTTTTTGTCCTACGTCTTCACCATTGTTGTATACTTAATCAATCGTCTGCCAACTCCTATTTTGATCATTTCTTGCAGCACCTATAAGATGCAATTTCACTTAACCCCAACTATGATCATTACGCATATTTGGGTGTCTATGTTTCCCATGATTAAGGCCATGTAATTCTTCTAAGCTTAAACCTAAGTCCAGCCCTTGTGTGTTTGTTAGCTATGATACCACACATTATTTCTACATCTGAATGGATACCACATCAAGCTGACTATACACTTTATACACTTATTGACATGTTAGGTTCATTGAATATGTTTTTCCATACTCCTCAATTCCACCCACTCAATACGCACATATGATTGGGCCACTCCCCCAGTTTTGACCTTGGTCTCGACTCCTGACCCTAGCATCTCAGGCCCTCATTCTTTCTCCTCACCTCATCAATTCCCTTCACTCCAATGGCTGCTCATCCCTCCACCAACACCATCCAATCCCACTTGAGGAACTTCGACCAACACTCCATTAAATTCGACCTCTCCAGCAATGCCCTCGAGGAACCCTCCCACGCCTCCAACCAATCCGACCCCTATTTTCTCCATCTCGTATCTCGCCCTCATCTCTTGCTAATGTTCTGCCTAACCCACCTGTTGGAAACTGGCACGAGAATTGGCCAGAAAATAAAATTTTCTTCAATTCAATAAAACCAGGATCTTTGCTAGATGTTCACGTATTTATTATAATTAAAATACTAATGGATTAGTATTATACATGAATCGATAAACGATATTGGTTTGGATCTGATTCACGAATTTGCTGCTTTTGATTCACGAACTTAGTACTCCCAACGTTCAAGCCTTCTATGATATTCTCCCAAGTCTGAATTACATCAGCGTGTGTGCACCTTTTAATTAAATCAAAAACTAATTTCTGGACTGGTCAGATCTAGAAAACCAAGAAGCTAAATTTCTTCTCTTTTCTAACTGATCGAATAGTTCGAATGAATTTACATCACATGCAATGTGATATAAATATAACAAGTATCCTGATTGCAAACAATGACAAGAGTCCTGATTACAAACAATGAAAAGACATCCAAGTCCAATTAACTTAGGATTGATTCAATTACACATGTAATCCCTGAACTTATATCATAATTACAATCAAGTCCAAAACTTTATTAGTAACTGTGATTAAGTCTAAAACTTTATAGAGCTACCACAGGGACCTGATCAGACATATATTTTCCAAGCTCCAATAATTAGATTATCTAGTCGACCCTAGACTGCCCGATCTAATTATTAGTCTTTTGCTTTTTTCACTAAAGACAAGAGACTGCACTATCAGAATATATAAAATTACAGAAGCTGTAATACTTTCCTCTGATCTACCATATATATGTTTCATCTCTGTCTGAGATTCGATAATTAGGTATGAGCATAAATGACCATTTTGTCCTTCTAATTATTCTCACTAACGTTAAGTTATATTTTCTTCAACGATCCTGTGAACTAATTCACAGATGTCGAAGTTTAGTCGTCACTAAACACTGAGCTCAGATTCATAACCGTTCAACAGAAAATACTTAAGTTGTCACTCGACCCATTTTTCAGGGCGACAGTTCCCGACACGAATTTGTGTTCGCTACTTCGTCCATTCTCAAGCTACCAACTCACCGATATATTTGATCAACTAAATTGATCTCACCCATTGGTGAATCAAAGAACTATCAAACTAACGAAAAGATATATACAATCATGTCAAGGGATTTAGTGAAATATCCGGTGATCAAGTAGAATTTAATTATTCGCACGGTCATGCTATATAATTAAATTCGATACATGGTCCGTTCAATATACTCCAAGTGTACTAGTGTCACCATTAATCTATTTCTGCGATAAGGACAAATCACAAACCCGAATGATTAAATAGTCAACACTACAACCTTCCGGTACAAGGCGCCAACCCTTATACATTAGTTTTGAACAATTTTATTGATGATCAAAATATAAGTTGTATCACACTATACTTCTCAACGCAAGCATCCAACTTATATTATCACAAGTGATCATTGACTCTTTATTTACATACTCAATGTTAAACAAATGCAATAATAATAAATAAATACAAACCAAAGTTTTATTCAATATAAAATTGTCATTTCATCACAGCAAAATTATACTATTTGGACATACAACCCAACAATTCTCCCACTTGCCCTACAGTATAATCTTAAAATACATATACCCCAAATAGCAAAGAGTTAACCAGCATATAGTTCTTTGTTCTCCGAAGGTACTTAAAGATATGCTTTACAATCACCCAATGTTCTAGTCCGTCTAAAATGATAACGAGTTATCATACCAACAGCATAACAAACATGAGACTACTCATTGCAAATGCATAAAGTATTCTACTCATGTCATCTATCTCTTCAGGAGTTTCTTTAGGAATGCTCCTTAGATAGTTAGATTCTATGTCTAAATGGAAAATTGTCTTTCTTAGAATCTTGCATGGTAATCTGACAAACATCTTGTCAATATATATAGCTTGGGACAAAACTACCAGCTTGTTCTATTCAATCTCTTAAGATCTGAATCCCTAGAACACATCTAGCTTTGTCCAAAACCTTCATATGAAAACTGTTAGGCCAACCACGCTTTCGTAGACAATGACGTTCCTACATCATTTCCTATGAGTAGAATATCATTCACATAAAGCACCAGGAAAATTATCTTTTTGTCCTGTATCTTCTTATAGACACAGGGTTCGTCGAAGTTCTGATCAAAATCATATATCTTAATCACCTCGTCAAATCTTTTGTTCCAAGATCTTAATGTCTGCTTCAGTCTATAAATGGACCGTTGCAGCTTGCACACTTTGGATTCATGACCACGTTCTACAAACCCATCTGGTTGTACCATATAGATACATTCTTCAAGATGACCATTAAGAAAAGCTGTCTTGACATCCATTTGACACACTTCATAATCATAATAAGCTGCAATGGATAAGAGAATTCGGATAGATTTGAGCATAGCTACAGGCGAGAAGGTTTCCTCGTAATTGATACCTTCTTTTTAGGTAAAACCCTTAGCCACTAGCCTTGCTTTGAAGGTTTCCACATTCCCATCTACTCCTCTCTTTCTTTTGTAGACCCACTTGCACCCGATGGGTTTTATCCCTTTTGATGCATCTACAAGTTCCTAGACTTGATTAGAATCATAGATTCCAACTCAGTGTTCATAGCTAGTTTCCACAAATCTGCATCCACATCATTTATAGCCTCCTTATATGAATTCAGATCATCTACTTATTTTACAAAAATCGCCTGTTTGGATTCTCCGACAAACAAGTATCTAGACGATTTTCTGATGACCCTTTGACTTTGCCTAAGGGGCAGAGGATCTTGAACCGTGGCTTCATTTGGAATTGTAACGTTTTCATCAATGTTGGTATCACCTTCAGGTGATACAATAACCTTTTCATTACTTTGAACATTTTTTTGATCTATGGGATTAGATGATGAATCATTTCTCCACTCAGATAACGTTCCTTAGGTGTTTGCGATACCATGGGTCGTCTGTCACCAGGTTGTGTTCCAAGAATTGATGAGTTGGGATTACTCCCACTTATTTCTTCCAAAAAATTCCTACTATTGGACTGACGTTCATTAATATATTTATCCTCCAGGAAGGTTGTATTTGTAATGACAAAAACCTTCATATCTAGAGGACTATAAAAATAGTATAGTATCCCCTGGTACCTTTAAGGTATCCCACAAACAGGCATATTTCTGATCTAGACTCCAACTTTTCTGTCTTTCCTTTCAGCACATGAGCCGGACATCGCCAAATTCAGATGTGACACAAATTTGGTTTGTGCCCATTCCATATTTCCAGGGAAGTCTTGGGAACATACTTAGATGGAACTAGGTTAAAAATATAAGCGGTTGTCTCCAGTGTATATCTCCAAAATGAGATAGGTAGAGTTGAAAAACTTATCATTAACCTAACCATATCCAACAATGTTCTGTTTCTTCTTTATGAAACATCATTCTGTTGGGGTGTACCAGGCGCACTCAGTTGAGAAACTATACCATTTTCTGTTAAGTAGTCTCTGAATTCTCTCGAGAGATATTCGACATCTCGATCTGATCGAAATGTCTTTATACTTTTACTCAAATATTTTTCGACCTCAGTATTATATGCTTTGAATTTTTCAAAAACCTCTAACTTTCAAGTCATCAGGTAAATGTATCCGAATCTAGAGTAATCATCTGTAAAGATGATAAAATACTCAAATCTCTCTCTCGTTGGTGTACTCATAGGTCCACATACATCAGAATAAACTAGTTCTAATACTTCTTTGGCTCTATGTCCCTTCGCTAAAAAGGACCTTTTGGTCATCTTACCCTCCACACAAGAATCACAGATCGACAATAGTTCGACCTCAATTGAGTTGAGGGGACCATCATTTGCCAGTCTTTGTATCCTGTTAAGGTTGATGTGTCCAAACTTAGGATACCATAGATAAGTATTACTAGTATGATATGCATTTTGTTTATTATGGTTTGCAGAAGTATTATTAATTTCATTTGTGGAATAGTTTAATATATAAAGACCATTCATCAAATATCCGACACAAATAAGAGCTTTATTCATCAAAATGTAAAGCGCTTTAGGCGTAAAATCAAGAGAATAACCCTGTCCTATTAAACAAGAAATGGAAATCAAATTCCGCTTCATATGCAGGATATAATAACAGTCTTTAAGAATTAAACGCCTACCACTACTGAAATAAAAATAAACTATTCCTACAGCTCTCGCCGAAACTACTGCTCTCGTGCCGACTGTGATAGTAAACTAGCTTTCACTGAGTTTTCTCCTCTCTTGAAGCATCTGTATTGACATGTAAACATGATTAGTAGCTCCAGAATCTACAACCCAGGAATATGTAAAATCAACCACTAAACAAGACTCAGTTACGAAAAACTCACCAGCACTCTGCTTCTGTTTAGCTAGTGCTTTGGGATAGTCTTTCTTCTAGTGACTTTTTTCGCCGCAGTTGAAACACTTGCATTTCGGCTTTCCATCTGCTTTGGTTTTTTTGTTGCTTACTGGCTTCTTGCTAGCTCTCTTCTTTTTCTTTCCGCCTTTGCCTTTCGGCTTGAAATTAGATAAGCTACCAATCGCTGCATAAGCATTACCATCTTTAGCCTTAAGACCACTTTCCACATTTTGCAACTCATTTATCAGCTCATTCAATGGCATATCCATCTTGTGTAAGTGATAGTCCAGAGTAAACTGTGAAAACATATCATGTAGAGAGTTCAATACCATATCCAACTGAGTATTTGTATCAATAGCTGCACCCAGATTCTCCACCACATTGAAGTGTCCAATCATGGTTAACATATGGTCCTTCATTGGCGTTCCGGGTTTCATGCAGAATTTTTGTAAGGTACAAATTACTTCAAACTGAGCTCTCCTACTTTGATGTGCAAACATGTCTTTAAGGCTTTTCATTATGTCATAAGAAGTCTCAAGACTGTCATGCTTTTGCTGTAACACATTTGACATTGATGCCAAAATGTAACAGCGAGCCAACTTGTCTGCAGCTACCCACTTATCATAAGAATCCCTCATGTCCTTGCTTGCAGTCTCAGTGGGTTGCTCAGGCCAATCTTCTTCAAGCACAAAATCAATTTTCTCAACGGTGAGAACAATCATTAGGTTACGTTTCCAATCTACATAATTTTTCTCGGTTAGTTGGTTTTGTTTTAGGATAACAGAAAATAGACTGAGAGACATTTTGCTGAAAAATAACAAAATTATTGTATATTAAAATTGAGTAGCAAATTTAACATATGATGCATGAATGTACATGTAGATCTATAAAACTACAATAATGTAACGACTACTTAATCCTTGTGATCCAACATGCCTCTCTATAGGAAAGGTCACCGTGTCCACTGATGAAGCTGGGATTCTCCCACCAGACAAATTATATCTTGAAAATAAATGTCTAGATAAATTCAGTATCATTTTATTTGGTCACCAAGATCATAAACGAGAGCCTCTATAGGAGGTTCGTAGATGATCTCGATTTGAGTGTATAACCTTTATCTAGATCTCCAGATACTTGAAAAATAATCCCGCCATCTATAGGATGATCTCAAATTATATTCTATCTAAACAATCTTACCATAAAAAGAAATCCAATCAAACAACCTGAATCACGCAGCCCTCCTATAGGGAGTCCGTTGCGTTACCGGCACGAGGCTAACGCATTCTGTTGCTTATGAATTGACAAAATGAGACCGTGGGTTTTTATTTACATAAGTACCCTATCCCACTCAATATTTTTAAAATAATGGATTTTAATTTAAATAATTACCAACTGTTCACATTAATTAAATTAACATACAGTTTAATTATTATGGACTTCCATTTCAAGAAAAATTTAATTGAAATTAAATTAATCGAGGATAAACTAATATTTTAATGATATGCATTCTATTCTAAGTTTCACGAGCGATGCCAAAATTAATTCTATATGACATGATTTGCAGAATAATAATATTTCAAACAAATATTTAAAACACACATTAGCAATAAATTAACAATTATTTGTGGCCCAAAACAAGACTCAAGAAATAAATTTAAAAACTAGTTGGGCCCAAACCCAATATTTAACTTTAAATCTTTAACTTGTTGCCAAAATGTCCAGTTATCCAAGTTTCCAATCAGTCAATATTCAAGCAACCAAACAGGAGCAATCCCATCAACCAAACAGCCATTATTCTTGGAACCAAACAGAAGCTATCCAAAGTCCCAAACAACAGCTATCCATAGTCCCAAACGGATACTATCCATGTAGCCAAACAGACACTATCCACGTAGCCAAACATGGTCTTCTTCTTCCTTGAGATTTCTTTCCAAAAGTACAACAACCACCAATCCACCGGAAAAGCACCATGGACGGAACCCGATCACGCCGGCAAGAAGGACCACCGCCAGAGATCAGATCTACGTGGAGCGCCGACCACGCAGATCTGAGATCTGCTCGACCGCACCGGCGCGCAGATCTTGGATCTGCGCAGGCGTACCGGCTGCGCAGATCCAAGATCTGCACCGACGTGCGGAAGATCTGCGCACATGTCGGTCACGCAGTTCTCAGATCTGAGCGCCCACGCTGGTGCACAAATCTCCATCTGCACAGGAGTCACCGTGCAGATCCGGTGATCTGTGCAGCCGTACCTCTGCGCAGATCCAGTGATCTGTGCAGTCGCACCTCTGCGCAGATCCAACGATCTGTTCGACCGTCTCCTCTTTCCTTTTTTTTTCGTTGGTCCGATTGATCAGTCTTTAATATTACAAAAATAACTATGTCCCAATTTAGGGCTCACAATTTACATCTATTTTGCAGTTAAAAATTAAATCAAGATTATGGAGTCGTAATCCACCGATCTTGTTACAAACTCAAAATGATGAAATACAATGAACAAGTGGGGCCACAAAATAATTGGATTACAGTTTAAAATAATACAAATTATTCAATCATCATAGAAACAGATAATCCTAGACATCTAGATAATACAATAAACACGTAAACGATCTAGACCGCTCTGATACCACTTGTTGGAAACTGGTACGAGAATTAGCAAGAAAATAAAATTTTTTTTTAATTCAATAAAACCAGGATCTTTGCTAGGTGTTCACATATTTATTATAATTAAATTACTAATGGATTAGTATTATACCTGAATCGATAAACGATATTAGTTTGGATCTGATTCACGAACTTGCTGCTTTTGATTCACGAACTTGGTACTCCCAACGTTCAAGCCTTCTATAATATTCTCCCAAGTCTGAATTACACCGGCGTGTGGGCACCTTTTAATTAAATCAAAAACTAATTTCTAGACTGGTCAGATCTAGAAAACCAAGAAGCTAAATTTCTTCTCTTTTCTAACTGATCGAATTGTTCGAATGAATTTACATCACATGCAATGTGATATAAATATAACATGTATCCTAATTACAAACAATGACAAAAGTCCTGATTGCAAACAATGAAAAGACATCCAAGTCCAATTAGCTTAGAATTGATTCAATTACACATGTAATCTCTGAACTTATATCACAATTACAATCAAGTCCAAAACTTTATTAGTAACTGTGATTAAGTCCAAAACTTTATAGAGCTATCATAGGGACCTGATCGGATATATATTTTCCAAGTTTCAATAATTAGATTGTCTAGTCGACCCTAGACTACCCGATCTAATTATTAGTCTTTTGTTTTTTTCACTAAAGGCAAGAGACTACACTCTCGAAATATATAAAATTACAGAACTGTAATACTTTCCTCTGACCTTCCGTATATATATTTCATCTTTGTCTGAGATTCGATAATTAGGTATGAGTATAAATGACCGTTTTATCCTTCTAATTATTCTCACTAACTTTAAGTTACATTTTCTTCAACAGTCCTGTGAACTAATTCACAGATGTCGAAGTTTAACCGTCGCTAAACACTGAGCTCAGATTTATAACCGTTCAACAGAAAATACTTAAATTGTCACTCGACCCATTTTTTAGGACGACAGTTCCCGACACGAATTCATGTTCTCTACTTCGCCCATTCTCAAGCTCCCAACTCACCGAGTTATTTGATCAACTAAATTGATCTCACCTATTGGTGTATTAAAAAACCATCAAACTAACGAAAAGATATACACAATTCTGTCAAGGGATTTAGATGAAATATCCAGTGATCAAGTAAAATTTAATTATTCGCACGATCATGTTATATAATTAAATTCGACACATGGTCCGTTCAATACACTCCAAGTGTACTAGTGTCACCATTAATCCATTTCTGCGATAAGGACAAATCGCAAACCTGAATGATTAAATAGTCAATACTACAACCTTACAGTACAAGGTGCCAACCCTTATACATTAGTTGTGAACAATTTTATTGATGATCAAATTATAAGTTGTGTCACACTATACTTCTCAACGCAATCATCCAACTTATATTATCACAAGTGATCATTGGCTCTTTATTTACATACTCAATATTAAACAAATGCAATAATAATAAATGAATACAAACTAAAGTTTTATTCAATATAAAATTGTCATTTCATCATAGCAAAATTATACTATTTAGACATACAACCCAACACCACCATTAGTTTCAATCGAACTTGCCCCTTCCTTAGTCAACTCTCACCCCATGGTCACTCAGTCCAAAAACAACATACATAGTTAAACCCCGCAACTTGCGTGGAATAAAGTAATCATATCGTATTGTTTGTTGACCATAATTGATGTAGTTTTTACCATAGAAAACAATCGGTCGATATATCTAGATATATGGCACCTAAATAAATGACAAATTTTTAAATGCTAAAAAAAATAAAATTCTTGATGAATGACGATTTCTCATTAAGGTAAGAAGGATAGAATCATAGAATATTGGCATTGCACATGCATTTTTGTTTTCCATGTATATATCACACATGAATTAGGTACATTAGTTATATTATATTTTTATTTACTAGGATTAGCTTCATTTGCCCCTCTGATGAAACCAGACTCCATTAATCAGTGCTTGGAATGTTGGGGTTGACAGGTATCTGCATAATCTGAGAAAAAGCTAGGTAAATAATCTGTATAATCAGTAAAAAATATTAATACTTACAAAAAGATATGCGTATAGTATTTTATGTTGGACATGACTCGACTGCATGATTAAGTCTAGCTATACAAAAAAACATGTTATGAACGTTGACACGATTAAATCCTAAACGCAGTTATTTATTCGTTGTCCTGTTGAGTCAAGAGCGTACCAAACACGTGGAAAGATAAATGGAAATCAAGACTAACCTGGCCAGGGTAGTACAGTTGATCAAAATCAAATGCTTGCAGGGTTCCACAGTAATTCATCTCCGAAGCATTTGTACCAATTGGAAGACCATTGAAGCCAAACATATATTGCTCATTAGACATGAATCCATCAGGCATTATTTGTAAATTAGTTCCAACCTGTTGTGTAGTGTAGGGTGCTGAAATATTATCTTGAGCAAATATGTATCCAGTTAAGGATTCAACCTGAGGAAGTTGAGGATGATATTCAAATCCATAATCATTATTATATTCTGGATAGATTTTTTGATCTCGAGTCATTTCAGTGTTTTCTTGGATTTGGATATTCTGCTGCTGCTGAGATTGTTTGGTTAGAAATGGCATGGATCCAAATCTCTTTGGTTTTGGCATGCAGCCTTCGATATCTGGCGACACCATGACATTAGTATTGTGAGTTTTTCTCTCTTCGGATGCTCGCCAACTCCCAGTGCGACATTTCTATGTAAAAAGAAGGAGATATTAAAATGAGACGAGTCAAAAATCTTTGATAAAGCATCAAAAGCGACGGGGAATCAAATTATCACTATATTTGTTAATTTTGCAAGTGCATGATTTGTAATCCCCCAAGATTTGTGGTCACTATTCACTAATTGGAGCTCTCCCTTAACCACGCCCATGAGATGATTTATAGGGTTTACTAATTAAGGGCATGCAACAAGAGAGAGAAAAAATAAAGACAAATTTAGAGAGAAGTCTTCTAACATCATGCATGTATATGAGTTCATTACAATGAAATTCTGTGTGCAAAATTGAATCTTTATATATGGAACATTTTTTTTGTGATTAGTAAAAATGTCATATTTATAAGTGAACATGTTTAAAGACGACTGTACACCAAAAACACACGTCTCTAGAAAGTAATAAAATTGGTCAAGGAAGTTTATATTTGATGTGAAAAGAATATTATAAGCTCAAACTAATTAAATATTATGACTATATGTGCAAAACAGGAAATTGTGAATTATCTAAACATTTAATAAACTAACCTGAAGATGGCTGGCCACCTGCATTCTTGTAAGACCAGGCACATTCATCAGTTCTAGGATTTCCTTTGGGTAACATCCTACACAAGATAGAAGTGCACTAATGTAAGCGCGCGCACGTACATAGTACATGTCTGCATATGCTTGCGTCCACACACATATGTATTTGCATGCACACACATATATGGTATATATCGAATATGGTAAGATCATAATAAAATTATAGTGAGCAAGGTATACTTCCTTCACCGAGCTGAGTGACAGCATCCACAAATTTGTCATGGAGTTCTTGAGTCCACTCTGTCCAAACCTTTCTAATTCTATCCTCTTTGTTGGATTTGTGTCCATTTTCAACAATATTGTTGTCATCCAATATAACGTCTTCTTCATCGCCAAATTTGTTGCACATTTGTTCTTTTTCTTTAATTTTCCATGTCCTTTCCCTCCAGACATGTTGCCACAGGTACTTTACAATCTCCATTTTAACTGGTTTTTTGAGAAAAAGAAATGCCCCTTCTTCCAAAGCCTTTCTAGCCATCATATCATCGTCGTAATCGCACATTACTTCAATAAAAACATAATCAATCAAATATAATATAGGTCAGTCTGTTCAGTATTGAGTACGAAGATTGATTTCAATATAAATCGAACTAATTTGTCGAATTAAGGAAAAAGATTATTATTTTTAAAATGAGAATTATAAAATAATTAACACTCACAAATCACTAACAAATTCATTTGAAATGCATCTTGGAGAAGTTTGAAGGTGCATGTGTCGCGTGAGTTGATATTTGCCATCACAATATCAAACTCAACGTTCCCATTTGATAACATCGATAAAGCAATGGAGGCGTGTTCAACACATGTCACTGCAAAACAAACCACTTATTTTAGAACCAGAAGGAGTGAATGAAAAATAATAAATTAAATAATAAATAATAGAATATTAAAATTTATATTTGTGGTAGAAATAAAAACCTAATTTTTCATCAAGATTTTATATAATTCAAAACTTCTTACTTTATTTCTTTTCCTTTTCTCTCTAATCTTTCTTGTTCTATATGTGTGTGTGTTTGCGCCCACACATGTATAGTTGTATACATATGCATAATTTTTCTATAAAATATATAGAAAAACAATCCTCATAAATAATGTAATTATAAAAAAAAAATTAAAATGTGATTTTTCTTTCAATCAATGTCGAAACTTAATTAGATATTATGTTTAGAAAATCTATCAATTTAGGACATTAATTACTAATAGAAAATAATTTTTACTTCATTATTAATTACTTTGCATTGCAAAAAATTCTGTAGTTGCTTGGACTCGGTATTAGGAGAATTACCAGCTGATTATTATATAAGTGGAAAAAAAAATACAAGATTTCATTAAATGTTATATCAGAAAAATTGTTTGATCTATTAAATTAAATTCTTTTTTGAAATATTTTTCATGTTTATAAAAGCATAATCCTTACGAGATGTCCTAGAAACAGTTTTTTGCTCTTCGACAAATTTTATATGTGACTTTGAGTTTACAACAAAAATTCCTTAGTATTTATACATTTGAAACAAATGGAATATGACGAAGAGTTTTGGTCGAGATAAAAAACTACATGACTTGAAATGGAAACTATAACGAATTCAAAATCAAGTATCATCGTTTCTTTACTTTGCAAAATGGGTAAAGAGACATTCATTTAACTTTAACGAGCATGCACTAAATAATTTATATAAATAAAACATTAATTGAAATCGACAAATGTGATTGATCTATTTCAACTTATACTTCCCGAAACACATGTTAATCCAAAAACTATGTTTTTTTTTTCTTTTGAAGAAAAAGAAACACAATTTAATGACCAAAACGTAATGCAACCATTTTAAGTTAATTCAAAGAAGAAATTAAATGATGAATGTCCATCTATCATATCTATACTAACATGATTGAAATTTAAACTATGAAATAAAAATTTGATAATTTTGAAATTTTCTACCTTTATATGAAAAGAATTCCAACATGTTCTTTGTTGAAATAAGATGAATATTGTCATGTTCAACTAGCAAAACATGAACTTCTCGTGTCGTACTTAAATATGATGCCATTGAAGTGCTTCAATGACAAACAAAATGACAGTTCTGAGAGTGATTGATGGTAAAATAAAACAGTAAAAATCTCTTGAAAGTCGATACTCAAAGTTTAATATGAATACTCATATTTGAAGTAGACCCAAGACACTTGTTTTTATACAATTCTTTCGAGGAGTGTGTGATATAATTAATGTTGACTTTTAGACCAAAATAAGTGTTTTTTTTTACTTTTTGGACGGTGAATTTAACTTGTAACGTTTAACATTAAAACTTGGCTTTTGTATCTCTATGTTGTGGACCCTTGTAAAGTTGACCAACATTACAACAAGGCCATGGATTTTAATGAGTAGTTGAAAGGCAGTTGACCATTCAATTGTTGAGGTAATCGTTACATCATCATGTTATGTTCCTTGGCAAAAGGAAATTTGCTTATAATAATATGTATATTAAAACTTAATAACTGATTTGTGAATGGAGTTATTAAGTTGATTAATAATGTTTTGATAATGCCTAAACATAAAAAAATAAAAATATAAAAGATTATATACAAATTTCGAAAAGTTTTCAGCAGGTGGGCTCCACACTAAAATACTACAAATAGGAGCTTCATTTCAACTGTAAATCACATAGAATATATCACATAGATATTATAATAAATACCAAACCCTTTCTAAGGCTTTAATCGTAGCTATCGGGGCAAGAGTATTGTGGTATGTATAAATACTTTCTAACTTCTGTTTAAATAATTACGATATTGTGTAAATATTCAAAAAATAACAAAAACAACTTATAAGTAACGAGATTAGCTTTTCAACTCTAATAATCAAGGTTTGAACCCTATACCTTTTTGCATTGGCAAAGCCAGTGATTGGCATTGGAAGTTACGTGACCTTAAAAAAAAAAAAAAATTCCATATATTTTTTTTAAATAAATATAAAGCAAATATTAAATTTACCAAAAGCACAACTTGGGATTTTTTTTTTAAATTTTTAAATTTTTTAATACGTAATTTAACTTTGACATAATACCAATTTAATAGATGGCTTAGATACTTTAACCCAATATCAATTTAATGTAATCTATTGGTCTAATAAAATTAATAATACAAAATTACAAATGATTGTTCTATTCTTCAAAATTAATAAAGGCACTTTGCTAGTTATTACATATCATGTTCAATTGATTTTTTTTTTTCCTTTTGAGCTTGAGTGATATTTAATTTTATTTGTTTACTAGATCTTCATATATTGGAGGATAATTTTGTAGAAGGTAACGTAAATAAGTAGAGTTTGACTAGTTTTAGATCTTGAATATTTTTGTACATTGACTTATTGTAAGTTTTTTAAAGATTATGAATTACAAAAAAGCATTAGATTTTCATAAAAATAAGTTCAATAATTGAGGTTTGAGAAAACAAAATTCAAGAGCGCTGCCCCAAACCCCCCAACCAACCAACCCACCCACCCTCCCTCCCCTGACTTCGTCTCTGTTTGGGACCCCCTAACTTAAAATATCTGGTTCCGTCACTACCTTTTTGGTATAAACACTAGACATTTTGTAGGTAGGGTTCGAACCCTAATGCTAAAAATGTCCTAAATGATTATTTTGCCACATATTTTGACAAATTGTTGACATTTGGCCCTATACTTTGATCTCTAGGATGATTCTTGAGGATAGTGAACTATAATTACAAGAAAGTTACAATACTTTTAAAAATTTCAATCAAAATAAAGCTAGGAAAGAGAGTAATTGAAACAGATATATACAATATTTTGTAAATTTAAACAAAAATAAACCCAAGCCACTATCTCTTGGAGTTCGAATTGACCTCCCCAAAAAAAAGAAGACTTCGAAGAAAATTGGAGCTAGAAATCTGAAAGGAATTTGGATTTCTAGTTTTCAATAAGTAAAATTACCTACAGGAGGATGTTATAATGTGAACGAAAAATATGCAACAAAAATAACAAAGAACACAGATTTAACATGGAAAACTATAGAACACGGAGAAAAACTCATGGGCAGATGAGAAAATAATTCAATATATCAAAAATGGTTATAAAGAAGGGCTGATGAAATTTTAACTCTTGAATACATGATATAAATATACTTGTGCGAGAAGAATCTTAATTCTGATAAAACAGGTCTTCTTGTGAGAAGATTCCTAATCCTGATCCAACTGAATTCGGGTCACCGAACTCTAACAATCTCCACCTTGACATGAATTCCAATACAAAGAATAAATCCAAACTTTGACGAAATAAAATCTCCACTTCTTCCACAAAAGCCCATAAGGACTAAACTCAACAATTAATTCCAACCAAATCTAAGCAATGCTCAAACTTGGCTATAAGGAGTGTCTTGGTCATCATGTCAGCAGGATTATCATGAGTACTAATCTTGAACACAACAAAATCACCACAAGCAATAATATCACGAACAAAATGATACCGCACATCAATATGCTTTGTCCTCTCATGAAACTTCTGATCTTTTGTGAGGAATATAGCACTTCGATTATTACCAAAAACTGTGGTGATTTGCAAGTCTTTACTGAGTTCTCCAAATAATCCTTTCAACCAAATAGCTTCCTTACAAGCCTCTATAATAGTCATATACTCTGCTTCAGTAGTAGACAATGCAACTGTAATTTGTAAAGTAGCCTTCCAACTGATAGCACAATCACTAATAGTGAAAACATACTCTGTAAGTGATCTTCTTTTATCAAGACCTCCAACAAAATCAGAATCAACATATCCAATGACCTCATCTCTAGTTTTTCAAAATTGCAAACAAACATCAGTAGATCCACACAAGTATCTGAATATCCATTGAATTGCTTTCCAATGTCTTTACCAAGATTTGCCATGTATCTACTATCTATGCTGACTGCATATGATAAATCTAGACCTGAACAAACCATAGCATACATGAAAGATCTCACTGCACTAGGATATAGAACCCGAGACATATAATTAATCTCATCATTTGATTGAGAAGATAAAGGAGATAATAGTCTAAAATCGTCCACCAATGGAGTATTAACACTCTTGGTGTTTTGCATATTAAACCTGCAAAGAACTTTCTCAATATCTCATTTCTAACTTACATATAATTTACTTGCCTTTTTATCTCTCTGAATCTCCATTCCAAGTATCTTCTTTACGGTTCCTAAGTCTTTCATCTCAAACTTCTTACTAAGTTGGGATTTGGCCTTCTTTACTTCTTTCTTATGCTTGGCTGCTATCAACATGTCATCAACATATAGTAGTAGATATACAAATGACCTAACAGTACTCCTTTGAAAATAAACGCAAGTATCATATCTGCTTTTTCTGAAATCATGAGTAGTCATAAATGAATCAAACCTTTTATACCACTGTCTGGGTGACTGTTTCAGACCATAAAGAGACTTCTTCAACAACACACATAGTCCTATTTCCCTGATACTATAAAATCTTATGGATGTTGCTTGTAGATATCTTCTTAAAGTTCTCCATGTAAGAATGCTATCTTCACATCCAACTGCTTTAGCACAAAATTACGCATGGCCATAAAACCAAGCAAAGCTCGGATCGAATTAAGCTTTACAAGTGCGGAGAACACATCTGTAAAGTCTATACCTAGAACCTGACTGTAACCTTTTACAACTAGTCTTGCTTTATACATTAATTTTTCAACTCCTGGTGTTCTTTTTTTTTTCTTTTAAACACCCATTTGCAACGAACAATTTCTTATCCTTAGGCAATATCAGTAAGTCCCATGTTCCATTTTTATGAAGCGATTTCATCTCTTCCTGCATAGCAATCATCCATCTACTAAAATCGTCACAACTAACTGCTTCTGAGTATCTAAAAGGTTTTTCACTGGAATCAATACCTTCAGCCACATTCAAAGCGTAAGCAACCAAATCAGCCTCAGCATACCTCTTTGGATGTACAATATCTCTTCTAGGCGTGTTTTTAGCAATGTTCAAAAAATCAAAACGGCCATCGACCCGGAAAAGGCAACGGGTCAAGGGTCAAAAGGTCGAACCGGGTTGAACCAAGGTCGAACCGGTTTCAATTAAAATATTAAAAATTAATCTAAAAATCTCATAAAATTTCTAAAAATAAGTTATTTTCAAATAAATTAATATTTATAGATAAAATTACTTACAAAACTTGGCTTAAAATAGACTTTTCATAAGTTTCAATTAAAAAATTAAAAATTAATAAAAAAAATCCGATTTTCATTAAAACCCGACCGGTTCAACCAGTAAAAACCCCAGTTTCTGGTCTGATTTTTTGAAGGGCGGTTAAATAGGTAAATCGGACTGGTTTAGTGGCCGGTTCCTGGTTTTTTTGGTTGAACCGGCCAGTCCGGTCTGATTTTCTAAACACTGGTTTTTAGCAATAGAATATTGTGGCATCGTTAGTGGTGGTAAAGAAACAGTAGTACATCTCTGAGCTAGAATGAGATATAGACTCTGATATAGGTTCGGATCCAAACTCAAACTCTACTTGTGTGCTTGATTTCTATTGAGTTTTATCAGAACGGTCTCTAGAAAGCAAGTCATGAATCCTTGCAGTTTCATAAAAAATAACATCTCTACTAATTATGACTTTTCGAGTTTCTGCGCACCATAACTTATAACCTTTTACACTGGATTTATAGCCAAGAAAAATACACTTTATATACTTGGGTTCGAGTTTACCATTGTGAACATGAGCATAGGCAGGACATCCAAATATCATCAAATTAGAGTAATTAGTAAGAGTACCAGACCATACCTCTTCTGGAGCGTTTTTGTCAATAGAAGTTGAGGGAGGTCGATTAATAAGAAAGTAAGTTATAGAAACAACCTCGGCCCAAAAAGACTTGGGTAAACCAGAATTGGAGAGCATACAACGTACTTTCTTCATCAAAGTCCTATTCATTTGTGCTGCCACACTATTTTTCTGCGAAGTATGAAGAACTATTAAGTGCTTCAAAATTCCTTCTTTTTTGCAGAAAAACTCACCAAAACAAAACTCTAAGCCATTATCTATGTGGAGACGTTTTAGCTGCTTCCCTGTCTATTTCTCAATTGTAGTTTTCCATTCCTTGAATGTAGGTAACACATCACTCTTTTGCTGCAAGAAAAATACCCAAACTTCTCTGAAAAAATTATCAAAGATAATCAGCATATAATTTGCACCTCCTCTAGAAGGCACCCTAGATGATCCCCAAATATTAGAATGTATGTAATCAAGTGTTCCTTTGTGTTGTGAATGCCTTTTGCAAATCTAACTCTCTTGTGTTTCCCAAAAACACAATGCTCATATAATTTAAGTTTGCTAATACTATGTCCATCAAGAAGTCATCTTCTGCTTAGTTCAGCCATTCCATTCTCACTTATATGTCCAAGATGCATATGCCATAATCTAGTAACATCATCATTTGATGAAGAAGGAGTAGTGACAGCTACTTTACCAATAACCATAGAATCCTGCAACTCATATAACTTGGCAGTCCTTTTTAGTCATTTTATCACAACAAGAGTACATTTGCTGGTCTTCATAACTCCACCTTCAACAGTGAACTTGTACTTCTTTTCATCAAGAGGACCCAAAGAGATAAGATTCCTCCTTAGATCTGGAACGTGTCTCACACCACCAAATGTCCTAACAACTCCGTCAAACATCTTGATTTTGACCGTGCCAATACCAACTATCTTACGAGGTATATTATTTCCCACCAATATAGAACCTTTAGAAATTGTTTATAAGTTGAAAACCAGTCCCTATTAGAACATACATGAAACGTGCAAGCTGAATCAAGAACCCATTCTTCGTAAGATTTGGAGTCTCCATCATAAACAACTAGGAGTTCTCCATTACTGAAACCATCTTCTGCAACACTAGCTTCATCGAAATTTTCTAGCTGTTTTCTCTTCCAATTAGCAACTTCTCTTATTCTTATTCTGCAGTTTATAACATTCAGATTTGATGTGTCACTTTTTCTTGTAGTAATTACAAATTTTGTCTCTATATTTCAATTTCGATTTGTTCCTCACATTACCTTCAGAATTCTTCTCATATGTCCTCCCTTGAACAACAAGACCCTCTACATGAGCCTTAGATCCAACCACAATATGCTTCATCTTCTCCTTAGAGAATAGAGCCTCATATACTTCATCCATAGTAAGGGTGCCATGACTGTACAAAATAGTATCTTTGAAAGTCATAAATGAAGAAAGCAACTAACCTAATAAAATCAACCCTAAATCTTCTTTATCGTACATAACCTCCATAGCCTCTAGATCAGAGATGATTTCCTTAAAAACTGTTAAGTGATCTTCTAGAGACATACTTTATACCATACGATGAGAATACAGTCTCTGCTTAGATGTTACTTACTGGTTAGACTTTTCGTCATGCATAACTGCTCCAATATTAACCACAACGCAGCTGCAGTTTTCTTCTTCAGAACGTCATGTAGAATTTAGGAAAGGGCCTTTCGATCGTTACATTGCCTTTCGTCCACTGTCCAAGAAGTCGGCATCCTATAAAACCTTAACAATGCATTATCCAAATCCATCTACGCGAGCACAACCCGCATCTTGACCCACCATAACGAAAACCTGGTGTTGCGATCCAAAAAGGTGAATATCATATTTCATAGTTGCCATTAACGTGATCAAAATCCAACCTCTCTTTGATACCAGTTTGTTATAATGTGAACAAAAAATAGGCAACAAAAATAAAAAGAACACATAGATTTAACATGGGAAACCCTAGAACAGGAAGAAAAACCTACGAGCAGATGAGAAAATAATTCACTATATCAAAGATGGTTACAAAAAAGAACTGATGATATTTTAACTTTAGATTACATGATATATATATATATATATATATACACTTGTGCGAGAAGAATTATAATTCTGTTAAAAAAGGTCCTAGTGTGAGAAGGATTCTAATCCTGATAAAACAGGACCTCATGTGAGTTGTCGAACTCTAACAGAAGACCTTGCGGCCTTCCTAAGCAAAAGACCCTAGAAGACCTCTCAACCCCCTAGGAAGAACGAGCCTAAAGGATGACATTGTGGTTCCCTAGGCTAAAAGACCTAGAGGAGGACCTCACAGTCTCCTAAGTAGAAGGCCTTAGAGGAGGAACATACGGCCCCATACGCAAAAGCCCCTAGAGAAGATCTTCGAGAGTCCTAAGGTAACTAAGACTTAGTGCAACTTAACGAGCCATGTGTAAACTATAAAACGTACACAGATCTTCGTATATCTTTAGGCAAAATAAGTCTTACAAACATAATCAAGAAGACTGCGTCAGACATAACCTAAGATATGAGTTAAGTTTGACACAATCCAAGCAAAACCACATAATATCAAATGCAAAGCAATTCATATAGTCCAAACACCTATAAACTTGAACATCATAACTTCAAAGGTTCAAACTTAACATATTGTACTTTAGAAGTGGGGACATCTGTTGAGCCAAAAATACTCCAACCAACATTAATCGTGTTAAGTCTCGCTTAATTAACTTGTTACATTTAACACCCAAGAAATTACGAACCTTTTACAATCATACATGAACAAAACAAGAAAATAACACCAGAATAAGGAGGCTCAAATGAGACAGTCCATGTACAAACAATCCACTATAACTAAATCAGAATCAACCAGAGTACACCAAGACGTTAGATCTTATCAGATCTAACATGAATCAAAAGAAATATTACAACCCTCTTATCTATACCAACAAAAAGTTTTCCATACGGTTTGAACCCCACTTTGACATTCGAAATACTAGAATCTATTGATTATATTTTGTATTTCATATTCAATGAAGAAAATTAACAGAAATGGATTCAAGATATATAAGAACCCTAGAGGATAAAAGAAGAAGGAAGGAGAAACCATAAGTCTTGAGATAAAAACCCAAAAACAAAAGAATAAGTGCAGTAATTTTTCACGCCCTTTTAAAGATCTTTTGGGACATGACTTGAGTGTTGGGAAGCCAACACCGGATCAATCCAACACACGCTCTAACACGCGTCTAGTTTTAGGAATTATCAGAAGTCATGGAGAAAAGAGGAGCAAGAATCAATGAAGTAATGTGCGGCTGTAACAGTTTGTTTTTGCTCCTCAACACATATAGGTCAATTACACGAAAATTTATTCATCCAAAAGTGTTGATGAGGCTTACATAATATGAATGCCACCATTATTTTGGCCCAAATTTATTGGGAATATAGTACGTAGTAACGTAAGAAACCAGATTCCACTAGGCCTAAAGATAAAAAAAATGACATTAATACTAGTTTGATACCAACCAGGGGCGAAACTAGGAATTAATGTGGGGAGGGGGGACTTAAATTTTGATAAAAATCAATGTACAAAAAAAATTTATAAATGAAACAAAAAATTACAATAGCTATTGATGTGGTATTCGACGATGTCCTACAGCATAAAATTCTTCTACAATAGATTCTATATCTATATTCGTAGCAAAATCTCTTTCAATGTAGATTGTCATACAATCAGCAAGAAAATTATCATCCATTTTGTTACGAAGTTCTGTCTTCAGAATTTTCATCGCTGAAAATGCTTGTTCAGTAGTTGCAGTTGAAATAGGCAAAGTCAATACCATATAAATCAATCTAGTCAACTGTTGATAATTCAAGCACCTCTTAGTTACAATTAATTGCCGGCATAGCTCAGAAAGTGTAGGTACTTGAAATTGAGGATCCGATATCACATCGTGCTTGTAATGTTGTAACTCTACGCCCAATACAAAAATCTCATCCGGTTTGAAATCTGTAGGATAAAACTTCTTTGCAAGCTCCAAAATATGATCCTTGTTAAATAATTCAAATGAATTTCTAAGATCTAAAGCCGCACTGAGAGAAAGGAGTTCAATTGATTGTTCATTAAATCTCGTATTTAACTCCATCAAAAGACAATCTATTACTTCGTTAAAAACATCAAAATGATAGTAATGCTCAACTGTAGTATGTTCATGGAAACGACCAGTCTTATATGAACTATCAAGAATGGGTATATCAATACCTTTGTTTGAGAAAAAAGTGTTGACTTCCTAAAGAAATTCTTCCCATTCGTCGTCTCTCAATTCTTGAAGAACCTTTCTTGTACTAGAGACACATCTAATTGCATTCACGATGTCTTGAGTTTTTTGTTGAAGGGCTTTACAAAAAATATCTGTGATTGTTAAAATATTAAGCATAAAATGCAAGACAAACGCAAATTTAAAGCTTGTAAATTTTTTATATGCACCAACAGCTTCACTCCTACTTATTTAGACCCTCAAGCATTTTACATGTTGCAGTATACATATCTATCAAGCTCTTTATCGATTTGTAATGAGAACTCCAAAGAGTAGCTCCAGCTCTTTGCAAGTTACTAATCTGATTAGCCCCACTTCCTGACTCGCGTTCTCCAATAGCCAATAGATGCTCAATATCTTTTCTTTAGGCAGCTTGCAACTCAGTAATGCGCTTTGGTGAAGAAGTAATGATGTTAACAATATTGTCAACATGAGAAAAGAATTGACAAACAACACTGACATCTTTAGCCGCAGAAACTAATGTCAATTGTAATTGATGAGCAAAACAATGGACATAATAAGCATATGGACAATGTTTCAGAAATAATGCCTGAAGTCCATTCCAAGTACCGCGCATATTGCTAGCACCATCATACCCTTGGCCTCGAAGATTTTCAATCTGAAGGTTGTTACGAACAAATATTTTGGATATCTTATTGAATAGATTCAATGAAGTAGTATCACTAACAGATTTGATTGCAAAGAAGTGCTCTGTTAAAATACCATCACTATTCACAAATCGCAAGATAATAGCCATTTGCTCATGTTTAGCTTGATCTTGTGCTTCGTCAACAAGAATACAGAACTTTGCATCCCCAACTTCATCACGAATTATTTTTCGTACTCTATTAGCCATAATATTCAAAATTTCCTTTTGAATTTTTGGAGAAGTATATGTTGTATTTTTTGGTGCATTATCCAGCACAACATTCCCAATTTCTGTATTTAGTTGTCCAAAAGTATCTACCATTTCAATAAAATTTCCACGATTCAATGAGCTCGAGGATTCATCATGACCTCTGAAAGCACAACCTTGAAGTGCTAGCCATCGAAGACTTTTAACTGTGGTTGTCACACGCAATCAATGTTTTTTATATTCCTCATTCGAAATTGATGTTATCACCTTGTCAATATGCTGATCCGGCTTCATTAAATCTTCAGCTTTTCTTACATTCACGATATGTGTATATGATGCAGCATGAACAAGAAATGCACACTTTGCTCCGTCATTAACCATCTTCCAGTTGTCGTATCCATGAGTGACTAGTGCCGAATAATTATATGGATTGCTGTCATTGAGAAATAGAAAGCAATAAAAACAATATGCCTTATTTGTTGTAGGCGAATACTCTAACCAATGGAACTGATTATACCATCTTTTTTGAAATCGACGAGATTGGGTTTTACCTTTTGTGCCTCTATACTCCACAAGTTGTGGTTGATAAGGCCCAACAGTTAGATATAACCATCTAATCTCATCCTGCAAATTAACCGGCCTTTCATACATTTGCTGTCTTTTTCTTGGATCTCGTTCAATGTTATTAGATGGTTGTAATTCAGGATTCGAAGATGAATGGTGGTTGATTTCGAGACATGAAATAGGAAGAGGATCCACAGTAGAAATTAAAGGTACATCCTCATTCACCTCGTCGGAAAGTGTACTTTCACTTGTTTGATCACTCTTCTTAAAAAATGAGAACAAAGTTTTTCCCCTCTTTGCAAGAGGTCGACCTTCCATTTTTCAAATTCTAAAAACCACAAAAACAAGACAACATTTAATACCAGCATAAAATGTACTAAGTCGGCAAGGCAACAATATAATCAATAACAACTAACAACAACTATATAATAATTAGCCGGTGAAGTAACAATATAATCAATTACAACTACTAACTAGAATGTAATAATTAGCCGACAAAGTAACAATATAATCAATAGCAACTACTAACTAGCAACGAAAATATAATAATTGGCCGGCAAGGCAACAATATAATCAATAGCAACTACTAACTAGCAACGAAAATATAATAATTGACCGGCAAGGCAACAATATAATCAATAGCAACTACTAACTAGCAACGAAAATATAATAATTAGCCGACAAGGCAACAATATAATCAATAAAGATAAAGCCAATTGTTCTAATAACATTATTAGCAATAATCAATATCAACAATAAGTTAATTAACCTAATAACTAATAATTAATTAACAAATAACTAATTTAATTAACCATTTAACTTAATAACTAATAAGTAATAATCACAGTTAATCATCCATTTAGGTAACAATTAATTAACCTAATAACTAATAATTAATTAACTAATAACTAATAATTTAATTAACAATTTAATGATTTATGATTTAAACTAATAAGTAATGACTAATTTAATTAATCATTTAACCTAATTTAATTAACTATTTAAAATAACTAATAATAATTTAATTAACTAATTAACTTATTAAATATTAATCCAAGTACAAAAGGTCCAAAACAGAAGTCATTGGATATGTGCACACAGTATTAATCAAACAATCAAAAGTCAAAACCATTTGCCAAATCCAATCAAAACCAAGAATGTAGATTTTGAGAAAAAAAAAAAGACAAAAACATAAAAAAAAAAAACTTTAGGCTTGCTGCTGGTTGCTCCAATCAAAACCAAAATGCTTAAATCAATTTTCACTTCAGGCTTCAGCGGCAGCGGCAGTGGCAGCGGCAGCGGCAGCGCCTCCTTGCCGCCTGGGGTTCTTCCTTCAGGCTTCAGCTGCTCCTACTCAGGCACTCAGCACTACCATCTTCTTCTCTTTCGTTGGCCTTTTTTTTAGGGTTCCTCAACAGTCAACGGATTACAGATTAAAGGTTTGGATTTGGCAAATGGTTGGTCGTTTCTCGTTTCTATTCTAGGTTTTTTTTTCTTCTCTCAATTTTATTTTGAAATCTGATTTTTGATTCTAAATGGGTTTTGAAATTTGATTTTTGATTGTCTATTTTATGGGTTAATGGATTAAATTAATTGGACTTTCATTGGGCTTAAACATATGATAAATGGGTATGAGTTATTGTTATTGGGATTTTTTATTTGGACCAGACTATAATTTAATTGGACCGGACTATAATTTAAAAAAAATAAAAAACCTTCTACCTATTGGATCTGGGCTTGGGCTTGACTGGGCTATAGCCCAGTCCAATCCCCCCAGTTCCGCCTCTCCGCCTCTGATATCAACAATTTTTAAAAGGTAATTAGCATATGAGTTAACGCATTATGAATATATTCGAACAAATTAAGAATATTATAGAAACAATGTAAAAAAATAATTTTATTTTCTTATATCGGTTATCTTTCCGGTAATAAGTTTATATGATTAGATGTGTATTTAAATATAATAATTTTTCGGAGATAAATCGACAACATTAGGTTGACAGTTTTATTAATAACGAAAGAAAAATAATACTACGAGGGGGGCTACTCATAACTTCAAATAAATAAAAATATAAGATAAAAATTAAATAAATAAAAACTTAGATGGAGACGTGGAGTACAAAGTAAACATAATTAATACATAAATATAAATATTGGGTAATCACATCTAGCTTATACTCATCATGCCTGTCGTGAAGAGTGATCGTGCAGGATTAGTATCATACCCCCACTTTATTCCCTATATTGTCGGATCAATCTTGGGAGAATGGTGCCACTTGTGCCCTTACCTCATGTCGTGGATGGAATAACTAATAAGCTACACTTGTTGCACGTGCTGCATAGTGTTCAATCAGCCTGGCGCAAATGGTGGATGATCTTATACATTCACCGCGAAGTTCTCCTTACTCATGCAGTCTATATAATTTGAATTCAATCTCTGGTTTTTTTACATTTAGTCCCAGTGTCTTGGTTAACTATTTAAAATGTGTCCCAATAATGAAGACGTCTGCATCTTGGAACTTGTTGTGTGATTATAATCTTGCAAGTGTACGATTCGTTTACAAGTAATATAATAATGTGTAAAGTGTAGAACCCACGAGGACTAGATATCAAATTGATCAATTAATTTGTAATTCAAATTCTAACTATAAAATAAACACAGATTTGATTTTGATATGTGATTCTAAACTAATTTAACTATTTTACTTAAATTTAAAATATCAATAAGCAACGTTAAATGATGAGAACAAATTCGAATTTTACCAACACTAGGATTCACAAATCCACCTACACGCTTTATAATCAATTATCCGTTAATCACTTTTTAGCTCTTAATTACCTTGGATTGAAAATCGGCGTTCTTAAAATAATCAAAATCCTCTCTCGATGATCAGTCAATTCTATACGATATACGAACCTAATCATCTCTAATTAAAGCTTCGAACATAAACATATGCATTAAAATCTCAAGAACACCTAAATGGATTTCATAAAGCATAATAGTAATCTCTATCTATTATTGGACCCTATATTATTCAATAACACGTACTTAATCTATATTGAATCTTTCGACTTTAATACATATCACAATATATTCTAATGGTAATCAATCATTAAAATAATGAAAATAATGAATAAGGAATAATTAACCCAAAAGCAATTAATTACTAAAATGAAAAACTTCTAATTAATTAAAAACGAGAAGTTTCATCATTCATCCTAGAAAAAGTAAATTTAGCTGGACATGATTTCGTTAATTATTACAATAATTGAATTCATCATGACCCAGAGAAAGAAAAACAAAAAATAAATAAAACTCGTGATCCCGGCTCAAGAATCTTCAATCCCATGCCTTGATCTTAAATACTTCGTTTGTATTTTCTTTCCCAAAATTCGTCGTCCTCGATATATCTATTATTTTGCTTTTATACTCATCTCCCAACTCTTCAAAACATGTGCTAGGTGGTTGTTTTTGATTTGGAGTTGTAGAATTCTAATCCAACCAGGAAACTGCCAAGTTGCTGTTGCGGGAAGCCATGCGATCGCATGGTTGCCAACCTTACGATCGCATGGTTGGTTCAAAATCTATTCTGCAGCAATTCTGGAAATCCTGCGATCGCACCAAATTCTAACCATGCAATCGCGAGGTTAACTTTGATGCTTAATTTGAATTTTCCTCTTTGATATTTGCACGCCAAGTCCTCCGAGTATCTTTATCTTTGCAATTACATCCCATTTTCTTCTATTTGGTCTCTTTTCGCCAATTCGACACTTGACTTTGATTATTTCCTAAAATAACAAGAAAACAACATGCCATTATACTGAAAACAAACAAGAGTACTCATAATTATCCTTTTTTGTGAGCTCAGATAAGTACGAAATTGTACTTATCAAATACCCCTAAACTTGAACTTTTATTTGTCCTCGAATAAACTCGCTGAAGATAATCTTACACTTAATAAAATAAGCAATAACACAATTCACACTATACATAGCTTGCCATTCTTACTTCAGCTTTTGTAAAAAGAAAAAACTTATAATTCATGACGAGTGTTCAGGTAATACAGTTGTAAACGTAATTCTATTTAAACCATACTTGAGATGTGTGTGAGAGTAGTTAATCCGATCCCCACAAGTTCTATGGTGGTGATAGCCCAACCACTTTGTCAACTTTTCCTTTCCCTCTCATAAGGTACAATTCCCCCAAAATGATGTTTTCTCTCAAATCCCGAGATTTTTGGTTAAAAGATTACAGTTCACTCATTATTTTCTTGTTTGAAGCTGGTTGAGAGCTAGCAATCATGACAATCTATGTTTGTGAAGATTCTCTAATTTATGAGCACTTTCGACCAGAAAGTTTCTACTAAGCAAGTCAAACTCATTAGTCATCTAATCCCCAAATTTGTTTTGCAAAGGATTTTTCACTTGATAGAAATAAAAATTAAATTTTAATTAATTAATTTTTTTTTAATAAATAGATCTTATGTGCAAAAATCAATCCATTAAAATTTCTAAATGACTCATGTAACGAGCTTTAGGTCGATTACTCCCAGGTCTTTCGAACTTTAGGGCATCGGGTTTTGAAAAACCCCTACGGGCCTTTTCACTCGAGTCAAATAGGCTACGAAAAGAGTTATAAGATATTAATAAGGTGCAAAACTTAGTTCATTAAGCTTTATAAATGACTCATGTAACGAGCTTGAGATCGATGACTCCCAGGTCTTTCGAACCTTAAGGTATCGGGTTTTGAGAAACCTACGGATTTTTTCACTTAAGTCAATTAGGCTACGAAAAGAGTTAAGCAATAATAATAAAAATTTTGTTCCTTGCGTGCAATAAGTTCATGCTAGGAGACTAGATTCCTAACATTCAGTCAATACCTAGCTTCCTCTAATTGATCTACAGTGCTCCACACAATTTTCAGCATACATGGAATTCATCACAACCTAGATAGCCACCATTACTGCTGGTATACCACACTTTCTCACTATATTTGTTACTGGTTCTAGATACAGATGATTCTAAGTCTCTAAAAAGTATCATATTGTTTTCAACTTGAGTGCACCAACATAGCTAAAAATCATCTTAACTGGCCGACACAACACAATATCAGACATGGTCAAATGGTCTCACATTTAACCAAAAGTAATAATCTGTTCACAAGTCATGGATTAAAGCGAAACTTAAATAAAAAGTTGCATCATTAGCCGGCAAGACTATTCATATCACATAAATATTTTTTTTGTTTTTTTTTTGAATAAATAAAATAACAAAATTCAAAAATTCAAAAATCAAATATCATTTATCAAGTCAAGAGAAAATTTTCATACTTTATCAAGTCAAGAACAAATTTTCATACATAATCCCCAAACCTGAAAACGTACATTGTCCCCAATGTAATGCAAAAGAAATAAACACATAAAAATTTAGAGACTTCCCAGAGGTGGGTTAGATGGTGCCGGTAGAAGTAGCGTGGAAGGATCAACCGGTGGAGGTGCTGGCATGGGTGTCGGTTGACAAATATGGTCATGGATATCATCCAGCTTGCCCGCACATCTGTCAAGCCGCCTATTGACCTGGTCGTAGTCAGCTCGAATCCGACTCTACTCTAGGGCAGACTGACGCTGACTAATCTCCATAGTCATCTGAGTGTGTCGGACTACATCCACTCGAGATCGCAACGTCGTCAACTCCTGCTGTACAACGCGCAACTCAGTCCGCGTAGTGACAATGAGCCTGGTCTGCTCAGCCTGACCCTCTAGTAGACGATGTAGCATGGATGCTATGTCTCCAAGAGGTGCGGCATGCTGAGGTGCGGCTGGCTGGGGTGCGGCTGGCTGGGGTGCGGCTGGCTGCTCTTCTTGAAGTTGCTCATCTGTGGCTGGGGACCCCAGCCGGCTGCTCTTCTTGAAGCTGCTCATCTACGACTGGGGCTGCCCCCACAGCTTGTGCAGTATGTCATCTCGCATTTTCCAAGTCAAAGTAGTTGATAGGTCTCTTTGCCTTCAATACTGGCTCTGCTGGTGAGATCTGGACCTCCGCTGCCTTGCAGATACCACTGATCAGAGCTGGGAAGATGGCTGTGTGCCTCTTATCTGTCTGGAAGCCCAGCATGCTGATCAGGGTGTAGATATAATTCTCCAAGTCCATCTTCCTCTGTGAGCGAGATGGTATAACAGTCGAGTGCTAGCATTATTGATAGTAGTACGATACCTGGTCGGGTCGATGTTGTTGCTCACAAATACATTCAAGATAATGAGGGAGTCTGTTAATTTGCTGTGCTCAAAGTCCCTCCTAGGTAGTGACCATACATCGTCTCGGCCATATAGAAACTGGGTCACCTCACCCATATCCTGAATAGAGGACAGATGGTGAATATCTTCAGCAGTTATACCATAGAAGTCGTTGATGACCCTCGGGGTAAACATGATCCATCTACCCCGTACCCAAGTCTGCCCATAGTGCTCTGTCTCTTGAATGTCGATCTCTTGTTTGAAGTTGGTGTAGAATTCATGGACGAGCTGGGAGTAAATTTTGTGAGGTGTATCAGCTACCTAGGACCATCCGCAAACATCAATGAGGTTATACAGCTCGGAGTGAGGGAAGTCATCCAACTTTAATCTCCGCTCTCTCCAAATGGTCCATTGGCTAATGAACTTGGTGAATCTTTTCTCGTGCTCCTCGGAAAGATAATGGCAGGAGTCGGTGGTTTCTACCCGGGCTCTTTTCGACTGGCTGCCGGTTGCCTTTTTTTTTCCTTTTTCGACGGCAGTTGGGGGTCGTTTTGGAACCATAATTTGTAAAATGAACAAAAACAAGTTAGATACGAAAAATAACATATATGGTTCAAGACTTTACCCCCAAACTATTTTAAACTTTAGGTAAAATTTCAAGAAAAAATGTGTTCGACTAGGCTACTTCGTGCTCCAAGAAATCTACCTAAGAATTTGCAAAAGTGAAATGGAAGAGGGTGGCATAAAAGTGCATGCTTTGGTCTACTACATATTCAAATTTCTAAGGATTTCGAGGTCATTTGGGCTAAACGAATGGAGGATGAAAGTGCTAACAGAGGCAGGCTGCAGCCACGGCAGGCCAGATTGTCTGTTTTTTGGTCCCGGCTTGAATTTGGTGTTAACCATGTGTTTAAGCTAAATTGAATGACCCTAAGTGATGGCATAAGTTTAATAGATGAGCCTAGGATCACAATTCCCAAAATTTAGCAAAAATTTTGGTTGGGGTAATTCATCAAACACTTTATATGCAAGGGTTGTTCTTCAAGGGTTTGAACAATTTGGGGATTCAATCAAAGCCAAAAAAAATTCACAACCTATTCATTTAAACCCAGTCCATACATTTGCACCCTTCAGTTCAAGCCTAAACTACACCACATTTCACCACCAATTCATAGAAATAAGGTAAATGTACGGAAAAGATGAAAACATAGAATTTCATTCATGAAAATTTTGATCTTACCTTCGAATTTGCGTGATAGTGTTGTGGTTGATTGAGTTCTAAGTGAGGATGAATGATTTTGAAGCTTGTTGAACGTTGGAAGCCACGGATTGAAGGAAGAGAACCGTTGGAAGTTTGAAATATGAGTTTTTGAAAATGAAGCTTCAACCCCGATTTTAAGACTTTCTGGTAGCCCTTGCGATCGCAGGACTACTTATTTCTGGGCAGAACATTTTTTGGCCAGTCCATGAGATCGCAATGGAGAATTCCATACGATCGCATAGGGAATTCTGTGAATGGATTTTTTTTTAAAATAACTTTAACATAATTGAAAATGTGGTTATTCAAGATGATGATGTATGCCTCTTTACCTAAGGATTAAAAACCTACTCGAAATCCTAAAAACCTAAAATGTGCAAAAACGTGAATCAATTCCTAAAACTGAAATAATACTGAAAATAAAATAAAAGGGAGAAAAATGGGTTGCCTCCCATTGAGCGCTTGTTTAAAGACTTTAGCTCGACTTTGTCGTGACGATCACTCCAGATTGCTTAAAGTAGTAAAAGACTTTTCTTTTGAAAAATCACCCTCCAAGTATTGTTTTAGCCTTTGTCCGTTTCCTTTGAACCTGACCTTTGTGTCATGAGCTACTTCTACCGCTCCATGTGGATAGACTTTCACTACCGTGAATAGCCCGGACCATCTTGAACGTAGTTTCCCAGGAAAGAGTTTGAGTCGAGAGTTGAATAAGAGAACTTTTTGTCCCGCCTCAAACTGCCTTTTTTGAATGTTTTTGTCATGCCAATTCTTGGTTTTCTCTTTGTACAGTTTGGCATTTTCATAAGCCTCGAACCTGAATTCTTCCATTTCGTTCAACTGAAGTAGTCTTTTCTCACCAGCTTCTTTCAAGTCAAAGTTCAACTTTCTCAATGCCCAGTAGGCTCGGTGCTCCAACTCAACCGGTAAATATTCCCAAAAACTAAGCGATATGGTGACATTCCAATTGGTGTTTTAAATGCAGTTCGATATGCCCAAAGAGCGTCATCTAATTTTCTCGACCAATCTTTTCTCGAGGTACTCACTGTAAGCTCTAAGTCCTTTTCAACTCCCGGTTGGAGATTTCCACCTGGCCATTAGTTTGTGGATGGTACGGAGTAGCCACGTGGTGCTTCACACGTATTTTGCCAAAAGAGTTTCAAACTGCCTGTTGCAAAAATGTTTACCTCCGTCACTTATGATTGCTCGAGGAGTCCCAAAACGCATGAAAATATTCTTTTTGAAAAAATTCACCACCACCCTACCATCATTGGTAGGTAAGGCCACAGCTTCTACCCATTTAGACACGTAATCCACAGCCACCAAAATGTAGGAATTTGAGAACGATGGTGGAAATAGTCCCATAAAGTCAATCCCCCATACATCGAAAAGTTCAACCTCTAAAATACTTCAAAGGGGCATTTTATGCTTTCGAGATATATTTCCCATCCTTTGGCACCTGTCACATTTATTTACCAAACTGTATTGAATAATGTCGGCCAATAAAACTCAGATTGTAAGACTTTGGCTGTTGTTTTGTTAGCACCGAAATGACCTCCGTATGGTGAAAAATGACATTGCTCCAAGACAGTGTCCATTTCTTCTTCAAGTAGACATCTCCGAATTACTTGATCAGATCCCCTTCTGTAAAGAATAGGATCTTTCCAAAAATAGTATTTAAGTTCTGAAAAGAACTTTTTTCAGCGCTAATGATCATAATCAGGTGGCACGATATTGCTTTCAAGGTAATTCACATAATCTGCATACCACGGTGCACTTTCCATCTGCTCTATCCAAAAAATCTGCTTGTCTGGAAATTTCTCATTTATTTTACCTTCTTCATTCCCTTCTGACTGCTCTATTCTTGATAAGTAGTCGGCTACCACGTTCTCACTCTCCTTTTTATCCTAAATTTTCAAGTCAAACTCTTGAAGAACCAGTATCCACCAAATCAGTCTTGGTTTTGCATCTTTTTAAGCAAAAAGTTATTTCAATACTACATGATCCGTGTGCACTATTACTTTTGATCCAATGAGGTAAGATCGAAATTTTTCGAAGGCAAATACTACTGCTAGTAATTCATTTTCTGTAGTGGCATAATTCATCTGAGCGTCATTGAGAGTTCAGCTGGCATAATATATGACATGTATGACTTTTTCTCTACGTTGCCCAAAAACTGTCCCAATGGCAAAGTCACTTGTATCACACATGAGTTCAAATGGTAGATCTCAATCAGGTGGTACAATGACAGGTGCTGAGATTAGACTGTCCTTGAGAATATTGAAAACTTTAAGACAGTCTATAGAAAATTCAAACTTAACTTCTTTTTCCAACAAACTTTACAACAGTTTAGTTATTTTTGAGAAATCTTTTATGAACCTTCTATAGAAATCTGCATGTCCCAAAAAAGACCGAATTCTCTTAACTGTTGTTGGAGGAGACAGTTTCTCTATAACCTGAATCTTTGCTTTGTCGACCTCAATGCCATTAGCTGAAATCCTGTATCCCAACACGATGCCTTCTTGGACCATAAGGTGGCATTTTTTCCAATTAAGTACCAAGTTGGTTTTCTCACAACGCTGAAGCACCAAGGTCAAATTTTTGAGGCATTCGTCGAATGATGATCCAAAAACTGAAAAATCATCCATGAAAACTTCAATGAATTTTCTGACCATATCTGAGAAAATAGACATCATACAATGCTGAAATGTGGCAAGAGCGTTGCACAGGCCAAATAGCATACTCCTATATGCAAACGTGCCATAAGAATAAGTAAAAGTAGTCTTTTCTTGATCTTCTGGCGCCATATGAATCTGATTGTAGCCTGAATACCCTTCAAGGAAGCAAAATGAGAATAACCTGCCAATCGTTCCAACATTTGATCAATGAATGGTAGAGGAAAATAGTCTTTTCGAGTGGCATCATTCAGCTTCCTGTAGTCAATACAAACTCGCCAGCCGGTAGTCAATCTGACTGGTATGAGCTCGTTATTATCATTCTTCTCAATTGTAATCCTTCTTTTTTAAGGCACTACCTGAACCGGGCTTACCCAAGTGCAATCTAAAATAGGATAGATAATATCGGCATCAAGTAGTTTTAACACTTCAGCTCGAACTATTTTTTGCAAATGAGGATTCAATCTGCATTGATGTTGCACTGCTAGTTTATATGCCTCTTCTATTAGAATCTTGTGCATGCATATGGACGGGCTGATACCTCTGATGTCTACTATAGTCCAACCGATGGCTGATTTATAATTCCTTAAAACTCGGAGTAGTTTATCTTCCTGATCCTGATTAATAGAATTGGCAATGATGACTGGAAGAGTAGATGACTCACTGAGATAAGCATACCTAAGGTGAGAAGGTAATTGCTTTAACTCGATAATTGGTGCCTTTTGAACCGAATGTGGCTGTTGAGGAGATGTGGTACCCAGATCCATATATGTACTTCTTCTTTCCATCTGTTCTGCTCTCTGTAAATATCTGGCACATAATTTTCTTCTTGAGAATGCACAATACACGCTTCCCATGGATCTGAAGGATTTTCCAAAGTAAATGTGTTAGCTGCCTCGTGATCAATGATATCGATCTGAAAGCATAAGTCGAAGGAGCTTGGATACTTGTTGACGTCGGAACCTACAACGTCCAAGTGTCTACAAATCTCTAGTCACTCCCCTGCCAACTTGCATAATACCTACACCCTCGGACAATCGTTAGGTACTGAAATCTCTAGAGAAAAAAGGTCTGGCGATCGTTGGTACTCTGATGATCAAGTCAACTACCGGTATAAGAATAATACATGGAGGGTGAAAGCAATTAGGTGTAGGAGGAACAAGCAAGCAGGGATTTGAGCAGATTTTAGGGTGAAATTTGAGTGTAAAAAGAACGTACCTTGGAACAACCAGAGACGTTGCATTTATAGCGCAAGAGTCCTGATTCGTTTAGGAAACAAATCAATCAGATACCTGATCGGATCCTTCTTCCTTATGGGATAAGGATCATTCACTGTCAAGGCAATCTCCAAGATTATCTGCCTTATTTGAGTTTGTCACGTTGTCTGATTTTTAAGAGATTATGATTCGATTTTTTTGTGAGAATCCGTGTGCCAATCTAACGCAATCTGTCTTCAATTATCTCTCTAGTCATTCTAGAATATTGTGCTGCCTGCTAGTTATAGTAAATACGAAGTCCGACAAGGCCCTATAGGTCGGCCGTGAATGTCGAGGCCCTCCATAGGCCTTGCGATATTCTAGTTCAAGAATACTAAGATGTCTGATAGGCCTCCGAGGCCTTCTTAGAATTTACGAGGCCCTTGCTGGGCCTATATGGGACTCCCGTTAGGCCTTTACTGACGTGGAGGCTCTACCAAAATCAGGTGGTAACAATAGTCTCCCAAGTCCAAGCCTATTATTTATAATAGGCGTGGGACTTTGAGAGTAATAGAAGAAATTTTGGACAAAAAATTTGGATTCAAGGGATTCTGCAGAGTGTGGTCTTCGCATATTGAATTATGAATTGAACTTACCCAGTATAGTCTTCTAAGTCTGAAGCCGAACATTTATGACGGGTGAGGGCTTCAAGCAATTAGACATTTGGTGACGTGTCTGTGGTTGGTGCGATTCTATCAATCAATGTTGTCAATCTGTGATCAGGCAATCATGAGTGAGAGGATGAATGCATTTAATGCTAATGGCGCGTGACAGATAATGGAGGCCCGCGTGAGGTGCGTGCGTTCTTGTTTCAATAAACGCTTATGGTTTCGTTTTTCGCCTGTTGCTCTATTTTAAACACGTATCCACTGGCCAACAGTTTAGATGTAACACTTGGGAGTTGGACGGTGGAGATTAGAATGCCTCAATCTATAGGCTTGGTGCCCTCCTTCATTACAACTTCTTCTAGCTTCTGTGCTTGTTGTGAGTATTGTGAATGCTCTGTCGATAATCAAGAAATTCCAAGCGTGTACATTTTTCTAACTGCATTTCCAAGGTAAGCGCGCCGAGAGTTGTTGTGATTTGTTTCGTAGTTTGCTTTCGTGATTATTTCTTGACTCCATAATTTGGAGATTATACCATGCCACACGTTCCGACGACAGTAGGAGTATCAACTTTTGGGATCTAGAGGGGTTGTTATGTCGTCCAAAAATGACGACTCGCAGAATCAATCAGACGCTCGAACAAACCTTAGTATTTGGGATGAGTCACAATCATCCGCCTCATCATCTTCATCATCTGAGGTAGTAGGAGAAGTGAATCAAGTGCCTTCAGTCACACGCTCGTCGACCCTGTCCACAAGTGGGAGGGGGGCTCGCCCAACTGCACTGCCAAAAGAGACCATAGAAAAAGGAGGGCCGGACGTCGGGGTACCTGAGATGAGGAGAGCGCTTGATAAGAGGGATGTCCCGACAGCTAAGGCGCTTGATGAGGAGCTCGAGCGGTCGGTCACCGAGGCGTCCATGGCTCGCTCGAGGATTACCAAGGCATAGTTAGAGGACATGCGGCTATCCTACGACATTTCTACGTCTGTGACACTCAGGGCTCTAGGCCCTGAGGAACGCACTGACGATCCGCCTAAAGGATTCGTTTCGATTTACGAACCCATGATACAGCAGGGTCTTCACCTGCCTATGTACCATTTCTTTTGCGAGGTTCTGAAAGACTGAAATCTGGCCCCTTGCCAGATAACACTGAACTGCTGGGGATATATGGTGGCCTCGTACCTATTGTGGGGCATTACCAAGACCAGAGGGAACCTGACCCCGAGGGAGTTTGAGTCTATATACTAGTCCTGCTGATCTACGGGCTGGTACAACATCTCTCCTTGGCTAGGCTGAAAATGGATGACAGCCACTGACAGTCCCAACAAAGTGCATAACTAGAAAAAGAGGTTCATCTTTGTAGGCAGGGACTAAGAATTTATGCCGAAGGACCCTCTTCCCCACGTGTCTATTCTTCATCAATTCGGGAAACATGGTACAAACTGTTGCATTTGTGTGGATTTTGACCATAGTTCCTGACTTAATGTCTTGCTTACTTTTGAAGATTGCAGGAAGCCACCGATCTCAAAGAGGGACCAATGAAAGTTGAGGTCGAAGTGAAATAAAGTGCGAGCGCTCAACAGTAACTTCAATAGTCTCAGCAACTCGATGAAGGACAATAACTTATTGACCTGTTACAGACTGATGGGTGAGTATTGTAAGTTGTGATATACTGGTTTTTCCATAAAGTGTTGTCTTAATGGGTTGTATCTTGGTGTGTGTGTGTCGACAACTTTCAGGTTTAAGGAGATTCCTGCACTCCGCCTCGCCTGTCCTGCCAGCGGAGAGGGTTCCTCGACCCAAGCTCTTTCGCAGGAGGAGTCTTGTCCATCGTACGAGGTCCAGGATGCTACGCCATTACGGACTGTCCATCCTTCAGCCTTCGATGTTCTAGGCTTCGGGCAGATTGTTCCTTTCCTGCCCCCGCCTTTGTCCTCTCATCCGTCACCTGACCCCGCTCTCCCGAAGGATAAGGGAAAGGAGATTGTTGAGGACACAGGTGAGGTGGCCGCCCAAAAGAAGAAGGCTCCCTTGGCCGCGGGAGGGTTTATGAGAGATGCCCGCAAGGCTAGGCAGGCTGAAGAAAGGCATCGGTCTTTATCGCGCCCTGGCGGAGGGGCTGAAGGTGCAGGGAATTTTGGCTCCTCGACTGGGCAGGGGGGTCATGTCTGCATTTTCCAACACAAAGGAGAACTAGAAACTTCCATAATGGAAATGATCCCTGCTCACCCTGAGATGATAGCGGCAAGCGTGTACAAGTACTGGACCCAAAAGTGGAAAAAAGTGGCCGAGGGAACCACTGTATTCGAGCGGCTGCAGATGGCGGAGATGAACTTGATACGGGGATTGTTTATAACCAAAGAGTTATTCAGCACCATAGAAAGCTTTGATGGCCAGTGCAGTGAAGGAGAGGCCAAGTCTAAGAAGCTTTCCAAGGACCTGAAGGCTGTGGGTCTCGAGAAGGTACAGCTGGAGTATGAGAAGAGGGCCCTCCAGTTCAAGCTGGACTTAGTTGTGACGAAGGAGGCCGACATGAGGGCCAAGTATGAAATTGAGTTAAAGGCTGCCAAAGAAGGTTTGAAATAGGTTTGAGATCAGAAGAGGGCTGTCGAAGCTTCTCAAAAGCGTGCTGAGGATGCTCAGAAGTTGGCCGAAGACCAGACCCTCACAGCTGAGACTGCGCTAGCCACCGCGAACAGTAGTCTAGAGACCGTCTTTACAGAAAAAGAGATGTCGCTGGCTGCGACGAAGTAGAAATTAGAGAGGGTCAGGGCCGAGCGCGCGGATGCTGAGGCCAAGGCAGTAGAGGTGTATTAGGACGCTTTTGTGGACACGCCCGAGTATCAAGACCTCACCCATCGCTTGATGACCATTAGAGACGAGCAGTTGGTAAAGCGGATCGTGAAAACCTATCCTGGGATATTTCGTTCCTTCGGTAGGCTCCTATCGAGGCTCCGACGACAGATATCCTTCCAGAAGAGGCCGATGATCAAATTCTCCCACCTGTTGTGGAGGAAGGCCCACAATGTACCGACCCTTAGAGAGGCGGTGGGGCATTTGAACTTGGAATTTTGTCTTTTTGTCTCTCTCTTTTGCGCATGTTCCAGAATTAGCTATCAAATTTGTTTTCCCAGCATATCTTTGTTCCAGCATTTGATTTTATGAATGATTGCGCCCACTAGGCATGGGGAATAGCTTTTGAAATTTAGGAATCACTCATTTAGGCATTAACAGCACTAACTTTTTGCAGAATCTGAAGAGTTAGCGTCTTTAATGTCACGGTAAGTGGAGAGACAGCACAGTTGTGTGGCGTTCCAAATACCCCTGGTAAGTTGTCTTTATTATCTTGTGTCAAGTTCCCACGCAGCCTCTATAAAAAAGAACTGAGGGTCTTTCACCGTACTCCTCACGCATGCGCAACTCCAATGAGAATTAGCTTCCAGTGTCAAAATTTTTCTTGAGTCCTATGACTATACCTTTCGTGTCGAACATGCTATGGAGGTACGAATAAAGAAATTGTGTCCAGAATGCCCACCAATTGGAAAATCAACATTCAGAAGACCAAATGCCCAGCTAATCAACACTCAGAGGACCAAACGTACAGGGAGGTTGGGCCTAGCAGCCTTAGCCCGACCATGCCCCAAACAGCGCGTCCCTGATTCAGGTGATGGGGCTGGGAGCCATCTGCCAAAAGGTGTCAATGGCATTTTTTGAGTACTGTGGCCTAATTAGTCACCAAATCAACTTGTATTGATTTTAGGAAACTCCCGATCATGGTGGAACCAGATCTCTATCCCCGGATGAGGCTTGGGGTGACGAAGAACAATGTATAGGCTTAGTAGATCCAATATCCCAATATGTATCGACCAAAAGAGGTGGCGGGGTAGTAGGATAATGACCATGCTTACTTGTTTCTGCCTTGTATTCTGAATTATGTTGAATAAAATGCGATTGTACCAAAATTTCCATGGGTGTTTCGTTTGTGTAGATTGCTTGTGGTATTTGGAACGGGTGACTTCGGCGGTTGGTGAAGGATGAAAATTGCCGACGCGCCATTTCGGAGTCATGGCGTTCAGCCCCACCTTCGCTTCCACGCAATTGCGAAGCTAAAGGGACAAGACGCCCTCGCGAACCTTGTAAGGCTCTCACACTTTATGTTTTTGCGTAGGACAAGCTGTGGTGGTGTCATCATATAGTGATAACTATACGATTCACGAGGCATGTATCCTCACGCATCCTTTATCTCTTCCTAGGTTTTATTTGGGATGCATTCACCCGTCTCTACATGTTGGTTTATTTGACTGCTCGTATTCTTCTGTGCTTATATATACGCTTGTAGGATTTCACCTTTGCTCTCCTATCGCCATATCCAGATCTCGGTCATCGTTAGCCATGTCTGGTTTTTATTTTTCCAGCGTTCTAAAGCTTAAGATAAGACATGGAAGAGTTGTGGATGATATCTCCCTTCCACCCCTAGTACCTTCCGCGACGTCTACTCCGGAAGTTACTGTTTTGCCGACGTCGGAGACAATCGTGGGCAGTTCTCTCCTTTTCTGGTGCTAGAAGTGACATTGGAAACGCCTTCTGCTTCATTTCACACTGGACATGCTCCTTCATCGAAAAACATGAGACAATCAGGAAAGAGGAAGGCGAAAACTGATAGTGGAGAGCGGGCGTTCCAAACCCGTGTACCTCATCCTGTCGAACGCATCAACATTGGGTTTCGTCGAGATGAGTTGGACCTAACGGTGTTAGGAAAACTACCGGCCCCGGTTGCCATAGCAGCGGCCTCAGTTCATAAGTACTGGACTTCAGCTTTCGGCAAAGCTACAGATAACACAAAACTGGTGGAGTTGCTGAAACTGGTCGAAATGTATACATCTCGGAGTCACGTGCTTAACTACGAGTTTTACAAAGTACTGGCGATGAAGGTTGATGAGTTGCGCTCCACTGTTGGGTGGGATAAGGATGTTGACACGCTACATGCAGAGAACAAAGATCTTCGAGAGCAGCTCGTATTCTCCGAAGACGCGAGGACTCGTGCCACGTATGACATCACTAAAGCCAGGACAATCCAAAGAGCATGTGTCGATGCTAAAAAAAAGGCTGATTCGCAGTTGAAATCTTGTGAAAACATGATTCAGCCAAAGATAAAGAACTGACCGAGGCACTGAATGAGTTGTCGAAGGCCCAGGGTCTATTGGCTAAACTCGAGGTCCCAGGTTATGCCGATCCCCAGGGCCCAACTAGGACGTAAGAGTCTTGCATTTTCTTACTAGTGTTGTCTTTTGATTTTGAGAATGTAAAGCTTCTTACGACGTACGTTATTATGTACATTGTCTTGTCCAACCATGTAGGCCAACAAAAATCCACTATCTTTGTTTGTTTTAAATACGCGTTGAATATTTGTCCAGCGAGTTGACAGAGTTGATCGTGAACCACACTTCTTCGTTACCGAACTGTTTTTATTTGTTTGAATGTGCGTGTAATGTTTATCCAGCGAGTTGACAGAGTTGGCCGCGAACCACACTCATTCGCTGTCGAATCACTTTTACTTGTTTGAATGTGCGTGTAATGTTTATCCAGCGAGTTGACAGAGTTGGCCGCGAACTACACTCCCTCATTGTCGAATCACTTTTACTTGTTTGAATGCGTGTGTAATGTTTATCCAGCGAGTTGACAGAGTTGGCCGCGAACCACCCTCCCTCGCTATCGAATCGCTTTTACTTGTTTGAATGCCCGTGTAATGTTTATCCAACGAGTTGACAGAGTTGGCCGCGAACCACACTCTATCGCTGTCGAATCGCTTTTACTTGTTTGAATGTGCGTGCAATATTTATCCAATGAGTTAACAGAGTTGGCCGTGAACCATACTCCCTCGTTGCCGAATCGCTTTTACTTGTTTGAATGCGCGTGTAATGTTTATCCAGCGAGTTGACAGAGTTGGCCGTGAACTACACTCTCTCGCTGCCAAATCATTTTTACTTGTTTGAATATGCGTATAATGTTTATCTAGTGAGTTGACTGAGTTGGCTGCGAACCACACCCCCTCGCTGTCGAGTCGCTTTTACTTGGTTTAGTATGATGATGAACACTTGTTTCAGAAAACCATGAACTTCATTAAAAGACGCGGTGTCTAGGGACAACAGAAATAATGTTGGGAAATTGAAGAGTGTAAAATAAAACTACTGATGATATGGCCGTAGATGGGCGACATTCCAGGGATACCTCGTATCTCTTCCTTTTGAGTCTTCTAATATGTGGGTTTCGGGCCGGATTTCATCGATTATCTTATAAGGACCTTCCCAGGTAGGCCCTAGGGTTCCAACTCCCACCTCTCTGTTAGCCTGGAATACTTTCTTCAAGACGAAGTCATTGACGCGAAAACTCCTGCCGCTGACTTTGGAGTTGTAGTATCTGGCCATTTTTCATTGGTAGACCGCGAGACGAAGTTACGAGTCTGCATGTCTTTCATCCTATAGGTCCAGATTCGCCTTGCGTAGATCATCGTTTACTTCGTTGAAGTGTAAGTGCCTGGGAGAGGGTATCTCTATTTCAACGAGAATCATGGCCTTCGCTCCGTACGCCATGGCAAAAGGGGTTTCGCCCGTCGCTGTCCGAGAAGTGGTTCGGTAAGACCATAGAGTGTTGGGTAACTCTTCAGCCCACTCTCCTTTGGCGGATTCAAGTCTCCTTTTAAGGGTATGCTTAATGATCCATAGCTTCGACTTGGCCATTAGACTGTGGATAGTAAAGGGTGGAGAAGTCTCTCCGTATACCCAGATCCTCGTAGTTCGAGTTGAACTTCTTCCCCGCGAACTGCGTGCCATTGTCGGAAACAAGGGAATGGGAGATTTCGAAGCGGCAGATGATGTTTTTCCACACAAACTTCCACGTATTTTCCCAGGTGATCTTGGCTAGGGGTTCAGCTTCGCACTACTTGGTGAAGTAGTCCACCACTACGACTACGAATTTGACCCCACCCCTTCCAGTCGAGAGGAGACCTATGAAGTCGATTCTCCACTTAGTAAAAGGCCAATGACTGGTGACCGGGGTAAGATTCTGAGCCGAGAGCTTCGGTATAGTGGCGAATTTCTGGCACCTGTCACACTTGTTTGCGTAGTTATAGAAATCTTTCTTCATGGTTGGCCAATAGTACCGCTGCTTCAAAGCTTTCTATGCTAGGGCCATTCATCCTGAATGGTTACTGCAGATCCCCTTGTGTATCTCTTTTGTCACGTACACTAGTTTCTCCTGTGTCAAGCAGTATAAAAAGGGGTGGCTGAAGCCTATCTTATATAGGATCTCATCCTGTAGTACGAACTTCGCGGCCCTTCTTTGGAGGTTTTGTTCTTCTTGTCTATCGCTTGGCAGTACTTGGTTGGTCAAGTATGCGATGATCTCCTTCATCCACCTAGGAGATTCAGATATTGTCATGGTAGTAGGTGCTAGAGACTCGTCGATGGAGGACCGGTTGAGCTTTTCAACTGGGATGAACTTCATTAGGTCGTAGTCTCTCCTGCTTGCCAATTTCGAGAGGGCGTCCGTATAACCATTTTCCATCCGTGGAATCTATAGGAGTTCGTATACCTCAAAGTGGGATAACAGGTCCTTGGCCTTTGTCAAGTATGCCACCATGGACAGTAAGCAGGCAACGAATGTCCCGTTGACTTGACTAACGACCATCTACGAATCACTGTGAATCTGGAGCTTTCTTGCCTTCCTCTCTTGTGCCAGCCTCAAGCCTGCAAGGAGCGCATCATATTCTGCAGCGTTGTTTGAGGCTTTGAACTCCAGGCGAAGCGCGCAGTTGAGATTATGGCCATCATGGCTGACTAGCAAAATCTCGGCTCTAGCTCCGGCCTCACCCGAGGATCTATCAACATATAACTTCTATGTTGGTACCTCCTGGGGCCGGGCCTCAAGCGAACCTTCGGGAATATGGGTGAATTCAGCCACAAAATTTGCTAAAGCCTATCCTTTTATAGAGGTTCTTGGCTTGTAGGAGATATCGAACTGACTGAGTTCGACCAACCATTTCATCAGTCTTCCTGGTGTCCCACTTTTGGAGTATCTGTCTTAAAGGGAGGTTCATCAAGACATCGATGCTATGAGACTAGAAGTACGGTCGAAGTTTTCGGGAGGCGATGATCAAAGACAAGGCGAGCTTTTCCATGTCTGGGTATCTCGTCTCTACATCCTGGAGGGCTTTGCTTACATAGTAGACAGGAAGCTGCACCAGGCCTTCTTCTCGGATTAAGATCGAACTTACTGCCTTTTTGGACACGGAGAGGTAAACGAGCAACATTTCTCTATTCTTTGATTTGGACAGCAGCGGGGCCTTTCTGAAGAGGATCTTGAGGTCTTTGAAAGCTTTCTCGCACTCTTCGATCCATTCAAACCTCTTCCCTCCTTTGATGGTCTGAAAGAAGGGCTGGCAATGATCAGTTGCCTTGGATATAAATCGGTTCAGGGCTGCTGACCTTCTCGTCAGGCTCTGAACTTCCTTTGGAGAAGATGGTGACCGCATCTCAGTGAGCGCCTTAATCTTCTTGGGATTAGCCTCTATCCCCCGTTGGTTGACCATGTAACTGAAGAACTTCTCGGACGCGATGCCGAAGGCGCACTTCAAGAGGTTGAGCTTCATGCAGTATTTGCGGATGAATCTGAACATTCTTCTCAAGTACCCTATATGGTCCTCGGCGTTCATGTTTTTTATAAGCATATCGTCGACGTACACCTCCATAGTATTCCTGATCTGTCATGCGAACTTGCAATTTACCAACTGCTGATATATGGCTCCAGCATTTTTCAAGCTGAAGGGCATCATCCTATAACAGTACAATCCTCAGTCTGTGATGAATGAAGTATAATTCTCATCTCCCGCAAACATCAGGATCTGGTTGTAGCCCGAGTAGGCATCCATGAAACTAAGTAGTTTATGTCCGGTAGTCCCGTCAACCAGCTGGTAGATGCGCGGTAGCAGAAAGCTATCTTTAGGACATGCTTGGTTTAAGTCTGAGAAATCTATGCATACTCTCCATTTCTTGGTGCTCTTTCTTACCAGCACTGGGTTAGAGACCCATTGGGGTAGACTGCTTCTCTGATGAATCCGTTGGCTAACAGCTTGTTGACCTCTTCCTTCAGAGCGCCATACCTCTCAGCACCCAAAGGTCTTCTCTTTTGTATCTTGGGGCGCACATTTGGATCCACCTTTAGGATGTGGCATACCACAGATAGGTCGATCTCTACCATGTCACTGTGCTTCCACACAAAGATATCAGTGTTCTCCTGCAGGAACTGCTTCAACTCCTTATTTATCTTTTCTTCGAGTTTCTCTCCTACCTGCAACACCTGGGTTGGTTCCGAGGGATTCACCGAAAATACTTCCAGCTCCTCGGATGGAGAGGCAAGAGAGTCTGAGCTTATGATTCGGGGGTCCAGGCCCTCGTCCAGTATCATTTCCTCGTCCATCTTTTCGTGGTCAATATCCACTGGCTCTAAATGTATGGTCATTACTATCGGGACGACATCCTTGCGCTTCGTCACTTTTCGTAATGTGTTTATATAGCATACCCTTACCTCTGTCTAATTACCGCGAATCTTGGTAACCCATCTCAGCGTTGGGAACTTCATTGCCAAGTGATGTATGGACGTGACAGCCTGCAAATCCTTCAATGCAGGCCTTCCGAGGACTCCATGGAAGGCGGAGCAGGTATCCACTATCAAAAATTCCATGAACTTTCTGAGGTGGCATGGAGGTTCTCCGAAGTCCACCGCGAGGGTAATCCTTCCTCGTAGGACAAGGCTATCCCTCGTGAAACTGAATAGCAGCTCAAAAATGGCCGTTAGTTCATGGTCCAAGTCAATTTGATCGAAGGCACTGTCAAACAGAATATTCACGGCGCTTCCATCATCAACCAACATCCGTCCTAGTCCGTTCCTGGCGACGACCGTGCGGACTACCAGGGCATCGCAGTGAGGATAGTGTATGTCGGCCTCGTCTTCCTCAGTGAACGAGATTTGTGGTCCTCTTGATTGGTGTCCATGGACCTGCCAACTCTCCATGGGTTCTTCTCTTGCTGCCTTTGCATAGTTTCGCCGCAAGTTTATGGTGTGCCCTCCGACATAAGGCCCTCCTATGATCGTGTTTATTTCTTTGACTAAGGGGGCTCCCACGGGCCCTTCCACCCTCGGCGGGTCTCTATTTCTGTCATTCCTTCCGTCATTGTGGCGAGGTCCATCATCCTAGCATCGAGGAGGAGGTCTTCGCCCTTGGGTGGGTGGTCTTCGACATCCTCGTACGGGTCGATTCTCCTCTCCCTGTCTGTGGTTTCCACGATTGATTAGTTCTATCATGTCCAGGCAATCTTCTGTGTTATGTACTCTAGTCCTGTATATGCGACAGAACTTGGGTGGTGCTACTGTCGGTAAGGTGGCCACCGTGGGCATTTTAGGATGGAGACAGGGGCCACTTCCGTCTGGTTGAACCTCCTATAATGGTTGTTCGACGGTCCTGGAGAGCACCTTCTCTGAAAACAGCTGAAACGAGGTTCAGGAGAGCGTCGTCCCTCTCTTCTGTAACGATTTCCTCTTTTCTTTTCAGCCTTCTTCCTGTTTTCGATCATTTTTTCTGACCTAATTTTGCACTGGACCAAGTCTACCAGCTGACTGTAGGTCTTTAGTTGACTATTCTGTACATCTCTCCAGAAGAGAGTGCACATGTAAAGTCCAGTTACGAGTGCGTCTATGGATTTTTCATCAGTTACAGTCTCGATTTTATTGATAATGTTACTGAACCTCTTGAAGTAGCTCTTGACGGTTTCTTCTTCCTTCTTTCGGATGTCATTGAGTTTGGAAATGTCAACTATCATCGTCTGATTACCAATGAAGGTATTGACGAACTCTCTATTGAGCTGAGGCCAGCTCCGGATGCTCCCTGGCTTCAACTTATTGTACCACCTCTTTGCGTCGGATACGAGCGTGGTATGGAAATTCTGACACTTCACTGCGAGGAATTGGCCTTGGAGCTTTGTCTTGTATATATTAATGTGATCCATGGGGTCACCTCTCCCGTTATATTTGTCCATAAGAGGCATCCAAAAGTCTGCGGGTATCTCCATGGCCTTTATGTACTAAGTGAACGGGAGATTCTCATCGTCGTCGTCCTCATAGCATTCTAGCCTTTCCTTTTCCTCGTCGGGTCTCACGTAGCTTTGTTTCGGGTCCTTCCTTCTCTCCGTACGAGCCTTGCTATGTTCACTGCCCCTGCTATGTACCGGAAGGAATGGCGCTATGGAAGATCCCACCCCAGCCAGTCAAACATGCTAGCAGCAGGAACATGTCGATTTTCTTGCACCGAAAGAGGTCTCCCTCTCTGGTCATCCTGCGAGGGCTTCTGAACAAAGTTCCAAGGATTCCAGCCATTTGAAACGGGCAGGTCATCCCGAGATCGACAGCTCTCTATTGAGCTGGACCATGAGGGACTTCTTCAGGTACGGTTGCGCTTAGGTCTGTTGGAGAGATTGATTCTCCAACAGTTCAAGTGCTGCCTTCATCTAGGCGTTGTCCAGCCTCAGGTCCTGGTTCTCCTGTTCAACCGTCTGCTTTTGCCGTTGTCTTCTCTTCTTACGGCGGGTTACGTTCTGTAGGTCTTGAACGCTCTCCTGCCGCAGGTCAGTGTGGTGGGATTCAACTTCCTCTTCCATGGAATGTTTGGTTGCCATGCTCCTCCTGGTAGAAAACACATTTTTACCACAAGTTTTAGGTTGTGTAACGACTTTCGTTTCCCACAGAAGGCACCAATCTGTTGACGTCGGAACCTGCAACGCCCACGTATCAACAGATCTCCAATCACTCCCTTCCAACTTGTATGTTACATGTACACTCGGACAATCGTTAGACACTGAGATCTCCAGAGATAAATGGTTCGGCGATCGTTGGTACTCCGACGATCAAGTCAACTGCCGGTATAAGAATAATACATAGAAGGTAAAAGTAATTGAGTGTGGGAGGGACAAGTAGGTTGGGATTTGAGCAGAGTTTAGGGTGAAATTTGAGTGCAAAAAGAGCGTACCTTGGAACAACCGGAGACGTTGCATTTATAGCGCAAGAGTCCTGATTGGTTTAGTAAACAAATCAATCAGATACCCGATCGGATCCTCCTTCCTTACGGGATAGGGATCATTCACTGTCAAGACAATCTCCAAGATTATCTACCTTATTTGAGTTTATCACGTTGCCTGATTTTTAAGAGATTACGATTCAGTTTCTTTGTGAGGATCCGTGTGCAAATCCAACGCAATCTGTCTTCAATAATCTCACTGGTCATTCTAGAATATCGTGCTGCTTGCTAGTTATAGTAAATACGAAGCCCGGCGAGGCCCTATGGGTCGGCTATGAATGTCGAAGCCCTCCATGGGCCTCACGATATTCTAGTTCAAGAATGCTAAGATGTCTGATGGGCCTCCGAGGCCTTCTTAGAATTTACGAGGCCCTCGTTTGGCCTATATGGGACTCCTGTTGGGCCTTTGCTGACGTGGAGGCCCTATCAAAATCGGGTGGTAACAATACTGAATTGCTTTGAACACATTGAAAGTGACTTGCTCCTCGTTCAATCTCAACACTAGCTGCCCTTTTTGCACATTAATTAGTGGTCGTCCAGTAGCTAAGAATGGTCGTCCCAAGATGAGTGGTACATCTCTGTCTTCCCCCATATCTAGGATAATGAAGTCAGCTGGGAATATGAATTTGTCCACTCTTACCAAAATATCTTCAATAACCCCACATGGGCGCTTAACTGATCGAACAGCTAACTGTAGTGATATTGTGGTTGGCTTTACTTCTCCAATACCTAGTTGCCTGAAAATAGAATAAGGCATCAAATTAATGCTAGGACCTAAATCACATAATGCTTTCTCGAAGAATGAACTACCAACAGTATAAGAAATAGAGAAACTTCTTGGATCTTTTAATTTTGGCGATAGCTTGTTTTGCAAGATAGCACTACACTCCTCGGTAAGCATAACTGTTTCATGCTCTTCCAACTTCCTTTTGTTTGAAAGGATTTCTTTCATGAATTTTGCATAACTGGGCATCTGTGCTAGAGCATCAGCAAACAGTATGTTAATTTGAAGTTTCTTGAACACATCGAGTAATTTTTCGAATTGCTTGTCTAACTTATGTTTTCGCAGCCTTTGAGAGAATAGAATTAGAGGAACATAAGCCTTGACCGGTGGCGGAATATAATCTGGTGGAGAGTTTTCTTTTTCTTGATCAACTTCTGCATCTGATTTGTTATCTCTCTCTTTACCTAACGCAGTTTTCTTTTCAACACCCGGTCTTTTCACATGAATTTCTGGCAACTCAACTCCACTTCTTGTGGTGATTACGTTGACTTGCTCTTTTGGGTTAACTTCGGTATTGCTTGGCCATGTGCATGGTTATCGCTCCGTCAACAGTCTAGCCAACTGCCCAATATGAGTTTCTATATTTTTTATAGCGACATTTTGTCTTTTCTGCATTTCCTTCAACTCAGATTCCATACGCATGACAGTTTCTTCCAATCCTCCTTTTCTGTCTTGTGGTCTCCCTTGATTTGGCGGATTCTGAATATTTTGGGTATTGCCTTAGGAGAAGTTTGGATGATTTCTCCATCCTGGATTGTAAGTCTGTGAATATAGATTATTCTACTGTCGTTTAAAATTCTGAGCATAAGCAACTTGTTCAGTAAATGATATATCAACTTTTGTTAAAGGACACTCTAAAGATTGATGGTTTGCCCCGCATGTTACACAAATTGGTGGAGACATCTGAACCATATTAGCCGAATAAGAATATTTTATTGCTTATATCTGCTTTGCCAATGCATCAATTTTTGCCAGTACAAGCAAATTTGTGTCTACCTCGTGTACCCCTGTTGCTTTCTTTTGTACCCCTCTATCTGGCCACATAACAAACTGTTCACTCATTGTTTCATACAAGTCATGGAGGTCACCAGCAGACCTATTTTGGATAGAGCCACCTGCTGCAGAATCGACTGAAGAACGACTACTAGGAACTAAACCAGAGTAGAAGAAATGATTCTGAGCTGCTAAAGGAAAATCGTGACTTGGACACTTTCTGAGCAGTTGCTTGAATCTTTCCCATACCTTGTGAAGGTTTTCCAACTCAGATTGTTGGAAATTGGAAATTTCATACTTTAATCTGTTCATTCTGGCTGGAGGAAAATATTTCAATGTGAACTTTTGGATCAGATCTTCCCAAGTAGTGATGCCCCCAGGCGGTAGAGAATCTAACCATTCTCTAGCTTTATCCTTCAATGTGTGTGGGAATAACCTCATTTTCAGTGCTTCTTCATTAACACCGTAGTATTTGAAATTTCTACAGTATTTATCGAAGCGAGAAATATGGTAATAAGGATTTTCATCTGTCATACCATAGAACGGTAGATTGTTTGAGAACAAGTTAATCATATCTGGCCTCAATTAGAAGTTGTTGTGTCCATAAGACGGATAGATTATACTGGATCGATTTTCAACAATCGGTGGCATCATATATTCACCCATAAGGATATCTCACTCATTAACTTCAACTGGTCGAGCTATTGGTGCTTGATTATTTCTGACTTCTGCAGGTAACGGATTCTGGATTCGGTTATCTTCCATTGTGTCTTTTTGTTGTTGTTTCTTTTCTCTTTTTTTTTTCACGTTGTCTTCGGTGAAAGCTCCGTTCAATTTCTGGATCTAAATCAAATAGATCAAGATCCTTTGTACGGCGCATGCACACTTAACACCTGAAAATTTAGAAAACAGATAAAATTCAGCAGTATCACGAAGAATTGAAAATATAAATAAAAATAAACATAAAATAAAATAAAAATAAATAACACTAAAAAATTGTTAAAACTAAATTATCAGTTAATATAGTAATTAATAAAACTAGTCCCCGGAAACAGCGCCAAAAACTTGTTGTACGATTATAATCCCGCAAGTGTACAGTTCGTTTACAAGTAATATACTGATGTGTAGAGTGTCGAACCCACGAGGACTAGATATCAAATTGATCAATTAATTTGTAATTCAAATTCTAACAATAAAAAAAACACATATTTGATTTTGACGTATGATTCTAAACACATATTCGAATTTTACCAACACTAGGATTCAAAAATCCACCTACACGCTTTATAATCAATTATCCGTTAATCGCTTTTTAGCTCTTAATTACCTTGAATTGAAAATCGGCGTTCCTAAAATAATTAAAAACTTCTCTCGATGGTCAATCAATTCTATACTATATGCGAACCTAATCATCTCTAATTAAATTTCGAACATAAACATATGCATTAAAAGCTCAAGAACACCTAAATAGATTTCATAAAGCATGATAGTAATCTCTATATATTATTGGACCCTATGTTATTCAATACCATGTGCTTAATCTATATTGAATCTCTACTTCAATACAGATCAAAATATATTCTAATGGTGATCAAGCATTAAAAGAATAGAAATAATGAATAAGGAATAATCAACCCAAAAGCAATTAATTACTAAAAAAAGAAAAACTTCTAATTAATTAAAAACGAGAAGTTTCATCGTTCATCCTAGAAAAAGTAAATTTAGCCGGACATGATTTCGTTAATTATTACAATAATTGAATTCATCATGACCCGGAGAAAAAAAACAAAAAATAAATAAAATCCGTGATTTCGGCTCAAGAATCTTCAATCCCGTACCTTGATCTTCAATCTTCATTTGTATCTTTTTCCCCAAAATTCGTCGTCCGCGATATGTCTATTATTTTGCTTTTATACTCGTCTTCCACCTTTTCAAAACGTGTGCTAGGTGGTTGTATTTGATTTGGAGTTGTAGAATTCTAATCCAACCAGGAAACTATCAAGTTGCTGCTGCGGGAAGCCATGCAATCGTATGGTTACCAACCTTGCGATCGCATTGTTGGTTCAAAATCTGTTCTGCAGCAATTCTGGAAATCTTGCGATCGCACCAAATTCTAACCATGCGATCGCATGGTTAACTTTGATGCTTAATTTGAATTTTCCTCTTTGATATTTGCACGCCAAGTCCTTTGAGTATCTTTATCTTTGCAATTACATCCCATTTTCTTCTATTTGGTCTCTTTTCGCTAATTCGACACTTGACTTTGATTATTTCCTAAAATAACAAGAAAACAACATGTCATTATGCTGAAAACAAACAAGAGGACTCATAATTGTCCCTTTTTGTGAGCTCAGATAAGTACAAAATTGTACTTATCAGAACCCCCTAAAAAACTGGTCACAAGGTCCTCCACTACATCCTGAAATTTGGGTCCCACTTTAACTCGCTGGACTTTTGAAATGGTTGATGATACCATATTTGATAGAAACTTCATCCCAAATGCCAAACAATACTTTAACCTCATTTTGCAAGACAACCCTGTGTTATTAGAATTCTGCATTTTGGCTCCCCTAATTTCATAGAAATGAAAACCTAAAAGTTCAAAGAACAACACCAAAGCATTAATTCCATTTGCGTATTGAATTTTCGACCCTTGATTTTCATATCCGGCTTCTTGTGAGCGAAAATATATTCAAAAGATGAATATTGTTGTAAATATATAGATAATGATGAATGACTATTTGGTTATATCTAAATATCTATGTGATTGTCTAATTGCTCTACAAGAGTGTATTTCATTCATATTGTACATGTCATTGAATCTCTATATATATGAGTTTATCGTTATAATGAAATACATAGTTGAGTTTAACTCTCTCTATTGTCTTATTTTATAACATTTTATTAGCACGAATGAGCTCACTCAAAATAGAGACAAAATATGAGAGCATAAGTACAGAAAAATCACTGAATTCGAACAACCTATACAACTGTGATCAAATATTGAAATCTCAGCACTTTGTGATCCGATCACCGTAAAATTTAGACAAAAAGTTCACATCTTATTGTTCTTCAAATCCAATGTTTAATTCGTGATAAATCGCTATATTAACAATAACGAATTTCGAATTAGTTGGAAGATCGCGACTTTTTTTAACACCAAAATTTCCATATTTGCATTTTTGATAAATTTGAGACTACTCAAAGTTCTCTAAATCTATCGAATTCAATTAATAAGTAATTGACAGCCAAAAAATACAGTGAAGTCAACTTTTCTTTTATTTGCCAGCTTCCATATCGTATATATAAGATATATATGTCTGTGAATTAAATTTATTACTTTGTACTAAAAGAATTTCGTAGTATTACTCTTGGAGAAGTACAAATGTATAATCAATGCTCCAAAAAAATATTCATATGAATATTTTAATATTGCTCCTAAAGAAATAATATATCAATTATATTATGTTGTTGCTCCTGAAAAAATCACAACTCGATACTTATTAATATTTGAGAGGAAGTTTCGTATTGTTCCAAAACAACCACAACTTTGTACTCAAAAGTGATAAGAATGTAATATACATATTCTAAAAGAATTTATACACATCAATTTTCTTGACAAATATAGCATTAATGTTCTTGAAGAAACACAGTGCACACATATAAATATTCAAGAAGAACATTGTACAATTGTTTAAGAAGAACAACTTTATACACATCATTGTTTCTAACAAAAAAATATTCAGAATAAATTGTCGAGATGTGTGCTTAGTAGAGAATGCAACTGCGCATACAATTGTTCAAGACAAAAGATATATTTTGAAATCAACATTAGCAAAAAAAAAATGTTAATACAATATTATTTTCTCCAAATCTGATTGAAGGCTCCAATACAGCTAATATTTTGTTACTTTGATAAACAAAGTTAAATATCATAGTCATCATGTTCTCCAAATAAATGAAAAATATATCTGCTATATTGTATTGAACCAAAAGTTCGATAACTCAAAATTTTATTGATTAGTATTACTAGTTAGAGAATTCGTGTGTATATCTATTGAAGAACCAGAATTGTCTTCAATATATTGAATTCTCATATGATGGTTCTTCTTAGGGCAAATTGATCATTGTATCACAAGCTAAAATCCGGGTAGAATTTATAATAGTTCTAGAAGAAATTTAGGGTGAACACTTTGTGGGCCCACTCACCGTCCATGTAGATCATCTAGAAATTGTATGATATTATAGATGGATCCATTATATGGTCACATGTGTGTTTACTACATACTCGTAACCCGTTTGCGAAATTATTTGCTCTATTTTTATTACAGATATAATTTCTAGATTACACAATTAAGAAACTTCATCTTCATAATGCTAATGAGTTTACATCCTTAAAAAAATTTGATGATTATTAGTTGGGATAATAGTGAAACATCTTATTTCCTATGGTTTACTACAATATTTATTGAACTCTTTCATAGAATTGCTAAGCCATTACTATTGAGAACAAAATACTATTATCTCTGCTTAGGGAATATTATTTTACATGAAACTATATAATTGGTATTCATCGTGCCAACATCAAATTGTCTCCATTATAGTTGGCTTATGGTGGGTAGTCTTATATTTTTCATCTAATTTTATTTAGTTGTGCAAAATATATCTTAATTTATCCATCATAATGTACAAAGATGGGTCATTAAAAAAGTTTAGAATATACATTGGGTTTGAATCCCCTAACACGTGATATTATACGGTGTCGTATGCCGACTGTTATTTGACAAGACAATAAGAGAAATTAAATAGCTGGAAAAAACTACATCAAAATAATGTTTTATATATCCTCGCACAAAATAATATGAACTAGAAGTTCAACAAATAATTCATTTGTAAGTTACAATTGACAAATCTATTTACTAACCAAAGAGATTTACCAATTCTTATATACCAACTGCAAAATTTCCAATTCAGATTGACGTCCTATAAGACCGTTCATTAACATTATATATGATAAATTAATGGCACGCCTAAAGCATTTGGATTAGAAAATAAAATATTTCAAAAGAAAAATGTAGGGTTTTTTCCACCGTTTTTTTAAATTCATATTCTTTGTATAAAGGATAAATGGGATGTGTTATAAATATTATAATTATGAATTTTCATATCCTACAATACATTTTCCATCAACATAACTCTATGGTTATACTCTTGTATGTTAAAAATTGTATATGAGACCCTGAAAGGAGCAACAACAAGATTTGTATAAAATTTAATTGCATTAGACCATCATAATGACTACAATCAACTAGGAATATGTGACTACAATCAACTAGGAATAGATGAATATCTTGTATGAAGATGACACTGCTTGGAGGCTATAACAAGACTACAACATAGAACATATTTCAATAAAATTGTTATATACAAGTTTTAGCAAGATTGTGGAATGAAGACATTGACGCACAAAATAGGGATGGCCCAATACAGGGATTTTCTTTAATTGAAATCAAGGGGGAGTAGTTGTACTCTTTTTCCTTGCTCAGATTTTTTCTTTTCTGACAAAGTTTTAACGAGGCAATATTTGATTAATCTATATTTTTGATAATTTTTTTTTCTTTTCGTTTGGTATTTCTCTTCCATTGGGTTTTTGTCAAACGAGACATTTATTGTGTAAAGAGTCATCCAAGTGTTATAAAATTATAGATAATAATGAATGAATATTTGGTCTTATTTAAATTATATTCAGATAGTACCTACATTGGAACCCTATATATATATATATGGGCTCATCATTATAATAAAAAATATAGTTGAATTTTGACTCCCTCTATTCTCTTTTATGATTCTATCACTTTATAAAAAAAATAAGTAATTAATGCCTTTCCATTTGTGTTTGAAAAGAATCCTCAAATTAGGTTTTTCCATGGATATAATTAAGTAAACTGATTTTAATAAATTGAAAATATAAATGTGTATAATGTCACTAAATAAAGTGTTAAAATAATAAATATTACAGATGGAAAAGTCCGCAGATAACAAAATAACAATTTAAAATTAATAATGGAGTCTTTAGTTAGTGATAACTTCAAAAAAAAAAATCCTTAATAAATTTAATTACCGATAGAATCTATATTGTTAAATAAAATGTTAAAATATAAATAAATTAATATTATTTTAGAAAATTCTATCGATAACTAAATGAAATTAAAACAATAATTCAAGATTAGAAAAGAATTTTCAATCAATAATATTAAAAACATAAATTGTTTAATAAATTTAATTTATCAAGGAAAATGTTGTCAAGGAAAAAAGTTATAAAAATAAAAATATTAAATATTAATGAAGAATCTTTTTGAGAATAAAACAACAATTAAAAAATAACATATCCGTCGGCAATATTATAAAAAAAAATAAAAGAAAAGTTGAACTTACCTGACTTCAAAAATAAAAATAAATATAGGACTAATAAAATTTTGTGGATGATATCGACAGCTTTCCATCGACAATCAACAATTGAAGCACAGTCAATAGTTTCTAACACCACCAATGACATTGTCGTTGATAATCGCTGACGAAGAGGGATCGAAGATCACCCATGGTATCACTATTAGTAATTACGTAAATCATTATAATTATCGACGGTAATATAGTCAATGCATCACTGGCATAATTTTTGTTGGTGATTATTTGCACCCTAATTTTTTTTTATTAGTAGTCTTGAAAATGCCTCTTCAGCGATTTTGCCTAAGCCCCTAAGTTGCTTACAGTCTTTAAATAAATTTAATGGATTTGGCGTATTGTTGGTCAACTTGACAAGACCCACAATATAGAGACACAAAAGTTAGATTTTAATGTTGAAACGCTACAAGTTAAACTTATCGTCCAAAAGAGGAGAAAAATTAAAAAGATATAAAAACACTTATTTGGTCATAAAATAAACTTTATTGTTTATTATTTTGTAGTAGAAGTCAATATAACACATGCCACGAAAGAATTGTATAAATACAAGTGTCTCAAATGTGTTTTAGATCTGTGTATTCATATATCATACTTTTTTCCAACATTGAATTTTCGTGAGACTTCTACTTCTTTCTTTTTCAATATCTGTTTCCATCAATCACACTTTCAATTTCATTTCCTACACGTTTGTTTTTGAAGTTTGGAAGCTTCATTGGAGCAATTCAATGGCATCATATTTAAGCACAAGAAGTTCATGTTTTTCTAGTTGAACATGACACTAATCATCATTTTCAACAAAGCAAACATTGAGATTCTTTTCATATAAAGCAAATGTTGGGATTCTTTAGTAATTAAAAAAATTTATTTAAATAAATGAATTTATAGATGTGAATAAATTGATGATAAAAATAAATATTACTTTTGGAAAAGTCTATAGATAACAAATTAATATTTACAAATAATAATTTAAAATTAATAATTGATTCTTTAGAGTTTAGTCGGTGATAATTTAAACAAATTTGTCCTAATAAGTTTAATTACAGATAGAATTTTTGTTGTTTAGTAATGTAATAAAATATATACAATTAATATTATATTTAGAAAATTCTATAGATAATTAAATTAAAATATTAATTTAATATTTAGAATGAATTTTCAATTAATAATATTGAAAAACATAAATATTTTAATAAATTGAATTTATCGCCAAAAGTTTTGTCAATAAACAAAGTAATAAAAACAAGAAATAAATATTAATGAATAATTTTTTCGGAAAGGAAATAATAATTAAAAATAACTTATTCGTCGTTAATATTATATTGAAAAATAAAAATCACATAATATTGAAAAGAAAAATAAAATGAAATTTTAACTTAGTTGATAAGTTATAAAAAAATATAGAAAAAATTAAAATTTCATGGGTGATGTCGATGACAATCAGCGATCAAAGTACCGTCGATGACAATAATATTATCGATAACATTGTCGTCGGTAATTGCTGACGAACATGCATTATTCAAACGGAATTAATGCTAGTCATATTGTTGGCGATCTATTATCGATAACATTGCCGTCGGTAAACGGTGACGAATGTGTATTATTCATGCAGAATACAACTAGTCGTACTGTTGGCAATCGCCAACGGTATGACTATCAGTATAATTCTGTCTAAATCACCAACAATAATACTGTCAATGAATTTTTGCTGTTGATCATTTGTTTCAATAATATTTGTCATTAATATTTTTAAAAAAGCTCATCAACGATTTTACCTAATACACTAAATTGCTTGAGTAGTCTTAGACTAAAATGAATAGACTTGGTGTATTGTTGATCAACTTGACATGGGCCAACAACAAAGAGATGCAAAAGCTAAACTTTAATGTTAAAAAATTACAAGTTAAACTCACAAAAAGTGGAAAAACAATTAAAAAGTTTTAAAAAAATACTTATTTGTTCATAAATTAATCTGTATTGGGTATTATTTATACTAGAAGTCAATATCACAGAGTCTACGAAAGAATTGCATAAATACAAGTGTCTTGAGTGTGTTTCATATATGTGTATTCATATCAAACTTCCTTCAAATTTCATTCACCGAGAACTATCCAGAGTGGGATTTGAGTTTCATGATTTGGTGATGTGGCCTAGTGGCCACTTTTTTGTTTTATCTCTTGTTAACTATGCAATGAATGCTCTTGGGCAAAGATAAGTTACATTATCATGTGAAATTAGATTTGTGCTCTCTTTGTTGCTTTAATATTATTTGTTTTTATGCTTTGCATTTTCTTTGGGAAATGACCTCACAACCTTTACACAACTTTGAATTCTAAATTAAGTATAGTCGTTTGTTCACTTTGCAAAAGAGGGAAGAAAACTGACATTTATTTAACTTCAACGAGGACACACTAAATGACAGATTTATATAAATAAAATATTAATCGAAATCGAAAAATGTGATTGATCTATATATTTAAACCTACACTTCCCAAAATACATGTTAATAAATAAATAAATAAATAACTGATTTAATGACCAAAAGGTAATTCAACAATTTTATGTTAATTAAAACAAGAAATTAAATGGTGAATGTTCATCTATCGTATCTATACTAACATGATTGAAACTTAAACTACAAATTCAAAATCTAATAATTTTGATATTTTCTACCTTTACATGAAAAGAATTCCAACATGTTCTATGTTGAAATAAGATGATTATTGTCATGTTCAACTAGAAAAACATGGACTTCTTGTGTCGTGCTTAAATATGATGAAATTGAAGTGCTTCAATGACAAAGAAAATGACAGTCTTGAAAGTGATTGATGGAAACAGCATTAAAAATCTCTTGAAAACACATTTGAAATACACCCAGACACTTGTATTTATACAATAGTTTCAAAGAGCGTGTGATGTAATTAATGTTGACTTTTAGAACAAAATAAGTGTTTTATCACTTTTTGGACTTTAACTTGTAACGTTTAACATTAATTCCTGGCTTTTGTATCTCTATGTTGTGGACCATTGTGAAGTTGACCAACATTACAACAAGGCCATGGATTTTAATGAATAGTTGGATGGAAGTGGACCATTCAATTGTTGAGGTATTCATTACATCATCATGCGTGTTCCTTGGCAATAGGAAATTTTTGTAATGTAATCTACACTATATTAAAAGAGTCAATCCACCCGGCATTGTTCATAAGAAACGGGCTTCTAAACGATGTCGTTTCCTCCCTCTTTGTGTCATCATTTTTTTTTCTTTCCTTCTCCACACCGTTCACACCTTCCCAGATGACAACCCTCTCTGCAGTAGTACACCGCGCCGTCTGGGCCATTGTCTTCTCTTTCTACCGATCATTGTACTCTCCACAGTTTTTCGACCAACCATTTCCCCCGGCTTTCTGTCCTCCTTTTTCTTCTGTATCCTCTGTCTACCCTTTTTTCTCATTGAGTCGCCGATTTTCCAATTTCCCATTTCGAAATCTGATACATTAGCGTTCTCCGTCTTTTCTTTCTGCCGATTCTTCATGGATGAGGAATACCATTGCTTTTCGTTCGAATGCATCTTCTAGCGATCTGTGGTGGGCGTCTCATCCCTCTTCTTCTATAGACTAGAGATTCCAGTTGGACAAAAAAAAGAGATTTCTAGGGATAAAACCACACATTTACAGTTGTTTGTTAATGGATGACAAAAGGTCTCACAGAATAGGCGTCGAAGGGAATTAAATGCAGGAATTAAATGCAGGAGAGAAGGAACTATGTCGATTGGAATTGATTGTAGGAGAAAATGTACCAATGCGAAAGAGGAAATCCAGTCGTCTCACAGGTTTGGATTTTGACGTTATATGGTCACTGTGTGTGTTACAAAATTGAATTCAATGGAAAATATAGTGTGGATAAATCTTCTTATTTATTACATGCTAAGAAATTTCACATGTCACGCGATGATCTTATTTTTTTGTTAGCGATTGTATGAAGGCCTATTTCACAATTTTTTCTTTCGTTGTTTTTTGTTGATTTGGTAATATGGCTGTCTCAGCTATTGATAATACGGTGCATACTAGAGAAGAAACTATGGACAGGGGAATATATGTTTCCGATAAGCCAATTGTTGCTGGAGGTGTGCCCTGTTGTTCACGTGATTTTGTGGGTGTTTTAGCGTAGGTTTTTATGATTTTCGTTTAATATATGATTTACATTTATGGTTTATGTTGTTATTAAAGTTTTTTATTGAGCTTCGTTGGCATGAGAGTTAAAAGTTGTGTCTCGTTTATTTTTTTTTATGCTTGCCGATTTTACTTCGCTCCCGTGGTTACTACTTGCCGATATTGAATGTGCTAATCATTTTAGAATTATGGGATTGCCAAAAATATGGTACTTGATATTTAATCCGTTCGTATTGTTGCAATTTAATCTTTCATAATGACAATATGGTTGTTTTATTTTTGTACTGTAGACTTTGTATTTGTGTATTAAGGATCGTCAGTTCATTAGATTATCATGAAATTATGTGACGTATTGGTTTTCATGTTTTTTTCAACTACGTATATTTTTTTAAAACAAGGTTAACACCCAACATGTGTTTGATTGAGCTATTTTTCTGAAGTTCTGTATTTATAGGGAAATACATCATGCCAATAGACGATGATGGTCGTCGTGTACATTTTTCGTAACTCTTACCTTTCTATAGTAAGAGTTACGAAAATGTTATTACCATATATTATTGGGTTGTTGGAAATTTATTCTTCTTACCATATGGTCTACATGTGATGTTTCGTATGTATGGAATCAAGTTTTGTTTTCATTATTTATAATTAATATATATTTTCATAACTCTTACCTTTGTTGTTGATGATTTCACTACAGAAAATGAACAATACGCTACATTTGAAGTTGTACTCTGTACTCCAGAATGCACAGGTTATTCTCGCACTTTTTTACATATATGTAATAGTTCAAGAAGCTCCATAGAAAATCGTTTATCGGACAATAGTTCAATTCTTGAGAACGTCCCTACTTCATCGTTTATATTAAGATTACCAACGATTTGTACTTACTTTGGGGCTAAACAATTCCATAAAGAGAGTAAAGGATTCTGTTGTTCGTATGGAAAAATCAAACTGCCTAGTGTTGATGTTCCTGAAGAGTTATATGAATTGTTTACGTCAATGTCAAAACAATCTTTGGAATTTAAAACATACATTAGAACTTACAATAGAACTTTTGCGTTCACATCGTTTGGTGTGAAATATGATCATAATTTGTGTAAAAGAAATAAAGGTATTTACACTTTTAGAGTGCACGGACAAATTTCTCATTATATCAACGAAATCTTGCCTATCAATAGTTGTCCTTCTTCTCTGAAGCTGTATTTTTATGATACTGAAAATGAATTGAACAATCAACTAAATATTTCAAATAGACTATCTGGAGAGATTTTACAAAAATTGATTGATATTTTAGAAGTTAATCCTTACTCGAGGTTTTTTAGGAGTCTAAGCAATGTTCCTCATTTAGAAACACATATGCTGAGAATAAGATCAATCACTGGAATGATCAACGAGTATATAATGCTCTCTCAGCTTCACAAGTAGCAGCGATTTGGGTTGAAGAAGATCTGTCTGCAGTTATTAGAATGCGTGATATATTGGTTCACTGTCATTCAAGTACCACGCAGAAAGTACACTATTATTTCGGGTGTTATGATTCTCTTCAATATCCTTTATTATTTCCAAGTGGAGAAACAGGTTGACACGAAAGCATTGAACAATCAAATGGTCAACAAATTGAAAATACTATTGCTAATGATGGTTCATTTAATATCAACCAGATTCGTTATGTTGAAGAACTAATTGAAAACGAACAAATGAGTGAGCATCTAATAGGATTTCTTTACTTTGTACATTTTTTATTGGTTATGTCGTGTCTTTTTAATTTACCTATTGTTATGTTTTTTTTAGTTATGAAGAAGAAGAAGAATAGATTGCAAGTGTCTTGCCGGGAATATTATTGTTACAAATTACAGGTATGGTATGCTGGTAAATCTATTTTGCTACATGCGGGTCGTCTTTTACAGTAGTATGTAGTTGACATGTATGTTAAAGTAGAGACTTCTAGATTAGATTATTTTAGAAATAATCAGACTGAAATACGTGCAGAGCTTTATCAAGGAATTATTGATAGTATACATGTAGGTGTAAGTAGGGGTGACCAAATTGGTCGACGAATTGTTTTGCCTTCCTCTTTTACTGGTGGTCCAAGGGATATGCAAAAAAGATATATAGATGCGATGGCGTTGGTTCAAAAATTTGGTAAACCTGATATATTTTTTACTATTACTTGTAATCCAAATTGGCCTGAAATTAAGGAAGAGTTAAGATATAACGATGAGACGCAAAATCGACCAGACTTAATTTCTCGATTTTTTAGAGCGAAATTAGAAGAACGAAAAAATGATTTGTTTAAAAAGGAAATTTTTGGTCCTATTGCTGCATATATATATATATATATATATATATATATATATATATATATATATATGTGTGTGTGTGTGTGTGTGTGTGTGTGTGTGTGTGTGTGTGTGTGATAGATTTCAAAAAAGAGGACTTCCACATGCTCATTTTTTATTAATATTATGACGTGATAGAAAGTTAGTTTCTATTGATTTAATTGATAAATTTGTGTGTGATGAGATTCCTGATGAAGATGAAAATCATCATTTACATTTCAACTATTTTTAAACATATGATGCATGGTTTGTGCGGCACATTGAATCCTAATAATGTTTGTATGCAACCAAATGGACTATGTAGGAGCAAATACCCAAAAGAATATATATTGGAGACTTCTTATGGCGACGATGCATACCCGAGATATAGACGTCGCAATGATAACAAAAGAGTTAAGATTAGAGGCCAATTGTTAGATAATAGATGGGTTGTACCGTATAATTCGTATTTAATTGCAAAATTTGATTGCCACATTAATGTAGAAATTTGTTCGACCGTTAAGGCCGTAAAATACTTATATAAATATGTTTACAAAGGATACGATCAGATAGCTTTCTCTGTGGATATTGATAAAGATGTTGAAGTTATTGATGAAATTAAAAATTTCCAATCAGCTAGATGGATTTCTCCACCAGAGGCTGTGTGGAGAATTTTTGGATTCACTTTGTTTGAAATGCTTCCATTGGTTATTTCACTACAACTACATTTGCCAAATAGTCAATTCGTTACGTACCAAAAATTTGTCGATCTACAAAGAATTATTGGTGGAGATCATGCACAAAAAACCATGTTAATTGAATATTTTAGTATGAATGTTACAGATGAAATTGCAAAAACACTTTTGTATAGAGAGTTTCCTCAGTACTTTGTTTGGGATAGCAAGGAAAAATATTGGACTCGTAGAAAAAAATGTCATGTTATTGGAAGGATTGTGGCTACCAATCCATCAGAAGGTGAAAGATATTATTTGAGAGTTCTGTTAAATCAGATTAAAGGATCGACCTCTTTCGAAAGTTTCAAGCTTGTGAATAAAGTTTTGGTTTCTTCATTTCGTGAGGCTGCACTTCTCCATAGTTTGTTAAGTGAAGATAATAGTTGTGAACTTTGTTTGCAAGAAGCCTCGACATATCAAATGCCTAGCTCGTTGAGACGTTTATTTGCTACTATTTTGGTATACTATGCTCCAATTGATCCAATGAATTTATGGAATAAATTTAAATGTTATCTTTATGAAGATTATATAAAATGTGATATGTCCTCCTTAGAAGCAGAGTTAAAAGCATTACAGTTTATTAATACATTGTTGGAGCCAATTGGGAAAAATATCAATGAGTACAACTTAGTACCATATGAAGTAAATTTAAGAGAAGACCAGAGATTGGCACATTTCATAGGTGATCAATTACAAATTCCAGTTTCAGAAACAGTTTTAGCTTCTACGTCTACACTTAACGAAGAACAACAATTTGCCTATGACATAATACTACAAAAAAATTTTAGTAATGTTGGTGGCATGTTTATTGTTGATGGTCCAGGTGGAACTGGGAAAACATATTTGTACCGAGCTTTGCTTGCAGCTTTGAGATAATAAAAAATCATTGTTTTAGCAACAACATCATCTGGAGTTGCTACTGCGCTTTTACCTGGTCGTACTGCTCATTCAACATTTAAAATTCCACTTACTATAAACTGCAACACCGCCTGTTCCGTAAGTAAACAATCTGCTCTAGCTGATTTATTTAGAATTTCTAAATTAATTATATGGGATGAGGCTCCAATGGTTAATCGTTATGCAATTGAAGCATTAGATAGAATGCTACAAGATATAAATGACTGTAGTACACCATTTAGTGGAAAAGTTGTAGTTTTGGGAGGTGATTTTCGGCAAATCCTACATGTTGTTCAAAAGGGAAGACGAGAAGATATAATGCATGCAAGTTTACCTCGTTCTTATCTTTGGCCTCAATTTAGCAAAATACATTTAATTCAAAATATGAGAGCCAGATTAGATCTTTCGTTTTCAAAATTATTGTTGCGCATTGGTGACGGAACTGAGAAGAAGCGTTGTTGTGATATGATTAGATTATTGCCATAGATAATAATACCTTTTCAAGACAAAATATTGTCTCTTAAAATTTTAATTCGTATTGTATTTCCAGACTTGGATAATTATGTGGACAATCTCGAATTTATGATTAATCGTGTCATTCTGACTCCAAAAAACGAATGTGTTGATCAAATAAATAATATACTACTAGAAGAATTTCCCGGTCAAAGTTTTACTTAACATAGTTTTGATCAAGTAATAGATGACATCGAAAATATTTTGCAAGAAGATTTCTTAAATACTTTAACTCCAAATGGAATTCTACCGCATGAACTTAGATTGAAACTAAACTTTCTTGTTATTTTACTCCAAAACATTAATCCTTCTAAAGGTCTTTGTAATCGAACTAGGCTTATAAGCCGGTCATTTGAAAGAAATGTAAATGACACCGAAATTGTTGTTGGAGAGTACCGTGGAAAAAGGGTATTCCGACCAAGAATTCCTTTCATTCCTATGTCAGGCGATCAAAATCCATTGTCATTCAAAAGGACACAGTTTTCCATTCGTCCATGTTTCACTATGACAATAAATAAGTCCCAACGACAAACTTTAAATTTTGTTGGATAATATCTTCCAGAGCCAGTTTTTTCACATGGACAACTATATGTTGCTCTATCTAGAGCGTAAACTAGCGAATCTATAAGGATTTTGATTAAACCCACTTTAAGTGCTGAATCTCATGATCGATGCACTAAAAACGTTGTTTATGAAGACCTATTGACTTTGGTTAACTCATCTTAATTATTTGGATTCTCAAATTGGTATTTAGAACATATTTTATTCTATTCGCTTTGTCTTGGTTTTTGGGGTGTTCGTCCTCAGTATAGATACTGCACTGTGTCTTTTAAATTGTTTATGGTTAAGATTTGTAGTTTACCAAATTCTAGAGTGTCATTGGTCGCTCGTTATTCTGATATTGTCTTGTCATATATATCTTTTTTTTTCCACACATTCAGTCTTCTTTTGTTTTGCACATACAGGTGTGTATCACTATCTCAAACTTTTACTTCTAATAAATGTAGTTATTCCTCTAAAAACTATATCTATAAGCTTCTCATTTGATGCAATTTTAGACATTCATTCCTTATTTGCTACAGACAATTTTTTTTAGTACAGCGTGTACCATATTTTGTGTAACAAGAAGCTCTTTCAGTTATGAAGAATAACAAGCACCGAGAAATCGTATATAATCGCAGCTTTAAATTTTGAGATGTGCAAATGGTAGAGTTCATAGTGTTCCCACAAAATTTCCACTATGTAAGGACTCGAACAATATTTTAGTTGTATAGAATAATTATGCTTATATTTTCGAATTAGGATTTCTCATCGTTATGACAATAAATTTGAAGTAATAAACGTGACAAATATCTAATCTAAATCTAAATCTAAATCTAAACTATATTATAAGAATCATGTTGGGGGTCACTTTTCCTACGTTCGGGTCCCTCCATGACGAATACGACGTCATTTTGTTCGTTTTGTATCTTTTTTTCTAATCTAGAGCTAAACATGGCATTGTTGGGCTTCTTCTTTTCCGCAGGTCTAACATTTGCAACTTTCTTTCTATCTTCTCTTTCCTCTGCTTGTTTTTCTCTATTCTCTTTGCAACATTACACACTACTCATTTTTACTCTCAAATGTAGAAGTGGCATCCGAGGTTCCTCTTTAAACCTTGACACCCACCACACCAAAGCATACAAACTTTTTTTGCTCCTTCCTCTCTATTCTCTGTTTTGTTTTATTGATGACAAAAAAAGGGATTTGAAATCTTTTCATCTGCATGAGAAAATGGAATATGAGATCTCGTCCTACGCTTCGCCTTGTTCTTCGAGTTCGCGAAATGAAATTAGTATCAATTTCTCAAATTTTCTAGCAATGACGAAATGGTGAAACTAGATGTTTAAATAATCACTTCTGATTGCCTTTAGATCTCCCATATTTTGATAATGGTTCCATGTATTCTAACCGAGAGCTTTAATTGGGTGAGTTTTCTTTATAACTTTTTTCCATCTTTGAGCTCATCTTTGTACTTTTTGGTATTTAATGTTTATAGTACTTTATGTATGCAGGATTCACGTGACTCACAAAAAATTAAGAAAGAAGCAGAGGATTTTGGTATAAATACATTACAAGCGGCTCTTCTCTAATTAAATGTCAAGGCAGAGCATTTGCCTTTAATGCTGGTAGCAAGACATCCAGTGCTTCGTTTTTTTTCTTATCTTTAGAACGAGTAAGTATATTTGTTATATTTTGACATTACCAGTGCTCTTATATTTCATTCGTGACTTCTTTCTTTCTTTTTGTGAATGGATATTTGGAGAATCTAAATGATTTTTCCTAAAGGAAAGTTGGCCAATAACCTTCTCACCATTGTTCATAGTTGATATTGTTTTTCTTCGTGTTTCAACTGTTGTTGTGTTTATTGAAATATCATATTGTACAACACACAAGAAGAGAGTTGACAGCGGACCAGAAAATTAGTACTAGAGATAAGAAACAAAAAATAAATTACACTAGAAAATGAAACTTAACAGTCCAAGTCGTAGGCATAAAATTTATAGCTTGTATGACAAATTTCAGATTGATACCTAGAGCAGAAATCATGTACATAAATCAAAGCACTTCGTGCATGAAAACCTTATAGTGCTGGGGATTAAAACTTAAGTATAACGACTGATAGAGACAGATTAATAGACAGGGGCTAAGGGTTAATATATAATTAGGCTTGAGAATAAGTTCTTGTTACTTTGTGATTCAAGGCTTTGTTGGTTGTATTTGTTTTTCTTTTCTTGTAGTGTGGAATGTTTAGAAGCTAGAATTGGTTGTGGAGGAACAAAGGATTATGTAGGCCTCATAAATGAAGCTATACTTTACCTTTAAATGTTAACCTTTTACTTTCAAACCTTAGCTAAAACAATTATCTCATAATTTAGAATATACCATAGCATTCATCTTTTGTCTTCACTCGAGGTGAGTGAAATAGAATTAGATGAAAACTAAGGAACTACTCATAAGCATCATAAATTATTTATTAGTTACAATCATCGTATAAAAAACATAGAAGAAAAAGGGGGTACTGAGTGTCAAGGTATAACTGTAGGTTCCCCATAGATCTGCATTTGCCTTTTGTTTTCACTACATGACAAAATATCACACACGATCAATCAAGGAAATATTAGTCATCAGTGCACATGGCCAAGAAAGACTTGAAATGTTTGACTAAATTTTAAAAATTTGTTATGGAAATTAAGATAATTCATAACTTATAATATATTCCTCGTTTGTTGGGAACATGCCATTGCCACTTTAAATAGATTACAAATTAGCGCTTGACACTAAGATAACAGATAGCAAGTGATTTTTCAACAAGACTTCCGTGCACAAAGAGCATGTATAGTTTATCAGACAATAACTGCAGTGTAATCTATAAATAATTGTCTTGGTTATGCCGGGGCTAAGTATTTTGGCTAAAGCTATGTATAGAATGCCTGCCTGCCTGAACATCAGCAAGAAGTGTTATGTTCGCTTCTACTGGAGCACACTGCAATTTGGATCATTTCAAGTGATTTGCAACAAATCAAATTTGGTTAAATAGCTATCCATATATTTAAAATGTAATTTAAAGAAAAGAAAAAAAAAAGCAACATTTAGAGTCTCGACAGATGATGCTGTGTTCGATGTTTGTTTGTAGCTGCCTGGTAAGTCTGTCATTTCTGTTAAAGTAACTGTCCCTATTTTAGCATACTTGGTGGGAAGGTGGGCAAATGGGGACCCCAAACCAAAGCTATTACCATTTCAAATTGACACAACAGAAGTTTTTTCTTTTATTCTCCATTCTTCAAAGCTACACAAAAGAAGATTATTAATGAGCTTTTGCCATTCTCTATTTGCTAATATCTGCTCTCATTTAACTGAAAGATGCATATATTATCTAGAATTAGTTTAATTTACTTGTTGCAGTGGTTCAATTCTATAAAAACACTCAATTTCATCCTTTTTATCAGATTGAGAGTACCTGTATCGTAATCTTTTGCATTCTTGTCCTATATACAGTTGCGGTAAAAGCACCTTAATGTTTTTAATTCTTTGGGGCAATGATATGTCTCTTAGATTATGTCTTGGGTGATTCGTAAACAAGGCATATTAAATGAAATCATCTCTTCAAGATTGACATGATGATGTGTAATCTATTGATTCTCGTTACAGAAATGTATAGATTGTACATTCGGTCTCTATCACACATAAGGGTTGTTGGAATTTCGGGTGACCAATTCTTTAGGTAATCAGTGCTAATAAATAATTCAACCTGTGGAGTTTTACAAGATCCAATGTTCTCAACCCATGGTATGATTCTTCTTCTCTTCATTTGGTCATATCAAAATCAATTTGATCTTCTTAGATAATTGAATGTTAGTTAAATGTGTTTTTCATAGTGTAAATATTTGGCGAGTTCATTATAATTTGTAGATATAATTATTATTATTTGTTGGACACATTCATAATAAACTATATTAGAGATGTTACGAAAAAATGATGAAACGATAATCTTGTTAAGTTATTCATTAATCCCAGCATCAACAACTCTTTAAAGAGTTCTGGAATACAACTTCACTTGATTTTGAACTTCAAATAGTTTTACAACAAACGAACACAAGGCCAAAAAATGAAAAACATCATGCCTAAAAGAAAATAACCAGATTGCTTGTGCTCTAGATTCTCATCACACATGTACATGTATATCATTAGAATGAATTGTAAGAATGACAAGTTATTATATTGCATTTTGTAATACCTTCTTTTATTTTTTATTTTTTCATTTCTTAGCTATTTTTCAGATAAATAATAGTTCGTACATTCAGTCCAACTGTCCTTCTCATGAATATGCTTTTCCAGACTAAGAATTATTTATTTAGGTTGGTATTTGCTTAGTTTCTACCTCAATGAATTTGGGTAGTTCTTCCCAGTAACATATATTTCATACCTAACATATAGTATTTGAGTGATGAATTAAATGAAAAAATAATGTTTCACTTCAACCTGTCGTGATAACTTTTTTTTTATTCCTTTATTTTTCATTTTTCCAAATTAAACATACCAAATTTTTAGTGTCTATTTGAACATTTGTTACAAATCTTATTGTGTGCACATGTTGTATAGTGTTACCAGTTTCTAGAGTGTTGTCTTCAATCTATTCAATTTATTCTTAATGTAGCTTCCTAGGCAAGTCTTCAATTTTTTTTATTGATGTGGAAAGACCACCATACTTGTATTGTTTTCATTCACTGTTGACTTCAGATTATGATATCCAAAAAAGGTTACATGTCAGTCCCTATGAAGTCTTATAATAGAGTAGGTACTACCCATGCCTCTACAGGTACACACATGTGCATATATTCTCTATTTTTAATTAGATTTTGACAAATCATAAAGTACTTAATGCCATTATTATTTAGTACGATCACATGTATACATTGCAGTTTTTCAACAACTTACAGAATCTCTCTCTATATATATTGTGACACATTGTTTCTATACATAGTAACATTAGTTCTTCTTGAAAAACAAGAAAGATCACGCACTCACAAGCATCCACACTTTAGCTTCAGGTATCTCTTATCTCTTTCAAAAAAATTTAACTCCACTATTATCTTCAGTATACACGTCTCTCTGTCTCCTCTTAGTTCTTTAATGGTGCGAACAATTAAAGCTTTTATCCTTTTGAACCATAATTTGTACTCAACCAATTAAGAGTTTGCTGATTTTTTTTTAACAGTTTATATATTCTCCAACAAATATAAATCTGATGCCTCCTTATTCCTGTAATCCTACATACCTTCAAATATTAATCTTATGTTTTGTTTCTATATCTACTATGTAGACAGCAGCTGATTCCAACAATTTTCTATCCATTTATCAAAAGCATCAATGACATCTCAACTAAAGCTCATTCATGATATTAGTCCTGGTCAAACTTTGTGGACAGCCAAAGTTGTTGTAGCTAAGAAAAATATGGCCAGAACGATGCAGCATAGTCCGGTTAAATATCAGAACATGGTCCTTGTTGATCCACGAGTCTATCATCAGTTTAGTTTAAGAAAATTTGACAAAAAATAACATAGTCTGCATTTAACGTTGCATACAGTACATTGAATTCATTTCTATGTACCTATAGTTAGTCATACTTTAAATAGTGTTTATTATTAGTCCCCTATGATTCTGAAATTCAATTGTAAATTCCTTATTTATATTACATGTCCTTTCTATTGCTACAAAAAGGGAAAACAAAGTCCATGCCACAATCTACAACAACGACATTACTGCGTTTCAGAACACACTAATTTTGTCAAAGACATATCTCATATCTAATGCAACAGCTAGGCACACCGACCCAAAGTATAGACCAAGTACTGGTCCTGTACAGTAGACGATCAATGGAAGAATAAGAATAGAAGAGCTAGATGAAAATCATGATGCTTATGACTTAGTCTCTTTTGATAGGCTTCAAAAACATATGAACAGCAAATATGAGATTGGTATTACGCACTAAACCGATAATACTTATATTGTACTTGCAGTTCGTCTTCCCTAAAGTTGAAGCTAATGACTCTGTCTAAACCTATTGCATTTCTTCTATTTTGATGTTGTAGGTGTTGCTGGACTAGCAATAGACATGTTTCCAAAGAAAGTAGTCCAAACTAAAAGCGGAACTAAATCTTACGTTAAGGAAGTGATCCTCATCAACAAACGGTCTCTACTCATTCATTTTTTTCCAATTCATTTTCCCTCTTATTTATTCCACTATATTTGTTAATTTTATATTTATTTATATGTTCGTAGTTTCAAAACTGTAATGTTGAGAATGTGGGATAGATTTGTCGACAACAAGTAAAATTTTCCGAGATAATCAATGAAATACCGGTCATCCTTGGAAAAAAAATTTTGTGTTTCATCTTTCAATGGTAATGTCTTCAATCTTAAGTCAGTGACATTATATTTGTCTCACCTATTAACAACACACAAAACGCCCATCATTTTAGGAATGGCAGTAACAACAAAGTCTAATAGCTCTGTCCTCATCAATCTTTCTTTTTAAGGAGTTTATTACTTAAGAATATGATAACACTTTCTTCATTTTACTTGCTGTGGATATATGTATACATTCATAGTTACAACAACTTTGTCTTTAATTTAGTTAATTGTTTAGTAACAAACAAAAAATTCTATCTAATTAGTATAAGAAAATGTGCAAGGACTGACAAGAATGTAGAAAGAATAAACAACATAGTGGCCAAAACAAGTTATCTGACTCCATCAATGTCGATAAAAATGCAGCGTCTGGCAAAGCATCAACTTACTCAAATCAAGGACATTCCAAGCTTAAAATATGAGGTACATAATTAACAAATTCTTCATAATTTGTCTTCAATTATATCTTCTTTCATCATAATTTCACTGTAATTACTATCAACATAACATTTCCTCAGCAAGAAGATCAACATTTTTTCTGAGTGAAGGGGCGATTGAAAATAGAAATTTTGCAGAAGTCATTCTAGTACATGTGTTGCAGCATATGTAACAAATCAACACATGTTGATTTCGATGAATTATATCAATGTCTTTACTGCAAATGTGACGGTACCAAATGAAAGCCACGGTATAAATAAATATAGATTAGATTCATGTTGACTTGATGAAAAAATAACATGACTTCTTCGGTTGTACAGTTGTGCTAAATTCCGAGACACCATTTTGACCTCTAACCACAATTGTTTTATACAATGAAACTCAGTGCCAAGGCTTATGTACAAGTTAGAGCTTGTACTGGATATATTGATGCAACTATGATAGGAGAGATGGCTGAGTCTTTCTTGCAATGTCCAGCAGCTACATTCATGAATCTTACCACTCCGGTGAACAAAATAATCTTTATCCTATTCCTAATCTCTACATCAACAATTGGCCCCGTTTTTTTACTAAATGCTTAATTTATTAATAATAACAATTTACAACAGGATGACAGAAGCATTTCACATACTATACGTACTTGAACTGATGAAGACTACTTCGTATACATTAGAGCAACTAAAAGAGAGACCGGTGGTATTTAGGTGAAGTATGATGTCATTCTCCTGCTTGATTCAATAACCGAATTAGATATACCTACATGTCAAGAGAACACTTCAAAAAGCAACTTTGTATCTTGTAAAGACCGTCTGTCATGGAGAAACAGAAAAAGGGAATTGTTACACCAGTGAAACGAACACTCTTTTCCCTCAAAGATTCTGGCAACAGCGAAGATGAAGACTACGACATTAATACCATCAATAACATCCCTGACTGCTTAATACAAAATAGAGATTTGGATGTTACTACCAATTATGCTGAAGAGGACAATTTCCCTACCATATTAAACGATTCCAACGATTCCACCAATGCAGAAGATCAAATTTAATCATAAACATCTGTCCATTTTCTAGAGAACGCTAATCACAGCGATGCTGTCATATTTTTTTTATCTATGTGGTATCATAAATATTGTATTGCTTTTGAAAAATGTACCATGTGATGGCGTTTATATTAGATTTTGTTATCTTTGTAAACAAGATCTACAGTATCTTGTTATGAATTCACAAATCGTTCGTGAAACAATATATCTATATTTAAAGTACTTTTTTGGGTGACGAATTTATAATATGAATCAATATTTTAGACGAACATTTTCTACCCTTGATTCATGTATGATATCCAAACTCATAATATAGACGATTATTTTAGACACAACCTTTTTAGCCTTGATAGATGTTTCATACGAAAGCTGGTTGTTCAACACTAGACCTCGCATATTGAATACGGTCATTTGCCAATGACTAATTATTCTGCATGTGAAGAATCTCTATCTGAAGACACTATAATAATACTCCTTCCTCATCATTCTATTAATGTTTCTCGTACTCCCATAAGAAACTACCGAGTTCCTTTATTTCATTATAGGGCGTAAAACAAATTCGGACACATACAAATAATTCTCAAACTAACTAAATTCATCAAATTACAATACAAATCAACCACGTATTTACTGATTCACATTCAATTACCAACAAATTGCACTAAAATCATATCAAATTGTCCATGATATTACAAAAATCACAATCGCCAAAGTTATTATACCTTCTTCGTGTTGTACTCATCGATTTTGCTTCCTATAAAATGTCTAACTATATAGCTATATGTATCTTTTGACATCAACTCCATCTTCGGTTTATAAATACCATAAAAAAATTTCTTATTATCTTTTATTACAAAACAACAATTCATATTCACAGATTAAAATTAATTGTATACATATCAACGACAGGTCCAACAATATTTAATTTATACTTCATTTGCCTGGAAAAAAAAATTATTCAATTAATTAGTACTTGTAAATCACATTTCTTGTTAACATATAAAAAATACATAATCATAAAAATGCATAGAATTTTGCTTCTTAATCATACATACTAACATCATGTTTTATTGTTTATATTGTATAGCAATCTTAATAGATATTACTTGAATGTTTATATTTACTAACAAACAATTTAAATTATCATATTGGACCATCCCACACAAAGACTCGTGTTTGCACTTTTAAAATTCTAACATAAAACTATACATTTCTTAAATCCAAATAACGTATTATACATTTGCGTCTTTCATATGATATTGTAATCTTTTGGTTGGGCTTTCTTGGGCCTCCAACATTTGGGTAATTATAAGATGGGCTCGTCTTCTACAATGCACCAGAAGTAGCCACAACCTCAATCACCCTGTTTCTATCTGTCACCAACGAAATCATCAACGGCCGCACATCACAATCACAATTTCCGTACCACAAAACCATACCTCTATCCACCGTACGGTTAAAAAAAATTACCCATACACAAGATATCATCATCAAATCTAAGAAATTGGCCACTGTGAGCTTTTTCTTTCACTTAATCTCAGTCTTTTCTACCCATTCATCTTTGTACTAACCAAAAAAACAGATTTTCAAATCAGATTTCCGTTTTTTTCCCTGCTATTCTTTGTACTGCACAGTTTGTGATTTCATTTCATTTTTACGCAGAGCTACAGCACATAATCTGAAAATGAAATCCTCTACCGTCTTATCACAGCCACTACGGCAAACTTTCACATATTTTGGAGATTGCAAATACCTATGGATTATATATATATATATATATATATATATATATATATATATATATATATATATATATATATATATATATATATATATATATATATATATATATATTTTCACGTTCTCATTCCTAGCCTTTCAATTTGTATGCATATTTTTCTTAGGCAGAACACCATAAGTCATTAAAGGCCTTTTTTTTCTCATCTTTGGTTTTTGGTTACTCACAATCTTAAGTACGTGCTTCTTATCTTTTTTTGTTTTGTTTACAGTTCGCAATTCACAATTTTGCAGAATCCATTATAAATATATAGATAAATATTGAATTTTAGTGTACACATTTTCTTTGGATTTGTTTGTTAATAAGAATGATTTCTCAATGCAACCCAGAGTTCTTACCAGTTGTATGGCTTATTAACAGTGAAGTTTAACTTTGTATGTCACACCCTACCTTACCAAAACCACGTTATAGTTATTCATTTGTATTCACAGTTTCAAACTTTTGAGCTTTAAAATTGTTTCTACACTGAGGCATAATCATTCTATTAACTGTTTGTATTTTGGTTTAATCATCACATTTCCACATTTACTTAATCATATACCCATTATATTCATATTAGAGTTAGATTGTGCTACTTTTCAGTAACATTTTTGTAGCCTAAGATAACCACACAATATAAACTTAGATAAGTATACCTGCTAGCTTTATTTTAACAAATTTGACAGTTAGACATTCAAACATAGAGCTCATTCTATGTGTCCACAACACATCCTCAAGTTGATTACCAAACACCAGCAAAGGTGATGTTTAGACAGCCTTTTTGATGAATAAAAAGAAAATAAATCTATTTGCCTTACAAACGGTGACTATTATGTAACCAAAATTTTGAAATAAATTATGTCTTCAAAATCGATTCCAACACTCTCAGCGACATATTTTTTCCCTTCTCCATTACTTCACATATACACAGATTTACAAGTATAGCACTATTTCCAAAATTAATTTCTCATATTCATCTTCTTCAAATCATGGTTGATTGTGGAAAAAAATACATACATTTTTTTCAAAGGCTTAAGCCTTCTTCATCCATCCAGTATAAAGATCCTGCCTCTTTGATGGCTCAAACATACAAATCCATATAAGATAATAATGTTCAACAGCAAAATTGGACATCAAAAGTGATTGTCGCAGAGAAATTTGTTGCAAAAACATCACACAAACGATGAACGAGATATCAAAACATGGTTCTCATTGATATGCAGGTAGATTAAGCACATATTCTTTGCATTGCTTTTATATACAATTTTCCTCTGTATTCTAAGAAATGTCCTTCAATTTAATAAGTATTGAATACCTACATACATAAGCATGATGTTGTCATTGCATTAGCCTCGTCAATTATGTCTTCCTTATATCCAGTCTTTTCTGAACCAGGGAAACAAAGTGCAGTGTACTATGTACAATAATGATATCACTGCATTTCAAAACACTTTGATCTAATCCAACACATATCTGATATCCAATGCAACAATTAAATTAACTGATTCAAAATACATAGCTACAGTAGGGCCTATCCAATGGACAATAAATGGAAAGACAAAAGTGCAGGCTGTTGAAGAAGATAATCGTGCATTGTTGTTTTCAACTTATCAGATAGCATGTTTTGCTGATCTGCAACTGCATATGGACAACCATAATGAAATTGGTACTCTCCTACTTAGACTAAAATTTTCTACCAAAACATTTCATCTAACAACTGAGATGAAGCATGATTTACACAACCTCTCTATATGCTACCTTCATACTAACTTTTCAAAAAAATTCCAGATGTACTAGGTGTCGTCATAGATATGTTGCCCAAGAAATTTGTCCACACTAAGTACCAAAGTGAATCATGCATTCAAGAGCTTGTACTCATCAACGAGAAGTAAGTGTGTATGTCTATTCTATACATCACAGCCTTTGTTATCACACCATCACAGCATTTAACATCACACATTTGTCATGTATTGCAGATTAGAGACAACAATTCTGACAGCATGGGATGTTTTCGTTGAAAACTAATGTCAGACCATCTCTGCTATACTTAATGTTCGTCCAATTATTCTAGCAACAAATCAAAGAGTTATCTTTTAATGGTAAGACCATTACTGTTCATTTACACTTGTACTAGTTAGTGTGCATGTTTTTAGATAAGCTTAATGCGGCAGTTCTCTAATAATGTTTCAGGTTTGGGACTATGCACCAAATCAAATAGTTTGATCTACAATAGTCCTTCATTCACACAGTATAGATCTTTGCAGTCATGATAACTTGTTTGAACGGGAAAGAAATAAAATTTGTTGAATCTGTAATTGATTTCATCGCATCTACTACACAAAAAATCTGCTTTTCTTCTAAGAAATGGATTGGGCTCTCCATAATGTCTTACCATTGTCTTCTTAACATGTCTTTGATCAGGGTGGATGACAATATGGAATTTTTAGACAACCTGGTGTCCAGCAAAACTTACCTCTGCTCTAAGTTACTCAAAATATCTCATCCGCCTCCTGAAAAGATTGTTCACATTCAAGATGTCCCTCATCTGTTAAATAGAGTAAAAAAATAATCCTTGCTTTCTTATTCCAAAAATACATTATGTTGTTCCTACATTGCTGATACTTACTTTGTTAATTTAATGTGTGTAGAAGGACCATCAAGTTCTCTGGATGAAGGCAACAGTTCGTGTTGTCAACAACTACCCCATTATGGTATATGTGTTGCAGAAACTGCACTAAAGTATCTAACGCAGAATTTGACAAAGTATATCATTTCATTTATTGCAAGTGTGATCGTGCAAAAGGAAAACCAAGGTTCTCCCAGTTACATTTCTTCAATTCTTTCAAGAAATAAAATCATCTATTCTTTCTACATATTGCTGATTCATTATCATTGTGATAGTCACTGATTTTATGCTTCTTTCCAAACACACCATATAGGGCGAAGGTTCGTGTACAAGTGCAAGATTATATTGGGTTGATAAACGCAAATATGATAGGTGACACAACTGAATCCTTCATGCAATGCTCATCACAGAGGCTTATGGAAATGACAGAACGAGTCCGTCAAAAAACTATTAATCTTTTCTTAAACTTGCTGAATTTATTTGGACTATCAATAATTGTTTTCCATATTCTATATCCTAGGGAAATCAAAACATATTGAACACCATTCGTACCTATACTACAGAAGAGCACTTCTTATATCTTAAAGCTGTCAACAATAGGAAAAAGGGCACCAACATGAGGTACGGTGTGATCTTCATGCTAGACCCAATGTTGGACACCGAAATAATAGCAAATGAGGAAAAACTTTCAGTTAACGATGTCATATTACAAGACAATAATTTTGAGCATCCAGAAAACATCTCAGACTTCAGTGTTAAAGATGCACAACCACGAACCTTTTCATATTTCAGCAAGGAATTTGACATAAAAGATAACGCAGATTTCATCCTTCTTCCAGATATTGCCAAAGACAGTGGTTATGTTTATGCAAATAATTACAAATAAATCTCAACCAAGTCTACCTACGGATCTTGCTTTCATCACGATGTTTTTGTTCACAAATTTTGCCACTGGTCTCTTCTAATCTCATTGGTGTGCTACATCGACAAATTCATTTTAGGAGAGACATATTGTTTTGTCGTTAGGGTATTATGTAGTCGTCTTTTTTGTCAACAAAATATATATTATCTTGTTACGTACAAGGAACAAGATAGTTCTTATTTTGTTTAACATATTTATCTACGTATAACTCATATAAAGTATTTCAAGTTTTATGGCTAATGCATCTACTGTAATTCTCGAAGCTATTCATGTGCTAGAAGTGATACCAATATTTAGTAATATGGATGTACTTTTTTACCTGATATGACAATGTTTCAAGTTTAGGTTGACAAAAGTTGGGGAATAGAAAAATATATGAGTTGAAGTTATAAACCAAAGCTACCTAATTATGTCTTTCACTAGCATAAGCATATGCAGTCTGATATGCCTTAGAAATGTGGCTCATATGATCGTGAGGATAGATGTATGTTTTTTACATTTGATATGTCTCCGGCTCAACTTATCTTCGAACCATCAATTAAACAATCAAACACTCCCACAAAATCAGACAATATGTTTTCTTCATCTATGAAGGAGGATCACAAAACTGTAGCTTCAAAGATTCTTGAAGGTGCCAAAATTGTTAAAAGTAGTTCAACTATTAGATTGTTTTGAAGTATTAATTCTCAAACTTACCTATTTCAAAATTGTAACTTCAAATTGCACTCAGGATGTTACTGATGGAGAGTGTCGACTTGTATTCTTATTTCAAAAACTAACCCAAACCGACCTAATTCAATTCATGTTGAGTCAAGTTGGCGGTTTCACCGTTAATTTGCCCATAGATAAGTGTCAACATCAATTTCAGCAAAAATCAAACAATTATTCACATTTTTACGTATGCATGTATTGTTCGTTTTATCAAAAATTTATAACTACAATTGAAATAATACTGTCTTTTATCGTTTATGTCACAAACAATAAAAATCTAATTATACATAAATTTCACTTTCGTAGGACATTCACGCCCAAGAAAAAAAAAAAAAAAAAAAGACATTAACTAACTAAGATTCTTTCCCTATATCAAACAACATGTTACATGACAAAAAATGCAAGATCAATTAATAAACTTATTCACATTCACAATACGTACAATGATTAATATGTCATCCACATAATATAAAATAACTTAGATTCTTCACCTACATCAAACACCAAGCTACGTGACGAAACCTACAATTTCAATTCATAGACCCATCCACAATACTTACAATGACTACTGAATAATTCATTAATAGCTAATTCACCAAAAGCCAAACTTTACTCATTTTTACATATTCTTAAACAACTAGAAAGACAGTGCTCTAAATAGAACCATACAATTTCAATTGTTAATACCAGAAACCACTCCCTCTCTTCGTATATAGTCAATTTATTCAATATCTAATTACTAAATTCCAAACACACTACGTTATATAAAATGTTCCAAACATTAGCATCAATTCAAACAAAAATCCGAACAATTTTCGTATTTTTAATTGTGCATTTATTATTCTTTCCTAATTTTTACAACTACGTTTCAAATAATAAATTTTTTTAGACTATACAAATCAAATTACACATAAATTTCATTTAGATAGCACAATTTTGCCTAAAAAAACATAACCACACATACAAAAAAATTAAATAACTAGAATTATTTTCCCATAACAAACAACAAGCTACATGACACAAACTAAAAGTTAAATTGATAAACTCATTCACATTCACAATACTTAAAATCAATAGCCAATAATTCACTGAAATATAATTCACCAAAAGCCAAAACATTGATATTCCCAAAATATACTCAACAAGCTAAAAAATAATGCTAAAAATACAACTACGCAAATTCAATTTACATTGCCACAAATTACCCCCTCCTTTCATATTGATTCTATACTAAAACACTAAGTTCTAAACAACTCCACTATATAAATGCCACAAATATAAACATTCACTATAACAAAAAATCACTAACTTATTTACACTTCAACTTTTGCAGGTATCATTACTTCCCTTCTAATTTTTACCAAACACTATGATAATTCACTTACACATACATTTAATCTTTCTAACGCATTAGTATATACAATATTTATTTACAATTTCCTCTCTGTTAAAAAATTTATGATCAACAATTGAAATTTTAAATTTTATGTATTTGTAACGTTTATCTTCTAATATTCATATTAATAACACTTCCTTATCGTCTTAACTTATTTTTCGTTTACAGTCCGTGATGGCCGATATCAATAATGGCGACACAATCTTAAAGTCGTGGACAGTAATAGTAGCAAATCTACCAGTGCGCATTGACAATAACATCCATATTGACAACTGTAATATCAATCTCAAACAGCGTTGGAAGAGACAAGGATATCTAATCAACAATTTTCAACCATTGTATGATTATAGAGGACACTCTGGCTTCACCATCGTTGAATTTCCTAGAGATATAGAAGGATTTTAATCTTCCTTCCTATTTGACCTTGCGTTCGCAGAAAATGATAGAAGAAAAACAGAATGGGAGGCATCATTAGAACAAACAGATGAACTTTTTGCATGGATGACGAGCGAAGAAGACTACAACAAAAACGATATAGTGGGGTGTAACTTAACCAACAATAGAGACCTCATATCCAAACCAAATATCCAAATGCAAGAAGCAAGACATTATAGAATGGTTCTCTATAATCTCCGAGAAAGTCTATATTCAATAGCCTAAAACATACGGCGTTCAGAGTTTGTTTCGAAAGTTCAAATTCTAATCCAAATGGTGGACAAGCATGAGGTTTTACTAATGTCTCTATCTTTGTCATTCAATTATTATAAGTGTGATATTAAACTATTCAATTTTTCGGAGTTTTACTAAATATTCCATGTATAATGAAAATAACAGGAAAGCATAGTAAAAATCGCATCCATGAATCTCGAGCTTCTGTACATGGTAGATGATGGCCTTACAATACAGTCTAAATTTCAGGGGTTGAAGATCTACATCGATGAACTATATACTACAATTAATGATTAAACAAAAATTCTGTATATTATTGTTGTATAAATTAAATAAATGTATTCTCGATGAATTTAAATTTTTGTTTAATTACACAAGTCATACAAGTTGTTTAATAAATAAATGAGTAACACTTTTCCACGAATACATTAATAATTATTTCATATCTTGCACTCTATACTTTATTTTAATAATTATTTTATACTTTATTTCAATATAGATATTTGTTTTATATTATTATTATTGTCAAATTTAGTACTCTACTACATGCAACGCACGTGCGTTCACTAGTGTAAATAAAAAAACTTAATAAGTGATTTGTGCATAGAGTTTCTATGTTGATTAATAATTTTTTTTAATAATGCCTGAACATAAAAAATAAAAAAATAAAAACTATATAAAAAATTAGAAAAGGTCTCAACTAGTGGGCTCGACACTAAAATACTACGAATAGGAGCTTCATTTTCAACTATAAATCACACTAGAATCACATAGTATCAAATCCTATCTATGGTTCTAATCTCAGCTTTCGGGGCATTAGTATTGTGGTACATATAAATACTTTCTATCTCAATTTAAATAATGTTGGAAATTGTGCTTCAGAGTTGGATTGAAGTCGTGTTTGGAAAAAATGGTTAAAGTTACATTTGACAAATGTGTTTTCTTCCTTAAGTGGGCTCATCTTCTGCTTCGTATGTGTGGCATGCTCTAACACCATTGGATCAAGGGTTAGAAAGTCTTTGTTTTATTTAGAAGGACATATTCCTCTTGTCTCATGAAAATACGCATATGTGCGCAATCTTTTATTTTCTCTTCTTCGTTCTTAGATATGTTGTTCTTGTACTCCTTTTTTCTTCTATATAGAAAGTCTAAGTGACATACAACCTTCTTCTACTCCTTCTTTTCTCTTCTATATAGAAAGTCTAATATATATTCTTGTAGTATTGTAAGAGATGGAATGTTGTGTTGGTTCTGTGTGAACAATAAATCGGTGTTTTGTGAATGTTGTGTGTGAGAAGAAATATGTGTCATTTATGAGTCTGTAATAAAATTTTTGAAGTTGATCTTTGTTTCCAGTAATTGAGATTTGTAGATGCTCAACGGGTGGGTACCGTTTATAACACATAAACATCCGGGCTCGTTAGTGGGTGAAAAATTCTTCTATGTTTATTTTTCTTGCACTTTTTTGTTCTTGATTTGGGTATGTGAGAATATTGGGGATTGTTCACTGGTATCAGAGGTTGGAAAACTCCAAATCTTGTCATAGTTTTTTGTCCAAACTGAAAACCCTAGTGTGAAACATAATAGATTTATTCCAAATTTGTGAAAATTTTCTAAAGTTTTGTGTCCTGACGGGTCTTCAACTCAAGTTTTTCCTTTAATCTTGGTGATTTTTGGTGGTTCACTCTTAATACTTATGATTCTTGGTTTTTTCTTTTATGGTACCTTATGATCTGCACTATTTGAAATCTAGGGTTTCACTTTGGTAAACTCTAACCCCTAATTTCTTGTGTGAAGTAATATTACATAAACTCGTGTATAAAGGTTCATCTGTGAAAAAGTTCACTACAATTTAGAGTTAGTTTTTAAACTATCTATTTTTTGTAAAATATGTACAAATCTTCGTTAAAGCTCTCTTCATTCTTGTAATAACTAACTCTATGGGAGCAACATCCTTTTGTGTATTGTTGTGGTATCTAGAATTTTGTGTAAAATCACAAGTTTTTATGATGTCTACATCTCAAAAATTTGAAGTTAGCTTGTCGAATGGTACCGGAGACTTCAGTCTCTGGCGCCAGAAGTTCTGAGCCCTTTTATTGCAACAAAGATATGTTGCTGCTCTTGATGGTTCTTGGCTAGTACAAACTAGTTCTTCTAGAAGAAGATAACTTGATGAAATTGCATAATGGTGGTCTTATCATGTATCTTATGGTCTATACTAGGCCAGATTTGGCTCATGGGAAACGTATCTTAAGCAGATTCATGGAAAATCTAAGTTAATTTCACTAGATTGATACGAAATGGATGATTAGGTATTCAAAGGGTACAACTAATTTGGGTTTAAAGTTCAAAAGATGTAGTGGAGGTATAACCTTGAAAGGATTTACAGATTCTGATTTTGCAAGTGATTTAGATAAGAGGGGGCCTACTTCCTCTTATATTTTTTCTATTTGTGATGGGTGTGTTAGCTGAAAATCCCAACTAAATCCCAACTGTAAAAGATTGTAGCCCTTTCTTCTATAGAGACAAAGCACTAAAAGAAATTTCACGTTTAACGACCAAAATTTTGGTCTTGTAAAGTCTCTTGACGATCCATTTTCAACAAAATAATCTAAAAATAACTTTCTACGACAAAAATTTGCATCGTTAAAAGTGAAATTTCTTGTAATAATTGTTGCATATGATGATGTGAAAGAAGGGCTTTGGTTAAGAGGGTTTTTTAGTGAAATTGGCTTAATTGATGAAGCAATTAGATTGCAAACATTCAAAGTGCTCTCAATATGAATAAGAATCCAGTTTACCATAATAGAACTAAGCATGTGGATATTAAATTTCACTTTGTTAGAGACATGGTTAAGAAAAATATGGTAAATTTGATTAAGATTCCAACTCAGTTTAATCATTCTGATCTTGGTACAAAAGTTCTTCCATTGAATAAGTTCAAGAACTGTTTGACTAACTTGAATATTACTAATGAGTAATACCTTTAGCAAGTGGGTCATCCGATAGTTTGGTTCATAAACTAACTTGTGTCTTTTTCCTTTTAGAGGTGCTGTGGAGCAAGTGAAACCACAATTGATAAAGTTTTAAGCACTAGAGACGTAGTCATCTATTCATCAAGATAGAGCATGTGGAAATTGTGATTCAAAGTTGGGTTGAAGTCGTGTTTGGAAAAATTGGTTAATGATGCATTTGGCAAATGCATTTTCTTCCTTAAGTGGGCTCATCATCTGGTTTGTACACGCACATGCTCAGATCAGGGGTTAGGAAGTTTGTGTCATTTAAAAGAGGCCCCTTCTTCTTCTCTGATGAAAATACGCAGATGTGCACGGGAAGCATGGTTTAAAAAGGTAGACTGAGGTGTACCTTAAGGGCCTTAAGGTATTTTTTTTAGGTTTAGGTGCCTCATTATGTGAGGCACACACCTCACGAGTGTCGCCTCACGTGTTACTAAAAAATGGTTATTTTTTTAGGAAAAATTGCCTAAAAGTTACCTGCAAGTGACTTATTTCAAATTAGGTCAAAATAATTTTCAAAAGGGTAATTAGCAAAAAACGTCCCTACCTATTGAAGTAATTGTGCAAAACGTCCCTACCTTCCAAATTTTGGCATTTTCACCCTCACCTACTGGATTTCTTGCGTAAAAGGTCCTTCAATCCAAAAAACATCACGAGTCGTACTGTACAGTAAGGGTAAATTAGTCAAGCTACATTTTTTCACTTTTATATATATATATATATATATAGAGAGAGAGAGAGAGAGAGAGAGATGGAGATGAAGATGGAGGAGTTAAAAATGGAGTTTGGGTTTCTTTTGTAGATGGAGATAGATATAGAGCAAAATTTGGATTCAAATTCTTCTTTGTTTGATACTCTTTACTGTGAAGAAGAGCTCTTTAATGTGAAGAAGAAGAGGAAAAAAATGAGGAGAAGTTGAAGAAAAATAAGAAGAAGAAAGTGAAATTATTTTGAACAAAAATAATCATTTTAATGCCAAATCTTTTTCTATTTTTCCGGTGCTGTTAATGGAACAAGATCTGTTATGGGATGATGAAGAACTTCAATCTCTTTGCGACGGAGGAGATTTTCTCAATGCTTTTGACAAAAATGAAGGAATAATACTATTTTTTTAATGCAAAAAATAGAGTTTGGGTTTCTTTTTGTTTTCTCTTTTGTAGAAGAAGATGGATATAGAGTAAAATCTGAATTCAAATTCTTCTTTGTTTGATGTTCTTTACTGTGAAGAAGAGCTCTTTACTGTGAAGAAGAAGAAGAAGAAGAAAAATAGGGAGAAGTTGAAGAAGAATAAGAAGAAAGTTGTACTGAGCAAGGACGTTAACAATCGATAATACAATTGGTGAGGATGTTCACCACAAATTTTAAAATAGGTAGGGCTGTTATGCGCATTAAGAAATGAAAAATAGGGACGATTTATACAAGTTAATCCAAAAGGTAAGGACATTATGCACATTTATATACAGAGGTAGGGATGTTTTCCGCAACGTCAATTACACATCAAAATGCACGATGCACTACGTCCCTACCTTTTCTGAAAACATCCCTACCTCTGTATATAAATGTGCATAACGTCTTTACCTTTTGGATTAACTTGTATAAATCGTCCCCATTTTTCATTTCTTTATGTGCATAACAGCCCTACCTATTTTAAAATTTGTGGTGAACATCCTCACCAATTGTATTATCGATTGTTAACGTCCTTGCTCACTACAACTTTTTTCTTCTTATTCTTCTTCAACTTCTCCCCATTTTTCTTCTTCTTCTTCTTCACAGTAAAGAGTATCAAAAAAAGAAGAATTTGAATCCAGATTTTACTTTATATCCACCTTCTTCTACAAAAGAGAAAACAAAAAGAAACCCAAACTCCATTTTTGACATTAAAAAAATAGCACTATTCCTTCATTTTTGTCAAAATCATTGAAAAAATCTCCTCCGCCGCAAAGAGATTGAAGTTCTTCATCATCCCACAACAAATCTTGTTCCATTAACAACACCGAAAAAACAGAAAAAGATTTGGCATTAAAATGATTATTTTTGTTCAAAATAATTTCACTTTCTTCTTCTTATTTTTCTTCAACTTCTCTCCATTTTTTTTTCTTCTTCTTCACATTAAAGAGCTATTCTTCACAGTAAAAAGTATCAAACAAAGAAGAATTTGAATCCAAATTTTGCTCTATATCCATCTCCATCTACAAAAGAAAAAACAAAAAGAAACCCAAACTCCATTTTTAACTCCTCCATCTCCATCTCCATCTCTCTCTCTCACTCTCTTTCTCTCTCTCTCTCTCTCTCTCTATATATATATATATATATATAAGTGAAAAAATGTGGCTGGACTAATTTACCCTTACTATGCAGTACGACTCGTGATGTTTTTTGGATTAAAGGACCTTTTGCGCAAGAAATCCAGTAGGTGAGGGTGAAAATGCCAAAATTTGGAAGGTAGGGACGTTTTGCACAATTACTTCAATAGGTAGGGACGTTTTGTGCTAATTACCATTTTCAAAATTATCAATAAGTCATACTTTTCAGTAATTTTTCATATTAATCCCAAAATTATCCATGTGATTCATATTTGCCACAAACATTGCCCTTGGCACTGCTCCCGCCGCCACCATCGCCGCCGTCGCCACTGCCACCGCCACAAAACAAAGCTTTAATATGAAGTTCTCCTTTGTCAACAGCCTTGCAATTGCAAAAGATAGCTTTATATTCGGTCTATCGCACTTGGTGAGCATGCACGCCGTATATGCCATCAGGAGCAGACTCAGACCTTCGCAATCTGTAATTGAAAGTATAATCCATCATGTTTTCCGGTTGTAATTAAAAATAGGCAAAAAAAATTTATAAACCATTTTCTGTGGGTTCTCTTCAATTTTTATTGGAGTTCTGTTATGTTTTTTTGCTTTGGCAATTGTGAACTTTTCTTTATATTGAAACAATTGCATGGCATGATACTGATTGTTAAAGTAGAAGATGGAAAACTTCAGCTAATTGCAAAGAAATAAACTAAGGGAGGTGTTTACTCTCTTAATGTGTTCAATGGAAAACTTCTTGCTGCTATTAATCAGAAGATTCGGTTGTATAAATGGATGCTTCGTGATGATGGATCCTGTGAATTGCAATCTGAATGTGGACATTATGGACATATTCTTGCACTTTATGTACAAACTAGATGAGGTTTTATAAATGTGGGACATCTGATGAAATCAATTTCTATGTTAATTTACAAGGTAAACATGTCAAATCTCCATAAGTGGGCTTCTTGATTAGCTTTTGATGCATTTATGCTATTCTTTGGAAGGGTTTGACCTTCGTAGTATGGAAAACAATATCGTAAACATATTTGTATCATGATACTGTATTATAGAAACATTAAGGAAGATTGATTTGATGAATTTCTGTAGAGTTGCCATGATTTGTTGTGGTAAATAGCAGCTTAAATTTTTGTAGAAATGAAAAAGTTCGATGTGGGTATTGCTATGACAAAAGTTGGCCATTAGATTATTCTGTGTTGTTAATTAGTCATATGTGTTGTTTGATACTTTATTATAGAAAAACAGTATCATAGAAAACAATATCATAACAGAAATGAGCATAGAATTCACATACGTGCTCATAATTTTTATTATAATATGTTTTCGGAATGATCTCGACGAGCTGGTCAAGACTAGATGCTTTGTCACTGTGTACAATGGATTTTAGCCATTTGAAGTCGTCTCTTTAGCTTAAAATGACAATCTTTAATTTTTCTTATCAAAATAGTATCATACATACTAAAACAGTTGCACAGAGAAATATATCTTAATATATTAGTATCATACTTGAAAATATCTTAATAAAACAGTATCACATACACAAACTACAATCCAATAAAATAACAGTATCATAGGTTGAAATATTTTCATAATAAAATAGTATCAAAGATAAAAATATGGTATAAGTATACCATATCACCTTATCTAAATAAAACAGTATCATAGATCTGTTTTACTGGTTGAAGTAATTATATTGTTCTTAAAATGCTCCATTAGTAGTACAAGACTATTGATACTATTTGTATTCAATAACATTATCATAAATTAAAACAGTATCATAGATGTTTTACTAGTTAAAAATATTATATTATTCTTAAAATGTTCCATTAGTAGTATAGGACTATTGATATTATTTGCATTCAATAATATTATCATAAATTAAAATAGTATCATATGTTGAAACATTATCATAATAAAACAGTATCAAAGATAAAAGCATGGTGTAAGTGTATCATAGCACATTATCTATACAAAACAGTATCATAGACAAAATAGTATCATATACAAAACTAAGTACAAGATATTTAAATAATTGAAGTAATAATACTGTTCTTAAAATGCTACATTAATAGTACAAGATCATATGTTTAAATATTGTCATAATAAAACAGTATCAAAGATAAAAGCATGGTATAAATATACCAATGTACATATTCTAAATAAAATAATATCATAGATAAAACAGTATCATACAAAATAGTGTCACAATAAAACAGTATCATTAAATTAGCGTTTTTTTTTTTTTTTTTTTTTGCAATTGTAAAGGTATGTTAGTTTTTTAACTCTAAAATGTTACTTTAATTGAATTAAGTTTTGACCATATGACTTTAGAGCCCATAAGTGCCAAAATAGTGACCGGCCTTGAATTTACCCCTTTTTATTAAAAAAAATGAATTTTTAATTGGGCTCCTTTTTCTGAACTTAAACAAAAGTAAAAAGTTTGGACCCAAAAATATAAAATATAAAAACAAACATTTGGACTTTCTTTACAAATTAAAAACACAAAAATATCCATCATCTCCCACGTCAACTAGGCACACTCTTAGCAATTAGTGGATAATGAAGAATATTGGATAGAAATTGCCAACGAAGATGAAGAAGATAGATAGGAGAATTAGATATAACGATGATTCTATAAAAGAAGCTACAAATAGTGATTATTATAGCCAGAGAACAGCCTTCTATATTTTTTTGGTTTAAGCTTTTTTTTTCATTGTAAAAAGAGTAAAAGTTGTCGGCAAGCAAATCATATTTTTTATAGTGTACTTAAGTAAGAAAATTCAATTGAGGTTGTGCTCTTTAATGCTGAAATAAAATATTTTTATTTAATTTACAGATTCTTGACTAATTTTTTAGTTTGGGTGAGGCTTAGGTTTCAAAGTGCCTCGAGGCTTACACCTCACGTTATAAACGAAAACCGCCTCAGTACCTATTTTCACCTTTTTAAACACTGACGATAAGTTCTTTTTCTCTCTCTTCTTCATTCTTAGATCTGTTCGTCTTCTAAATAGAAAGTCTGAGTGATTTTCTGGTTGTATTGTAAGAGGGGGAAGGTTGTGTTGCTTCTGTGTGAATAGTAAATCAGAGTTTTGTGAATGTTGTGTGTGAGAAGAAATTTGTGAGATTTCTAATTGTGTAAAGAACATTTTTGAAGTTGATCTTTGTTTTTAGTACATAAGCTTTATCTAATATGGTAAATACTTAACGGGTGTGTAGCGTTTAAAACAAGTGAACATTTGGATCCGTTGGTGGGTGAAAATTTCTTCTGCGTTCTTTATTTTTCTTGAACTTCTTTGTTCTTGATTTGGATGTATGAAAATATTGGGGGCCATTCAAATACCTACGACATTGTATAAAGTTTTGAAAAACAACATAAACAACTTATGAATTACGAGAATAGGATTCAAACTCTAACAAATGGGGTTCGTGCCCTATATCTTTTGGTACAAACACTGGGCAATTTGTAAGTGGGGTTCAGACCTAATGCTAAAAATGACCCAAATGATTATGTTGCCACTATTTTGAAAAATTCATGACATTTGGCCCCATATTTTCTTGAGGATATTGGACTATAATTACACCTTTTAGAAGAAAGTTACATTATTTAATAAATTTCAATCAAAATAAAGCCAAAAAATACATTATTGCCACGGTTCCTTATAACCTATTTGGTGTAGATAAAAAGTAATTTTTTAAGATATTTTTATAAAAGTTGATAAAAATTGTGGGTCAAATGAAATATGTGGTTGAAAATGAGTTTGAAAATAAAATTTTAAAATAATGAATGCCAAACATGCTTTTAATGGGTTAATTATATAATATACTACCGAACTTTATATCCTGTTTTATTTATGCCGTCGGACTTTAATTCATTTCATTTATACCACCAAATTTTAAAATTAGTTTTAGTTAAACTACTTCGTTAACAAGTTGTTTATTGTTTTCTGACATGACACTACCAAGTTGTTAAGGTGTTTATAACAACAAGAACATTTCGAAGTTCATTGGTGTTCTATCACCACAAAATAAGAGAAGCTCTTATAAGAATTCAACAAGTGGGAAAGTTATTGTCGTCAATCTTCTGAAGGCAACGACTAAGCAATTGCCGAGCATATATATACACACAACACACACACACACACACACACACACACACACACACACACATAGAAATTATGAAATTTCATACTTCCTCTATTAGCAATGTGACAAAGAATTTGAATTTCACAATAATTTCCCTTTATATATTCAGAATTTTTACAACAGCTCAAGGACAAAACCAGAAACTTTAGGCGTGTTAGCGTGGAACATTATATTTTGAGTCTGGATGCCATGATCTACAATGTTCACTAAACATATATAAGTTACTTCGGAACTACCACAATATAAAATTAATATTTCAAATTATATAAATTAAATTAGAAATTTACCTTCTAAATAGACCAAAATCACATTCATTAAGGTCGAATGTTTATTATTTCAGCAAGAACGCTTGCTAGAGTGATTCTAAAGTTAAATGTCTAAGCTTTTCACATTAATTTTATCAGCTTGAACACCCGTACATATGTCTTTGGCCATGATAGTAGTGACATTTGTGGTGGAGATTCTCCTAGTAGTATGAATATTTTTATGGCAATGTAGAACATGTTATATAGAAGAAGTAATGACTAATTCATTAGTACAAATTTGTTAAATAATCATTTTGAAATTTACCTCAGAAGGTTAATATCAAGCAAGAATAAAATGCAAAAAAAACTATAATCTAGATAAAAACGACACTAAACAAAAATACAATTCAATGAAAAAGCACAATGAAATATAAAAAGAAGTAAAACAAGCAACAAGCCACAAACAAATAATCAAATTATCATAGGGTTAGTTCACAATCCATACCAAAATGGCAATTTCATATATGTTAATTCAATATATAAACTGAACCTAAACATGCCAAAGAGTGAGGAGGTGAACTAAATTAAAGCAATAAAAAACTATAATAACATAGATTTGAAAATCTAAAACTAAAAACTCCATTCAATTTCATCATAATTCAGTATAACACACTTTTACTTCACAAAGAAACAACCAACACTCTAAAAGGAACGGAAAACATAATGTCTCACTACTAGTTGTAGACAATAGCGACGAAGTTGATAAATCGTCGTTATATCATATAACTATATGAGGTGACATTTTTCATCTCAATATTTCTAAAGTTGTCGCTATATAGTTCGTAAATGGCAGGAACTATTCACGCCATTTTTGTCTACATATAGAGACGACATGCGGCACCGTAATAGATTTGGAGCTGTACTAAGTAGTCAAATGCTACAGCGTCGACTTGTTATGTCGTTACAATATGTTTACACGACGTATTGAGATGACATATGTTGTCTTTGTAGAGTTGGCAAAATGGCAAGAAATATTGGTGCCTTTCTATTATCTATAGAGACGACTTACAATTTGAACTACAACACATGCATCGCACGTAGCTACACTAGTGTGTGTGCGTGTGTGTGTGTGTGTATTTGGCTGGACAAACGGCACAAGGCTGCTCGCCAGAGATCAAAAATGAATGCTAGTTTAACTCAAGATAGGATCAAACTAGCTCGGATACAATGTTGGAAATAATAAATTGTATGTAATGATTTGTCTAACTATTACAAACTAGAAGACCCGATTTATAGGATCACAATCTAAAAAAGAAAGATTATGTCTTAATCACACAATCAATTATGAAGGAAAATAATCTCAGACAATTGGAAAAATATGTCTAATTTTTCCATATCTTCAACGGCTATCAACTTTGGGCTTCTGATTTTCGTTTTTGGACCAGTTTAACTTGTTCACTCTTGGATGTTTGAAGATGATGCCAATTTTTTGGAGAATTAACATGCATTTGCGGTGAATAATAAGCCACTAAAGTAGTCATTCTTTGTAGTGCTAATAAACTGAATTTCGAATTTGATTCATTATTTATATGAGAGCATGTAAGTTTGTTTCCATAGTACGAGGCATCTATTCATCAAGTATACATTGTACATAATTTTGGTATATGGAGATTGGCTCATAAACAAAAGATACAAATTGTAAGTTCGTTTGTCTGGTCGTAATCGGGGTAAATTAGGTCAACTCACTATGAGATTGTAGTATGTCGAGCTCCATGACATGGGTTATTTTTCTTGATTGCCAAAATGAGATTTTGGATTTGACACACTAGTGTGTTCCATGAGATTGGATGCATTGAACAAGACCTGGTGAGAAACCTTTCTATGAATGCTATCGGGGTGATCGATTTTTTCCAAGCTACTAAATTATATAGGTTCTTAATCATCAAATAATAATAAACTCGATCACATGATTAGTTATTGTTAGTTATCAAAAAGTAAGATCTTATTGACGGTCAAGACCCTTGATATCTTAGGTTATTAGTATTTATGACTGTAGAATTAAATAATCTCAATACAGACACCACGATATTTCTTGGAGAGATATATTATCCCCTTGAACTTATTTGATGGGTGTAACTAATAAACATATGGCTATTGTAATTTTACGTAAGACATTGATTTGAAATTGGATTTCATAAGTAGATATGTCGTGATGATCACATAGTTCAAATTTGTGACTCAAGGAATGTAGAAATGTGAAGATATAATCCTAGAGGTCAATAACCTTATACTCCTCTAGATTACACATATTATTCATGGAGCCAAAATGTTGTGCTATGTATGTCAATGATAGGGATGGCAATTTTCCTAGGGGTGGGGGTTTTCCGCTTAAATGGGGTAACAAGAAGGGGTAGGGCTGGGGAATTTGTTGTAGGTCAGGACGGCGATCATGGCCTCCACCCCATTGATAAATCTTTCATTAGAGAAAAAAATATGATATTTTCTCATCTCCTTTCTGAGTTTTTGTCCATCATCTCTCATCTCTATGTTTGTTGTTTGCTGTCCCTAACCTTTCTCTATTTTCCACCTCTTTTAGGTGCATTTGGTACAGAAGATAGTGGCCTACAGCAGGCAACAAGTTAGAGTAAAAAACTATCAATATTTATTTATCATCGGAACAAATTTGTCACCGTTTATTTTGTGGTGTATTTTTGTAAAATGAGATTTGGTAAGTGGGACATTGTTAAGTTGTGTAGCCTAATTATTGCCTTTCACATAGTCATGAGGGATGAGATCGACTCATTATTAACCAATCAGACATGGCAACTGACAAAGTTATAAAGAAGAAATGGACATTTGCAAAATATATGGATTTACCAAATAAGAGAAGAACATAATGGCAGCAAACGATATAAAGCGAAGCTGGTTATAAAGGAATTTCAACAGCAATAATGCATTAAATACATTGAGATTCTTTAGTGTGGTGAAATTAACTACAGTCAAAATAGTGCTTGGACTAATGGTAGAAGAAAACGTGCACCTAGAGCAGTTAGATCTAAAGACAACATTTCTTCATAGAGATTTAGATGAAGAAATTTACATGGTGTAGCCACAAGTTTTCAAAGTACAGAAAAATGAGGAAATGGTTTTGTTGTGAAAATTATGTAATTGATTGCAAGTGAACAATATCGCACACAAGTAATAAAGTAGACCTATTGAATCTGGATTATCGTTCCCACGAAGACTATCTTGTTTATATACTAGTTAAATTAATCTTAATCATAATCTGTTTATAACACTTTCAAATAAATTGATTTGAAAATTTAAACTAGAATTATGAATTTTAGAAGATAATGTGAAAGGAAATATCAAGAATTAAGAAAATATGGTTATTAAAGTGTTTGGATTAACGAATTCACCATAGTTTTCATCTCTAATTTCTCCTCTCAAGATTTCTTCATAATGTTATATTCGGTCGAATTCACGAATTTAACTTAATTTACCTCTCTCGAGTTCAAATTAGTCCTATCGAATTAAGTCAACTTATGAAGTCAAAATAGTCATTAATTAGATGCATTAATTCTCCTAAGAATTCAATTCAAGACTGCGACAATAATAAAAGCATATATCTACCTTTTATCCAATTGTCGAATTTTACTACGTTGTCTAGATTAATAACTTACTTCTCAGTTAATTACAATCCACAATTCAATGAAATAATGGCCAATTATTCCAAGCATTAAGAAAAGAAATAAAATTAAATACTTAATTAATTTATAATTCAAAACTCGAGAGTTGAAATTAAAGAATTAAACTAGGCTATATCGTTCATCCAAACTTTAAATTTAACTACTCATGATTCGGAAAAATAAAGCATTAAAAGATTTGAATACATTACCGAATTTTGAATAAAAGATGAAAATACGTTGAATATCTTGCACCAAGAATTCTTTATCTTCACATTCCAATCTTCAAGATCTTGGTCGTTCTTTGTGTTATTTTCTGTTCTTTCCTCCCTTTTCTATTCTGCTTTCAAAGATTCAACCCCTAATTTGACATAGATTAGGTCTTTATATAGTGTTTACGTCCTTTCTACTCGTTTTAATTGAAAAGGACACAAATACCCCTGAGTTTCAACTTAAAAAAACACCAAAATCACATTTTCTGTTTGCAGCAGTCTAATCGCAGTTTACAAACCGATGCTAGAAGTGGCAAACAGAAAACTTTTTGTCAATTTGCAATTTGGTCCTTAAATTTTCAAAGTTGTATATTTTGGTCGCGTTTTGCTCCAAGTCCTTCAAGATTGATTTCAAAACTTCCAAAAGCTTCCAAATTGGTCCCAAATCCTCTCAAGTCATCCAATTTTGGTCTTTCACAAGTTTTAGAATTGTACAATTCAATCCTCAAACTTTTCGTAAGTTAAAATCTACTCCTGAAGCTTGTGACATTCCTCTAATGGCTCTTTTAATGACTCTTATCACATCTATGCCATCATGTCAATCTTCAAACGCTTCCAATCAACTCCAATTTTCACTTTTTGTTATATTTACCTTCATTTTCGGGTTTTTCCTACAATCACAATATTTTATACGAAATTAAATAGAAATCCGCTCAAATCACAATTAAACAACAAGTTTATAAGCTAGGATAAGTGCGTAAAATACACTTATCAAATACCTCCAAACTTAAACACTTGTTCGTCTCAAGCAAGATTATCTACTTAAACAATCAAGCAAATAATATTAAAATTTACTATAATAGATAGCTTGCCGTATTTGCCTCAATTTTTGAAACAAATCAAACAATTCATAAAAAACTTCTAAATCATACTACCAAAATCAATTTTTATTTATCCAATGCTCAACCGACATATGTGTGTGCGCATAGTCAATCCAATCAACATAAACTTTTAGGTTGATAATATTACACCCCCCAGTCAAATATTTCATTTCTCTCTTGTAAGAATACACACTCTCATATTGATATTCATTCTCTCACCCTAGGTATTAACTCTAAAGTTGCCTTCAAAACACTTATTCTTTTATCGCTCAAACTTTGGTTACATCTAACCAATACAGTTACTATCTAGATCTGTGATGATTTTTCCTTTATTGAATACTTCGACCATCAAGCTTCCACTAGGTAAGTCAAATCCACTAGTTATCTAAATCTCCATGTTATGCACACAAAGGCTCAATCTTGTTTTTGCTTCTTTTTTATTTATTTATTTATTTCTTATCTTATATGTAAGACCTCACTCCCTTAAACTTTCTAGATGACCATTGTAGCGAGCTTTAGGCCGATGACTCCCAAGTCTGATAGACCTTAGGCCATCGAGTTTTGAGAACCCCTAGAGGCTTTATCACTCGAGTCAACTAAGCTACGAAGATAGGTATAAGATAATGTAAGTGTAATGCCTTTAATTTTTTTTGTGCAAGATAAATAAGTGGAGATTAGATTCCTGACATCCAGTCATTGCCTAGATTCCACCTGGTATTCAAATACACTCCACACAAATATTACTCATGCATGGAATCAACACCTATCTAAATACCTTCAGCATTGGTTTAACCACCTCCAAACTATCATTTCAACTGGTTAGGTAATTGAGTTGTCAATTGGTGGTCTTGGTTTTCACAACTTATGTTCACTATTCTTTCATTGTATTCTATTCAATAAACCAACTGAAGGTAGTGATATTCATGACTATTTTGCTCACACTTAATCATATCTCACATGGATAAGTATAGTTTATAAAATTGCACAAGTAGCATCACCTAGTCATAATTCATGAATCGATAACAGTTTCAAATAGATATCATCATTAGCTAGCAAGACTATCCAACATACAAGCACACAAATAAAAATTTTTTTTTAATTCATCCACAACACACACAACAATAACGAAATAATAAATTCACCCTCAAGCTTAAAATCCACATTGTCCTCAATGTGACAAAAGAAAGCGAAATAAATAAAAAAGAAAATAGTTAACCCGAATCAAAAGGCGTGGAGACAACATCGGACTTTTAGCTGATCAGTACACATTGGGATTAGAATGACGATGTGTAGCCTGAAATATAAAAAAAAATTAAATGCACTTAATTACTAAAAATCGGGATATGTGTTCTACTTCCTAATGCAGTCATAAAATTCTACATGCAATGCAATAAATATATAAGAGAGAGAATTATGGGTTGCCTCCCATTAAGCGCTTGATTTATAGTCTAGAGCTCGACTATTTGCAAGTATCATTTATGGAGGCTTGATTTGGGCTTTGGAAGTCTTGAAATGATTGCAATTACCAGCTTTGCATGATTTATCCTTTGCTCTCCATATTTTAAATCGGCCCTTTTCATCTTTAATTGCTGCAACTAGTCCACTTGTATCCAGTTTACAGTTCTCTTGGCCAATTTTTACCACTTCATCGACTCTAAAACACTCTTCGAGGTCAACTGGTTGCTCGAGTACGGTGTACATACTGAATACTGCTCGTTCATCATCCTGTACCCTCAAGATTAGCTCACATTTTTCAACATCAATAAGGGTTCGACTCGTCGCTAAGAATGGTCGCCCCAATATGACTGGCATATCTCAGTTCTCTTCGATATCAAGGACAATGAAGTCAACCATAAAGAAAAACTTATCCACCTTGACGAGCACATCTTCTACCACACCCCGTGGGCGCTTGATTGATCTATCAACAAGCTGCAGAGATACAGTTGTTGCTTTTACTTCTTCTAAACATAATCTCCTGTGGACAGAAATGGGCATCAAATTAACACTTGCACCTAAATCACATAAAGCATTAAAATTATAAAATTTTCTAATTGTACAAGGTAATTTAAAACTCCCAGGATCTTTTAATTTCGAAGGCAACTTATTTAGCATAATAGCGCTACACTCCTCAGTTAAAACTACTGTCTCGTATTCCTCTAGTTTTCTCTTCTTGGACAATATTTCTTTCATAAATTTTAAGTACAATGGCATCTGGGCTAACGCTTCGACGAACGGAATGTTGATGTATAGTTTCTTGAAGACTTCAAGAAATTTTCCAAACTGCTTGTCGAGCTTGTGCTTCTGCGACCTCTAAGAAAAAATGTATTGGTGACACATAAGCTTTGACAGGAATTGGCACCCTCACTTTTGATGATTCAGCAGATTCTTTTGAAACTTTTTCTTTTGATTTCGCATGTTGTTGTCCAGTTTCTTATTCCTCAATTACCAACTGTTTGTCATTTTTCTCTGGTCTTTTCACATGAATTTCTGGCAGTTGTACACCGCTCCTAGTAGTGATTGTATTTACCTGTTCTTTTGGAATTGTCACTGTATTGCTAAGTAGAGTACCTGGTTTCCTATTTGACAGTTGCATTACTAACTGGCCAATCTAAGTCTCTAATTTTCTGATACATGCCTGTTGATTCTGATAGTTTGTGTCCAGCCGCTCCAATAATTTATCAATTTTTTGCATATACTGTCAAAACATATCTCCCAAACTTGGTCTTCTTTCTTGCTGAGCATTATAGGCATTGCTACTTTGTTGATTTTCAGACCATATAAAATTTGGATGTTGCTTCCAACCTGAATTGTATGTTTGTGAATATGGATTATACTGCTGATGTGTATTATTCTGCACAAAATTGACATATTTTGGAGAGGCCAATAACATACAATCTGATGTTGAGTGGTTAGCCCCACAGTTTTTGTACATGATGGTTGTTTGGATTGCATTAACTCCTTGTGTTTGGATTGCATTAACTCCACCTGCTTTGTCAATGCAGCAAGTTGTGCATTAGTAGCAAATTGACCGTCAATCTCATGTATACCTGTTACTTTTTTTGGAGTGGTACGATCAGATGAAAACATGGTATGTGTATTTGCAATCAGCTCATATAGATCCCATGCTTCGTTGACAATTTTATTTGCAATGGACCCGTTTGTAGAAGAGTCCACTGTCGAGTTGGACTGAGGAGATAGTCCAGAGTAAAAATATTGAGCTTGTTGGCCCTTTTTAATGCCATGGTTTGGACATTATCTAAGCAATTTCTTGAATTTGTCCCAAGCTTCATGATACTTTTCCCCCTCCATTTGCTGAAGGGTAGAGATTTTCAGTTTCATCTTGGCTACTTTAGCTAGCAAAAAATATTTGTTACAGAATTTTCTAGCTAAGTCATCCCACGTGGTGATACTAGCATGTGGTTCTGAGTCCAGCCATTCTAGAGCCCCATCCCTCAATGTATAAGGGAATAACCTCAGTCTGATTGCATCATCATTCACTCTTTGAAACTGAAAGGTTTGGCACATCCCTATGAATCTGGAAAGATGAGTATTCAAATTTTCATGTGCCTTTCCACAGAATTGCAAGTTATTGTTGAAGAGATTGATCATATCGGCCCTCAAAAGCATAATAAACTATGCTTGAATGATCAGGATCTGCTGCCAGAGTTCAGAATTGAGTCATTGGCATATTTCCATCATTTTCTTTTTCATCATAATGTTGCTGAATTTGCTGAGCTGCCAATCGGGATGCTTCTTGTTCAACTTCTCTTCTTACTAGTGCATCTGCCATTTGAATTTATTGCTGATCTTTCTGTTTTTGGTTGTGTTATTTGTGTCTTCTTTAGAAAGTACGTTCAATCTCAAGATCGAAAGTCTCAAGATTGCCGCCCTGTGTACGGAGCATGCAACGAACACCTTTTTTGTAGTAAGAAAACAAAGAAGAAAAATAAAAATTATAATAAAAAAACTTATAATAAAAACAATAATAAAAAAATAAAAAATAAAACTAACACTAACGATTAATCTAAACTAATATCAAATAAGAATATTCCCCAGCAACGACACCAAAAACTTGTTGTGAAAATTATGTAATTGATTGCAAGTGAACAATATCGCACACAAGTAATAAAATTGACCTATTGAGTCTGGATTATTGTTCCCACGAAGACTATCTTATTTATATACTAGTTAAATTAATCTTAATCCTAATATGTTTAAAACACTTTAAAATAAATTGATTTGAAGATTTAAACTAAAACTATGAATATTAGAAAATAATGTGAAAGAAAATATCAAGAATTAAGAAAATATGGTTATTAAAGTGTTTGGATTAAAGAATTCCCTATAGTTTTCATCCCTAATTTCTCCTCTCAAGATTTCTTCCTAATGTTGTATTCGGTCGAATTCACAAATTTAACCTTATTTACTTCTCTCGAGTTCAAATTAGTCCTATGTAATTAAGTCAACTTATAAAGTCAGAATAATCTTTAATTAGATGCATTAATTCTCCTAAGAATTCAATTCAAGACCGCAACAATAATAAAAGCGTATCTCGGCCTTTTATCCAATTGTCGAATTTTACTACATGGTCTACATTAATAATTTACTTCTGAGTTCATTACCATCCACAATTCAATAAAATAATGGCCAATTATTTCAAGCATTAAGAAAAGAAATAAAATCATATACTTAATTAATTTATAATTCAAAACTTAATAGTCGAAATTAAAGAATTAAACTAGGCTACATCGTTCATCCAAACTTTAAATTTAGCTACTCATGATTCGGGAGAAAGAAAGCATTAAAAGATTTGAATACATAACCAGATTTTGAATAAAATATGAAAAGACGTTGAATATCTTGCACTAAGAATTCTTTATCTTCACGTTTCAATCTTCAAGATCTTGGTCGTTCTTCGCCATTCTTTCTTCCCTTTTCTATTCTACTCTCAAAGATTCAACCCCTAATTTGACCTAGACTAGGTCTTTATATAGTGTTTACGTCCCTCCAACTCGCTTTAATTGAAAAGGACACATATATCCTTGAGTTTCAACTTAAAAAACACCAAAATTGCATTTTTCTGTTTGCAAACTGCTGCTGGACATTGGTAAACAGAAATTTTTTCGTTAATTTGCAATTTGGTCCCTGGACTTTCAAAGTTGTATATTTTGGTCGCTTTTTGCTCCAAGTCTTTCAAGATTGATTTCAAAACTTCCAAAAGCTTCCAAAATTGGTCCCAAAACCTCTTAAGTCATCCAAATTTGGTCTTTCACAAGTTTTAGAAGTGTACAATTCAGTCTTCAAACTTTTCGTAAGGTAAAATCCACTCCCAAAACATGTAACATTCATTTAATGGCTCTTTTAATGGTTCTTATCACATCCATTCCATCATATCAATCTTCAAACGCTTCCAATCAACTCCAATTAAGCTCCAATTCTCACTTTTTGTTATATTTACTTTCATTTTCGGGTTTTTCCTACAATCACAATATTTTATACGAAATTAAATAGAAATCTGCTCAAATCACAATTAAAAACAAGTTTATAAGCTAGGATAAGTGTGTAAAATACGCTCATCAAGTTTGTAGACTTCAAAAGAGCTGGTATGGTCTTAAACAAGCTCCGACGCTGTAGTATAAGAAGTTCGATGGTCTTATGGGTAGCAATGGTTTCTTGAATAGTCACTCTCTACAGAGCAGGAGCAGGCCCACATACTTAATATGCATTATGCATCTGCTATTTAGAGTCTCATGTATGGCATGATGTGTACGAGACTGGACATAGTACATATAGTGTGAGTTGTGAGTAGATATATGAGCAATCTGGAAAACAACATTGGGAAGCAGTAAAGTGGATTCTCATGTACTTGAGAGGTACTATAGATTCAGCCTTGTGTTTCAAGAAATAAGGCTTGGGATTACAGGGCTATGTAGCATTATGTCTTAGAATATTGATGACAGGAAGTGTACTACTGGATATGTATACACATTGAGTTGTATAGCAGTTAGTTGGGTGTCGAAGTTGTAGAAGACAGTTGTTGTTTCCACTACTGAAGTAGAGTATATTGCCTTGACCGAACCTAGCAAAGAGATGATATAGTTGCAATCTTTCTTGGAGAATTGGGTCACAAGTATGGGAAGAATGTGTTGCATTGTGACAGTCAAAGTGCTATTCACTTAACAAAAAATTATGTCTATCATGCGAGTAAAAAGCATATACATGTTTGTTTTCACTTTATCAGATCAATTTTGGATGATGGAATCTTGGCACTTGAGAAGATTCAAGGAAGTTAAAATTTGGCTGACATGCTAAAGAAAATTGTTTCGATCGAGAAACTAAGTTTTTGCACAACTTCAATTGGACTTATCACTTGAGGATTAAGGAGTTGTTGCCTCTGTAGATGAGTCATGCTTGTAGATTAATCTCAAAGTGGAAGATTGTTAAGTTATGGAGCCTAATTATTGCCTTTCATGGAGTTGTTCATAGTTGGAATTGGGCGGAAAGTCTCCCTCCCAGGTGGAGCCCCCAACCAAAATTTCACTAAAGCTGGTTTAGAAATTTCACATTTGTAATTTCGATTGTCCTAATTTTTCTTATAAATGGGAAGCCATCATTAGGATTTTATATATCACCAAGCAAAGTGGAGAAGATAAGTTGAAGGTTTAGATTTCTTTTATAAACAACTCTTTTAATATAGTGAATTACAGTAGTGGTGGGAGGGGACGTAATCTCACAGACAGACTTGGTCCTTCGCACGGTCACTTTTCAACATTGTGATTTCTAATTGGATTAATATAGATATATAGATCTTTGATTTCTTTTGTGCAGACATCCAAAAGTTCTTTGTTCATTTGAATTGGCTTTGTTTTTGTAGGTATTTGTTTTTCACTAAAATTGAGGATATAGAGAAGAGTAACGATGTGTTTCTTGCTATTCCAAAAGGCATTTGGAATGGTGGAACAAACTTCTGTCCTAATGGCTTCGTCAATTTTAGCAATTTGATCTTTTATTTGCTGGTTTTCTAATTGTTCTATCACCCTTGAAAACTTAATATATTCTTTTAGATATTTAATGTGTTGTTTTTTGAGATTTATATTATTGATAATCTTTGTTATTGAATGTTATTTGATAAGATTTATATCCCTAATTGAAGGAGGATTGGTGAATTCGAAGAATATCACTTGATCGAGATATTTGGATTTTAATCCTTTTTCAGTAACTGAAATTGGATATAATTAAACAAGAAAGGGAGTACCAAGAATAACTTCTTGGTCAAGATCTTTGACCAGGTAGAAACTACTTTTGAAACATATGTTTCCATTATAAACGTGGGCTTTTGTTAGATTGTAATTGATATTAAGGCTTTTGCCACTAGTACCATAAAGGTTTTCAATGGTTTTTTCAAAGTATTTGGTTGGGACGAGACCTTCCCTAATACAGTTTTGATCGGCACCCGAGTCTAGAAGGACTCTGGTTTTGATTTTATATTCTTTGTTGATAATAATTGTTGCAGAAGTATACCATTTTTGTAAACGAATTTGACTAATGACATTCATTGAGTTTTCTTCCTCAACAGGGGTTTGTATTTGGAAAGGAATTTGACTAGTCCTTTCATCTTCAGAAGAGGAAGTAGAAGACGAAGATCTAGATGAAGAGGATTGAAGCTTAGCCTTTCCTTTTCCTAGAGAATGAGAGTAAGCTTTAATAATTGAAACTTCAAATTTGAGATCAATCAACTGTTTTTCGAGTTGAGATATTTGTCCTTTCATTTGGTTGACTTCTCTACGTAAATATTGACTTGAGGAAAGTTTATTAGGTTTTTTAAACCTATCGAAACAATCTTTGATATTATAATTTATTTGAGGATTCCTTTCTTCTTGTTTTTCTTCTGGTTCAATCAAAAGGTTAATTTTTTTTTTTAAAACCAGGGTCTTGAATTTGATTAATAATTTCTTGTATTAGCTTCTTTTGTAAAGTCAAAACATTGATTGAATTAGTTTAAAAGATACAATTATCTTTGCAATTGCAGATTTTCTTTGAACTAAAAGATTGAGAAGAGGAAGATGATTCATTGCTATAGTCAGAGTCTTCTTGAAGATTGTAAATAAAATCTTCGGATTCAAATGAATCAGATGAGTTGATGAGGTTTAAAAGATGGACTTTTAGTTCATTATCAATTTGGATATTATCGATCTTTTTCTTCAGAGGACACTTGTTAGCATAATGTCCTTTATTTTGACATTTCCAACAAGTAGTGTTTGAAGGATCTCGAAGAGGAGGATCTTTAGAGGACCTATCCTTTTTGAAGTCATCACGTTTTCTTTTATATTTATTATATTTGTAAAATCTTTTAGGATTTTTTTTTGTTTTTTGTAGTAATCTGGTGTGAAGGCCTTTTTATGTTTGAAATGTTTTTGGAATTTTTTAAAACTTCTAGAATGAGGATGAATACGTTCGTATCCATATTGTTCGCAGAAAGAACCAAGTTCTTTCCTTCCTTCCATTCGATCAGACTTAAGTTTTACTTTGAGTTTTAGATCATTGCAAAAGGATAATCCTTCTTTATTGATGAATCCAATAAGTTGACCATAAGTGAGATCTTCATATGGCATCATTGAAAATTTATCTTTGATAGTTTTACGAACCCGTTCAGCGAAAAGCTTAGGGAGACCTGCAATAAATCTTTCTTTCTAGAAAGTTGAATTACAGTCTTCTCTTAGCATGACCTTTTGGAGGAAAACGTCTTTATACCATCTCAAATCTTGTAATTTTGGACATGTAAGATTCATAAGGAGTTCAGAGGATTTTTCCATGAAGGAAGAAGGTTCTTCTACAAAATGTTTGATTATGGTATAGAAGAGTGTAAAAACGGCATCTTGTTTAGTTGGATCAAGATGGTTATCACCTTCTTTTTTGACAGAAGTAAAGATTTTATCACGTTCTTCTTGAGTAAGGTAGTTAAACCACCAATGTTTTAATTGACCGGAAAAACCACAAGCTAAATTTGTGGCTGCGACTTTGTCAGAATTTCCTTGAGCAGTATAGGTATAAGATGCCATTGACATTTCTGTAACCGTTTGAAGGATTTGTTGTTTGGTCATACCATCGATATTCCAAGTTACGATTTCGAGACCAGAAAAGGACTTTTGAGGACGTTGAGGCTCTTCACTGAGCATGTCAGGAAAAGTCGGCCTTTGATAATAAGTTGGAAGACTATGAGTTCCATAATTTCCTCGTTTGAGTTTGTTTATTTTTAATTCTTCAAATTAGTTTTGAATCTCATTAATAGAGTCAATAACATTGATTCTACTAGTAGATTCTTTGTTCTGAAGTTGTTTGATTATTTCTTGAAAGACATCAGAGGACTTAGAGCCAAATTGAGTTTTTTATGTATTAGGTTTGAAAAGAGTTTTGGTACTTAACTTTTCTTTATCTTTATCTTTTGGTTCATTTTCAATTTTTTCAGTTTTGACTGGTTGATCTAATTGATTCAATTGAGTAGCAACAGAATGGAGAATGATATTTGTATAATTGTTTTGTTGTTGAATATTTTTGATATCTTTAATTGTCGGGTTTTCATTTGCTGATTTATCATAAAAAAATTTAAGAGGAGAGGCAAGAACTTTGACATCTCCTTTAGGAACAAGAGTCCCGCTAAGGTGGTCCCGTTGAGCTTGGGTATTACGTCAACCAACCTATTATCTTTATTTTCCAGAAGTCAGGTATCAAACTTTGTTCATCATGTCTTGGTCTAGGTCTTGGTTCAATAGATCTCGAAGCATGAGTAGTTCAAGTAGAGATCTCTTCAATAATGATGATGAAAATGAAGAAATTGATAAAAGACAAGAAAGCCTCAATGTTAGAGAAGTCCAAATTGCAGAAATAGAACAAAGATTACAAAACTGGTCAATACCAAAAGTAGATCAAAAAACTATATAACAAATAGGAACATTTGATTTTAAAACTGATTATGCTATCAAAACATGTGAACAATCTATATCAATTAAACAAAATTCTGATACTTTAAGATTATTCTCAAGAGAAACAATCCTAAGTCATAGACAAAAATACAAGTATTTACATGTTGGTTTAGTTCAAGTTGCTATTAAACCCTTGTTTAGGCTTGGATTAGACATCCCAATATGAATTACTCTTGAGATAAGAGATGGTCAAAATTGAAAAATCTTTATTATCAATAATCGATTCCAATCTTGAAACTGGTCCAGTTTACTGTAACTGATTTTCAAACTTCTCTATGGATCTCTCTGTCGAATCAATAATGAAATCTTTATGTTTAGATATACAAACAAAAAATTTGGATATGGATGTTAGATCAAAAGCTATTTGTATCATCTACCGTATCTATTACAAAGTGATGAGTACAAATATGTTAACTTAAGGGCCAACTTTCTATGATTTTTCCAACTCATGGATCCTCACAATTTTGTTGTGATTATGATCAAGATCGGTCCATTTATTGAGAAAAACAAAAGATTATGTCTTAATCACACAATCAATTATTAAGAAATATAATTTCATACTACCATACTGTGGCTTTAAATTCTAGGGCTTAGGCTCTTGTAGTGGAGGTAAATCAACTTTCAATAGTAGTGAAATTATCTATATCTGTTTGTTTCGATAATAGCGTCGTTAGTGGAAAAAATAAGAATTTTTCGTGAACACTCAATCAGAAAAGCGAAAGTTTCAAGGATCAAAGGGTTGAATAGAGGTCGAATCATAACAAATTTAATTAATTAAATAAATAAGTAAACCTTAGTTAATATATACATGGTCTTTATTATTTAAACCTTAAGTCTAATAAAATTGTTATTCTTTTTTTTTAAACAAACAAAAAAGCCAAGTGCCAACCCGTGCCTGGGTCAATTGCATCCGGGTTGAACCAACCTCAGGATAAGGTTTTGTACCAATTTTTGCTAAATGTGTTTTATCCTATAACTAGACTTGTTTCTAGTCAAGTTCTCGATTGAACAGGCCAAGTCGATTCAAGTTTGGCAATTTTGTTGATTCAAAGTTTGGCAATTTTGTTTGTTAATATTTATGTTATTTTATTGAAGTCTTGTGCTTTTTGGTGTTAAGAGAAGTGACTCTTACCTTTAAAAAGAAAAATACATAATACTAATAAGACTTATTCATGGAATCTACGTTTAGGTCATATTAATCTCACTATGATCCAAAACTAGTCATAGTCAACTATCGGCTTTTAAGTTCATTAGAAATTAGGACACTTCGAAGGTAAGATGACCAAATGGCCCTTAAATGCTAAGGAACATGTGAGTTTTAATATTATTTATATTGATTAATGAGTAATTTGAGAAATTTTTAAAATGAGGGTTATGGTATAAATTAGAGACAAGAATAAAAGAGGATTGAGAGAGTCAAAACTCAAGTGTTTAAATTTATTATAACAATAATTCTTATTTTTTAATAGAATACACTCTAGAGACAACTATATAGAGATAAGACCGAATGGTAACATTTCCCTTTGAATGATTATTTACACAATAATTGTCTAATTAAAAATATTGTTTGACAAAAATTCAATGAGACAAAAATACTAAACAAATGGAAAAAAATATTATCAAAAATTTGGAGTAATCAAATGATGCCTCGTTAAAACCTTATCAGAAAAACCCTATTGGACAAAATCTGAGTGAAGAAAAAGAGTATACTCCCCCTGATTTCAATTAATGAAAATCTTTTTATCAAGCTATCCATATCTTGTGTATCAATATCTTCATTCCACCATCTTTCTAAAACTTTATAAATCAATTATGTTGAAATATGTTCGATGTTGTTATCTTGTTATAGCCTCCAAGCAGTACCATCTTCATACAAGATATTCATCTATCACTGTTTGATTATAGTCACTATAAAGGTCTAATGCAATTAAATTTTAAACAGATCTTGTTGTTGATCCCTTCAGGTGTGTCATATACAATACAACACATGAGAGTATAATCATAAAATTATGTTGAGGGTAAATGTATTATAGATTATAGACATCCATAACTATAATATTTATAACACTTCCCATTGGATGTCTTTTATACAAAGAATATGTCGCATCAAAACCTTACTAGGAAAAACCATGTAGGAAAAATCGTAGTGAAGGAAAAAGACTAAATTATTTTTTTGAATACGCTACAAAAGTTGCCTCATTAAAAACCTTACCATGAAAACTTAATGGGACAAAACCTCGGTCAAGGAAAAAAAAGTACAACGCGTTTTTACTCCCCCTCATAATAATATCACTTGGGATTTGTTCTTTGATCGATTAAGTTTCTCGAAAATTTGAACTATATGCTTCACGCATTTTAAATCCTCCAGATTTATATAACTAGTATTGTTTGTCATGCAATATGAGTTGGTTATAACCATATTCATTAGACGCATATCAAGTTTCATGCATTGACAGACTAACAAGATATCGACTTGTAGTTGCATCCACCATAGAAGAATTGTATATTTATATAAGTTTTTACAAAAGCCATTATGTTGAAAGTCGTGTATTACATCTTACAACTTTATTTTTCGCATAAGTAGTAAAAACTTTACACCTTTAGGTGTTTGGACTACAAGTCCAAAAACTTCAAACTTCTCTAATAACTTCAATTTCGTCTGGATTACGTCTTTTTATTTTTAGCCAATCATCTCTACAAAACATTCTTCGACAGATTTCAGTTCATTATCCTCAGTTTCAATTAAAATAATGAGGGCCACATTAGTTTTTTTATATGTTGTTGACTACTATCTATTTTTTATTCCATTTCATTCTCCATAACCGCATAACTTATCGAGATCTCTTCATTTCTAATATTTCAGGTAGCTGAATCTCTTATGGGATTTTATAATTAGTTATTTCTATATGCTCTATTTTTCTTTTCAGGATTTTTGTTTTGAAATCAAATGCCACCACGCTTCAGGCAAGCCATTAATTTACTGGATATAATATTAACGGATTGTCTTTCCAGGACGTCAATTCGATTTGAAGTATTTACAACTGGTATATTAGATTTGGTTAATCCATTTGGTAAGTAAATGTATTTATCAATTGTATAACTTTCAAACGAATGATCTGATGAACTTCTAGTTCGTATTGTCTTGTGCAAGAATCTAGAAAACATAATATGAAGTATTTTAATGTATTTTTTAGCTCTTAGTTTCTCTCCTAACGTTGAGAAAATTAACTTATCAAAATGACAGTAGGCATACAACACTGTATAATATCACTTTTCAGGGGATTCAAACCCAATATATATTCTCAGCTTCTTTAAAGACCTATATTTGTGTAGTGTGGTGGACAAATTAAGATATATATTGCACAACTAAAGAAAATGAGATGGAAAATATAAGATTCCTAACCATAAGCCAACTATGGGGAGAACTTGATGGCGTATCGCTACATGTAAAATAGCATTCCGTAAGAAGAGATTGAAGCATTTTGTTATGAATGGTAATGGTTTAGCAATTCTCTAAAAGTGTTAATAAATATACTACTAAACCACGGACAATAAGTTGTTCCACCATTATCCCAACTAATAATCATCAAAAGTTTTTTGGATGTAAACTCACTAGCATTATCAAGATGAAGTGTCTTAATTCGTAATCAAATAATTGAGTAAATAATCTCTCAAATGCCAGGTTGCAAGTGTGCAATAAACAAAAGTGTGACAATCTAGTGAATCCATCTATTAATATCAAAAATTTCTAGATGGTCTACATGGAGGGTAAGTGGTCCCACAAAGTTTACCCTAAATTTTTTCCAAAAATATCGAGAATTGAGTCCCAATTTTAATTAGTGATACAATGATCAATTTGTCTGAGAACAAGCAGCACATGAGAATTCAATATATTGAAGACAAATTTGTATGTGCAATAGATATACACACGAATTCTCAATAAAATTTCACATTGTTGTTGATCTAGAACGGTCTAACCGATAATGTCAATCAATAAAATTTTGAGTAGTTGAACTTCTAATTGAATATAATGTAGCGAGTATATTTTTCATTTATTTGGAGAAAAAATAACTATGTCATATTTTTCATCTTATTATATTGGATTTCTTAATTAATATAACTGATTTTTAATGTTAAAAGAGCAAGTCAACATTTTCGTTATGACTGGTCTGGATAACGCCAGTTCTGACTGACCGCGTTGATAAGTAGATTAATTTTTCAGATCAGTAAAGTTGCGATTTTATTCTGTTACCATACACGATATATTCTGATCTCGTGAATATTATTTACAGCTTATTTTGTAGGTTAAAAAATCTTTTATTATTCTCCTAGATTTGTTTAGGAATGAAATATTTAAAGATAAATCTTGAGTTTTCTAAATTATTTTCTTCTACAAATCTAAGAATATCTTTCTATATATTCTTTCCTACTAATTGTCTTCCCATTCTTGTTGCAGATTTTTAGGTAAGAAAAAATTCCTAATTTGATTTCTACTTTAATTATAAGTAAGAGTACAAATCAATAAGGAATTAACACTTTGAAAAATATTTTTGTGTTCTTGTTCCATAAGCTTCAAACCGTCTGTAAGAACAAGGCATCAAGCTTCATTGATTCAACTTTCAAAGCAAAAAAGTTTTCTTCAAACTCATTGAAGAATCAAAAACAAATTGGTGCTCAACGAACAATTCCATATCTTGTTTAAGCTACTTGACGTGAAGTTAAGAACGGGGGTTCTTAATCAAAGTGGTGGTTGCGGTCAAGTACAATAGGGAAGTGACGATAAAGTCAATACCAGTGGGTTTGATTCCACTTCATCAACAAGTCAGAAGAAGAAGTATCAAAGTGAGTTAATCTGTTTTCTTTTGATTGTTATTTTGTTAATTTTGCGAAATTACAAAAATTGATACTATTATATTTTTAAACAAGATTATTAGTGGATTGTTTTTACTCATGGCATAGGGGCCCGTGGATGTTTTTCTTCGGGGTTTACCACGTTACATCTTGTGTTCGTATTTAATTTTTTAAATTCTGCACTTAACAAGATTAGGTAAACGAACACTATGCTGCGAGTCAGAACTGTTATTATTGTCACTCACCAGTTCTGACTACAATGTGTCCACTGCTTGTTTAATTAAGATTAAAATTAATATTAATTTAATTAATCTAGGTTTTAGAACTTTCAACTGGTATCAGAACGGGTTCACTTTTTAAAGTGCGATGTGAAAAAACCTAGATATAGACGGAGCTCCGTTTAGACCACCGGTTTTAGATGGTACTATTATGCCTATTGGAAAATTAATATTCAAGTTTATATCCAATCCCTTGATGAAAAAGCTTGGCACTTTATTATCCATGGCTATAAAACTCCCACCATTATTGAAAATGGTGTAGAAAGAGAAAAAAAAGGCAGACGAGTGGACTACAACTGATTTTAATTATACTAATTAGAATTCCAAACCTTTATGTGCCATATTCTCCTTTGTAGATTCTAATCAATTTCGTTTGATCTCTACTTGTCAGGTTGCTAAAAAATCTTGGGACATATTACAGATTGCTCACGAATGAACCTCTATTGTCAAGTCATCCAAGCTTCAAATTCTTACACTTGAATTTGAACAACTGTCCATGAGAGATGATGAAAAGTTCAAAGACTTCTATGCAAAACTCGGTGACATCACCAATACAGCTTATACATTGGGAAAGAAATACTCATAGAGTAAAATTGTAAAGAAATTTCTCAGATCCTTACCTGATCGTTTTCACTCCAAAGTAACTACAATTGAAGAAAGCAAGGAGATTGAGAAAATGAAGGTTGAAGAATTGGTGGGATCATTGATGATATATGAACTACATCTACAAAGGAGGAGGAAAGAAAAGAGATCTGGTATTGCCTTCAAAATTGAAAAAGATGAAGAAGAATTGATGGTGAAGAAAGTGAAACTGATGAAAACACGGCCATACTTACCAAACAATTTAAAAAGTTTTTAAAAGGAAATCAGAAAGGCAAAAACTTGAATACCCCACTCCAACAAAAGAAAAGATTTTTGAACAACACAAAACAAAACCCCACTACATCTATAAATAGATCTGACAATCGAATTCAATGCCATGAGTGTAAGGGCTTTGGACACATTACTTCTGAATGTGCAAATACTCTAAAAAAATCTCGTACCAAGAAGGCTATGAATATTACTTAGAGTGAAGATGATGAAAAGGATTTAGACTCAGATGAGGACGATAGAACTACTGATGATCAGGTAACGTCTCTCACTGTAAACTTACATTTTGGTACTGACTGCGTGCAATAATTGCAGGTTCTGATTCCTTGATTACAACATCTGAAGAACCAAACCGTGTATGTTATAATTGCATCAGTGTGAACAAACAATTAAAAGACAAACAAGAGAATAATTTTTCTATTCATGTCAAGATGGAATTTTTGGAAGATGATAAAGCAGCAGTTGATTCTAAAAATGACACTCTAACCAATCTCTTAAAAGAGAAGGACGATCAAATTGTGAATCTTCTTGATGAATTAGAAAAATCAAAAGAAATGGTCAAACAACTAACAATTGGAGCCTCTCACTTGAGTGAAACCCTAAGCTATGGAAGAACTCCAAACGTCAGAGAATATTTGGGATATGTTGGAAAAGGTAAAAGAAAAGTTAAAAATCAAATCAACTTCATCAAAAAAACACAGCCTACTGTATTTTCAGACAAAACCGCTCCCATTGCCGTCAGGACTGAGGCTGACCTGCCTATGCAGGTTCTGACCGATACCAAGACTCAAAAACTGTCACGACCATCAGTCATACAACCAATGTATCAATTCTCAATACAGAGAGGTAAATCAAATTACTTTGTAAAATATTGCATCTGTGGTCATCTAAGACACGACTCTTTTCATTGTTTATATGGTAAAAACTTGGTTAATAGACAAATGAGACACCATAGCAACACCAAAGTAAGCCAAATTTGGGCTAAAAATGGTAATTTAAATTGTTATATGGTTGATGTTGCTTATAAAACTTTTATTCATAACTCTTGGTATTTTGACAGTGGTTGCTCTAGACATATGACTTGTAATCAATCTTATCTAACTAACTACAAGAGTCATGCAGGTGGTCTAGTCACTTTTGGTAATGGATCATACAGTAAAATTGAAGGTGTAGGCACTATTCTAATTGATGGATTCTCTCAATTGAAAGAAGTTCTTTTTGTTGTAGGTTTGAAAGCCAACTTGATTAGTATAGGCCAACTCTGTAACGATAAACACTTAGTTATGTTCTCAAAAAATTCTTGTAAAGTCATGAAATATGATAGTAGTTGCATTCTACATGGCACTAGGTATAGTGATAAATGTTATCTTCTTGACACCAAAATTACTTGTCATATTTCAAAGACTGAATCTACCGAGTTGTGGCACAAACGGTTGGGACATTTAAACTATAGTGATCTGTTGAGACTAACAAAATTGAATGTAGTACGAAGCGTTCCTAAGCTTACTAAAAAATCAGAAGGATTATGTAATTCGTGCCTAAAAGGTAAGCAAACCAAAAGTACTCACAAGCAAGGTAAGTTTCTTACTACATCTCATGTATTAGAATTACTTCACATGGATTTAATGGGACATATTCAAGCTAAAAGTATTGGTGGCAAGAAGTATATTTAGGTCTGCGTTGATGATTTTTTTAGATATACTTGGGTAGATTTCTTGAGAGAAAAATCTGATGTTTTCGAAAGATTTAAATTTTTGCACCTAAAATTAACAACGGAAAAATATTTTGAGGGAATAAAAATATTGAGGATTAGAAGCGATCATGTGAGGGAGTTTGAAAATACTAATTTCTCTACATTCTGTTATCAAAATGGTATTTGTCATGAATTCTCTGCTCCTAAAACCCCTGAACAAAATGAAGTTGTAGAAAGGAAAAATAGGTCTTTACAAGAGATGGGTAGAGTAATGCTAAACACTAAAAAACTTCATGTTAAATTGTGGGGTGAATCTATTAATACTGCTTGTTATATTTTGAATTGTGTGTCTTTAAGAACATCAACCACTCAAACTCCTTATGAAATCTGGAAAAGGAAGACAATTGAATCTCAAATATTTCCATAACTTCGGTAGCAAATGCTATATTTTAAATGATCGGGAATATTTGGATTCAAAAAGTGATGAGGGGGTGTTTATTGGTTATTCTGAGAACAGCCGAGCATATAGAAATTTTAACATGCGTATTCAGAATATCATTGAATCAATCAATGTAAAAATTGATGACACTATTGATTTTTCATCTTATTCACAGGAGCCTAATATTCAGACCTTGGAAGAACATGTTGGTGGACATCAACATACTCAAGACAATCATGTGCCTGCACCATACAGTGATAAACAGACGGAACAGCCAGCATCATGTTATGGTATCTCTGCCCCTGATCCTGGAAGTTTTGACACACTAAATACAAATAATGAACAGAACATGAGAAGGCAACCTCCTTCTTGGATACAGAAAGCACACTCATTGGGCAATGTTCTCTCAGATTCTGGAGATGGTATGATTACTAAGAGGAGGCTTGCTAATGAACTTGGAAATGTTTGTTACACTTCACAAATTGAACCCACAAATATAAATGAAGCAATTATTGATGAAAATTAAGTTCTAGCCATACATAAAGAGCTAGCTCAATTTGACAGAAATGAAGTGTGGGAACTTTTACCTCGGCCAAAGGACACAAATGTGATCAGGACAAAGTGGATATTCAAAAATAAATCAGATGAACATGGACAAAGTGGATATTCAAAAATAAATCAGATGAACATGGCAACATAGTCAGAAACAAGGCATGCTTGGTTGCACAGGGATACACTCAACTAGAATGAGTGGATTTTGATGAAACATTTGCATCTATGGCTCAACTTGAATCCATTAGATTTTTACTATCTGTGGCATGTCAAATTAGGTTCAAATTGTACCAAATGGATGTCAAAAGTGCCTTTCTGAATGGAATTCTTAATGAAGAAGTCTATGTTGAGCAGCCTAAGGGATTTTTTGATCCTTATTCTCCCGACCATGTGTTTAAATTGAAAAATGCTATATACGGACTAAAGCAAGCGACACGTGCTTGGTATGAACGATTGACCATGTTCTTGTTGGAACAAGGCTACAAGAGAGGAGGAGTTGACAAAACTTTATTCATCAAACATTTCAAAACTGGATTAACAGTTGCACAAATCTACGTCGATGATATTTGTTTGGTTCTTCGCTAGAAACAAAATCCAAGGAGTTTGTTACACTTATGCAAAATGAATTCAAAATGAGTGGGGTTGGTGAACTAAATTTCTTTTTAGGTTTGTAGATCAAACAAGTTGGATCAGGGATTTTTATCTCACAAGCCAAGTATGCTAAAAATCTGGTGAAGAAGTTCGGCCTTGAACAAACCAAGTCAGTCAGAACTCTCATCGCCACGTCCTTGAAAATCTCCAGAGATGACAAGGGCAAGGAGGTTGACTCTAGCTTGTACAGAAGCATGATAGGCAGTTTACTATACCTGACTACAAGCCGTCCTGACATATCATTTAGTGTTGGAGTTTGTGCGCGTTATCAGGCCAAACCAAAAGAATCACATCTTGCAGCAGTGAAGCGAATTATTCACTATATTAACTGTACTTCTAATTTTGGTTTATGGCATACTAATAATACTAATTCTCATCTTGCAAGATACACTGGTACTGACTGGGCTAAAAACATGGATGATAGGAAAAGCACGAGTGGAGGATGTTTCTACATTGGTAACAATCTCATTGCATGGTTAAGTAAGAAACAAAACTCTATTTCCTTATCTACTGCAGAAGCTGAGTATATTGCTATGGGTAGTTGTTGCACTCAGCTACTCTAGATGAAACAAATGTTATATGATTACGACATTGATCAGGATTCTGTTACTATATTTTGTGATAACACTAGTACTATCAATATTTCTAAAAATCCTGTTCAGCACTCTAGGACCAAACATATTGACATTAGACATCATTTTAACAGAAATTTGGTCGAAGAAAAAGTAATTACTTTAGAATATATTCAGACTGAGCATTAGTTGGCTGATTTGCTCACCAAGGCCTTAGATTCTGCTAGATTTGAGACTCTACGAAAGGCCGTGGGCATTTACTTGATGCATTAATTTCATTTTTTTTTTCTTTTCTTTCAAAAAAATTTTACTTAATAGAAGTAGTGTTGTTTGTTTTTTTATATTTCATCGTTCGTGTTTGTTTACATTTATTTTAAATAAATAAAAAAAATAAAAAAGAAGGAGGAGGGGTATTCTTGCAAATAGCATATGATATAAATGTATGATTGGTCTATGATTTTTGAGATTTACTTGGATTAACCAATCAGTTTGGTATGCTCATTATACTTATGGTAAAATATGCTCAGATAAGCACACTTTGAGGACATGTTGACTTGTTTGATTGTGCCTTACTACTGACTAGATTGTTATCTTTAGAGTAGTTTCGTACTTTGTTGTGACCTATGGTCAGTATCTATGTCTCTCGGCACTATAGTATGTTGTTGTGTTAAATAGACAATTTCATGGAGGAGAGGGCTACCACTATATATGTTTGCAGCCGTCTTTGATAATGAACATAAATCATGTAAAAAATGGCTACCTTTTATGGCTGTGAAAAAGTCAACTCCATGATCTTATAAATTCAGTGTTTTGACAAAACAAAAAATATGTATAAATAAAGTCAACACTCTGAGTACTCAAAAAGAAAATTGCTATGGTACTCCTGTCTGGCACGCACATATTTTTTCTATTTAAAGAGATATGTTCAGATGATGACTGGTTTGAAATATATCTCAGTACTTATCTTCTTGACAAAATTCAATTTGACTTAGTGGGACAGGTTATGATTGACTAGTCTAGTATGTCCAATCACACACTCACGTTATAAATCTGACCAATTAATTGAATTTAATAATGAGCATATATCTGATTGGAAGATTCCAATTAATTTTGATATTTTTGGACTAATTGTATATTTTGTGGACTATGAAATTTGTCCATAAATAAAGGATTTATTTTTATCTCATAAAATTTTTGCATTCTTTTTGTGTGATTATCTTGTGTGGGCCTTTTCGTAGGATCTCCAATCAACAGTCTAATTTTGGTAGCACAATCAGGTTTAACTGAGAAAAATCTGGATGAATATTATTTAGAATCCAATCTTATTTTGTATTGGATTGATCTTACTAATTTAAAAATTCTATTTTCCATAAAATAGCCTTTTAAGGAAATAAATCAGAATTTCAAATTTTTTAGTTAAGGGAGGTTTTTATGTCCATAACTGTCAATCATCAGTTTATTTTTGGTGACTGCTTTGAACATGTCCCAAATTAAATGTTCCCTTCTTGTGCAATTTTTCAAAATTCATCCTATTAAACCGTGATTTAAGGTTTTCTCATTCATCTTTCACACTTGATTCTCAATTGCTTAACATCAAATTCTCTCTTGCATTTGATTCTAGGGTTGTGTTAAGTTCTTTATTTCAGATTCAAACAATTGTGGTTCTTCCAAGAACACTGTTACTCTGTCGGTTGCTGCTGAAACTGCGATTGGGCCTCAAATGTCTCCTGTGAGGACTCTCCGGTGAAGTGCACGAAGACTAGAACCCTCCAGTTCAAACCCGAACACTTCTCCAGCGGCTATTACATCTCAGGCTGAATAATCGATGGACATTGTTGCCTATCAGCCGTCGTTCAGCCATTCTAAATCACATCCCCATCCAACATCTAAAGACCCAATTACCTTTCAGAGCAAGAAAGTTACCCTAAGTGCTCAAGAACTAGATGAAGAATGAGATGGGGATGAAGGATCTGGAATGGTTGACATTAGGTCTGACAATACTGAAATTGAAGAGGAAGTTCATGAGGATGAAGGGACTGGGGATGAGGAGTCTGAACGTCCTCATCCAATCGTTGAAGGTTCAAGTAAGCCCCCTTCTCAAAAATTAGATTCAGATTTCGATGTTACTCTTGATGACTCCTCGGAATCTACTCCAACACCTCATCCACATAGAAAAGCCACGAGGTCTGAAAAGGGAAAAAGTAAAATTGGTGATGTTGTTGAAGAGCCCACACCTACTGGTCAAAACAGGCCTTCCACTGTCTCATGGGGAGCCTACAAAGTACTTCCTACTCCCAGTTCAGACCTCCAAATGTTCAAACTTGAATCATTAACTAGATGTAGACACTCTGTTAACCCCCTCAATTACTGTTTTCTGTCGGAGAGTGCTGAGAGTCTGTTTTTTTCATTTACCACCTATCGTATGTTCATAGTTGAGTGCAAGGTAGCAATTCCTGAATTTAGTTCGTTTGGATTGGTTGAAATTGTTGATTTTCACAAATTGCATAATTTGTTAAGTTTTTCTAAACCGTTCAATGAAACTCTAGTCAAGAAATTTATGGCCAATGTTCTGAAAAATCTGGGAAAAGCTGGCAATGAATTCAGGTGGAAAATTTATGTCCGAGGAAGACATGTTACCTTCAGTCCTAACTCTCTCAGGGACTGGCTTGGGATGAATACCGTGGCTGTCACAAGTGACGAAGATTGACCAAAAACAGAATTGTGCAGAAAATGACTGGCTCTGCCTGGTCAGAATCAGGAGAACTGGCTACTTTTTGACTACTGTCCAAATACAAAATTCTCCATCAAATTCTTATCAACAATATCGATCCATTGACTCATTGATCAGACATTTCGGGGGACAGGGTTGTTATGTTATACAAGTTAGGGATGAGGTTGCCAGTTGATTGGGTTAAAATAATTTTTGATAGGATTGTTTACGAGGGACCGAGGAAGGCTAAGTAGTACATGCTACCACTTTCAGCTCTCATCCATCACTTTCTTGTTCGCCAAGAAGTGCCTGCCATGGATTCAGACAGGTTCTCTAAGGATATTCCAATGTTAGGTGTTCATGAATTTATAAATATGGTTGGAACACCACATCCCACTCCCAGAGTTCCTAGGCACGTTCTGTCTTCGTTGAACCAGTCTGGGCATTTGGATGTACTGAAAAATCAGCTGGGGCTAGTCAAGACTTGGGTAGAACAACTTTTTACCCTAACCAAAAGTTTTTCTGATGAATTTGATTTCATGCGTAGGGTCTTAACTAAAATTGAATATCTGGGAAGTGACCATATCAAGTCTGCCTATCGCATAGTCACTCTAGAATTCTCGACACACCCTGAAGGACAGGAGAAGATTCTTGGTACTGATCCAGTTGGTGGGCCTACTGTTCCTCCACGTGTTGCTCTATCAGATACCTCTGCTCGCAAGAGAGATCCAAAAGCATCTACATCTGGTGCAAAGAAATCCAGACCCTCCCAGAACTGACTGCTTCTGGTTCTGACTTCTAACTTTCTAACTATTTGGTTATAACTTCTTATGGACGACTGTATTAACTCTTACATTTTGCTTTTCTTCACTTCAAAACTGCTTTACTTTTGTTTTCTCTTCACTTCTTGGTATTTTCTTTGGCTATCTTATTACAAAAGGGGGGAGAGGTAGTAGGTTTTTTTTTAATTTTGTGGTTGTTGGATAAACTTTGAGACGGTAATTTTTTGGATAAACTTTGATGATGGTACTTTGCTAGTAGTATTTTTAAGTTTATGATGGCTTGATGATTACACTTTGATGGTATCTTGCTAAGGGGGAGCAATATCAAAGTTTGAGTCCAATGTGTGTGGTATTTGCATATATTGTTAACTTCTTTGCAGGAGTTTTTTGGTTTACACACTCAGGGGGAGCAATAACCTTTATATGTTGATGCTCTTGGTTTCTTTAATTATTCACATGCCATAACACACATCACACTTACATTAAAAATTCGATAGTTATGTGTTTGTAATTAAACAACGCCAAAGGGGGAGATTGTTGGCTCTCTTAATTAACATAACTAATTTTTAATGTTAAAAGAGTATGTCAACGTTTTCGTTATGACTGGTCTGGATAACGCCAGTTCTGATTGACTGTGTTGATAAGCAAATTAATTTTCTAGATCAGTAAAGCATCGATTTTATTATGTTTCTATACACGATATATTTTGATCTCGTGAATATTATTTATAGCTTATTTTTTAGGTTAAAGGATCTTTTATTATTCTCCTAGATTTGTTTAGGAATGAAATATTTAAAGATAAATCTTGAGTTTCCTAAATTCTTTCCTTCTACAAATCTAAGAATATCTTTCTATATATTCTTTCCTACTAATTGTCTTACCATTCTTGTTGCAGATTTTTAGGTAAAAAATAATTTTTAATTTCATTTCTACTTTAACTATAAGTAAGAGTACAAATTAATAAGGAATTAACGCTTTGAAAAATATTTTTGTGTTCTTGTTCCATAAGCTTCAAACTCTCATTTCCATTGATGTAAGAACAAGACATCAAGCTTCATTGATTCAACTTTCAAAGTAAAAAGGTTTTCTTCAAACTCATTGAAGAATCAAAAACAAATTGGTGCTCAACGAACAATTACATATCTTGTTTAAGCTACTTAGCGTGAAGTTAAGAACGTGAGTTTTTAATCCAAGTGGTGGTTGCAGTCAAGTACAATAGGGAAGTGGCAATAAAGTCAAAACCGGTGGGTTTGATTCCACTTCATCAACAAGTCAGAAGAAGAAGTATCAAAGGGAGTTGATCTGTTTTCTTTTGATTGTTATTTTGTTAATTTTACGAAATTACAAAAATTGATACTATTGTATTTTTTAACAAGATTATTAGTGGATTATTTTTACCCATGGCATGGGAGCCCGTGGATGTTTCCATTCGAGGTTTACCACGTTACATCTTGTATTCATATTTAATTCTTTAAATTCCGCACTTAACAATATTAGGAAACGAACACTGCGCTGTGAGTCCGAACTATTATCATTGCCACTCGCCAGTTCTGACTACGATGTGTCCACCGCTTGTATAATTAAGATTAAAATTAATATTAATTTAATTAATCTAGGTTTTAGAACATTCAAATTTTGTTTATCTACGTAACAAATTATTTGATCTACTGGAGCCATCAATCAGATTTGGAGAACATGATATTGTATTAACATTTTTTTTGGGGCTAATGTCAACACCAAAACTATCTTTTGTTTTGAAGTATTGTATGAGTAGTTGGACTATCTACAAAACACATATATCATCAATTCATCTTGAATTTTTTAAAATATTGATATATATGAAGTGATGCTTTTTCATGAGCATCAACGCATATTTTTTAGATATACCGATTTATATAAAGTAGTTCTTCAGAACCACGAGATATTCTTCTAGACTATTACTTTGTATAAAGTTGTACTTTTCAAGATCAACAACACAATATTCTTCAAGAATATTGTTATAGAATAATTTATGTTTTTCAAGAATAATAATATTTATATGATTATTAATATATAAAGTTGTGCTTCTTGAAGAGTAACTACGTAATATTTATTTATTGTATTGGTATGAGAGTCTGATTGTTCGGAAGCATTAATACAATATTTTTCTACAAATTAGTTTTTATATTTCTTTAAGAATAACAACACAATATTTTTCTTGAATATATGTGTTTATTCAAGAACATCAACGACATATTCGTCTAGAAAATTGATGTGTATAAATTTTTATTTCTTTCAAAATATGTATATTATATTCTTATCAATTTTGATATATATAAAGTTGTAGTTTTTCTGAAATAATACAAAAATTTCTTATCGAGTTGTGCTACTTTCAGGAACAACAACATTATTCATATTTAAACTTTTACTTCTTCAGGAGCAATATTATAATATTTATATAAATATTCTTCTGGAACATTGATTATACATTTGTATTTCTCCAAGAGTGATAATACAAGATTCTTATAGAATATTGCAAAATAATAAATTTCAGTCAAATTTAATCCACACACATATATATCATATATATAAGATACGGAAGATAGCAAAGAAAAAAAACTGACCTTAGTGTATATTTTACTAGAAAATACCTATCAATTGAATTCTATAGATTTAGAGAATTTTGAATAGTCTCAAATTCTTCAAAAATGCAAATCTAAAAAGTTTTGTTGCTCTCCAAAAATTTACGATCTTCCAACCAATTCAAAATTACATACTGTTTATGTGGTGATTTATCACGAATGAACAGTTGGATCTTGATCATAACATTTGAATTTGAAGAACAATGAGTTGTGAACTTTTTATCAAAATTTCACGACAATCAGACCACGGAGCACTGATATTTCAATGTTTGATCACAGCTACACAGGTTGCCCAGATTCTACAAATCTTCTGCACTATTGCTCTCAAATTTTCTTTCTATTTTGGCTGAGCTTATTCGTACTGATAACATGTTATAAACTAGAGACAATTATAGAAGAGAATTGAGAGAATCAAAACTCAAGTGTATAAATTTATTATAACAATGACCATTATTTGTAAGATTTGAATAGAATTACAATCTGAATAGAATACACTCTTTTGAAGTAAGTAGGACAACCATATAGACATCTAGATAAGACAAATAGTCATTCATCATTATCTATAATTTTACAACAAGTTATATATTATATGCCATTTTTGTAGAAAATTTTTCTTTTTTCCTCCTCGGTTCGTGTCATATTTACCCTATTTTTTTCATGCTCGGTGGTTGGTTTATCTGAGCTTTCTTTTATTATTTACATAGAAATTTGTTTGGTTACTTTATAATTGTTAGTGGCATGTTGTTTAAAACACAAGGCATTGATTTTGATTCAACTTTTGTTGAATACAAATGAAAAGAAAATTGAAAATTCTCGTCTTTACTTAATGTGTTGAAGTGTTGGCTAAAATATTCATTTTACAAGAATCATAACTGGAAGTGGTCAGAACTAGAAAAGAACGGCACATAGTGAGGAGTGTTGGAAACTTGGATATGAAAAATAATTTTAAGAGAGAAAATAATAAATTCAAGGGAACATTCAACTTTATTTTTTGAATCGACTTATTCCAAAATGTTAGAATCACATGCCTTTTATAGGCTTCACAAAGCATGTACCTAATATAGTACATGTATTCACCATTATTACATTCTACTTCCTAAAATGATTCGTGAATATATCAAAATACATAAATCAACTAGTACATGAATCCAATGTATATGTATTCATTAATTAGAATACATATATCTCAACAATTCATGAATGTCGCAAAGCCTAGAATATGAACCAATTTAAAATACATGAACTAACTTAATTTATAAATCAAGTTTATATTTCTAACTCTCCCTCTTAAACTTGATTTATGGTAACTCCGAGCAGACTTCATAACTTCACAAATGCATCGATCTTCAATGGCTTGATGAAAATGTCGACAATATGACCTTGAGACTTCACAAACTTTAACTCCACATATTGTTTGTCAACACAATCTCGAACAAAATGATACTTCATGTCGATATGCTTGCTTCGATTATGAAAGACGGGACTTTTAGCCAACGATAATGCTAACTTGTTATCAACAAAAATCTCTGTTGGATCACTTTGTTGCAAATGAACTTCTTTTAAAAAAATTCGAAGCCAGGTCGCTTAACAAACACAAGATGCAACCGCTACATACTCAACTTCACAAATTGAGAGTGTAACAATAGGTTGCTTTTTCGAAGGCCATCTAAAAGTCGTATCTCCCATAGAAGAAAAAAAACACATGTCCACTTGTGCTTTTTCTATCATCCATATATATGGCCCAACACTTTCTCTATATCCAACAAGCTTGAAATTATTGGAATGTGAATAAAATAAACCATAGCGAATGGTACCTTTGATATATCGTAGAATTCTCTTTGCGGCTTTCAAATGTGTCATGGTCGGATTCTCCATGTACCGACTAACAAGACCAGCCCCAAACAAAATATCGGGTCTTGTACATGTCAGGTACCTTAAACTTCCAACAAAGCTCTTGTAAAGAGTCGAATCAACTTTCTCACCTTCATCAAATCTCGATAATTTTATTCCACAATCAACAGGGGTATTAACTGGCTTGCAATCATCCATTTTGAATTTTTCAAGAATTTTCTTAGCATATGCTTGAGAAATGAAAATTCCATCTTCTTGTTGATTTACTTCAATGCCAAGGTAGTACACCATTAGCCCAATATCAGTCATTTCAAATTCTTTGCCCATAGTTCTCTTGAATTCATCAAATAATTTTAAATTTTTGCCGATAAAAATTAGATCATCCACATACAAGCAAACAATTAAGATATCACCAATAGAGTTCACCTTTCTATAGAGAGCATGTTCATAAGGACATCTGATAAATCCGTTCCCTTGAAGAAATTTGTCTAATCTCAAATTCCATGCCCTTGGTGCTTGTATTAAGCCATACAACGCTCTTTTCAACTTCAACACTTTGTCTTCGTGCACTTTCTCAACATAACCGGGATATTGGAGTATGTATACATCCACTTGTAGAAAACCATTCAAGGAGGCTGATTTTACATCCATTTGGTGAATCTTCCATTGAATTTGCGCTGCCATGGCAATAATCAATCTAATTGTTTCAAAACGAGCCACGAGTGCAAATACTTCATCATAATCAATACCATATTTTTTACTATAGCCTTTAGCTACTAATTTTGCCTTGTATCGCTCAACTTCACCACTTGCATTCTTCTTTTCTTTGAAAATCCACTTAACTCCTACAGGCTTTTTACCATCACGAAGTAATGCTAACTCCCAAGTATCATTCTTTTTTATGGCTTTGATTTCTTCATCCATGGCTTTTTTCCATTTCTCGTCTTGAATGGCATCATCAAAACCTACAATTGCATGATCGGCAAAGAGATAAAAAAGAGTTAATTCTTCAAGATGTCGAGTTAACTCCTCGGTATTATCATAAAGCTCCTGATATCGTTGTGGCCATTCACTTGAGGATGATGAAGATGAAGGTGAATTATGACCACGACTTGGTGGTAGAGTTGTTGGTGATGTTGGTTGAGGTGAAATTACTCCATCTTGATCATCATTATCATCAAAATGAAAGAAATTATAATTTTCACCTTGTTGTTTGTTCCAATCTCAGATGCCTTCTTCATCAAATTCGACATCTCTACTCATGATCACCTTCTCGTTCTTCGGGTTGTAGGGTTTGTAGCCTTTTGATTTTGAATCATAGCCAATAAAGATGTGTTTCTCACTCTTGTCATCCAATTTTCTCCTCTTTTCTTTTAGAACGTGAGAATAAGCAAAGCTTCCAAAAACTCGTAGGTGCAACACACTTGGTTTGAATCCACTCCAAACTTCTTATAGAGTCATATTTTTTACACTTTTGGTTGGCATTGATTAAGAAAATACACAGCACATTGCACGGCTTTAGCCCAAAATTCCTTTGGCAATTGCTTGGTCTTCAACATGCTTCTAGTAATTTCCATGACGATCTTGTTTTTCCTCTCCGCTATGCCATTTTCTTCACATAACTTTTTGAATTTGATGCCAATATATTTACCACCACGATCCGACCGTAAAGCTTTGATCTTGTAGCCACTTTGATTTTCCACCATCACCTTGAAGTTCTTAAAAGTCTCAAATGCATCGGATTTTACTCTAAGAAAATAAATCCAAGTTTTGCGAGAAATTCATCAATAAATATCATGAAAAAATTATTTTTACCACATGATGATGGTTTGATTGCGCCACAAAGATCTGTATGCACCAATTCAAGAGGTTTTGTTGTTCGGTAACATGCTTCTTTTGGAAAAACCTTTCGGAATTGCTTCCCATAAAGACATCCTTCACAAAGTTGGTTTGGATGATGAATATGTGGCAGTCCCTTCACCTTGTTCTTCCTTGCCAAGAGGTTCAAACTGTCAAAATTTAGATGCCCAAGTCTCAAATGCTATAACGATGTTGGCCTTCAAGCAATTAACCTCTCCACTTTGAATGTTCAACAAGAACATTCAATTCTTTGTCATTGGAACTCTAGCTATCAAGTTCCCAGTTTGTTCTCGAATTTTTGTTTGTTGATTTCTCATTCAGATATCATATCCCTTCTCCAGAAGTTGGCCAAAACTCATAATATTTGTTTTCATGGAAGGAACATAATAGACATTATAAATATATTGTTCTCCATTCTTCATTTGAATAAGAATTTTAGCTTTTCCCTTGACTTTAACCTTTGTTGCATCTCCAAAAGTGACATGGCCATTTAATTCTTCAAGTTCCATGAAAATAGATTTGTCTTCACACATGTGGTTACTTGCACCTGTGTCCAAATACCAAGAATTGCTACCTCCTTCTTGCACCTTGTATGCCAAGAACAATATTCCTTCTCCTTTGTCCTTATTTTCAACATAATTGGACTGCTCATCAACATTATTGCTCCTACGCTCCCATGCAAAATGACCAAGTTTGGAACAATTGTAACATTCAACTAGAGACTTGTCATATCTTCTAGCATTGTTTCTTCTTTCTCCACCTCTTTGAAAAAATTTTCTTCCTCGTCTTCTCAAATTATATGAGTCTTGATAATTTCCTTCATTGTTGGCTGAATTTTGAGAATTTCTATCTTCTCTTCTTCAACTTCTTCCACGTCCTCTTCCTCGTTGGCTCCTACTATGCTTTCCCTTATTGTCTTTCAAAGAAAGACTTGTTTGTAAAACTTGTTCTACCGGCTATTGTTTCTTCTTCAACAACCTCTCCTCGTGAGCTTGTAAGGTGCCCACGACTTCATCAATAGTCATTTCTTCCAAATCCTTTGAATCTTCGATTGCCACAACAAAAATTTGAATTTTTTATGTAAAGATCGAAGAATTTTTTCGATCACTTGAAGATCATCCATTTCTTATCCATATCTTTTCATTTCATTGACAACCACCAAAACTCGTGAAGTGTAATCTAAAATTGACTCCGATTCTTTCATGGAAAGCCCTTCATATTCTCTCCTCAAAGAATGGAGATGTACCTTTTTGACTTTGCTCGCACCTTTGTACGTATTTTCAAGAATCTACAATGCTTGCATTGCGGTAGTAGCATTCGAAATTTTTTGAAAAATTGTATCATCAAGTGCTCGATGAATCACACTGAGAGCTTTTTTATTCTTCCTCTTAGTTGCTTGTTGCAAGTCTCTTTGGGCTTGAGACAGGCCTTCTTTGTTTTGAAGTTCAAAACCTCTCTCTACCAAGTCCCATATATCTTGACTTCCAAGATATGCCTTCATACGAATACACCACGCACTATAATTGTCATTGGATAGTCGAGGAATGGCAAGAGAGTTATTATTTGCCATCTCTTCTTCTTACACTTGTATAACCTTGCTCCGATACCACTTTTGTTGGAAACTTGAATATGAAACACAATTTTAAGAGAGAAGATATTAAATTCAAGAGAACATTCAACTTTATTTCTTGAATCGACTTATGCCAAAATGCTAGAATCACAAGCATTTTATAAGCTTTACAAAGTATGTATCTAATCTAGTACATGTATTCATCATTATTACATTCTTTCTCCTAAAATGATTCATGAATATATCAAAATACATGAATCAACTAGTACATGAATCCATTGTACATGTTCATTAATTAGAATACATGTATCTCAACAATGCATGAATGTCGCAAAGCCTAGAACACGAACCAATTTAAAATACATGAACTAACTTAATTTATAAATCAAGTTTATATTCCTAACAAGGAGACTGATAAGTCACACAAGTTTACACTAAAAGGCAAAGGCTGAAAAGTGGCCAGGGACAGCTGTAGAGGCTCACCATTAACCCCTCTCTGACCATGGTTGGTTTGACCAAGCTACATGTTGTGGCCAAACTCTTAACTGCGATCAACAAGCTAATAATTGTGGATATTTGAATCGTTCTTTGTGCATGCAATTGAAGAAAGTGGAAGAGTAAATTGAAACACACTAATAAGGAAAAAGAAGATTTGTATACTAAAGGGATATCAGGCAACACTCGATTCCAATTTTATTACCAAGAAGCATCAAAAGTTGGATTTTTAGTGGTGCTGAGGCCTAGCATCTATTTCTTTGTGTTCCTTCTTGCATATTCTAAGACATTTTTAGATTTGTAATTGTTATTTTATTTTTAACATTTTAGTTTCAAATTAATGGACAAGTGTTGCACAAAGGAATTTGGTTAAACATTGACTGATGCTAAATCACATGTTCTGTGTTTTCTTTAGAATGCAAAAAAAACTTGATACACTTGACAATGGTGTTGGTTGTTACATGACCTCTTTTACATATCTGGCCATGCTATGACTCGTAGAACTGGGAAGGAGATTCAATATATATTTCAAGGATATACTAAATTGAATACTCGACTGAATTATAGACAAAAAATCGACAAAAATTCACTCAACATTATATATTTCTTTATCACTATACTATAAGGAATTGACGCTAGGAATTGACGTATACATGTAAAGTAGAAATTAAATCTATAATTCCTATAAGCCGGATCAACCTTGTACTTATATAAAATTCGTGATAGAAATATAACTTGATGAACACCGTGAAATCTATAATCTGATTAGCTAGAGGTACAATATTCAATACCACATCTATCCAATTGTTCAGCCTCTATTGGTAATCCACATAGCATGAATAGTTCTGGACTTCCACGATCAAGAACAAATGAAAGCGGAACTTTTTAGAGTAATTGATATGGATTTTATCTCTTGCTTGAACTAGAAAGTTATATAGACAAGCTATGATTCCATAAACTATGACCTTATATTTATAGGTCAATCCAACCCTAATTTTAGTCTTATAAGAATTGTGCTAGCCAACAACTAATGGGCTCAATTAATTAAACTGTTGCAGCTCTAGACACAGTTGATACTTGTTGGAAGCAACATGGTTATCCAAAGTGGTTGTAAGAGAAGAAAACAAAAGAAGTGGAAATGAAAAATCTCCGGAATTGATGAGAAGTAAAAGGGTTAGAAAAGAAAAATCTTTTGGATTGAATTTTATTATGCATCTAGTAAAACGTACTAGGGACTCGCATATTAAACAAACTACAATTACGCAGTCTATTGAGTCAGATCCTCTTACATATTTAGAGGCAATGAAATCAAATGATGTTGCATTTTGGAAAGAAGTAATAGATGATGAAATGACATCTATTATGAGCAATAACACTTAAGTTAGTAGATCTTCAACCGAGTTCAAGACCGATTGGTTGCAAGTGGATCTTCAAAAAGAAAATGAAGGTTGATGGAACTATTGACAAGTTCAAAGCAAGGTTATTGGCAAAAGGCTTTACCCAAAAGAAAGGCCTTGATTACTTTGATGCTTATGCACCGCTTGCTAGGACGGCCACTATAAGAACTTTAATTGATTTGGCATCCATATATAAGTTTGAAATCCATCAAAAGGATGTTAAAACAGCTTTCCTAAATCGAGAGTTAGATGACGAAATAGATATGGAGCAGCCGGAAGGTTTTATCTTATCGGGACAAGAATGAAAAGTTTGTAAGTTAATTTAAGTCTTTGTGTGGGCTTAAATAAGCCTCAAAGAAATGGCATGAAAAATTCGATAAAGTGATCATGGCTAATGGATTTAGAATCCATGAATCGGACAAATGTGTGTATAGCAAATTTGATGGACAAAATGGTGTCATCATTTGTTTATATGTGGATGATATATTGATTTTTTGTACAGACTTAGAAATTATTAATAATACTAAGTCATTGTTATCATCCAACTTTGATATGAAATATAAGGGACTTGCGGATGTGATTTTAAGAATTAAAATCATAAGAAGGTATACCACGATCATACTAACTCAATCACACTACATCAAAAAGTGTTGAAAATTTTTTATCATTATGATTGCAAGTTGGTATCCTATACCATTCAATGCCAATGTTAGATTATATTCTAACACAGGTGGAGTGGTATCTCAATTAAAATATTCACGGGTTACTGGATGTCTCATGTATGCAATGACATCTACAAGACCAAATATTGCTTTTGCCATTGGAAAGTTAAGTAGATAAACAAGCAATCCATGCCAATTACATTGGCAAACAGTCTATAAAGTCTTGAAATATTTAAAAGGGACTATGGATTATGGCATACTACATTCCGGTTATCCTCTAGTCTTAGAAGGATTTACAGATGCTAGTTAGATTACTGATAGAGAAGATCATGCATCAATTAGTGTATGAATTTTTACACTCAATTAGTAGATGCAGCATTTCATGGGAATCAAAGAAACAAACATGCATAGCAGATTCCACCATGGCCGTGGAATTCATAGCACTTGCTTCGTGCAATAAAGAAGCAGAATGGCTAAGGAATTTATTGAGATAAATTCCTATCTGGCCTAAACCTATGCCACCGGTTTCTATCCATTGTGATAGTGAAGCATCTTTGTCTAGAGCCTATAGCCAAATATACATTGGCAAGCCTAGACATATTAGATTAAGATTTTGGATGGTATAATCACTATAAACTATGTCCAGTCAAGTCAAAACTTGGGGGATCCTTTGACAAAAGTCCTTGCAAGGGATTTAGTATGGAAAACGTCAAAGGGGATGGAATTGTGACCAACAAATAATCATCAATGATGAAAACTAGACCTAACACTTGAAACATCGAGTTCTTAGGTTCAATGAATAAAGTACATCATATGAGTGATTACAAACACTAATTTTAATCCCAAAGTAGAGTTTTGGGTAAATATATCAATACGGAGATGTTGAGCTAACTTACTCTTAATGGGCTTATATAGGTATCTATAGAATAGTTTAGATACGTTAGTATTCTTGATAAGCTACCTATACGAATATCGGGGATGGTTCCGTCTTCAAAGTGGTTTGGCAAACTACTCATAATATTCGTATTTATAATATTCGTGAATAAACCAAGATATGGGACACACGGCCTATTCACTTGTCAGCGCTTATGAACACACAAGAATATTTAAAATTTTGTGTGAGGTATTTTCGATTAACCATAGAGGGTCGTTGGTTCAAAGCTTGTCTACCATGCCACCTTAGTTAACATTTGAAACGTTCTCACTAAGTGAAGGTCCAAGTCCAAAAGACACCTTCATCTAAGCATAAGTTTAGCAAACTTATACAAGATTTTTTCAAAACCTCATTCATTTTGAAAATAGTGGAGGATTATTGGAGATATTCACAAATGAAGATCTTGTTTATAATGTGCAATACATTTGTGGTGGAATACAAGAATGAAAAGACAATTATGAGGAGTTGTAACCTTTGTGAAAGGGTATATAATGTTGTTTGAAATGAAAAGATGTAACCTTTGTGAAAAGGTGTATGTTGTTGTTTGAAATGAAAAGACACTTACCAGTAGTTGTAACCTTTGTGAAAAGATGTTTGTTGTTGTTTGAAATGAAAACACACTTACCAATATTGTAACTTTGGTGAAAGGGTGTACAAGATTCTATAAATAGAATCAACATTGTACTTTTGTTACACATGAAAACTTATACTTGTATTCTCATTCAATTCTCCTATAGTTTTCTTGTATAAAATAATTCATTCTTTGCTTTCAAATTCTACTTTATATTCTAAAAATTTGTACTAAAAGAATATAAAATCTCTTGTATCGGTTATCAATTTTAAGTGTACGGATTTGTTGTCGCGAGTGCACTAAAATGCCAACAAACAACAAATTCAATTCATGTGTATGCTTATTTAGATCCCCGTGTGCACAATTTGTAAGGGATACCATTTGTAACGCCCCGAAATTTCTAAAGTCTCGGAGAGTTAAAAAAATTCATGAACATTAAATATTGAGGAAAAAATGACTTTAATAAAATCCCAATTGTCAAACAATTGGTTAATTCATAAACAAATAAGAACATATTTGTTAAATGCTAAATAACTTGAAATTGTGAATAATCGTCTTATTAACTAAACATCATAAATAGACCAATTTATTCTTTTGGCGACCATTGGCTTGACTACTTCACTGACCCTCCACGCATCCATCCTATTAATCATTACCTGAAAATTATTTAAAATGAGGGATGAGTATAACTAAATATACTCAATGAGATACTTGCTAATTTCTACGAACAATCCAAATATTATAATCAAGCATGGAATTAACTTACTAAACTGAACTGTGAATTATCACACCATGACAATGATAATTCATGCAAGCGCTGCAAATAAACTGAAACTCAAAGGTTTAACTGAAACCCGAAGGTTTAAATGAACTGGTTCATAATTTCTCCCGAAGGAGCACTGAAATTAAGTAATCAATTTAAATAATAATTAGAAAGTTGTAGACATCAACAATAGCACATAGTATAAGGAGAGTGTTTTATCATGTGCCTTGGAATTTTACAGAGTTATCATGTTCTCGTCATTTCAACGTTGTACTTACATCAACATATGTTGCTCGAAACTTTTGCCACAAAAAATCTTCCAACTCTCGTGAAAAAAATGTCCTCGTCATGATTGAGATGTCTCATTTTTACTTACAAAATATATTGAAAAATGTTATGCATTTCTAGTCATTTCAAAGATAACATAACAATTTTGTTCATATGAAAAAATTGAAGAGAAAAAGGTCAAGGTGACATAGTAAATAAAATCCTAATAAATCCCTTAGAAGAGAAAATGTCAGATATATTGATCACTGTAAGATATACAAAAATGTAAAAAAATAAAATAAAATGTATATATGTGTGTTTAGAGACTTTGTAAAATTCATTAAATTCAAAATTAATACGAATTTTTTGAAATGAAATATTGACTTCTCAAGAAAAAGGGCTTCCGACGAACTTTCAATTTATGAAACATACTTACAGAATACCCAAACACACATATTAGTATGAACATGGATTAAGAAGACATTCTTGTATAGTCCACATTTAGTATTTCTAACTGCAATTTTTTATTTTTTATTTTGTTTTGTTATATTTGTTGCTTCAGTGGGGAACGATATTGAGAATAGCGCTTAATGTAAAATGTTTTTTTTTTTAATTATGTGTAAGATGATAAGTATGATAACTTTTATAACTTGGACTATAATGTGTATGATGATGATATTTTTGTACGATGCTAATGTCATTGAGGAATCGAATGTGGGATATTCTATTAAATTTTTTTTGGGTAAATAGTATTGGGGATCTGAATCTTTGAACATTGTGATGATGGGATTTCGAAACTTCAATTTCTGGCACTCCTAAGTCCTTAACCTTTAAAAATCGCACGAGCATAGTCTTTCAGTTATGAAAACTGCTAGTTTGACTGTTAAATAATCAAAAAATTGTAAAATGACCAATTTACCCTTTTTTTTGAATTAAAACAAGAAAAAGAGAAAAATAAAATAAAATAAAAATTGCAACAAACCATCTCCAACTCTTGTCCAACCAACCCCCAACAATTAACCATCATTCCATCATATCTCTTGTATGTGTGAACCACAATTTTCTCAATCAAACTCAATTGGAGATACTCTTCTCTCCGCCTCTATTTTACTTACTACATGTCCAACAATTCACATTGTTATACTGGATATTCTCTTAGAAAGAAATCTCAACTTTGCTGACTGGAGATTCCAAGATATTGGTTTAATGAGACAACATCCCGTAGTATTTCACTACGGGATGTTCAAACCGACAAGGTACCTACCCTGATGCAATAAGTTTTCACTTGATCTCTCTGTTAAGATCTGCTTAGTCTATTGCATTAATTTTCATTCATGTTAGGGATTGTTGAAATTTTGGTTTAAAGAAGTTGGTTTGACCAATTATTTGAGTGGGTCCTGTTAGTCAGATACAAGATTTCTTTTACCAAGTGTGTTCTACTCCACGAGTAGATTAACATAGCATGTTTATTTTCTCAAAACCAATTTTGGGTGAATGATAAATTAAGACCAAAGTAAGCCACTTAAACTTGGATAAGTTGAAATTAAAAATTGTTCATCCTACATTGAAAAACTAGAATCAAGTTGTTCATTTTGAAATGCTCAAGTTTGACACTTGGGTTTGGCCCCCAAGGGATACCAATAATCTTTAGAAGGTAGAGGACCTACATGTTAGTTGGTTGCACCAAAACCTACATGCGTGAGCCGTCGTCGCCACCTGTCAGCTGGACTGAGCACGGGTCTGAGTCGTGAGTCATATTTGGGCTTGGCCAAAATTGGTATATATATATATATATATATATCTTGTTGTAGAAATAAAATTAAATATTTATTTATTTATTTTTAATTACCTTCCAAAAGAATTTTAGATTTTGACAAGTGAATTGACAAGATTTTGCCACATGTCTGGCTTCTAGAAAATCTGGCAGTTAATTCAAGTAGAAACATTGATGTCCAAATGAGTTGTGTCTGTTTAGACACCTTTTCAAGCAATTGTGTTTTTTGGGACACAACTTTTCAACTCCTATTTAAAGGCCCTCCAGTTCACGGATTTCATTGATTCAAAATTCTTTTCCTGCAATATAATATTCTCTTCTTCCTTACAATTTTTGGTGTTCTCTATTTCAGTCCCAACCTTCAATACTCATGACTACATGTTGAGATCGATCAGCAGGCATTGGAGTGCAACAATTAGGACCTCTGGTAGTGTTGCTAGCTCTAGTCACATCATATATATGCTCATCTCCCAACTCATCATTGGGAGTATTAGGCGCTTCATGTCCGTTATTGTCTCATATAGATCTTGTATCACCACCATGTATTGATCTCCAGTGACATGCTCGGCCAGATGTATACCATCTTCTAGTCGGCAACACCCTGCATGGAAAGCAATTGATTTATATTCATGCTTTTCCATTTATAAAAGTTGAGCTAATACTATTAGCATTGTTTCAAAACTACAAAAAAAAACCAGATTAACACCAAATTAGCAATTTCAGCTCATATTTTCAATTAAATATCAATATTAAAAAGGCAAACTATAGATTCATATACAACAATCTATTGTTTATTAAGAGCATGTTTGGAAGAGTTTTTTATCTAAACTCTTTTTTTCTCAAACTCATTTTCAACCACTTATTTAGTGGAACCCACAATTTTTATCAATTTTTCAACTACAAATCTCACCAAATTTTTCAGAATCTCCTAAAAAACCTAATTTTAAACTCTACCAAACAAACACTAAGTTGATCAAGATTTGGGACACTAAAATAATCAGAAAGATGTGTACTTAAAGATACCTATCAGTATCCCTATCCGTGTTATTAGATCTAGACATGCCTTTTGGATAAAATGCATCATCTATGTGCTCATCTTCGACCTCGTGATTGGAAACATTAGCCTCACGATAATTGTCACGTACAGATCTCCTACCAACACATTGTGTGGATCTCTGCTGACTTGCTAGGCCAAACCTATAATGAAAAACGTAGCCCAATTACCCACATAATTACTATTTGCACAATATATATATATATATGCTAATCTTCCAACTCATCATTTGAAATATTAGCCTCACTATATCCATAATCTTTGCATGCAGATCTCCTACCACCACCCGTGTGTAGATGTGGACTAGATTTATATCCTCCTCTAGTCACTAACATCCTGCTTGCAAAACCAATTCAAATAACAAAATTTAAAATATGAAGGAACATAAATTAATAACAATAGTGCTAAATAAATAAAAATATCTCCATGAACTTAAAATAACAACAAAAACATACAAATAAGGATATTTTTTATCATACATTTTCATCATTGTCATTTTCACTTGGATTCGAGGAAAATTCATTATTGTCATCATCTAAATCAGGTATAACATCATCTTCTTCTTATCCACCTTCTTCTGTATTAAGCATGTAGGAGTTCACAACTGCCCACCAAGCACGTCTATCTCTAGAATTTGAAGAGAACTTCGTGTAGTAGACTTGTTGGGCTTGTTGGTAATTGATTGAGTTGTGCATCAGATAGTTGAGGATAATTCATTCTCATTTGTTCATCAAACTTCCTACATAAAATAACGGCGTAAAAGTTAATGTAACTAATTTTAATTCACACGAGTGAATATATATTGATTATTATTATAACTTACCTTACAAAATGAAAATTTTCTTCACAGTTCAAGAGTACATATAATAATGTTGCTTGGAGCTCCTCATCTGTCATTAACTTTGTAATTGGAGCCTTATTACCAAGAAATCGACCGAATTGTTTAAAAATTGATAACAATCTTTGCGAATTAACAAACCATTCATCATCAATCCTTGGTGGACAATTCAATCGTGTTTCTAAATTTAGATTAAAGTATAACCTACAAAAGTTAGATATTTTATCTACGAGCTATGCTTCTATTATAGAGGTCTCAACATGATTTCGATTTCTTATCTTCTTTTTTAGGTGGAATGGGTACCCAAAATATAGGGGTATTATGTTAATATAAATATTAATATACGTCACAGCAATTGACATGTTACCTCTCGAAAAGATACATCCATCGATACTTCACAAGACCTCAGACCTCATATGCTAAGTAAACACAAAAATGTTCCATTGAGTCCAAAAATGCCGGTAGAAAAATCTTTTCTAGTTTGTACAATGTTACAACAATGTTGTCTTCGAGTTGTTGCATGACTTCTACTCTTAGAGCAGATGCGCATGTATCTCTAAAATAATGACTAAGTTTAGTTAATACTTCCCAAATTGGTTTTGGCAATAGATCTTTAAATGCAACAGGTATCAATCTTTGCATAAATATGTGACAATCATGGCTTTCATCCCGTAAAATTTGCAACCATCCAGCATTCTTAATCATTTAACTCAATCACATACTTTACTTTCATTTTGTGCTCTTTTGTCAAAGTATAAGAGGCCCTTGGCTTATAAATTTTTTTTGTTTCCATCCCTAATTAAGTGAATTCATGGGCTAACTTTAAATTTTAATTGGGGCGGATAATTTTAATTTGAAATAACAATGGGCTATATTTATTGCTAAAAGCAGTCAACGAATGTTGCCAAAGAGTCTATTATTTACAAGAGACTGTGAAAGTTGCAAAATGCGCTAAAAGTATATGTTTTAACAACTTGCGTGAACATTGCCAAATATGCTATATTTTGGCAATGGTCACTGTCCATTGTTAAATGATGAAATATGTTAAAAATAAAAAATTGCAACAGTTGCAAAAAGATACATTGGCAATTTTCATTTAAATAATGTTGTCAAATCTCAATTAAGTTAACTCAATGGCAACATACACCCTTTTTAGCAACACGTTATTAATGAATGTTGTTCACATAAGACTATTTTTCTTGTAGTGCAAGTATTATATTATGCATTTTTAAGATCCTTATTTCCGGTTCGGTTCGGTTCAAAGTGGTCAAAACGTTATTAAGTTTGCTGGTCTTGTAATTTGAAATGCTACTATTTCAAGCCGTGGTCATTGTATGTTGAAAGACGAGTGTCGAAGAACTGACATAGTGCGGGACATTACCGTTTTAAGAAAAAAAAGTTAAACTCTTGTATCGGACAATTTCATTTTATGCTTCTACTTTATTTCCATGTAACTCAAAACTCCTAATATAAATTAATTCTTACTTATATATTAACAAAGGTCCAACATTAGCTGCATGCTTTTTATAATTATATACTTGCATTAAGATAGTTCTTTTTTTTTTTTCTTATTTACAGAAGTTCAATCCTACTTATTTATTCTTCATTCATTATTTTATCCCTCATATTGCATCTGCTATCTAGGCCATTTGCCCATTTGACGCCACCAGACTCCATTAATCAGTGCTTGGCATGTTAGGGTTGACAGATATCTGCATATATATGAGGCAAAACCAATGAAACATTATCAGCAATACATTCAAATGTTTACAGTCTCTCTACACACAAACCACATGCTACGTTGAACACAGAAGAAAATAGATATTTATTTGTTGTCAAATGTCATGATTAGTCGAGCATACCAAAAATATTGAAAGATATATGAATGGAAATTAAGACTAACCTGGCCAGAGTAGTAAAGCTGATCAATCTCAAATGCTTGCAGGTTTCCACTGGTGACACTATTGAAATCAAACACAAATGTCTCATTAGGCATGAATGCATCAGGCACTCTTTGTAAATTAGTTACAACCTGTTCTGTGTAGGGTGCTGCAACATTGTCTTGAGAAAATGTGTATCCACCTAAATCTTGCTGGGATTCAACCTGAGCAAGTTGAGGATGATAATCAAACACATTGTTATTATTGTTTGTTTGATCATAGATTTGTGGATCATGAATTTTCTCAGTGTTTTCTTGGATTTGGAGATTCTGATGTACAGAATGTTTGGTCAAAATAGGCATAGACCCAAATTTCTTTGGTTTTAGCTTGATAGACTCAGTCTCCGGCGATGCCACGACATTACCATTGTGAGTTTTTCTCTCTCCAGGTGGTCGCCAACTCCCAGTACGACATTTCTAAGAAAAGAAAAAGGAAATATTAAAACTAGGCGTGTCAAGATCTTTTGTAACATCTAGAGAGATGAAGAATCAAACTATCGACATGTGTAAATTATTCCTTTTCGAGTGCATGATGTATAACAACGAGGAGTTGTGAATTTATTTATTTTTTTCCCCTATTGATTGGAGATCTCCCTTGGCCACCCTGGGGATGGCCATTAGGGTTTTTTAATTAAGAGTGCTCAAATTTTTTCAAAAATTGATAAAACTTGATTAAATGTGTAGTTGAAAAATTGTGGGTCTCATGAAATGTGTGCTTAAAATTAATTATTAACTTTGACTTCAGCTTTTTAGCAAAATCAAAATTAAGGTCAAACATACCTTAAGAGCATGAAACAAGAAAACCATGACAAAAAAATTTAGAGAGAGAAATCTAGAGAGAGTTTTTCAATATCATGCATTGACTATATGAATTCATCAATTCGATAGAATGAAAATTTGATTATGCAAACCAAATCTTTATTTTTACTAAAAACACACGTCTCTTTGCAAAGTCGCAAAAGACTATGTATTAGGGTTGACGCTTACCATATTCGGAAAAGGTCAAGGAGGTTTACATGTATCATGAAAAGATTATTATATTTCGTCTGTCCCATTTATATAAGCTAATTTTATTTTTTACACGGATTAAGAAATTTTAATTAATGTTATTGAAAAAACAAATTTTGCAAAAAAAATTCCTTTAAAAACTAATTTTGAAAAAAAAAAAATTCCTTGTTTATCATTATTTAAATACTATCAATTCCCACTACCTCTGAAAGATTACAAGTTTATTGTGTTCATAACAAAGTATATTCAATAGGGTATATTTGAAAAAAAAAAATATCAAATACACACACTCAACAAGTAAGGTGGACTATAATTTGGGACGAACAAATAAGAAAAATCAGCTTATATAAGTGAGACTGAGAGAGTACTAGCTAAAACAAATTAAAATTTATCACTACATTTTCAAAGTAGCAAATTGTGATTTATCATGTTTAGACTACAATAAACTAACCTGGAGATGGCTGGCCACCTGCATTCTTGTAAGACCAGGTACATTCATGAGTTCAAGGATCTCCTTTGGATAGCATCCTACAGAAGATAAAAGTGATTAATGTAAGCACACGCACATAGAATATACATAAATTAGTGTTTGCGTGTACGAGCACACAAATATAGTTTATACATACCTACCTACACAGACGCGCGCGCACACATTTATATAATGTTAAGATCATAATAATTAGAAACTTAAAAATCTAGTGAGAAATGACTTACTTCCTTCACCAAGCTGAATGACAGCATCCACAAATTTGTCATGGAGTTCTTGAGTCCATTCTGTCCAAAACTTTCTAATTCTAACTTTTTTGCTAGATTTTTGTCCATTTTCAACAACGTTGTAGTAGTCACTCATAACATTTTCCAGTGGAATTTCTTCTTCAACCCCAAGTCCATTGCACATTATGTTGTATGCTACCATCTCTCGAAGTTGTTCTTTTTCTTTGATTTTCCTTGTCTTCTCTCTCCACACATGTTGCCACAAGTACTTTACATTCTCCATTTTAACTGGTTTTTTGAGTAAAAGAAAGGCCCCTTCTTCCAAAGCCCTTCTTGCCATCATATCATCATCGTAATCGCACATCACTTCATTGAAAACATGCAAAACAAAATCAGATAGAGGACATTATTAAAAAAATATTGTCGAGTTTTGTCAAATTATGTCGAGTATACCAAAACAACTTGTAAAATCGAAGAAAGATTAATACTTTTAAAAGATATAAACTAATTAACACTCACAAATCACTAGCAAATCCATTTTAATTGCTTCTTGGAGAAGCTTGAAGGTGCACGACTCAGGCGAGTTGATATTTGCCATCACAATATCAATCTGAGCCTTCCCATTTGATAACACTGATAAAGCAGTAGAGGCATATTCAACGCATTTCACTACAAAACAACTATTTAATTTAGAACCATTTTTCTACAATCTTTTTTGCATACATGTGTGCTTGTCTAAACCTAAATATGGTATGTATATTTAGATTAGCAACTTAAAATAGATATAAATGTTTGCATACATGTGCGTAAATGTATCTATAAAATATTTAGTAAAAACAATCTTGATTTTCACATTTACATAAGCATATATAAACTTTATGAGATGTTCAAGAAACATTTTCTTCTAACCAATTTTATATGTGATTTTGAGTTCTACTACAAAAAGAAATCCTTACTATTTGTAAAATTAAGAAAAAAATGGAAATTGAGGAAGAGTTTGATGGGGAGAAAAATAATTAAGACTAAAATAGAAAATATATCGAATTCTAAATCAAGTGTTAACTTTTGTCTACTTTGCAAAAGGGGAAAGCTTTGATGTTCGACTACCGGTAAAGCGCACATTTTTTTATCGCTCTTAAAGGACACATTTAAATACAAAATATGGCGCGAAATGAAGATTTATAGTCGATATAATGAAAAAAAAAATATATTAATCAAAATCGAATAATGTACTTGTTCCATTTCAACTTATAATTATTTACCAAAACACATGTCAATCAAGAAAAAAAAATCAATGAAGATTTTTTTGAAGAAAATAAAACCTGATTATAGGACCAAACATAATGCAAGAATTTTTAAGGTCAATTAAAAGAAGAAATTAAATGATGAATGTTCATCTATCATATCTATACTTGTAATGATTTAAACTTCAATTAGAAAATGAAAGTTTAATATTATGAATTTTTTTTACCTCTATATGAAAAGAATTCCAATATTTGCCTTGTTGAAATAAGATGCTTAGTGTCATGGTCAACTAGCAAAACGTGAACTTCTTGTGTCTGGCTTAAAAATGAAGTCATTGAACTGCTTGGATGAAGTTTTCAAACTCCAAAAACAAATGTTCAGACAAAGAAAATGACAGTCCAGAGAGTAATTGATGTTTCAATTGATGGAAACAGATATGAAAAAAGAAAACAGTCAAAATATCTTGAAAAGTCAATGTTCAAAAGAAGTTTGATATGAATATACATATCTGAAACACACTTGAGACACTTGTATTTATACAATTCTTTTGTGGAGTGTGTGATGTTGACTTCTAGTGTAAATAGTACCCAAAAAGATTAATTTTTATGACCAAATAAGTGTTTTTTCAACCTTATAATTGTTTTTTTTCCCACTTTTTGGACAATAAGTTTTAACTTGTAACGTTAACATTAAAATTTAACCTTTGCATCTCTCTGTTGTGGCCCTTGTCAATTTGACCAATCCATCGATTATAGTAAGTTGTTGAAAGGTAATAATGTCAATTGTTGAGGTAATCATATTACATCATCACATGTTACGTTTATTGGCAATGGAACTTTAATTTGTGTGTTCATAATTCACTCAACATGTTACATAAGTCGTTCTTCTACTTTATTTTAAATAAATAAGTTTAGAAATAAACTTGAAAATTATTCAGCTGCTTTCGCATAACCAACATAGATTGTATCTGCATATATGTTGAATAGTTATAAAGTTGTCTTTTCAATATAATGACATTGATTTTTTTATTACGATTGAGTCTTTCCATTTTTGTTTCATTCTCAACTCTTCGAAACTTATGATGTCTTGATTCTGTATTGGACCAATCCATTAACATACCACCAAGCCGTGCTTGTATTTTAATTTTACTTAATTTTCCCTATGTATACATTATATAATTTCTTATGAATGGCTAATTAATTGGATATTATTTTTTCTTTTGCAATCAAAAGTCGAAATAATTTGACAAAAAAATTGAGAATAAACTCTAAAATGCTTATATACATCTCAATTTTCTAAACATTTGTGTCATACTAAATATAAACTAATTTGTTGCTTGTTATATTAAATGTAATTACATGTCTAATCATATAAATTGAGTTAGGTTAGTCATATAAGTTGAGTTAGGTTTACCAAAAAGATAATTGTATAAGAAAATAACATATTTTTTCTCATTGTTTCTATATTATCTATGTTGGAATATATTCATAATGTATTAAGTCATTTACTAATTTCATTTTAAGAATTTTTGTAACAAACTAGCATTAATGACATTTTTTTTTGTCTTACCAAATATATAAACTTAGGCCTAGTGTGAATTTGATTTCTTACGTTACTACTTCCTTAAACATGCATAATTACCCAATAATTTTGACTTTTACTCGAGGATAATAATAATTTTCCAAAATATGATAAAATTTGTTGTAAAATATGGAAAATAATATTGATGATCATATTTAGATATTTCTTACATAATCTACAAGTGTTTGAAATACACAATTTCTCTCTATATATATATGGGTCCATCATTATAATGAAATACACAATTTTGCTCCATTCTTTTTTATTCTCTTCTATTATTCTCTCTAATTTATAACATCTTAACAGCATGAAGATACTCATCCAAAATAGAGAGAAAATTCGAGAGCAAAAGAAAGGAAATTCGTAGAATCTAGAAAGCAAACATTGATAGTATGAATATTGAATTGGTTAGAAGATCATAATTTTTATTTCAAGTAAGTTTATTCTTACAAATCTTTTGATTATATTTTATAAGATTAGATTTACATGATTTGTGAAGTTTTTATTTTAGTTCGATTAAATATTTTATTTTAACAAATTAAATGCTTTTTGAAGAAGTATAACTTTAAATGAATAGTATTGGAGAATAGTTTATTAATGTTCATGAAGAAACATAACTCAACTATATAAATATTCAAGAAGAATTTAATTTTGTTATTTTTAAATAAATCAAATTTTATACAAATCAATATTATAGAAGAATATTATGCTAGTATGGAAGATTAACTTTATGTAAGTCTAAGTTTGATAAATATGTTGATACTCTTGAACAAGTACAATATTATATTAATATTTTAAAAAAATGTTATTTGTTCCTAAATAGTGTGACATTACAAATTTAATATTCAAAAAAAATATTGAGTTATTACTCTTCAAGAAAACATAATTTGTTATTCTCGAAGAATTGTCTATTATTAAGAATCAATATTCTAGGAGAATATTGTATAATTGTTTTGAAAAAACACAACTTTATAAATATCAATATTATATGTTACTTACTCCCGAAGAACATGATTGTATAAGATCTAATATATATTATGTTTTTGCTCGTTATGAGTAAATCCTTATATGATTTAATATTCTTAAATATTAATGTGTTATTACTCTTGAAGTAGCAAAACATTATATTAATATTCCACTAAAATATTAATTTCTCCTAAATAACGTAATTTTATAAGATCTAATATTTTATTTAAAAAAATATTGTACTACTACTCTTGAAAAATAATATAACGTCATAAATATCAATATTTTAAAAGAAAATGATATAGTTGTTTCTTGAGAAACACAAACTATAGAAATATTCTAGAAAAATATTGTGTAGTTGCACCTAAAGAAGCACAACTTAATCAAATAAAAATTATATGATTACTCTTCAATAAGCATAATTTCTACATATCAATAATTTAGAAAAATATTGTATTGTTGCTCTTGAACAAGCACGAATTACAATTTCAAAATATTAATGTTGTCTAATAGTAAAGTATTGAAACTCTCAAAGAAGTACAACTTCAACGTTTCAAGATTTCAAATATAATAATTTTTTAAGAATATCATATCACCTAATCTTATTAAAGGATCGTGTGATTTATTATAGTAATTTTATAAAATTTAGTTCAATTCACCATTATTGTCAGACAAGAAACTTTCTAGGATATCATATCCTTTTATTTATTTGATTTGATCCAGTTTATTAAATTAATTTATTTATCAACAATCAAGTGAATGATTTAATTGTTGAATTGATTGTCTTAGAGAAAATACGACTTGCAATTTTGTATTGAACCAGAAGTTCAGTAACTCGAAATTTTATTAATTGGCATTACCAATTAGACCAACCCGGATCAATATAATGCGAATTATTAATGAAAATATCTATTGAAAAACAAATTTTTTTAAATATATTGAATTCTCACGTGATGCTTGTTCTCATGCTATATAGACCAATAGACCTTCACTAACTAAAATCATTATTGAATTCTCAATTTGTCTAAAAATATTTTAGGGTGATATATGGGGTCTCGTCACCCTACATGTTGACCATCTAGATATTATTTATATCTAATGTATACATCTACTAGATGACTGTATGGTGTTATTATATATTCGCAAGTGAACAATATCGTACACAAGTAATAAAATGGACATATTGAGTCCGGATTATCATTTCCACGAAAACTATCTTATTTATATAATAGTTAAATTAATCTTAATGATAATCTTTTTAAAACACTTTAAAATATATTGATTTGAAGCTTTTAAATTATAACTATGAAATTTAGAAAACAACGTAATAACTTATGTGAAAGCAAAAATTAAGAATTTAGGAAATTTGGTTATTAAAGCATTTGGATTCACGAGTTCACCATAGTTGTCATCTCTAATTTCTCCTCTCAAGATTTATTCTTAAAGTTGTATTATGTCGAATTCACGAATTTAACCTAATTTACCTCTCTCGAGTTCAAATTAGTTATATCTAATTAAGTCAACTTATGAAGTCAGAATGGTCCTTAATTAAATGCATTAATTCTCCTAAGAATTCAACCGCGACAATAACAAAAGCATAACTCTACCTTTTATCCAATTGTCGAATTTCACTACGTGGTCTAGATTTATAATTTACCTCTCAGTCATTAAATCCACAATTCAATGACAAATAACGGTCAATTATTTCAAGCATTAAGAACAGAAGTAAAATCAAAACATAATTAATTAATAAGTAAAACTTGAGAGTCGAAAATAAAGAATTAAACTAGGTTACATCGTTCATCCAAACTTTAAATTTAGCTACTCATGATTCGGTAGAAAAACAAGATGAAAAGTTCGAAATACATAACCGGATCTTGAATAAAAGATGAGAGACGTTGAATATCTTGTACCAACAATTTTTCGTCTTCAAGTTCCAATCTTCAATCTTGCTGTCGTTCTTCGTCTCTCTCTCTCTCTCTCTCTCTCTCTCTCTCTCTCTCAATGATTCCACCCTCTTGTGACCTATATTAGGTCTTTATAGTGTTTTACTAATTTTGAATCCCGTGTACGTGAAAAGACGAAAAAACTCCTTACTAGAGTTGTAAAAAAGCCAAAAAAAAGTTCAGACGAGCCAACCGCGCATTGCCGCGATCAACCGCAGTTTGCAAACAGTAAAGAATTTTGCCAAATTCAATTTCAATCCCAAGTTTTGACATATATACAATTTGGTCCCACTTCAAGTTTTACTTGCAGGTTTAGTCCTTTTTGCTCCAAAATTTTATGTTTGGTCCCATACATTCAAAAACTTCCATCTTGGTCTCCAAATCTTCATATTGTTCACAATATGTCCTACTGGTCCTTCCACTTTCATTGTTTTGCATTTTAGTCCTTTGATTTCTTCTTTCACTTCAATTTAGTCCTCTTTTATTTGTAACCCAAGTCTTTCAACTTTTAAATATTTGTAAGTTGGTCTCATTTCCCAAGTCTTTATGCATTTGCAGTCATTCTTTGCTCATTTTGCTTTGTTTTTCTCCAATTCCATTAGAACTCGTGTTTTGATCTAAAATAATTAAATCAATACACAATTAAGTAAAAAATTACTTAAGAGTACTTACAATCGTCAATTTTTTATGGTCTAGATAAGTGTAAACACGCTTATCAAATACTCTCAAACTTGAACATTTGTTCGTCCTCAAACATGACTATTTACTTAAACAATCAAACAAATAATATTAAAATATACTATAATAGATAGCTTGCTGTAATTGCCTCAGGTTATTGAAACAATCAAACAATTCATAAAAAAACTTCTAAATCAAGCTACCAAAATCAATTATTTTTACGTATTCGATGCTCGACAGACATATGTGTGTGCGCATATTCAATGTAATCAACATAAACTTTTAGGTTAGTAATATTCCGCCCCCCAATGGTCAAATATTTCATTTCTCTCTCCTAAGAATACACACTCCCATATTAATATTCAATCTCTCACCCTGGGTGTTAACTCTAAAGTTGGCCTCAAAATACTTATTCTTTTACCGCTCAAAATTTGGTTAGGTCTAGCCAATACAGTTGATATCTAGATCTGTAATGATTCTCCATTTACTGAATGCTTCAACCATCAAGCTTCCACTAGGTAAGTCAAACCCACTAGTCATCTATATCTCCAAGTTATGCGCACAAATGCTCGATCTTGCTTTTGCTTCCTTTTTTTAAATAAAAAAATATATCTTATGTGTAAAACCTCACTCTCTTAAGCTTTTGAGATAACTCTTGTAGCGAGCTTTAGGCCGATGGCTCCAAGTCTAATAGACCTTAGGACACCGAGTTTTGAGAACCCCTACGAGCTTTATCACTCAAGTCAACAAGGCTACAAAGAGAGGTATAAGATAATGCAAGTGCAATGTCTTTTATTTTTTTGTGCAAGATAAATAAGCGGAGATTAGATTCCTAGCATTCGATCAATACCTAGATTCTACCTGGTAGCCAAATACACTCCACACAAATTTTACTCATGCACGAAATCAACACCTATCTAAATACCTTTCGCATTGGTTTAATTACCCCCAAACTATCCTTTTAATTGGTTAGGTAATTGAGTTGTCAATTGGTGGTCTTAGTTTTCACAACTTAAGTTCACTATTCTTTCATTGTATTCTATTTAATATACCAACCAAAGGTAGTGATATTCATGACTATTGTGTTCACACTTAATCATATCTCAATAAAAACAACTTAAGTAGCATCACCGAGTCATAATTCATTAATTGATAATAGTTTCAAATAAATATCATTATAAGCCGGCAAGGCTATCCAACATACAAGCACATAAATAAAATATTTTTTTTTCACAGCACACACAAGAATAACCAATATAATTAAAGTCACCCACAAGCTTAAAGTTCACATTGTTCTCAATGTGACAAAAGAAAGCAAAATAAATAAAAAAATGAAAGAATTAACTCGAATCAAAAGGCGTGGAGACAACATCGGACTTTCAGCTGAAGAGTACGCATTGGGATTGGAATGACGATATATATATATATATATATATATATATATATATATATATATATATATATATATATATATATATATATAAAAAAAAATTAAATGTACTTAATTACTAAAAATTGAGAAACGTGCTCTACTTCCTAATGCAGTCCTAAAATTCTACATGTAATGCAATAAATATATAAAAGATAGAAAAATAGATTGCCTCCCATTAAGCGCTCGATTTGTAGTCTAGAGCTCGACTATTTACAAGTATCATTTATGGAGGCTTAAATTGGGATTTGGAAGTCTTGCGTTGCTTGCAGTTACCAGATTTGCACAATTTATCCTTTGCTCTCCATATTTTAAATCGGTCATTTTCATCTTTAATTGTTGCAACTAGTCCACATGTATCCAGTTTGTAGTTTTCTTGGCCAATTTCACCACTTCATCAACTCTAAAACACTCTTCGAGGTCGACTGGTTGCTCGGGTATGGTGTACATACTGAATACTGCTCGTTCATCATCATGTACCCTCAAGATTAGCTCACCTTTTTCAACATCAATAAGGGCTCAACTTGTCGCTAAGAATGGTCGGCTCAATATGATTGGCATATCACGGTCCTCTTCGATATTAAGGACAATGAAGTCGATCGAAAAGATAAATTTATCTACCTTGATGATCACGTCCTCAACCACACCTCGTAGGTGCTTGATTGTTCTATCAACAAGCTGTAGAGACACAGTTGTCGCTTTTACCTCTCCCAAACCTAATCTACTGTAGACAGAAAGGGGCATCAAATTTACACTTGCACCTAATTCACACAGAGTATTAAAATTATAGAATTTTCCAATTGTCCAATATAATTTAAAACTCTCTGGATCTTTTAACTTCGGAAGCAACTTATTTAGCAGAATAGCGCTACACTCCTTAGTTAAAGCTACGTATTCATCTGGTTTTCTCTTCTTGGACAACATTTCCTTCATAAATTTTAAATACAATGGCATTTAGGCTAACACTTCGGTGAAAAGAATGTTGATGTGCAGTTTCTTGCAAACTTCAAGAAATTTTTCAAACTGCTTGTTGAGCTTGTGCTTCTGTAACCTCTGAGAAAATGGAATTGGTAGCACATAAGCTTTGACAAGAATTGGCACCCTCACTTTAGATGATTCAGCAGATTCTTTTAAAACTTCTTCTTTTGATTTCGCATGTTGTTGTCCAGTTTCTTCTTCCTCAACTACCAACTGTTTGTCATTTTTTCTCAGGTCTTTTCACGTAAATTTCTGGCAGTTGTACCCCCTCCTAGTAGTGATTGCATTTACCTGTTCTTTTGGATTTGTCACTGTATTGTTAGGCAAAGTGCCTGGTTTCCTAACTAACAATTGCAGGGCTAACTGGCCAATTTGAGTTTATATTTTTCTGATAAACGTCTGTTGATTTTGATAGTTTGTGTCCAGCCGCTCCAATACTTTATCAGTTTTCTACATATATTGTTGAAACATCTCTCCCAGACTTGGTCCTCTTTCTTGCTGAGCATTATAGGCATTGCCACTTTGTTGATTCTCATACTACCTAAAATTTGGGTGTTGCTTCCAACCCGGATTGTAGATTTGTGAATATGGATTATATTATTGATGTGTATTATTCTACACAAAATTGATCTGTTCTGGAGAGGCCAATAACATACAATCTGATATAGAGTGGTTAGCCACACAATTTTTGCACATGATGGTTGCTTGAATTGCATTCACTCATTGTGTTTATATTCTGACCAAGAGCTCTACCTACTTTGTCAATGCATGAAGTTGTGCATTAGTAGCCGATTGAACATCAATCTCATGTATACCTACTACTTTTCTTGGAGTGGTACGATCAGATGAAAACATGCTATGTGTGTTTTCAATCAACTCATATAGATCACATGCTTCGTTGACATTTTTATTCGCAATGGACCCGTTTGCAGAAGAGTCCACTGTCCATTTGGACTAAGGAGATAGCCCCGAGTAAAAATATTGAGCTTGTTGGACCTTTTTAATGCCATGGTTTGGACATTTTCTGAGCAAGTCCTTGAATCTATCCCAACCTTCATGATATTTTTTCTCCTCCATTTGCTGGAAGGTAGAGATTTCCAGCTTCATCTTAGCTACTTTAGCTGGCAAAAAATATTTGTTACAGAATTTTCTAGCTAAGTCATCCCATGTATTGATACTAGCTTGTGATTCTGAATCCAGCCATTCTAGAGCCCCATCCCTCAATGTATAGGAGAATAACCTCAGTTTGATTGTATCATTATTCACCCCTTGAAACTGAAAGTTGTAGCACATCCGTACGAATCTAGAAAGATGAGTATTTGGATTTTCATGTGCCTTTCCATAGAATTGCAAATTATTGCTGCAGAGATTGATCAGATCAGCCCTTAATTGAAATTCATGCCGACCAAAAGCAGGATAAACTATGCTTGAACGATGAGGAGCTGCTACCAGAGTTAAGAATTGAGCCATTGGCATATTTCCATCATCATCTCCTTCTTCATCATAATGTTACTGAATTTGCTGAGCTACCAATCGGACTTCTTGTTTAGTTTCTCTTCTTACTTGTACATCTGTCATTTGAATTTGTTGCTGATTTTTCTATTTTTGGTTGTGTTCTTTGCATCTTCGTCTGAAAGTTCGTTCAATCTCTAGATCGAAAGTTTCTAGATTGCCGCCTTGTGTACGGAGCATTCAACGAACACGTTTTATGTAGTAAGAAAACAAAGAAGACAAATAAAAAGTATAATAATAAAATTAAAATGAAAATAACAAAATTAAATTAAATTAAAAATTAAACTAACACTAACACTAACAATTAATCTAAACTAATATAAAATAAGAATAGTTCTCAGCAACAGCGCCAAAAACTTGTTGTGAAAATATTATGTATTGCAAGTGTACAATATCGCAAACAAGTAATAAAGTGAACCTATTGAGTCTGGATTATCGTTTCCACAAAAACGATCTTATTTAAATATTAGTTAAATTAATCTTAATCCTAATCTATTTAAAACACTTTAAAATAAATTGATTTGAAAATTTAAACTATAAGTATTAATTTTAGAAAACAATGTAATAACTTATGTGAAAGCAATTATCAAGAATGATGGTTAAAGGATTTGGATTCACGAGTTCACCATAGTTGTCATCTCTTATTTCTCATCTCAAGATTTATTCCTAATGTTGTATTCAATAAAATTCTCGAATTTAACCTAATTTACTTCTCTCAAATTCAAATTAGTCCTATCTAATTAAGTCAACTTATGAAGTTAGAATGATTCATAATTAGATGCATTATTTCTCCTAAGAATTCAATTCAAGACCGCGACAATAATAAAAACGTATATCTACCTTTTATCCAATTGTCGAATTTTACTACATGGTCTCAATTAATAACTTACCTCTCGGTTTGTTACAATCTACAAATCAATGACAAATAATGACCAATTATTTCAAGCATTAAGAAAAGAAGTAAAATCAAAACATAATTAATTTATAAACAAAACTTGAGAGTCGAAAATAAATAATTAAACTAGGCTACATTGTTTATCCAAACTTTAAATTTAGCTACTCATGATTCGGGAGAAGGACAACATGAAGAGATTTGAATACATAACTGAATCTTGAATAAAAGATGAGAAGAAGTTGAATATCTTACACCAAGAATTCTTCGTCTTCACGTTCCAATCTTCAAGATCTTGGTCGTTCTTCGTGTTTTTTGCCGTTCTTTCCTCCAAAATTCCTTTTTGCTCTCTATTTTCTCCCTTTTTGATTCTTGAATATGGTATATGGAATAATCGAATATAATCTTTAATCTTTCCCCTTTTATATGTCCCAAAACCTTAATATAATGTAGAGATCTTGTCCCCCAAGAATTATTAAATTAGAGTTTTACTAAAATTAGGAAACTAAAATATTACGCTCAAGTCTCCGATTATTTGCACGATAAGTCTTTCAACTTTTGAATGTTTGTAAGTTGGTCCTTATTTCCAAGTCTTCGTGCATTTTCAGTCCTTCTTTGCTCATTTTGCTTTATTTTTCTCCAATTCCATTCGAACTCAGGTTTCAACCTAAAATAATTAAATCAACACATAATTAAGTAAAGATTCACATTAAGAATACATACAATTGTCCACTTTTGATAGTTCTAATAAGTGTAAATCGACACTCATCAGTGATATATGGGGTCTCGTCACCCTACATGTTGACCATCTAGATATTATTTTTTCCTAATGAATACATCTACTAGATGATTGTATGGTGTTATTATATATTCGCAACTTGAAATTTACAAGATTACTTGCTCAAATTTTAAATTATGAGCATAATTTTCAGGGTGATATTTATATGTTGAGAATAAATATTTGGTTTAAACCTTTATAAAATACCTTAAAGGGTGATATTTATAACACGGTTTGTTGACTGTCATTTTGATAAAATAGTTTTGTCAACATTATGGGGATAAATTAAGTAGCTAGAAAGAATTAGGGATGGCAATGGGGCGGGTCCGGGGTGGGGTGGCCCTTTGACCCGCCAACCGTCCCAGTTATTTTTTTTTTATTTTTTTTTTGTTAAACTGAAAAAAGAATTTTTTAAAAAAAAATACAATTTTTTTAAATATTTGTATCAAACAAAATAAAAAAAAATTATAAGATTTGGGTTGTGGTTAACGTTGGTAGTTTATAAGTTTCAACCCGGGTTCGATTCTTCTTTAGGAGGAGTGATCTACTCCCCATGGTGGGGAGTAGATATAAAGGCCACAGGTTACGTGTCCGGTGGCCATTGGATAAGTGCTTGACTTTTATGTCAAGCACTTTTTTATTACCCAATAGCCACTTGACACGTATCAAGTGGTCTTTATATTTACTCTCCATGGTAGGGGAGTAGATCATTCCTCCCTTCTTTAGTCTATTTTTAGTGAAAATTATAATTTCTACTATATTTTATGATTTTTCAAAAAAAAATTTAGGTTGCAGGTCGCGGGGTGGTGGGGTGGGGCGGACCCGCCGCGGGGCAGAAAATTCTGTCCCAAACCCGTCCCTATTACTTGGCGGGACTGCTCTTTGCGGGGCAGGGCGGGGCGCATTCGGGGCGGCCGCGAGTTTTTTTGCCATCTCTAGAAAGAATGCATGAAACATATTATATTTCCTAGATCCTCGCACAAGACAATACGAACTAAAAGTTTGACATATAATTTGTTTATAATTTATACAATTAACATATGTATTTACTGACTAAAGAGATTAATCTAAGTCTCATATACCAATTGTAAATGCTCCAATTCATATTGACGTCCTGGAAGGACAATTCGTTAAGATTATATCTGGTATATTAATAGTACGTCTAAAGCGTAGTGACATTTGATTTCAAAACAAAATTTCTCATATTAAAAATGGAGCCAATTGTAAAGATGATCTTATTGAGAAGGCATATACTCTTGGAGAGTATATAAACATAAATAATTGTAAAATCCCATAAAAAGTTGATATATTGAAAATGTAGAGATTTCAATAAGCTATGTCGTTATGGGAAAGAATTGGGAAAAAAAAATAAAATGTTGTTCACAACACTTTTGTACATAGTATAGCGCTTCATATTATGAAAGGCAGTGATGATATTGAAGGAAATATGTCAAATAATTAATTGGTCAAATAAGAAGATGCAATTCAAGTAAATTAAACTTATTATACAATCTGAACACCCAAATGTGTATACTCATGCGAAAAAGAAATGAGAAAAATAAAGTCGTAATATGTAATGCACAACTCTTAACATCATGAATTTCGCAAAGGCTTGTGTAAAGGAATCACGAATCGATATCTTGTTAACCTGTCATTGCATGACACTTGATATACGTATAATAAATATGGTTATAACAACTTATTTGGCATAACTAATAATACTATATATATATAAATTCTTGGATGATTTAATATGTCTAATGCATGCATATAGTTCAATTTTTTGAGAACTTAATTGATCAAAGTAAAGATCTGAAGTGATATTATAATGAGTAGAAGTAAATACGCACTGTAATCTTTACCTTAACCGAGGTGTTGTTCCATTGGATTTTCCTGATAAGGTTTTTAATGAAACAACTTTCATAGCGTATTCAAAAAAATAATGTGCTCTTTTTCCTTAACTATGATTTTTTCTAGTAAGATTTTAACTAGACATATTTTTTGCGTAAATGACATCTAATGAAAAGTGTTATAAATATTATAGTTATGGATGTCTATAACCTACAATATATTTACCCTCAACATAAATATATAGTTATACTCTCGTGTATTTTGAATTGTATATGAGACTCCTGAAAAGAACAACAACAAGATCTATGTTTTTAATATAATTGCATCAAACCATCATGCTAACTACACTCAACCAGAGATAGTATATGAAGATGATATTGCTTGGAGGTTATAACATGGAGCTCATTTTACCAAAATTATCTTATACAAGTTTAAAAAGATGGTGACATTGAAGACATCGACGCACAAGATATGGATAGCTAGATACAAGGATTTTCATTGATTGAAATCAGAATGAGTAATTGTACTATTTTTCCATCATTCAAGTTTTATCCATTGAGTTTTTCTGACAAGGTTTTAACAAGGCATCATTTGATTACTCCAAAAAAAATTTATAATTATTTTTTTCTTCGTTTGGTATTTTTGTCCCATTGGATTTTTACCAAACAAAATTTTTAAAGAGCTAGTTATTGTACTAATGGTCATCAAATGAGGAGTGTTGTAAAATATGAAAAACAATATTAATGACCATATTTAAATATTTTTTACATAGTCTACAAGTGTTTGAAACCCTATCATTGTAATGAAATACACAATTTCTCGCTATTCTCTTCTATTAATTTTTCTAGTTTATAACAAAATTCATGTTATGTAAGCTTCGTCAACATTTTCGAATAATTTTTTTTTTCCTTGTAATTAACTAGTATGTGTTGAGAAGCAATAACAACAAAACAAGCATAGAAGTTTAGTGTCCGTTTGGTTTAGCTTAAAATATTTCTAAAAAGTTGAGGTCAAAATTAACAATTAATTTTAACCACACAACACATGAGACTTATAATTTTTATCAATTTTTCAATTACATATTTCTTCAACATTTATCAAAATCTATTCAATTTTTTATCAAAAATTTTGTCACAACGGTCATTAACGTTGGCATTATATTAAACCCACCTATTATTTGTCACTCACGTTCAAGGGAGATAGGGGTGGCAATGGGTCTAATCGAGCCAACTCGGTCCATTGTCGAACAAGCTCGTCTCGGCCAGTGTGAATTCGAGCCGAGTATGAGCTCGGCTCCTGATCACTAGGGGACTCAGCTCAGGCTCATGGGTTTTATGAGCCGAGCCGAGCCGAGCCACCCACGAGCCGACTCATTTTTTGTTAAAAAAATTTTAAAGCAAAATTTTTAGACAATTTTAAAATTTCAAATAAAATAAGAAATTTCAAAACATGAGACAACTCGTGTTTTGAATGAGCGCTCTCGAGCCGCTAAGCCTATTTATCACTCTTAAATAAGGATAATCTAACGTAAAAATAAATAAATTGAAAATTTTGAAAAAATTAATCAAAACTTACATCGAAGATATAAATGAAAGACGATTGAACCTTCGTGTTTTGTTGTTTAATTATTATTCCCTAAACTCCGTTTTTATAGAACACCAAATCACTAACATAACACCAATTTGTGATTGTGCTTCTCATTGCACATGGTTTTCTCTATGTATACATTATTTCGTTTCTTATAAAGGGTTTATAAGATGTCAATTTTTTTTCTTGTGTAATAAAATGTCAAAATAGTATGAAAAGCAATCTGAGAGTAAAATTTAAATTGATTATATATCTCTCAATTTTCTAGAGATTGTACTATAAGCTATAATATTTTATTTTTATGCTAAATGTGAATATACCTAACATTGATTAAATTGATTTAAGTTTACATATTATTTCTCATTGTTTCTATTTGATTTTTATTAGAACATATTTATAATGTATTAAATTAAGGGTGACAATGGACCCGGCTCGACCGGTGTAGAGCCGAACCAAGTTTGAGCTCGGCTCATGGCTTTTGGGCCTCATGGGCCGAGCATCTCATTTTTCGTTTTATTTTTTTTAGACAAAATTTTTAAACAACTTTAAAAAATTTCAAAAAAAAAAATTCCGAAACACGACCCGGCCCCTATTTTTTACGAGCCAAGCTCGTAAAAAAATTTAGAGCTGAGCCCGGTCCCAGGCTCATTCCTAAATGAACTCGAGCCAACCATGGGTCAAGTCCAAATGGACTGAGCCGGCAATCCAACAGTCATTCAGCCCATTTGCCAACCTTATATTAAATCATATACTGATTTCCTTTTGAAATTTTTTTTGAACCAAACTACCATTAATTGCATTTTTTATCTTCCTATAGTATATATTTTTCCTTTTTTTCCCTGTAAAAGTCATTTAAACTCAGGTAGGAGTTTTTAGGCCTACTATCTATGCTAAATGGAGGGTTTGACTTTGTCCCATGCCCTAGTATATTGATTAAAAGAATTTAACAAATAAGAAGGGGAACATTAAGAAAAACCTACCTCTAAGAGTACATGGAGGATTTGGGTTAGTTATTTAATTGCAAATGAAATTGCAATGAATTTTTTTTTTTTTTTTTGTTAGCATTTTTAAGATGTAGAAAATTTTATGTTTTCCAAACTACCCTTTCAACTTGCATTTTGACCCCCCATTGTATTTGCTATTATTTCTTTCACTCCATAGGTGCCAGTGCCAGAAGATGATGATTAGAATGATGCCTTGTGGGTTCACTAGTCTTGGTGAATGTCCAACATACCTCCAATACTGGAATATTTATTCAATTCTGTGATCATTTTTTCCTTTCAAATTCTTTTTCTATGATTATTTTCTAAATAACCCCTTTAAAGATATTGCCTTGGGCTTTTAAGTTGTTTCAACCACCTGTGCTAATGGCTCTGAGTGAAAAGAATAGTAAGCTTCAACCAAATGGCCATGCATCCTTTCGCTTTTTTAAACCAATAGTCAGTTCTACTATGAGAAAGGTGAGGCCCAAAAATTAAAAAAGTCTAAAATTCTAGATTTTGTAATAGTTAGACGAAGCCCATTTCTAAAATAAAAAAAAAATTAAATTGTTTAGTTGGGCCAACTATGGTCCGGCCCAGAACCATGCCTCCAACTTTTGATTCACATCCCAAATTCTCAATTTTCATTCCAACCTCTGTAACCCTTCCGTCTCTTTGCTCATTTCACAATTCGCAAATTAGTTCTAAATTCTAAAATCTTAAAGTCAATTGTTGCAAAAGAAAGAATTTTGATTGTTTTGTTCTCAAGACTAAGTATTTAGTTAATTTTGAAATACTTTTAATATTTACTTTGAACCCCTTTAATTCTTGTTCCAATGTTTGAATTTTATTTTGTTTATGTTCCGAAAATGAGAGTGAGTTCTTTTGTTTATTATTGTAGTATCTGAATTCAGTGTTTTGAATATCATTCTTGCTATGTAATTTGAAAAGTTTGGGATTTAATTTTTGCTCATATGAGTGTTTTTTTTTCTTCTATAAATAATAAGCGTTTCTTCAAAATTTGATCATTTTCAATTTTATGCTAAATAATTGATTCATAGTAGCTATAGAATTGGTTTGTTTTGTACTAGTTGTCAAAATTTAGATTTAGGATCTTGTTCCTTGTAATTGAAACGACAAAAATACTTAAAATTTTGTTTAAGAAGTGTTTATTTTTCTGTTCTTTTCTTGTATCTGCATTTTGATAGCATGAGTTTATGGTATTTTTTTTAAAATTGTACCATAATCTAACATATAAACAACATGAACAAATCAACAATCAAATTACAATGATAGTAATTTGTCATATGAGAACTATTTTTAAAAAAAATTATTTGATATATACCAACAAATTCTTATTAACACAAGACCCATAGCATTTTGAATTCTTATGTTGACTCTAATTGTATGATGATTGAAATATTTTATTACTATTGTTTTAGGCTAATAATTGAACAATAGTCATATATCATGCTTAAGTCTGGCACGTTTGTAATACTATTTTTAGCACTTTGAATTCTTACTATTTTTTTTCTTTTGGAAAGTTTTCAACCTTGTTATTTGATTTTAATATACATATTTTATATAATACATTTTGTTTATCGTTTTATTATTAAATTTTAAGTTAACAATTAGTTATGTAAAAATCTTATGAATTTTGAATGCATAGTACGATTTGGGGCACATAGGGAGGCCAATTTGAAAAATCACAAGACCTGCCTTGTAGCAAATTACTTCACACACTCTATCGCCTCCCACTTTCAAACAAAATGTCTTACTCTACATCTTCCAAGGAATACTTTTGTATCATGTCTTAGACTACGCTTGGTCGTCAACTAGGTTAATCTAGGTATTTCAAAACCTAAAACCACCTATTACACTTCAGGTATTTCAGAAATAGAATAATTTTGATCTCCGTAATTACTGGAATCGAACCCAATTCCAAACCCGGACCGTCAGTGTACCCATAACTTTTTTTATATAAAAAAAGAGCTAACAATACAGATTATCTTTCCAATATCTTGCAGAAATAGAAGAAATAAAATATGCCACCAAATATATATTTGAACACTTTTTTAATCAAATGCAAATATGCCACCAAATAGTATCCAATATCTAGCATAATATAAACACCAAATTACATACACAAAGAACAAACCAAAAATTAGAAACCAACAATAAGGAAGTACTGGATTCTATAATTTTCGCACACTGTATGTTGAGAGAGAGAAAGAGATGAGCGACAAAAAGATGAGCAAGAGTGCGAGAGAGATGACAAAGTTTGTACTGTGGATCTGAGCAGATAACGATTGAGATTTTGAGATTTGAGTATTTGGAATTGGGTTAATTTAGTTTGAGTCTAGGGATGGTGGCTTTTGGACTTTTGGATTGAGCCTTGTACAGTTAAACTCTTGTCTTTGGTACTATGGTGTTGAGTTGGATCATTAAGTCTGATGAATAAATTGTTTAAAAAAATAAAAAATTTATAACAAATAACAAATTCAATTCCAGAGCCGAGTACCCACAGTTCCGATTTAAAGAACCAATCCACCTTTCCTAGAGACAAAACGTGATACACAAATTAGAGGCGATGATGAATAGGTCTAGAAAAAGAATTCATTGCAATGGTTGTAGCTTTTTTGGGTTTGAAAATGGAAATGTTGATAGCGTATCTTGTCCTGTCCACATAAAAAATGTGAAAAAATTAACACACAATTGTTGATAAATTTTCTGGTAAAAAAAAAATTTATATCTCAATAGAATTAGTTACCAATAGAATTTTCATTGTTAAATAAAATAGTAAAGATAAAAATATTAAAATGTTATCTTTAGAAACTTGTGTTGGTAGTTAAATAACAATTAAAACATAATATAAGATCACAAACCAATTTTCAGTAAGCAATATTCAAAAGTAAATATTTCAATCAATTTAAAAATTTTGGAATTAGGGATTATTGAAACAACTGAGATAGTACCTTCAGAACAAGCAAGGATGGCAAAATACTATGTCCCCGCCACGCCGTGAATGGGACAGAGAATCTCCGTCCCGTTAGGTAATTAGGGCGGGGGCGGGGATCATGGTCCCCACCTCAAATTTTCTAAACCCGTCCCGAATCTTTTTATTTTTTTATATTAATGTTTTAAAATTTAAATCATATTTAAAAAATAAAAAATTATATTAAAAATAGTTAATTTATTAAATGGCCTGTAAACGAGGATATTTTAATCTCCACCCAACCCATCCTCCGGTCCTGCCACGAGCTGCCTTCCAAAAAATCACGACGGGACAGATATGGTAAGGGTCGCCCCGTCCTATTGTCATCTCTAAGAACAAGAAGATCAATTGAAAGTCCCACAATTAACAGGGCTCTCATGTGGCCAGGGACTGGCGCTCGATCTCCCTGTTGACCCATTATTGGAAGAGAAATTGGTTTAATCGGTCGACCCACTAGAAGAACTATAACTCGGCATACTTAATGAATTATGACTAGACTCATTAAATGACTCACTACCCAAAGTGAGAACTACCATATGCATCGGAAAGATTTAAATCAGCAACTACTAGAAAAACGAAGGTTGGTCGACTACGAAAGTGAGGGTGAGTGAAGATGGTCGATCAAACGCTATGTAATCTCTTAAGATCAGTCGTTCGAGGGACTCTTTGCTAAAAGATCTTGGAGTTCAAGTTGAATGAAAGAGAAAAATGAAGTTTTCCCGACCTATTTATAGGGGACTATTTGGACGGAAAATGAACTGCCTCAAATGGCCCATTCAGGCGCACCATGCGAGAAGGTGGTGAGGATGGTGACGTGCACCATGAAACATATCATATACATGAAGATAATTTTCAATAACAAAACAAAGGAGTATGGGTGCTTATGATGCTACATATGAAGCAAAAAAGGAGTAGGTGTGCTTTATGATGCTAGATATGAAATGAGACTTGTTGGGACTAATCAGAGGTCTAACGTAATCATGCCTACGCCTTAGAGAAGGTTAAGGCTTGACAATACATTGATTACCTAACTCCATTTGAAAAGTGGACTTAAATTACAGAACTTTCAAGATTGAGGCTAGGTGATCGATCGATCATAGTCTAGCGAGATGATTGATTGACTGTAGTTCACGATCTATTAAGCATGTGGCATATTTAGAATCTTGGCTGACAGGCGCGCGGTTATAGCAAAATATATATTTTCACTCTATGTCTGTCGTAATTCTAGGGATTAGGACGCTGTCTTCCTAACTTATAGGAATGGATATCACGTGGACATGTGGAAAAGGGCAATAAATATGTAACACTTGAGCACTAGGTATCTTCTTCACCATATTTTACAAACACACATACATACCCTATACGTCTTTCTCTTCATATCCATGTTACTAATTATCACATTGGAGTTAAAACGGGAAAGGAAGTCCCAACCCCTTTTTTGTAGGTTTCTCAACTGTTAGATCAGGGTTCCATTGCTACGTCTCTCCACCAGCAAAGAAGAACATTGATTGAGTTGTTTCAGTGATCTAGCGGTTGAAAACTGGCACGAGAATTAGCTAGAAAATAAAAAAATTCTTTAATTCAATAAAACTAGGATCTTTGCTAGGCGTTCACGTATTTATTATAATTAAAATACTAATGGATTAGTATTATACCTGAATCGATAAATGATATTGGTCTGGATCTGATTCACGAACTTGCTACTTTTTTATTCACAAACTTGGTGCTCCCAACGTTCAAGCCTTCTATGGTATTCTCCAAGTCTAGATTACACCAGCGTGTGGGCACCTTTTTAATTAAATCAAAAACTAATTTCTGGACTAGTCAAATCTAGAAAACTAAGAAACTAAAATTCGAGTCAAACAAAGACTTCAGAATTTTCTCTCTTCTTTTTCTTGATTGAATGATGAATTGGAATTAATTTACATCACATGCAATGTGATATAAATATAACAAGCATTCTAATTGCAATGACAAGAGTCCTGATTGCAAACAATGAAAAGACATCCAAGTCCAATTAGCTTAGGATTGATTTAATTACACATGTAATCCCTGAACTTATATCACAATTACAATCAAGTCCAAAACTTTATTAGTAACCGTGATTAAGTCCAAAATTTTATAGAGCTACCACAAGGACCTGATCGGACATATATTTTCTAAGCTCCAATAATTAGACTGTCTAGTCGACCCTAGACTGTCCGATCTAATTATTAGTCTTTTGTTTTTTCCACTAAAGGTAAGAGACTGCAATCTCAGAATATATAAGATTACAGAAGCTGTAATACTTTCTTTTGACCTACCGTATATATATTTCATCTCTGTCTAAGATCCGATAATTAGGTATGAACATAAATGACCGTTTTACCCTTCTAATTATTCTCACTAACCTTAAGTTACATTTTTTTCAACGATCCTGTGAACTAATCACAGATGTCGAAGTTTAGCCGTCGCTAAACACTGAGCTCAGATTTATAACCGTTCAACAGAAAATACTTAAGTTGTCACTCGACCCATTTTTCAGGGCGACATTTCCCGACACGAATTCATGTTCTCTATTTCGCTCATTCACAAACTCCCAACTTACCGAGATATTTGATCAACTAAATTGATCTCACCCATTGGTGAATCAAATAAACATCAAACTAACGAAAAGATATACACAATCATGTCAAGAGATTTAGATGAAATATCCGGTGATCAAGTGGAATTTAATTATTCGCACGGTCATGCTATATAATTAAATTCGACACATGGTCCATTCAATACATTCCAAATGTCCTAGTGTCACCATTAATCCATTTATACGATAAAGACAAATCAAAAACTCGAATGATTAAATAGTCAACACTACAACCTTCCGGTACAAGGCGTCAACTCTTATACATTAGTTGTGAACAATTTTATTGATAATCAAAATATAAGTTGTGTCACACTATACTTCTCAACGCAAACATCCAACTTATATTATCACAAGTGATCATTGACACTTTATTTACATACTCAATATTAAACAAATACAATAATAATAAATTAATACAAACCAAAGTTTTATTCAATATAAAATTGTCATTTTATCACAGCAAAATTATACTTTTTGGACATACAACTCAATACTAGCATGGTGCTTTAGGATCTAAGTTTTTGTTTAGTTTGTTAAATGAACTTCTATAGTAAGTTTGAACATATCTAGCATAGTAATTAATACATATTAATGTGTGTAAAGTTGATCTATTTAAAGGCTAGGTTGGGTTTGGGCCAGATATGAAGATATTGTCTTTCTTGTTTTTAGTTTTCTTCTTTTCCTTTTTTATTTCTTTTTCGGTGATTAAAGTAGAGGGTAAATTCGTCTTCTATTTTACTTTAACAATTATTTTGGAGGATGTCCGTCAATAAAGACCATGCTAACTAAAAATAAAAAATTGAAGATGGTGTTGTCAAGAAATAGAAGAGTGCAGAGTATAGATCTTGCCAACAAATGAACGAGTCCATTTATCATGGACGTCCTTCTTTTGGGTTGCATAAGACAAGACTACTACTTGTGTACATAAAATGGTAATGACAAGAGATTCCCGAAATATTTATGTTCCATTAGTGCTAGCTTGGCCAATCTTACGACCAACATGGCCCGTGATAGTTTACATGGGCCTACCACTGTAGCACGACTATTCACTTCCAGATAGTTTTTGATTTTTCAAAAGAAAAAATAATAATAATAAATTTTTTATTTGAAATATATATATATATATATATATATATATATATATATATATATATTTAAGAGGTTTGGCCCATTTGAGAGCTTAATTAAGCCCACAAACCCAGTTTTTTTTTTTTTATTTTCTAAAATGTTCGGCCCTCAAGTCAAGGCCCATTGGGTTTGCGGCCTTAGGATCCTAGACCTTGCACCACCCTGGGCTCTAAGTGGGCCCGTTAAGGCCCAAGCCATGCCCCTGTCGAATTTTGGCGCGACTACCCTATGGGCTATAAGGCCCCTCAAACCAATAGTCATCCTTAGGCTTCCAAGTTTAAACATAATATGGTTACTCCTAGGAGAGAAAAAAATTGGGTAAATAGCACTAGGGGTCTCAAATCTTTAAACTTTGTGATTATGAGGGCCAGAAGTTAGAAATGGTAAAAATACCCGATCTGTCCCAAACTCGATGGATACCCGCTCTGAATGGAGCGAAAAAATTTCGATCCACGGGTCAGCAGGGTAGATCAGATCATATGTGCCCTAATACAATTTGTCCCATTTTAAAAATAAAGAAAGAAAAAGAAAGAAAAAATTAGTAAAATAGTAAAGCTTGTTTCAATGTTTGTTTAATTTTTTTAATGACAATTGACAAAAAAAAATCACGGATCAGTCTACAGATCACTGCTTTGATCTGCTCTGATCCGGATCCGATTCGTCCCAATCTGCCTAAGAAATGGCAGATCAGATCGCATATTTGGATCTTTTAAAATTATTGCGGAACGGATATAGATAAGGCCGATCTGATTTGAATCTGTCCCGTTGCCATCACTACCAGAACCTTCGATTTTTAACGCTCGAGATTTCAAACTTTTCAAACGTCTGCACCTGAAGTCCTTTTATGACGAAAAACTTTCGTTTGACTGTTAAATTGTCAATTTTTTATTGAAATGACAATTGTATGTTTATTTTAATTTAGGGTAAATAGAACTAGGAGTCCCTAACTTTAAAATTTGTGACAATTAAGTCCCGAATCTTTGACTTTTAGCACCCAAGATCCCAAACCATTCAAACGTATATGCTTGAAGTCTTTTTGTGATGGAAAAAAGATAATTTGATCATTAAAATAGAAGAAAAAATGAAAAAATATATGAAAGAATCACCCGACCACTTCAAACCAATAATTTCATTAACAATTTGAAAACAAAAACCAATTAATGACTTGACTATTCATTAAATATTAAAACATGTAAATGGAATTAAATGTTTCAATAATCACTAAATGTTTAGTCATGTATTCGATTACTCAATGAACTTTCAAATGTTGTTGCGTACTCACTGAACTTTGAAAAGTTACGCTTCATTAATCACTTATCACGATTATGTAACTGCACATTGACGGAAGCATACACGTGGCTGACGGAATGCCCACGTGACACGAGTTAAATGTTTCAATAATTATTGAACTTTTAGTCACGTTTTCGATCTAAGGATGGCAATGGGGCGACTCCAGGGCGGGTCAACTCAGTGGGGGCGCTCCGCCCCACCCCGCCAATTGGCGGAGGGTGGGGCTGGATGGGGCGCAGCGCCCCCACTGCCCCGCCAACGTCCCAGTTTTTTTTTTCATTAGCTATTTCTAATTTTTCATCAGGAAGAATTCCATTTTTTTTTATTACAATAAGTCAACTTCCTCAATTTTTTCAAAATCATCCACGCTATTTTTTATTACTTTACCCAAGGTTTCAAAAAGCGTAAAGCGTGGTTAGGCGTGGAGGCCAAGTTTCAAGTTTTTTAGGCCTATGCGAGGCTTAGGTGGGAGTAAGGCGTGAGTGAAGCGTGAAAAAGCGTTTTCTTATTTTTAATATTAATTTAAATATTAAAAAAAAAGATAAAAAAATATATTTTTAACTAAAAAGCGCACGTCTAAGCGAGCCTAGGCGTAACTAAGCGAGCTTAGGCGGGCCTAGGCGCGCTCTTTTTAATTAAAAATATAGTTGACAAAAAAAACGTGCGCCTAGGGCCTAAGCTAGGCGTGGAAGTCACGCTTCGCGCCTAGGCGTCGCCTAGACGCACTTTTTAGAACACTGACTTTACCAAGTCAATAGAGGAACAACCCAAAAATGCTTAATGAAGCTGGCATGGATCTTTGCCCAAACTGTGACAAAATCTGACCTTTTGGGATCGTCCAGATAAAGTAATGACGTGAACATCCACCAAAATCATTTCAAATTGTTTAAAATACGACACGATTTACAAAATTCAACAACACATATAATTGAAATTGAAATCTACAATCTTCATTCTTCTTCTTGCGTAGTTATGAAATACTCGGATCCCAATGATTTATGTATAATAAGTAAGAAAGTATGTATATTAAATATTATTATAATTATAAAAAAAAATTAAACATTGTGCATTGAAATAAATAAGATTACCTCTTCTTCAATTTCTTTTTGAGTTATAGTAGAACAACATCTGGTGTACGACGATGGGGAAGAGTTTTCTAACAATAAAATAAATCAAGTTAACAATAAATGAATGTCAAAAATAATAAATATAAAATGTAATAAAATGTTTTTTACAATAAATGTCAGCCTACAACCAGTTTTGAGCACACATCAATGCTTCTAATGTTGTTGGATGAAGTCTACTTCTATGTGGACTCACAAATCTACCACTCGTACTAAATACAGACTCAGAAGCAATGGTAGAAACATGAATGGCCAAGATATCTCTTGCAAGTTTCTGTAAAGTGTTGTATTTGCTTGAATTTGCTTTCTACCAATTTAATAGGTCAAAATCACTAGACCTAGGCAAAACCGGCTCCTCCAAATACAAGTCAAACTCTGATTTCATATTACTAGTTCCCACTTTCTTGGTAACAAACAAATCAAAATCATCCAAATCATCAAGTACTCCAACACTAAAAGAAATCCCAGCCTGGGAAGATGAAGATAAAGACTGAGGATTATTCACACCTGAATTATTTTCTGTGTATTGAGACACCAACTTTCGACAAAGTGAACTGACATTGACAACTTCTACCATTGCACGTTCATTTCCATATATCTTAGGAAAGTAATACTCAACCAACATCATTTTAAACCTAGGATCCAAAATAGTTGCTACAGCTAATATCCCATTAATCTTATCCCAATATTTCTCAAACTTATCAATCATACTTAAAGCCATCATTCTAATATCAGAATAAGCAGAAGAGTCCAAGTACGAATTGACAACTTTATTTCACAAATTTTTGGAAAAATAAATTTGCTGTAGGATACTTAGTTCCAGAAAATAATTCAATTACCACATAAAACAACTTTAGCCTTTCACATATTTCTTTTGCCAACTTTCAGTCTTGATCACTAGGTAAACTTTTATACTGCGTTTTTCTTTGCTTTAAGCAAAAAAAAATCAATGTACTCCGAAACAGTGTGAAGCGTGATATATATAGAATTCCACCTAGTCTTTACAAGCAAGTACTAATTTTCTATCACAATTGATTTTAAGCTGACGTGCAGTATTCTCAAATTTTTCCCATTTTTTTGGTGTTGGTGCCCAAAAAGATACACTATCACGAATTTTTTCAACACTTCTCTCAATATTTTCTAAACCCTCCTTCACAATTAGATTCAATATGTGAGCACAACACCGCATATGGAAGAAATCACCATTTGCTAAAAGTGAATCAGTAGAAAATTTATTGTCTAAAAAGATATTGATTATAGCGTCATTCGTTGAGCAGTTATCAACATTACGAGTAGATAACTTACAATCAATATTCTAACCTAATAGACTTTTAAAAAGAGTTGTAGACAGTGATTCTACCGTCTGTAAACAAGGAACATATATGAACCTACAAATAAAACCAAACAAAACATATTAGTAATTAGTTAAAAAAAACAAACAAACATATTATACATAAAATTACATAGTGTATACTCGGCTTTGAAGAGACCAAGCATCATCAATAAAGTGTGCAGTGATGGCCATGAAACTCTTTTTTTGGTTTGAAGTCCATAAGTTCGTGGTTACAGCAATTCTACTCTTGTTATCCTCCAATAAACGCATCATTTTCACTTTCTCCAAATCATAAATCTTCTAAATATCATTTTTAATGGTATTCCGAGACACAACATTAAATAGCGGTTGAATAGATTTCACAAAATTCCTAAAACCAACATGCTCAACCATACAAAGTGGATACTCATGTAAAATTATCATTTTTCCTAACTCTGTTCTAGCGTGGTCTTGATCAAAATGGTAAGTCTCCATAACTTCCTTTCCACTCGCTTGCTTTGTAGGATTCAATATTGCCTGCCTAATATCAGTTTGCTTACATTTACGAAGTGCACATCTATCTAAATGTTTTTTCAAATGATTTGTCCCATTTTTACTATGACCAACCAACTTCTCTCCACAATAATTACAAATAGCCTTGATCTCGTTATCAATATTATTGAGCTTAAAATGGTTCCATACCTCAGATATCAGTTGTATGATCTCTATCTGAATCAATGCTTATCGAAATTTGTCTTGAATTTTCTTCAGCCGATAATGATGGAGGATTAATAGTATCTGTCGTTGGAGTGGAACTATCACGAGGTACTAGCGGGGTTCCATGTGTATTTTCTATTGAACAACGCTCTTGTTCAGACATTCTGAAAGTTGAAGAATGATAGACAAAAATTATTAGTTGGCTTGAACGAGTAGGGAAATTATTGCAAACTGGATTCATCTAGAACAGACACAACTCCGACATTGCAAAATGGATTCAATTAGAATAGCAGATAATCATTCACCTATTGCAAAAAAAGGATGGATATCAAAACAATATTAGAGGCTAACCAATATTTTTCATCCTAATTCTATGAATTTTGCTAGCAATGTACTTAAACTATTTTTCACCTATTGCAAAAAACGAGAAATAAATTATGGCACTTAAACCATTAAATTGTACCTAAAGCAGAGAATTTTAATTTTCCAAAATATGATAACCTGCAATGTTTCTTTTACAGCCCAAAAAAATGAAAACTAGCAATGAGGACTGTCAATTGTCAGCCAATCTTGAATGTGCAAATCCGATGTTCACATACGTAATTATGTAACTACGAGAATTGTTTTGGAGACATGAATTCAGAATTACCCTAATAAATTACAGAACAATGTTAGAATTACCTGTCTGGAAAAGCAGCCGAGTTGAAGGGGCAAATATGACTAACGGCCAACACAGGATTACATAGGAATTGTTGAAACATAATGAATTCAATAATTATATCTTCCACATAAAGTATAAATTGAGATAAACATAGATCACTAATGGTCAACACAGGATTACATAGGAATATAAGGATGAACAAGAAGTGTTTATTCAGAAATGTCTGCTTTAAAAAAAATTACAATAGAAATTACATTATAAAAAAAAATCGTTGTACAAAACTCAAGATTTATATAAATATAGCCGCACATTCCGTCTTCTATGTACAAAAAAGTAAGAAAGAACAACAAAAAAGGACAAAGGAAACCACGTTAAAAGCTAAAACTTTGTTTTTACATGGAAAACTCCGACAGTCCAACTCCCATGAATGTCACTCTCAAACAATACATGAAATATACATACACTATACATTCTAATTTGTCTCTATAGAAGCTGATAAAAAACCCAAAATCAAATACCCAATAACCCCCCCCCCCCCCCCCCCCCCCACAAAAAAAAAAGGTAGTTATAATTTACCTTCAAGATTCAAGAAGAGATATTTAATCAACGGATGAAGAAGATTAGAAAAAGAAGAATCAGTCGAGGGCTGCATGCAGTAGGAGGCGACGACCGATGAGCTCAGGGACGCTGGAGGCTGGAGCATAAACAAAATAGGGAAAGGAAATGATTCAAATGAAGAAACAATTTGGGTTAGAGTTTTGATTTAAAAAGTAAAATTTGTTCTAATATTTTTATTAAACAAAAGGAAAACTTTGCAAGTTATGATTGTGGTGTAATAGTTGAGGATTCAAAATATTCCTTGTCTAACCTGGGTTCAAGTCTTGAAGCCAACACTTTACCATTTTGATTGTATTTATGATTTTTTAATATTTAAAAAAAATTGCGGGACCCGCCCCGGACCAACGACGGGGCAGATTCGTCTGCCCCATACCCTCTCCATTTATCTAATCGTCCGGGGAGGGGCAGCCACAAACAGGGCGGGACGCGGGACGCGTGTCGCGAGTCAAATTGCAATCCATACTTCGATCTCTCACTAAACTTTTAAATGTTGCTGCTTGCTCTCTGAACTTTAGAAAGTTACGCTTCGTAATCACTTCTCACGATTTTGTAACTGTCAATGGACGAAAACATACACGTGGATGACGAAAACCCACACGTGGTACAAATTTAAGGTTAAATTCTGCCAACCAATTGAATTTTTCAATCTATGTCATCAAATTGCTTTTTCAAAATACAATTTATACATGAGAAACGTATATTCTTTCTCCAAATTGAAATCCCTCAAAGTCTATTCTTCCAAATTCAATTATTCAATCCTAACCCATTTTCTCTTGTGACAAAACATCAGTGTTATCCCCTCAAACCAGCTTAATCGAGGATTACCAATCCGTTTAGAAATCAACTTCATCATTAGATACATAATCACTTAGTAATCTGCTTCATTGTCAACCTCTCCGGCTCCTTCAAGTACTCTATCTTCAACTTTCGTTTCAATGCCTTCTATGCCATTTTGCTCATATAGTAGATCATCATCATCCTCAAATTTATTCTCAAAATCAATGACGTATGAATCATCCTCCAAATATGGAAGCACAAACAAAAGAAAATGCATTTAGTTGCTAAAAGAGATCCAATATGACCAACATACATATTTTTCGACTTGAAATACATGTTGTAACAGATGGCATGCAATATGAAATTCATCATAAAAAATAAAAATATATACTTTTCACGTTTAAGATTAGGTTTCTCAGAGAAGAACTCTATACAAACAGATTTTTAGGTATATAATACGATAAACAAAAACTAATAGACTTTGAGCTTACCTTCATGTGGTCTCTCCTTGTATGACATTATTGATTTCTAAATGGAATGGTGGTCCTTGATTACGCTGGTTAGTGGGATAGCGCTGTCATTTTGTTGCAAGTGATAAGGGTAAGGAATCGAATTTAGGAGAATAAATTTTAAAAGATTTTAATTTGGGGAAATAATATACATTTCTAATGTATAGATCGTATTTTGAAAAAGTGATTTAATGATATGGATGGACAGCTTCAATTGGTTGTAACCTCAAATGTGTGCCACGTGGGCGTTTCGTCAACCACGTATGCATTTCCTTCTATTGGTAGTTACAAATTTGTGAAGATTGATTAACGAAATATAACTTTCTAAAGTTCAGTGAGCATGCATCAATATTAGAAAGTTTAGTGAGTGATTGAAGACGCGATATAAAGTTCAGTGATTATTGTAATATTTAACTCGTGGCATTCCGTTAGCCATGTGGACATTTTGTCAGTTACATGTATATTTTCGTCAGTTGGCAGTTACAAAAATCATGAGGAGTAATTAACAGAGCAATAGATACACATCAACATTTGAAATTTCAGTTAATGATTGAAGACGTGACTAAAAATTAAGTAATCGATGCAAATGTCAATCCATAGAATGGTCCCTAACCTTTTTCTTCAGTGCAGAAATGGTTCCTAACATTTATTTTTTGGCACATAAGTCCCTAACCTTGTATTTTGGTGCACAATCAATCTTTATTTGATCAAAAAGACAAATATGTCATTAATTTTAATTAGAAAAAATTGTAATCAGATTCTTAACATTTGCAAAATGTGCAAATGGATCTGATATAATTATTATATAATATTTAATTTAACATATTAAATATATAGTCATGTCAATTAAATTTTTCATAGAAAAATGTAAATTTATTGTGCTTAAAGTATATATAATTCCTATGTTATGTGGAAAATTTGAATAAAAATTAAGTTAAATAAATAACAAAATAGCGTATATAATTTTATGGCATTGAACCAATTTTATTACTTTTTTTCTTTAACATATAAATTAATTTACGCATCATATGTTCTTCATTTTTGAACGATAATAAAACGATAAATTAAAATATGAATAATATTACAGTTGGAGCTCTAATATTTGTAGTTAATAAATAAATAGCCCAATTAAATAAATGTATTTGAGTATCAAATTTGTGACAGTTATTTTTCTTTTTATGTTGTAACGATAAAATAAAATTTTAAATTTTAAATAATATAATTACTTAATAATATTAAAAAATTTATTTAACATGTTTGTTAATAATTATGAGCTTAAATTTTAGTTATTTAATAATAGTTTATAAAATATACAAAATAATTTAGTATATTATCAATTTTGTCAATAAAGTGTTAATTTTTTATATAAAAAAAAAGAACTCGTTAGTTTCATTTAATTTTTTATAAAAAATAAAAATATCGGATCCATTTATGCTTCTTGCAAAGGTTAGAAATTTAATTACAATTTCCTTTAATTAAAACTAAGGACATATTTGTCTTTTTTTTTTTCCAAATAAGGACTAATTATATGCCAAATTACATAGATTTAAGACTTTTGTGCCAAAAAAAAATATTATGAACCAGTCTACACTGAAAGCAAAGGTTTGGAGCCGTTTACGCCAATTTTCCAAAAAATATAATACAAAAAATAAGATTCCGCAATGTTTCAACTTTCAACACTTGAATTACGGGTTAATTTCACTCACATTCACTTAAGTTACCTTAAAATTTTAAAACGGTCACTAAAGTTTAAAAGTTGCAGCATTGGTCACTAAAATATACAATCATTTCTCAAACGGTCACTCTCTTAAATTTTCAACTTAAAATAATGATAAGACATGATGACATAGCATAAAATAGAATTTTATTTATTGCATAGTAATTTCTGTATTTTATATAATATTTACTTAAATCTCTATATTTTCAATTATCTTTCAGTTAAGTCTTTTAAAAATTGCATCTCAAGTCCTTAATATTTTTACATATTTACACTTTAATTTCTAAATTTTCAATTATCTCTCGGTTAAGTATTCAAAAATTGCATCTCATATCCTTTAACTTTTTACATCTTCAAACATTGGTCTTCCAAATCCTTGATTTTAGTTGTCAAGTACACTTTTAATTAAATCTTTGACTTTACACTCAAATTTTTACTTAAACGAACAAAATAACATAATCAAATAATAAATTTTGAAACTTAGTGGTCGTTCTGAAATTCCAACGTACTTTAGAGAAATTAACCCCTTGAATTAGCGCAACAAACAATTTTTATTTTTATTTTAAGTTTAATACATCTGATTATGCAATTATTTCCTCTGAAGGCATCAGGACATTAAACAGTAATCTGTAATGGATTTCTGGCAAAGAGCTCGGAGCTTCGCGGAGGAAGCCGCGAAGCGATCGCAGGAGCTGACGCAGGGAATCAGCTCAACCAATTTCTCCGACGTCGTATCGGAAGCGTCAAAGCGGTCGAAGGAGTTGGCCGCCGAGGTGTCGAACAAATCCAAGGAGATTGCTGTTGAGGCATCGAAGAAGTCGAAGGAGATCGCCGCCGAAACGTCGAAGAAGTCCAAGGAGATCGCCGACCAGATCAAGTTTCAGATTCCGCCGGTCGTCTCTGCGGCATTGACTAACCTTGTAGACTCGGCTCAGAAGGGAAATGAGGTTGATCTGGAGAAGTATGGGGTTACCGACGAGCTGCGGCAGTTTGTGAAGGGGATCTCTATTAATACTTTTCAGGATTTCCCGCTTGAAGGTATTGTAATCTAATGCACTACTTGATCTTATTCGACTGATTATTTTTATGTTGATAAATGTAAAAAAAAAATTATCTTTTCTTTTTAATTCGACGTTCTGTATTGGTCAATTTCTAGATGATTAGCATTGTTAATATTGGTGAATATCCTTTTCGCAAATTTCTAGGTGATTGGCATTGTTAATATTGGTGAATATCCTTTTCGCTCTAGACAGTTTAATGTTAAGTATCTGAAGAAATGATTCCCTTTTTTGTCTTCCAAAATAGTTAAAGGAATCTGTATGCAATATGCATATGCCATTATGCTAACTGATTATTGGTTCCAAATGCCGTTTTTAAAGCCCTTTTTGCTGTTAGAACTCAGTTCTCATAAATCACTGTTTAGGAAGCGAAATTCAAAAATAATAGTTCTTGAAAGTATTGATTATTTTTCTGATGAAGGACTTTTAACACTAAAGATTGCCACAATACCTTATAGAATGTCGTCTTTGAAAGGATTTTTAATAGGACTTTTGCAACAGATACCTACCACATGCACTAGGTAGAATTTATGTTATACTTACATTTTAGAATGGAAGCTATCTTCTGAATGTTCTTCTTTGGCTCTTAGGAGGGGTCTTCTAATTTCTAAGTCATTTATTCTGGTCAGAAAAAGCTTAGTATTTTGTGAAAAATTCATAATGTGCATATTTCACTTGGAAAACAACTTTATTTGTTAAACATGTATGCTCCACAATGCAGAAGTTAGTTTTGTTTAGGAAATGGTACATGCCTCTTCTGTTGAGTAGGAATTAGTTCTTTGTGATATTATCCTTTCAGGTTGAATCTCAGTGGTACAGGTCGTTGCAATTTAATCTTGTTTCTTTGATACATTATCTTCTCTCCTTGCCTTAGTTTATTGAAAGTCAGATCTAAGATTTTCCTTATCTGGTTTCTTATTGTCTCTGGTATTCTCAAAATAGGAATACTTTTCAAGTATATAAACTAAGTTGCAAAAATAAATATATAAATGACAAGGAAATGGCCTTGTCTTCATGCAAGCCACTTATTTAGAAATTTGGTATTGCAATGAAAGATTTGTTGAAATGTTCAGGAACTGAAAACAAAAATAAATGGAAGTATCATTAGGAATTATCTAGAAAAGATATGAAGATTCGGAGAAAGGTAAATGGAAAAGAAATACTGGGGTGGAGCTACAAATGTATAGCTTTATTTTACTTCTACTCAGGCAGAAAAGAGATATGTGCATTTGTATGCAAAGAGCCACCTGTGTGTTATAAAGTCTCAAGATTTAAAATATGTGTATAGATATATTGTATCAATTATATTCCTTATTTAACTAGGAGTTTGTATAGAAATAGATTAATTGTCCTACCTTATATATGATTGTATCTTGTATAAATATGATTAAAGTATGAATAATTGATTTTAGCCAATTTATCAATTTGGTATCAAAACTTAGGCAAATAATTTCCGCTACAACGTTTTCATTTTCTTTTTTCTGCTAAAACCCTAGTTGCCACCATCTTCTTCTTTCTTTTGGCACTGTTCACCGTTATTGTTCACTGATACTATTCACGGTATTGTTGGTAATATTCAAGTCCTAACTGCCAAGATGTCTGAAAAAATTAGCACTAACACTTTTGATAACATGAACCTCTCACTAGTAATGTTTATGATACTTATTCTCTGATTGATATTAAATTAGATGGGGTTAATTATTGGATTTGGTCTAAAATTTTTGAGATGCATATTGTGGGTTGGAAGAAAAAGGGCTATATCATGAGATGAAAGGCTGCATCTACAATGAATAATCCCGCATATGATGAATGGGAGTATGAAGATGCTTTAGTCAAATATTAGCTCATCAATTCCATGACCGATAATCTAATGTTGTATTTTGTCCAATGTGGAACGTCTAAAGAAGTGTGGATGTAGTAAAAAGGAGCTATCTTGATGTTTCTGACTCTTCACATGTATATGAATAGATGAAGAAGTCGTTCTAATTGCGTCAAGGTGGTCGGTCTCTTGCTGATTACTACAACGAGCTAAACTTTATATTTATGAAACTTGGCTATCGAAGGTCTAATGATATGACATGAGCAACTGATATTGAGAAACAAAGAAAGCTTATAGTTGAGGATCGGGTCTATATGTTTTTGGTTGGTCTTGATAACACAATGAACCAAATTAGTAGTCGTATTTTGGCTACCTCTCTTCTCCCAAGTCTAGAAAAAGCCTGTTTACTAGTCTGTCGTGAAGTGCAGAGACAAGTTACTATGAGGACAGAGGTTTACTATGAGGCTTCAACTAGCCAGAAGAATAACTCTCAACTAGCTACTTGAGCCACCTCTACCAAGTATTGCACTTACTGCCGCAACACTAGACATATAGTTAATGTTTGCTAGAAGTTACATAGTTATGTGGAGTGGCTCAAACTTAAGCAAGCTGGAAAAAAAAAAAAAAAAAGAAATCTACTCCGATTGCCGCTGACACCTCTCCATCTTTTATTTCTCATGTATTTAGAATATCCTCTTTATAAGGTAATTCTGGTTTAGCATTTCAAACATTTGAATTATTGATTCAAGGCCACTCATAATATGACTAGTAACTCTTCCTTACTTGATTTGCTCATAGCTTCATGTGTTACGTCAGTCCAGTTTGCTCATGGGATTCTTATGCCAATTTCAGAAGCCAAAAATATCCTACTCTCTTCCACTCTCTCTATGACTTTTGTTTTATCTGCACTAACTCTCTCTAATAGTCTTCTCTCTATTAGCAAAATCATCAACATTTTAATTGTATTGTAATCTTCTATTCTACCCGTTGTATATTTCAGAACAATCACACGAAGATGACGATTGGCACTGGTAGAGAAATGAGAAGTCTACACTACTTGGATGGGGCAAGAAATGTGAATTCAAAATCTGACAGTAACTTTCAAGTAGCAGGAGAAACTTCAGCTAAGGAGAAAATCCTCATGTCATGGCATTATCATTTAGGTCATCCATCATTTTCTTACTTAGAGCGATTATTTCCTAAGTTGTTTCAAAACATTTCTACTTCTAGAGTTCTAGTTTACAATGTGAATAATGCATTTACGCTATGAATCATTGTGTATTTTTTAAAATTAGTTTTCTTTTGCTTGTGTTTATATTGATGTTTGGGCCCGTTTTATATTCTGTCTACGTCAGGTCATAAATACTGTCTGTCTTTTATTGCTGATTGTCTAAAAGTAATGTTATAAGTGTTATTTCTCAATTTTCAAAAATGATTACCACAAAATTTAATACACAAGTTCGAATGTTTCGTTCCGACAACCATCGTGAAATTTTGAATCAACCTCTAACCTAGTTCTTCACAGAACATGGCATTCTTCACCAGACAATATGTGTCTACATATCACAACAGAATGGTGTAGCAGGATGTAAGAATCGGCATATTTTAGAGGCAGCCCAAACATTATGTTTACTATGCACGTTTTTAAGTGTTTCTAGGCTGAAGTTGTAATGAGTCTTTATTATAAACCAAATGTCTACTCATATTATTGACTATTAAACCTCTTTGAGGATGTTATCACATTTTCATTCTATTTCCCTATCATAAATCTTTGTCCTAAAGTGTTTGATTGTGTGTGTTATGTTCTTGAATACTCTTACCTTAGGGATAAACTTGATGCTCGTGCTCTTAAATGTGTCTTTTTTGGATATTCCAACTCTCAGATAGGCTATAAGTGTTTTCATCCTCCTACAATATGTGTCTATGGATGTTCAGTTTTGTGAACTGAAGTCTTTTTATTTTGGGGCTGCTCCATTGGTTTCTCTTGAGGGAGAAAGATTAGTAGTAAAGAAGAAAAACGTTTGTAATTGGAAGAAAAGCAGATGTGGATCTCGGGTAAGGGTGAGTCTTTTGATCAATGCTTGGTTGCTCTATAGACCGAAATTGAAGATAAGAGTAAAAGATCACTTAAGTTGTTCCAAAAAAGTTACACAAAAAGAAAAGAAGATGCTATTGCTGTCCTTCCGCTAGATACTGATAATATTGTTAGACCCTCTCTAGATTCTGATACTCCCCTTGATGATAGTACTGTGCTATCGAATGATTCTTCCACATTTAATCATGAGGTACATGGTTCTTCTTTTATAACTTCAGCTACAATTATTTATTGTAACTTTGCAGCTTTTGAAACTGCTATCCTAAATCTATTTACGATCATAAAGAACTGTTGGGATTTTCTAAATCTTTTTCTAATATTGCCTATCCTATCACTGATTATATTTCTGTCATCGTTTATCAAAGAGTCACCTATCATTTATCCTTCAGTTGTCTTCTGTATCTATTCCTAGTTATTTTCAGGAAGCTCTTAAAGATTTTAAGTGGAAGTTTGCTATAGTATATGAGATGAAGGCTCTCCAAAAGAACTCTACTTGGGAGATGGTCAAGCTACTTCAGAAGAAAAAGACAGTGGTATGTAAGTAGATATTTTCAGTGAAGTACAAGACAGATGGGAAAGTAGACTGATATAAGGTTAGACTGATTGCTAAAGATTATACTCAGACTCATGGGATTGACTATCAGGACAGGAGAGTTTTGCTCTAGTGGCATGGAGTTATAAATCCTAGAGGTAGGTCCATATATATTTTTTCTATCAGATCACCATGGTAGAAGGCATTTTTGACATCAAATTGCCTTAATGGCCAGTAAGCTGAAGAAGGCCCTGAATGGGTTGAAGCAGTCAGCAACGACTTAGTTTGGTAGGTTGGGCTGCTCAATGAAGGCGTATTGTTTTAAACAGACTTTGGTAGATCACTCTTTGTTCTATAAAAGAGATGGTGATGATATTATGTTGTTATTGTGTATGTTGATGACATGATTGTTACATGCAGTAACTTTGGTAAAATAGAGAAGTTTTAGAACTATCTAGCCAAAAAATTTGAAAAAATTTGAGAGCTCTAAAATACTTCTTAAGCATTAAAGTATCTCGGTCCAAGAAAAGACGTTTTCTCTCCCAAAGAAAGTATGTTGGTAACTCAGCATGTGAGCCGTAGACACTCCTATTGAGGTGAACTGTGGGCTATCCATCTACTATCATCAAACTCCTACAAACAAAGGGAGTTATCAAAGACTAGTTGGGAAGTTGTTCTACCTGATTCACGCGCGATCTGACTTATCATATGGAGTGAATGTTGTGAGTCAACTCATGCTTAATCCGAGTGACCAGCATAGCACATGAATGCAATAAATCGTATGTTGGCATATTTAAAATTCACTCCAAATAAGGATATTCTATTATCTAAACATGGGCATCTAGACATCTAGATATTGTGGGTTACACAAATTCAAACTTTGCTGGATCGAGATTAGATAGGAAGTCTATTTTAGTATATGTATCATTTATTGAAGAAAATTTGGTGAGTTGGAGGAGTAAAAAACAAAATGTGGTATCACTATCTAGTGTCGAGGCTGAATACCGCGCTCTTCATCATACAACTACTAAACTTATCTGATTGAAGATTCATCTTAGTGAACTTGGATTTGATCAGAAGAAACCCATGAAACTTTTCTATGATAACACCACGGCTATCAAATAACCCAATACAGCGTGATTGAACCAAACACGTTGAACTTGGCAGGAATTATATTAAGGATAACCTTGATTCTGAAAGTATAAATGTTCCATACATTAAAAGTGCATATCAATTAATTGATATAATGACCCATGTGGTTGCTTGTCAATCACTATCCAAGTTGGGTATGTGTGATATCTATGCACCAACTTGAGAGGGAGAGTTAAAATATATGTATAGACATTTTGTATCAATTATTGTCCTTATTTAGCTTGGAGTTTACATAAAAATAGAATATTGAACAAGTTCTTGCTAATGGTAAGAAAGGGGGTTTGCAGGGGTTGTTCTTATTTTATCGGAGGGATTTAATTGTCGTACCTTAAATAATATTGTATCTTGTATAAATATGATTGAAGTATATGGAATAATTGATTTTAGCAACTTATCAATTTTAAGACAAAATTCTAAGATTGGACAAATTTGCAAACTCAATCAAAACAAATTATTAATTTCATAAGCTTTTGAAGAAGCTTCTTGCCCAAAGTACCTTTTCCGGAAGGCATCATCTTCAAAATAAGGGAAGTTATCTGGTCATCTCCCAAAAAGCAAAAGTGAGTGCTAAGTTAAGACTTGCATGGCAGCCAATAAGAGAAAATAGGGTGCCCTCCTACATGGAGCTCCACTTTGCAAGGAGGGAAATGAAATAGTTGACAATGGCAACTTGTAGGTAAGATGAAAGGAAAAAAAAAATGATTGTGGCTGGGAATAGGAAAGGAATGGACCATCTATGGAAAATCTGGCAAAGCTCTCTAGACATCCTCAAAAATCAGAATTAGGTTACTCAGATCAACATCCATGTTCAATTTCTTTTGATTGTTATCCAATCTTTTACTTTCACTTGTATTTACTGGTTCATTATGTGAGAAAATTACTCTGAAACCTTTTTAAATAATCTGAAAAGGGAAAGAAACACTTGATAGCAGTTATCATCATTATTTTGGTAGAAAGGGACAAGTTTGAGCCATTGCCCCTTCTTTTTCTTCTTGTCCCTTTACTGTCACGTTGTCATTATTGTCATAATTGTTGCCTGGCACAGAGTTCGAATGGCACAACAAACATCTTATGTTGGTGTATCATGGTTTCATGTCACCTTCCCGTTGCAAAAACTTGACCTAATTTTTATGTGCAGATGACTCAGAGATGCCAGATATTCCTACTGTTTCAAATGTTCGACAGGATCTCACAGAGTGGCAAGCAACACATGCCAAGCTTATGCTTGCAACAGTGAAGGTTAGATCTGTATAACCTTTAGCAACACCTGAAATGGTGTCTGAAGTGAGAAGAAGAAAATAAAACCCCTGGGAAATTAGATATTTAACCTATCTGTTATGACAGAGAGAGAGTATGCAAGTGATCAGTAGTGCAATTTTATTATTGCGATGACTTAAAGTTGAGCCCTAAAATAACTTCACCACAACAGTGCAAGTGAGCAACCATAATATTTGTTGTTGTTTTGCAGGAAATCTCTAAGCTAAGGTATGAGTTATGCCCAAGAGTGATGAAAGAGAGGAAGTTTTGGAGAATCTACTTTATTCTGGTTAACAGTCACGTGACACCGTGAGTACCTTCCTTCTATACGAGAACTTTTATTTTGATTGCTTTGATGAAATTTCCATTGTATTTACAGTCAGTCTCATCGTGTATAACATTTTTTTGTAAATTTTGAAGCATTTTAAATATGTAGGTAGTGCCATATTCTGTTTGTTTTATATGACAAATATAAGAATGTCAAAGTTATACTTAGAGCTCACACAGTCTGCAACTTCAATGTGTTTATCAGTAATTGGTTGTTTTATTCCCATGTGTGAGGATGAATCAGGATTTCGTCTAGGTGCACCACTAGTCTTGAAATTTGATATCGATTCGTGCTAGCTTTGTAATCAAATTATGTCGAGTAGAGAGTTGATTCAAATTGACTTAAATAGACAACAGACATGAGTAGTTCTTTGTCATGTTTTATGAGAAGTATATTTAATTTCTGATGTAAACAAAAGACAATGAACTATTTAACCAAGTCAGTTGCTTGACTTGCTATAAAAGAGAAGGAAACATTTAGGATTTCATCTGTAAGATAGCATTGTGTTTCCACCATCATTCTTGGCTGGAAATAATTAAACTAAGTAAAAGGAGGGTTCTAAAGAAACAGAGGAAGAAAATACGCATTGAAATGTCAACTGAAACAACTAAAGAAATTACTACTTAGTTGATCGAATGGAATAAAAAACAGAATTTCTGCTTCTAAATTATGCTTATATGACAAGTTATATGACAAGTTATGAAAACCGAAAACCAAAACAAAGAAATAATAATTTGTTTTCTTAAGCCCGGATATTTTTCTGGGAAAAATTAATGAGTAAATGTTGGGGGCCTTAAAAAAAGTGAACTTCCAATGATGAAACCTGGCAGGTGATTTTAAAAGCTTCAGTTATCCTTTATCTTGGTATACCGAAAATTGATTTCATTAAGATTTGGAGAGTCTCACTTCTTTTGCATGAGCAAGAACTGAGAGACATTAAGATTTGGAAGGTACTAAAGAAACAGAGGAAGAAAATACGCATTGAAATGTCAACCCGAAAAACTAAAGAATTTACTCCTTAGTTGATCGAATGGAATAAAGAACAGAATTTCTGCTTCTAAATTATGCTTATATGACAAGTTATGAAAACCAAAAACCAAAAGAAGTAAATAATGGGAAAAACTTCATGGGTAAATGTTGGGGGCCTTAAAAAAAGTGAACTTCCAATGATGAAACCTGGGAGGTGATTTTAAAAGCTTCAGTTATCCTTTATCTTGGTATGCTGAAAATTGATTTCATTAAGATTTGGAGAGTCTCACTTCTTTTGCATGAGCAACAACTGAGAGGCAGTTAACATGCTATCCTGACTCAAACTTGTCGAAGCTGTAGTTACACCTAGATACATAGTTGATAAAAGCTAGCTAATCTATTATATATTCAATTCAGTATGTGGAGATAAAGTTTCCTTTGTTCTATAATGGAGAGATATCTTTATTTTTTATCAGAGGGAAGAGTTTCAAAAAAGTTGATTGCTGAAAACTTACGATCAGGTTACAGGAAGAATTTATAGTTATTTTGAAGGAGTTTGCTCTTAGGAGAGTGGTGTAAAATCCGCAACTAATTACTTGGGGAAAATAAGATTAAAGAAATAATGATTCCAAGTTGGGAAAATGGAGCTCAAAGAAATATGCCGCCTTGGCGTATACAACTCCACAGTTGGGCTTTATTTTCACCTATCAATTTCATGTGACCAGGCTAGAGCAAAACCAATCTACAAACATAGAAAACAAAAATTTTTCTTAAATCAACTGGATGGAAATGGTTCAACAGAAATATCTTTATTTTTCCCTCCCCCCTCATGGTGTGTGATGTGTAGAAGGATTCAGAAAGTATTGATCATATATTGCTACATTGTGATTTTTCTGGATTGCTTTGGTGTAAACTTTTTCAGGAAGTTGGTTTTAATCGGGTCTTCTAGTGGACGTGCATTGGATTGCTCATTGAAAATATAATTAATTGGGTAAGGGTAAAAGGGGCGTGATCCTATGGAAACCGATAGTTTCGGCTATATTTTGGGTGATTTGGATAGAGAAACAATATGATCTTTGAATGAAAAGAGTTAGAAGTTTAAAAGTTATGGGGAAGATTCATCTAAAGGATTTCTAGGGAGTTCGAGGGCATCTCTCTCTTTAAATATCTGTAGTTGGAAAATTATTTAATTTACATGTTCTATCAACTTTGTAGTTATGTCTTCTTCGAGAATGATCCATGTAAATTGTTCTTGATCCAGAAATTACTGTCCTTCTAGCCTATTGAATTGGGTCATGTTATGAAGTTCACCTAGATTTCATGTCCGGACAAGAATGGAGTTACTAAAGTTAACACCTTAGCACACTAAGCCTTTGATTGAGTAGGTTCGTTTGGTAAGCTCTTACCTACTTCAACCTCCTTACTTCATTTTCTAAAGCAAGCCCTCTCTCTAGGCTTTTGAACTGCATCACTTGATCTACAGCGAGAAGCCAGGAATGCTGTTCAAAACAGGAAGCTTATTGCCTTTGGATTGTGTTTAGCTGAATTTTCTGTGTTGTTTCTTATATGAAGTTGGAGGCATGTTAAACTTAATGTGTGGTCATTATGTTCACAGTATTATGAATTTTTAAGGATCTTAAAGTGTAGTTTGATAACCCCCATAAACCTCTTTAGGTATCTCTGCGTGGGTGTCTTCTTGCAATGTTTTCTTATGCATGTATGTGTGTATCTCTGAATGACTGGGTTGTTTTAAATGCTTCAAATTTATTGGGATTGTTGTAGGTATGAAAAACGGTATATGGAAGAGCTAAAGCTAAAATCTGTGGAAAAGATAAAAGAAGCTGATGGGAAGGAAATTACATCAGGTGGAACATCTTCTAAAGCAGCGGTGGAGGTTTCAAACCAGAAAAGCAATAATGCAAAGTCATCCGCCTCAGAGCAGGATTTAGATGTATTTCTTCTTGGAGACCTCGAGGACAGTGATGATGGTCCAGGTACACTAAAGGCACTTCTCAATGTGTTAACATTTTGTCTGCATAGGCAACTAAATTGATTTAGGTCACTTTTGATTTCTTCCTTCATTAGTTAATCACAATGATTCCCTCCAATCTATTTTACTCTAATTCCTCTTCCTTATTTTTTCAATCTCTTCCAATTTTCTTTGGGTTGTGCTTTGCCATAGCCAAACTTTATTGGTTTCCTGATCTTGTTTACACCTCTCTTTTGTGCACGACAAAATTAGCATGATATGAATTGGTTTCCTTTCTGTTGCCCCATTAGTGGCCCTATATTTTAAATAATTAGTCCATATCCAGTTATCTTGCATTTTTTTTTTCCAAACAATAGAAATTTGTAATTTTGGTTCTGGTCAAAACCACGAGATAATCAATCTTGAAACTGTTTGTGACTCAAACCCAACCTCATCACCAACTCTGCGAGGTTTATTATATTCCCAACCAGAAAGTTTGCCTCACTTTAATACAAGGAAAAGAAGTTGTCTTTCTTTCCTTTGGCTCAGCTCCTACCGTCCTACGCCCAACCACCATACAGGTATACAATAAAACTGGATTAAGAGCATTAGGCTTGTCTGTCATTCTGTGCTGAACTTCTAGTTTGCTGATCATTCTTTTGGTTTCTCAGATGGTGGCGGTGATGGATTTGATGATGATTTTGACAAGATATAGCTTGGTAAGTGCAGTGTGTTACTTGCACAAGTGGATCTGTGTTTGCTTTTGTGTGGCGGGGCTGGGGCGGGGGCGGGGGCGGGGGCGGGGGCGGGGGCTCTCTGGTGTTCTGAGAAATTTTATTTGGTTTTATCTAAATTTTGCATTTTTTTTTGCACAAATGGTCCCTATCGTTTGCCCTTAATGCGGATTACGGGCCTATCTTTCTATTTTTGGCAGTATCGTCCCTATTTCAACATATCTTAGCACAAATAGTCCTTTCCGTTTGTTTCCATTCAACTCCTCCGTTAAAGTAGCATGTGCAATGCCCAATTTCTTCCTGGAACAATTTTGCATGAAATAATAAAGGGAAACTTGCAGCAAAGGTCCAAAATCTTTCAAAAATATGTCTAAAAGTCTCAAATCTTCTAATCCTAACACATATGATCCAAACCTTTAAATAAATGTACGCCCGAAGGACGTCTTGACGAATTTCGTCCAATTTTAGTTGACCAAAAGTCAATAATTCGACCTTAATTTGAGTGACCTTAGAGCATGTTTGGATTATTTTTATTTAAACTCTTTTTTCCCACATTCATTTTCAACCACAACTTTTATCTACTTGTTTAGTCACACATTTCACCAATTTTTTTTAAAGAGACTATTTTATTTCTTATTAATATGAAGAGACTATTTTTTCCTTATTAAGTGCATGCTTGATGTAGTTTAAAAAAGTAGTTTTTCACTAGATTTTAAAAAAAAAAAATTTGGTGAAATGTATGGTTGAAAAGTTGATAAAAGAGCTGGGTCTTATAAAATATGTGGTTGAAAATGAGTTTGAGAAAAAAATAGTTTAAAAAAAATAAGTATGCTCTAAGATCAGTCAAATTAAGGTTGAATCATTGACTTTTGGTCAACTAACAAATATTTGGACGAAATTCGTCAAGAGTTCCTTCGGGCGTACATTTATTTAAAGATTTGAGTCATATGTGTTGGGATTAGAAGATTTGAGACTTTTCAACATATTTTTAAAAGATTTTGGACCTTTGGTGCAAATTTCCCTTCATTATTTTCTGCCCAAAATTGTTCTTGGAAGAAATTGGGCATTGCAAGCACTACTTTAACGGAGGAGTTGAACGGAAAGGACTATTTGCGTTAAAAAATGTTGAAGTAGGGACATTATTGACAAAAATAGAAGGATAAGTCCTCAATCTGCAGTAAGGGCAAACAATATGGACCATTAGTACAAAAAGCCAAATTTTGCCAATGAAAAAAAATATCTCACTTTTTATAGTTTGTAGGTTTTTATTTTAGATTACATATCTTTGCCCTTTGTCTATTAAGGCCATGTTCTCTTCGGTGTTTTCAACCCGTTTTTCGTTTTGTATTTTTGAAAATAGTCAAAACGTGTTCTCTTTGTCATTTTCGAAAATGCATTTTTGAAAACACTCAAAAAATTGCAAAGGAAATAGAAAACGCTATTTTCGCATTTCCTTTACAAAACTTGGGCGTTTTTCAAAATGGCTACAACGCGCGTTTTGGCCGTGTCCCCGTTTCGAGTCATTCATCCGGCGTTTCTTTTTTTTTTTTTTTTTCATTTTACGCTGGGCAAAACAATAATGATTTAATTAATTTCCGTGTTTTATTTACAAACATGTGGCTCCAGTCCAAAATGGCAAGGCGTGCGAATTTTCTTTGGTTGGTCAGTGATTCCCAGCATGCGCAGCTTCTTTTTAATTGTTTTGAATTAATATAATTGTTTTAAATTCCAAATATAATTGTTCTTAATTGTTCTTAATTCCAAACATAATTGTTTTTAATTCTAAATAATTCCAAGTTTTTCATTGTTTTTAAATGTTTTTAATTCCAACAATAATTGTTTTTAAATGTTTTTAATATTCTCACTTTTTATAGTTTGTAGGTTTTTATTTTAGATTACATGTCTTTGCCCTTTGTCTATGTAAATACTAATTCTTTGGGATTTTTTCCCCTCTGATATGTTGAATTATAGAAAGGGGACATAACTAAGTACGAAATTTAACCTAGTGGGCATAACTTGGTTAGAGTGACCAAAACTCAGTCCAAGTTTTGCTTAAACAAGAATTTTTTAAATATATTCAAGAAATTTGATAAAATACAATTAACGGTGACACTTTCACTCCCGAAAAGGTAAATAAGTACATTAAATGCATCGTTTGTAATACGGTTTTATTTGCTACTGGGTTAAAATAGGATTAGCAAGAATGGGTCGTGGCAGCCTGTTTATTTGATAGTTGCTTGCTTTTGCTTGTAGTCTTCTTATGATAATGTGGAAGATGAGAAAGGACAACGGGCAAAGGTCGACGTCACAGTGACTGAACCAATAATATCAATACTTACTAACAAATTTGGAGAATAAAGCACTCTTAAAAAGGAGACCAATTCAGATGCTGAATGTAAATCCTGCTGCAAGAAAAAATTACAAAGAATAGTAAATTCTTCATTCTCTCTTTAGTTATTAAATCCATTAAATTATTTTTAGCACTGCGTTATTGTCTATTTTCTTCCCGTATATCTGTTTACCTTTGTTGTTCTTTATTTTTGAATTAATTAAGGATACGAGGTTTGATGGAGCAGGACTCGGTGTAACTCTGGGGTTGACGTATAGTGTTCAAGTAGTTTCTGTTTTTTTCCCCCTGTATTGAATGTCATTTATCAACAACCATTTGCTGGATTTTCTTTACATTTGCTATGTTTTGCTATAATTTTATGGATTGCATGCATTTGTTCCACTTGCCACTAAAATTTTCTTTGCCAGATAGAACGTGAGAATTTTACTCGATGCCGATTCCTAATTTATTGAAAAAATATGTTTAGTTTTTTGTTGTTGATTTATAATTTCAATGTTACACTGAGCAATTAGTTTGTTGTTACCCCACATAGTGTTGAAATGAGAGATTCTTTCATTCATGTGGTTTGTGCTAGCATTATGTGTACTGTCACGGCATGTCTGACTTTACCAAGTTTGTTCAGCTTGTCCAGTCGAGCTGATGAATCATCCATTCCGGGATCATCTATAGAAAAATGGGATAAAACAGAGTCTAGATCATATCCTTACACATCTAACTTTACCAAAATTGTTCAGTCATGTCAACTCCAGCATACAAATCATCTTATTTCGGAATCGTTTAGAGAAAAATGAGATCAAACAGTGATCAACATATCATAGGGATGGCAATAAGGTGAGTGGCCCTACCTGTCTTGCTGGGGGTTTTCGAGACGTGGGCAGGGGTTAAATATTCCTATTAAATGCCCCATTTTCCCATTAACTTATTTATTTTCCCTGCCTTGACTGGAGAATCCCGTCCCTTTCTGTGTAGGGCAACGTCGGAGTAGAGCATTTTGCCATCCGACATATCATGTTCATTTAATTTGGGTTGATTTTCACTGGGCCTAGTAGAATATTGATACATAGGAAAAAGGACTGGTTCTTCTTCACTTTTGTTTGCTTATTCTGTATTTTCCCATGTTCTTGCAAGGAATATGGAATTATTCTTTTTTACCTCCCTATTTTCCACCTAAAATGAATTCTATTAATTTTTATGTATTGGTAGTTGGTACAAGTATGTGCCTTGAAATGGATACCGCACGTTTAATGGTTATATGAAAATTAGAAAAGTTCAGTTGGAATATTTTTATTTTAAAATAATATTTGTCCATAGAATATCTCTGAGATGGATTATTTATAAATAGAAGATTGTGGGAGAATGAGTTTGGTATCATGATTGAATAATGAGAGGTCATGGGGCGTTAGTGGAGCATTATTATTGCATGATTTAGTGGAGAGTTATTGTTGGGTGGAAAATATAAATTTTGTTAACATTATTTATTTATTTTTACTAATATTCTCTATAATTTTAAATCTAAAGTTCGAACGAGCATGTTTGGTTTAGCTTAAATACTAAAAACGAAGCCAATCAATACATGTAATATTGATAAATTATTTCTTGACAAAGTGGTGAGTATCGATGTTAGGCATGGGTGTCGGGTGGGTCGATTCGAGTATTTCAATATCCGGAACCGTTGGTTCGGGTTCGGGTTCGGGTTCGGGTATTTCGTAAATAGAAGTGTTCGGGTCCACGTAATTTTTGGAACCAAGGTTCTACCCATAACTTTTAACACTTTGTTAATCTAATGTACAAAATATGAATATATCATCCAATAGATAGCATAATATAGCATTCAATATCTAGCAAAATAAGCCACAAAATAGTATCCATTAGCATAGTATGAACATGAAACATCAAATTACATACCCAAAAATCAAAAAAAGTACTAAATTTTACAAATGCTAAAAATAACATAAATTTTTCCTCTTAAAACAACATAACAATAAATATTGTCGAATTTTCCTTCCATCCCGTCATTTCATTTGATTTACCATTCATTATTCTTTCAAAAAAGAGTGAATTGTAAAGTTAGAAACAATATAAATGAAATATTTTTTAATTTGTATAGAACTACTTAACATTTACCAACCAACCATTTAAAAACCCATATTAATTATCTTATTTAGTTGGTGTTGGGCCATTGAATAAATTGTGTAAAAAAAAAAATTCGGTTCCAGTTCGAGTACCCACGGTTCTTGTTCAAAAACCAAGAATCGACCCAAACCCGATCGGTTCTCAGTTTTCGGTTTCGGTTCTTAATTTTTTTTTTTTTTAACCGGACCGGAACCTCCAGTTCTGATTCGGTTCCGGTTAAAATGTCTACCCCTAATCGACGTGCTAGGTTGAGAATTATAAATAAATATGTAAAGAATTAGTTACTCATTTTGGTTCCAAGGCTTACTTGCAAGTGAAACAAAAGAATTTTTCGTACTAACAATGGTAGATAACAATAAATGAATATCATTGACGGGAAAACATTGAGAATTATACGCTTGTTAAATACAACATTTAACTTTTTTTTTTAAGGTAAACTAAAATTGAGAATGGAGACAATAGAGCAACCACCAAAGTTTGATTTCGGCTCTAGTTCAGCCTGAGTTGATTGCGTCACAAGGCCCTGCAATTTTCAATTAGGGTGTGTTTGACTGGAAAGTTGGAAAAAGAAAAAAAATTTCATGTTACAAAGAAAATAAAAATTACTAAAATAGTGAAAAAGTATTTTTCAACAAAGTGGTCAAATTTATGATTTAAGTTATTGTACCTTAGATTTTTTTTCTTTTTCTACCTTGTATCAAACAACCGAAGTTGGAAAATATTTTTCATAGATGTGACATTATTTTTCATGGATGTGACATTTTTCATAGAAAATGGTGCAATCAAACACAGCCTTAATGTTTTGAAAGGAGAAAAAGAAAAAAAGAAATTGTAGTTTGGGTTGGCAAAGAGTCCAGCCCAATTGGCCTCAACCATAAACTTTTCAAATTTTAACATAGAAAGAATAAGAAATTTAATATAAATAAATAAAATAAGACCAACTTGTAAAGTTCACGTGCTTTACTTGGCAAGTTCAACTTGGCTCAACTCAGCTCACTTAGTCGATATTCAAATTCGGCTAGATCCATGGGCTCATGGTGGGACAAGTTGGTCCATCGAGCTGACAAGTTGTCCGAGTTCCTTGTCATCCCTAGTGGGGTGAACAAAAAACTCTGAAGCTATAAAATCGATCCAAACCGTTAGTTTAGATCTATCTAGACCCTTCAATATTTCGATTTCAAATCAAACTAAAATGGTTCGAAACTATTTGATTTGTGTTTCAATTGTTAGAAACTGCTCCAAATCGTTTACCAAATTTAAATAAAAAAAACTATGGTGAGAGACTGTATGAAACGCCAGAGTATGCAGGTGAAAATCAATCAAAAATGAACACAACCCAATTAATAATGGAGGTTTAGAACTTTGGCTTGATACTAATATATTGTTTTTTGATTTGTATTGATACTAATACACTAATATGTTCTAATGTTTATGACTAAAAAATTTCAATATAAGAGCATCTCCAATGTACTCTGTATATAGTTTTTTAGACGTGCCATATAAGCACATATAGACGGAGTTATAAAAAATTCTCTCCAATGTATGCTGACGATGACTTCATCTAGCTGATGTGGCAAACAAAAAAATAGATTCTGTCTATAAGTCCGTCTAAATTTAGACGGACTTCTAGACGAAGTGAGTCAGCAAATTTAAATCATCACTGTTATGTGGGCTTATTTTTATTATTATTTTATAAAAAAATTAAAGCCACATAAGCAGTAGTATTAGTTTTAGACGGAACTCATTGTAAATGAATTTTAATTTGACCGTTTATTCTATAAACGTAGTGCTATATGGACTAGAAGCCCGTCTATTTTATCTGCCACGTAGACTGCAATTGACGGAATGGATTGAACATTTAAATTAGAAGACAGCATTGGAGAAGCTCTAATTATCACTTGTAATGATAAATAGCATCATATCATTTGATAAATGGTGATTTGAAATTAAATAGAATTGCAACAAATAATTTGATTGATTTGATTTTAAAAATTTTCAGAACATTTTGAATGATTTGATCTAAAAATTGATAATAAATACTCAAATTGAATCGTGTCTGTTCCTAATCCTTAGTCGCGAAGCACCTATATAGGTAGGTGGGTGGGTGGGGGGTCCAAAAAATGAAATGTGAACCGTGAGAAGCAGGAAATGTATATATATATATACAAGGAGATCCTCTAAAAGCATGATCTGACCCCCTTCCATTCATTTTTGACCCCCTGACATTTCCATCACTACTCCGTTCCGTTTTAACTTATGAACCACCCAACCGACACTTTTATGGTACGGTACAGTTTAACGAAATATCAAATATCTCTCTTCTCATTTTCTCTTCAATTTCTCGCACACTCTTTCAACTTTTAATTTATTTTAATTAATGTCCATGATTCTGTCAATTAAATGTTTTAATTAATTTGATTTGACATAATTAAAATATATTGTTTTTCCATAGTTCTATGATAATGCTTCTCTTAATCTAAGAATTTAAGGGTGCGTCAAATTGGTTCGTATAATTTTTTTTTTGGTATAAAATTAAAATGGATAATTGTGGATAAATAGTAACCGAGTCGAAACCAGCTCGGAGCACCTAAAAAGCGTAGGGCGAAGGCATTCTTGAGGGCCTGGACCGGAGAATCTATCTTTCCCTGCCTTCAAACGTAATGTTTCGATATTTAGTTTCTTTCTAGCCGAAGCCCAAGCACATAAGGCAGCTAAGGTAATCTTATAATAATAATAAAGAAAATATTATGATGAATTAAGATAGATAATATTTTATGACTTTTTAGTTAAAAAATACTATTTGTCTTATCAATCGTATAATATAATACGCAGAGTATAGATGGTTTAGACTGAATAAAATAAAAGCATTCGTTTAAATGAAAAATTAAAAAAATATTATCCATCATGATCCGCCATAAAACTATCTATTTTAAATTTTATACTAAATTTTTTATTTGAGTTATTAATAGTTATTAAATTATGTATTAAGAAAATTTTAGTGTATTTAGAACCCCTTTATTAACGAGCCGAGCCGAGCCGAGCTCTGACACAACTCAAACATACTCGTGCTTGCTTTTTGCAACAACTTTAACTATACTTTTCTCCATTTGAAACAGTTATGAACTTACATTAAATTATTTAATTTAAATAAAAATATAGTCTTTTGTAAAAATTATATTTTATATTTCATTCGGATTGTTCGAGTTAATGAATTGTTCTTCCTTAGATCTCTTTGAGAAAACTAAATTTATTATGTTCAAACTTTGTCTCTTTACACAACATTTGTCACATCAAACAATCGATCATTACTATTAAATAAATACTCAATTGTTGTCTTGTATTAGTGTCTGAATCATGACTCAATTCTTGTAGTAGCCGATATCCTTTCGAATACATTACTAACTAAATATTTAAATTGTAATTTTTTACTTGCGAGTTCTAAACTAATAAATTTTTTTATTTATGTGAAAATAGAGAATTCCAATTCCCTTTCACAAAAAATAATGTTTTAAAAGATTCAGAGTGGTCAAAACCTGTTTAAAAAGTTTTGGAGTACGAAAATTGCACAAGAAATTGTTGGTGTTGATAGAGACACGGATTTTTGAAAATTGTTATTCGGCGATACATATGTTGTAGTACGGTCATATTGTGTCACCACGTGTAAGGTTAGTGTGGTTCGATCTTTAACACGTCTGACAAAAACTTAATACTCGTGGGGTTCACTACTGTCACCGTTTAGCTAGCTCTCATTTATTGATTGTATTTCTCTAATTTATATATCTATTAAATTTAAACTCTAGTTTACAGGCTGAACGGTTCGAGTGTAGACGACACCGGTACAACTAACACTGAGTTCACCAATTATAATTGATTAATAGAGGACTTGTTTTTATAAATTCACTATAATTAATTGCTTTAAATGTATTTAGGTAATTTAAAGAAATACGTTCTTGGATCGTACTAGATAGTACTAAATGAAAAATAAAAAATTTAAAATTATATCTAAGTGTATTCTTCAATATTATGATTTGTATGTAATTAATATGTTTAAAAAAAAAAAAAAAGTTAGAAATGGTCAACATCAATAACTATTTGTTTCTATTTTTGGGTAGTCAAAGTAAAGAATATTAAATATTTAAGAATGTTAAAAAAAGATGTTAATATTTGTTGTCTTTTGTTGATAAATGTAATTTTGTCGTCTTGTGCTGGTAATTGTAATTGTTATTTGTCGCTTTGATTTGATATAAAATTTTAGCTTTTCTTAAATAAATAATTCAATTCAATCAATATATTTTTTACTTCACATCATTTCACTTTAATAAAACGTGATCTTGAATACTATTTAGTGGATCATTATTATTATTGCATCATTTTAGTGGATAATTATTGTTAACATTATTTATTTCTTTTTACTATTATTTTAAATCTAAATTTTAAACTGGACGTGTTTGATTTATCTTAAATACTAAAAACGATGCCAATCAATATATGTAATATTGATAAATTATTTCTTGACAAAGTAGCGAGTCTCGAGCGAGATTGAGAATTTCAAACCAAGTTGAGATAATAAAAATAAATTATAAATAAATATGTAAAGAATTAATTCTCAATTTGGATGTAGAAAATAAATAAATATTTAGATACTTGAATTTTTATCAAAATTTTCATTGATATTCACTTTGGTTCGAAGGCTTACTTGCAACTGAAACAGAAGAGAATTTTTCGTACTAACTTTGGTGGGTAATAATAATTAATGAATAGCAATAACGGGATAGAAAAACATATTTAAGTATATTTATCCACGTTTTATACATTTGTTAAATACAAACTTTTTGCATTTTTTTTTTAGGTAAACTAAAATTGAGAATGAAGGCAACAGAGCAACCACCGAAAATTTGATTTTGGATCATATGCAGCCCAGGTTGATTGCCTCACAGGACCCATCAATTTTCAATTATTCTTTTGAAGAGAGTTGCGCTTTCGATTGACAATGAGTCGAATCGAATCGTCCCCAGAATTGATTGGGCCCATGAGCTTTTCAAATTTTTCTATAGAAAAAATACGGGAGTTTAATATAATTAAATAAGGGAAATAAGACCAATTTGTGAAGTTCACGGGCTTTACTTGGCAAGTTCGATTCGGCTTAGCTCACCTGGTCGATATCACCCATAGGCTCGTGGTGGAATTAGTTGGCCCGTCGAGTTGGCGAGTGGTTCGAGTTCATTGCCATCTCTAATAGGGTCAACATAAAAAGCGTGAAACTGAAAAATCGATCGAATGTGTTGTTTGAGTCTATTTAAATCAGTTCAATGTTTCTATTTCGAACCAAACCAAACCAAATCGCTTCGAAACTATTTGGTTTGTATTTCAATTGTTAAAAACTGTTTGAAATCGTCCCAAACCGTTTATCAATTTTATTTTTATTTTTTAAATGTAGTGAGATATTGTGTGAAACGCTGGAGTATGAAAATGAAACTAATTAAAATAAACTCAATCCAATTAGTAATGGAGGTTTGGAACTTTGACTTGTATTGATACTTTAAGATATTGTTGACTTGTATTGAAACTAATTAATACATTAATATGTTTTAATGTTTATGTTTAAAAAATTTCAATATAAGCGTTGTATCAAAATTTTATATTAATACGAGTGAAATGCACGTGCAATATACGTGTTGTATTTTAATTAAATATTTAATAGCGTGGTCATTGTTAGTGAGTTTCTTAATTATTTTTTCACTTTTGAAAGACTAAGTAAAATATATATTAAAACTTATTGAGAAAAATACGTATTATTTAAAGGGTGGGTAATATAGCTTCAATTAATCTTTAACAAAAAACGTTCTTTAATTTTAGATGATGTAATGAATAGCGTGTAGTTCACTAACATAATTGATTAATACATTTTCTATAACTGAATACTTGAATTATAATCTTACATGATAATTCTGATGCTTTAAAATTTAAACTTATTCTATATTTCTACTCATTATGACCTGACTTTGTAAATTATTTCAAATTTTCAATTTAATTTTATTTATTATAATGTATCAAACATTAAAAAAAGTTTAAATCACACTAGTGTCGTGAAATATGAATAAGATTTATTGTGAACTTACGGTAATAAGTAGTAAAAATGCTTATTATAGATTAGTTGTTAATTAGTAATTTTATTTTCTTGATAGATTGGACGGGTTGTACTCATGGATGTATTTTATTTCTCTACTAATGTAACTTTCTACTTTGAGAGTAGTATTCTCTTTCTCTTTTTTCTTGCATAGTGCAAGATTTTGTACTTGTGGGTAAATCTTATTTGACTTAATTGTAATTTGATTAAGTAATCGCTAGAAAAAATGACTTAAAACTATGTATTTCTTGCAATCTTAATTATTGTGTTGCTAACTTAATATAAGTAATTAATTGAAGAAAAGTTGTTTCGATTGCAAATAGTATATGTTAATGTCTCAGCTTAAGAGGCCGAACATAGAACCTAATATATATGTGTGTGGAGCTGAATTTTGTTTGAAAGGTTTAAGTTATTAAGCATTTGGATAGTTTCCATTTGGAAAAAAATAAAAACAATATTTGATTGGGTATTCAAAATAATAAACATATCTGCAAAAAATTTGAGAGATTTTTCGAAAGACATGACTAAAGTCGAAATGAAGATGAATAAGACGATCAAAGAAAGACGAGAAAAATGGTGCAACATTGGATAAAATTTGGGACTGCAAAAGAACTACAATTGGGAAAAAAAATGAAAAGGAAAGAAATAATAGAAAATAGGGAAAAGTTAAAAAAAAAAAGAATAATAATTGGGCACGCATTTTCCAACACTCAATTTCTTCTTTTAATATATAATTATAATATAACTAGTAGAGTGTACGTACAAAAACACGTGTTTAATTTTAATTAAGTATTTAATAGTGTGGTCATTATTTATGAGTTTCTTAATTATTTTATTAGTTATGAAAGGCTGAGTAAAATATGTATTAAAATTTGTTGGAGAAAATATGTATTTTTTAAGAGTTGGCGGTATAGTTTCGATTGATTTTTAACATGAACGTTCTTTACTTTTAAATGTGATGAATAGTAAGTAGTTTCTGACAAAATTGATTATTGTAATTCCTAAAATTGGATTATTCAATTATTATGTGAAAAAATTATTCTACTGCTTTCAAATTTAAAGTTCCATATTTTTCCTCATGATTTGATTTTGTAAAAATTTTCAATTTATCAATTTAATTTTGTCTATTCTAATCAAACATTAAAAAAAGTTTAGATTACACAAGTGTCATGAGATGTGCAAAAGATTACTTGTGAACTTGCAGTAATAAGTTGTAAAAATACTTATTATGGATTAGCATAAGTTGTTAATTAGTGATTTCTCATTAGGTAGATTTTTGAAGTAATTAATAAGCAATAAATTCGTGAAAAAGTGTTGATTTATTGTTTTATATTTATTTCCTTAATTTATAAATTGAAAACCAACAAAATTATTCAAAAATCTCAAAAAGAGTTGATAAAAATAAGTGCATTAATGAGATTTTACTTGTTTTCGCAATAGTAAAGTATAGAACACATCAATAATATATACATGTATAATTGTAATGATTTAAACATAACTGCACGATACTAAATTACGTAAAAACGTACAAAAATTAAAAACTCTTAATAGCTTAAATCAACAAAAAATAATTCAAAAAGTAAATGAATGTTCGTTCTAGAATTTAAATAATTTATGCTTATAATTTCTCAACACAACGATTAACAATGAAAACATGCATTTGTCATTCTTAATAGCGTGTTTCGAATTGCAAATTTCAATATCCAACGAGTGGTGTTCACTACATTCATTTGCTTTAGCCAACAAGAAATCAGAAAAATTATTTTTACTATAATCAAGAACCTAGGTAAAAATAAAAATAAGAACAAAAACAAATTAATGTAAAATAACACATATTTAGAAACGATATTTTGTATCTTTACCAGCGTTAAATTTAATATTACTATTGTATTCCAAAAAAAAAAAAAAAACTTACATTGCCAATTCTATTGCAGAAAACTAGGAAAAACAAAAAAAAAAAACAGAGAAAATAAAATGAACGGTGGTGGACGTTCATACGAACAGTGCTACACCAAAAAAAGAAAAAAAAATATTGTCAATTTTAGGGGGGAAAAAAAGCTTTAAAAAAAAACAACAACAATGATGAAGATCCCTTTTTTAATATATTAAAATAATGAATATTAGAACTATTTAAGAACTCAAAATGAGAATTTAAATCAACACTTAAACGAGAAAAAATGTTCAAATAAGTTTAAAAAGTTAACAAAAGCAGGACTTAAACAAGTAAACAACTACTTGTAATGGTCAATTCACGAACCCTAAAAATAATAAGAGCCAATAGCAACTTTCAAATCTATTATGATTAGTGGTGCGAAAAATTATGCAGATAGATCTGCAGAAACAGCTTTTATAAAACAAAATTTGAATTGATACTTAAAATAATCAACATATCTGTATATTTTGGGGCAATTTTTCAAAGGACATTACTGAAATCAAATGAAAGGCGAACAATACGAATGAAAAAATACAAGTGAAATAACGAAATGTTGAAAAGAAAATGGTGCTGAAAAAGATTTATGATTGAGAAAAAAACGGTATCAATTTCAAAAAATTAGGAAAATGTGAAAAAAAAAAGAAATAAATGAACAGTGGTGGACATTCATAGAAATAGTGTCACACTAAAAAAAACAGTGTTAATTTCAAGAAATCAAGAAAAACTTAAAAATACAAAAAAAAAAAAAAAAAAAGGAACAGTGGTGGCACGCATTCATAGAAATAGTGCCATACTAATGTCTCTCTTTTAATCTATAGGGATACAGAGATTTATATTTTAATTCGCTATTTATTACCACTTTTAATTATTACCAGTTTATGTAATAACTGTGTTAGCATTAAATAATAGCTATAATGAAATGAGTCCACATTTTATTAGACCTATCATTTAATGCTACATAGACAGGTGAGTATCACAAAATTGTGATAAATATCATTACTCATTAATTTAATATCATTTGGTAAATTATGGTTTAAAATTAAACCAAACTACAAAAAATAATTTGAATAATTTAAAAATTGATCAAAAACTACTCAAATCCAACCGTATTCCTTACTAATCCCCAGTATTATTAGAACCAGCCTGGCCTGGCTAGGTCGGTTCAACCGATAAAATCAGAAACTAGAACCAAAATCGAGCTAGTTATGCAGAAAAATCATCTATTTAAAAATTTGTCGACCCGCTCATTTTTTAGAAACTCATTGAACCGTTCTCGATTTTACCAATTTTAAAAATCATTTCCTTCTACAATTAATTGCAGCTGACCAATGAAATTCATCCATCTCCTTGCACGAAATGGATCAAGAGTCAAATTTTGTTTTTGAACAATTTTCGTGATTTTCAAAAATCTGTTTTTTATTTTTTATTTTTTTGTAAATTTTTTTTGTTTTTTAAAAATTATTGGATCAACTCCAATTTAATTTTTTGACTCTTGATCTTCTCTTTTTCCGTATCAATGCTTGTATCGCTTTTTAAAACATTGCTAATCCCTAGTTGCCACGTACCTCTACACCCTAGAGGTTGGTGGGTGGGTCCAAAAAATGAAATGTGAACCGTGAGAAGCAGGTGTATTCTAAGGAGATGATCTGACCCCTTCCATAGACGATAGACCATCCATTCATTTTGACCTCCTGACAATTGCTTTGCTACCCCGTTCCGTTTTAACTTATGAACCACTCAACCGACACTTTTATGGTACTGTGCAGTTCAACGAAATATCAATTATCTCTCTTCTCATTTTCTCTCCAATTTCTCGCACACGCTTTTCAACTTTTAATATTTTTCAATTAATGTTCAGGATCTGTCAATTTAATGTTTCAATTTTGATTTGACATAATTATTATTAGTGAGAGCGGGAGTGGGGTGCAGGATCAAACTATTCAAAAAACTTAAATTTTGTAGTACAATTTTTTTTAGTAGTAATTTGATGAAGTGTAATTTTTTTTTTTAATTAGTAATTATCCCTTCAAACTATCATAACTCCGTTGCTGATTATTAGTATAAAATATAACTAAAATATATTGTTTTTCCATAGCTCTATAATGTTTCTTTTAATCTATGGATTTAATGGTGCGTCAAATTAGTTCGTATAAAGAATTTTGTATAAAATCATAATAGATTGTCAATAAATAATATTATAATGGATTAAGATGGATAATATTATTTAATCTTTTAGTAAAAAAAAATATTATTTGCACTATCAATCGTATAACATAATAGAGAGAGTGAAGATGGCTTAGACCTAATAAAATTTGTGTTCTATATCTTATTCAGACAGTTGGTACAGAGTTAATGGATTCTTCTTCTTTATATTTGTTTGAGAAAACAAAATTCATTACGAGCAGACTCTCTCTATCTCCACACAATATTTTTCATATCAAACAATCGGTCATTACCGATCATTACGATTAGATACTCAATTATTTTCGCGTATAATTATATGAGTCGTGGCTCAATTCCATAACCAACATCCTTTTGAATCCGTTACTAACTAAATATTTATATTGTAATTTTTTACTTGCAAGTTCTAAAATAATATTTTTTGTATTTAATTTAAAAATATAGAATTCCAATTCCCTTTCACAAAAAGAAATGTTTTAAAAGATTCAGAGTGGTCAAGAGCCATTTAAAGAGTACCAAAATATCACAAGAAATTGTTGGCGTAGATATAGGTACATATATTTGAAAATTGTTATTCAACGATACAAAGATTTTTGTACGGTCATATCGTGTCGTCACATGTTAGGTTAAAGTGGCTCGATCTTTGACACATCTACAAAAGCTTAATACTCGTGGGGTCCACTGCTATCATTGTTTAGCTGGCTCTCATTTATTGGCCGTATCTCTGTAATTTACATCGCTATTGAATTTAAATTCTGGTTAAAAGGTTGGACAATTTGGGTGTGGACGACACTTGTACAACTAACACCAAGTTCACCAAATAGAATTGATAAATAGAAGACTTATTTTTATGCATTTCACAAGAATTAATTGCTTTAAATGTATTTAGGTAATTTAAAGGAATCCATATTTGGATCGTACTAGATATTACTAAATGAGAAGAAATTAAAATTGTGTCTAGTGCACTCTTCAGTATTATGATTTATTTATATGTCTAGTGTACTCTTCAATATTATTGTTTATTTATATATAAACAAAAAAAATTCGTAATTTATATACATATAGGTTCTACATATATGTATGTTTAAATTGTAGTGTTTTATACATTTAAACGATCTCTATACGTCTTAGTAATAATCAACATCAATAACTATTTGTTTTTATTATTGGGCAGTCAAATTAAAGAATATTAAATTTTTAAGGAAAAGATCACAACAACAATTTTAAAAATAGATGTTAATACAATGTTAATTTTTTTTTTTTAATTTATTGAAATAATATTGAAGACATTTGACTAGTAAGAGATTATTAATTGGTCCAAAATCATATCAACAAAAAATAGCAAATCTCGTGTTGATAAATGTTATCCAATGAAAATTTGGCACTTTAATCTGCTATTGTTTTGAATTTTAATATAAAATTTGGAACTTGCACATTGGTAAATTATCTAAATAAGTAAATATCATATAAGCAATTCATCTAATGTACAAGTGTCATATTAAATGTGGACAAAATAATAATTGTCTACTGAAAGTAAGAGATCGCACTTTTTACTAATAATTATTTTGAAGAGACACAAAGTTAGAAAATCAATATATAAACTTTTAATAAGGGAAAAGTCTCGAAGGCGAAGCTCTTCACCTGTGTCAGAGGCCTCTTGACCAAACAGACTGTAAATCGAGATATGTGCACGAGTGACAGAGATCTAATGGAGAGAGCCAACAGGCCAATCCCCACAATGTATAAACTTAATATTAGATGAGATCAACAAGAAACAATATCCATATAAACAAAGCAATCTAATATTTAATTTTTTTTTTAATATCTTTGATGATAAATATAAACACACTTTGCTAAATGACTGCTGCTCCCCTTGGGACGCCTGCCTGAAGCACCTGCCCGCCTGGCTATTCTCATATGCCCGCCTCCAGCAAGCAGACAACCATAACCTGTCTGCCATCTAACCAATTAGACAGGTGATCTATAAAACGGAAGCTACCATCGTCCGTTGGGAATATGAAACATCAGCGGTTGAGAGAGGTGAAACGTCCCTAATTAATTCCTCATAAAGAGGGAAGATGAAAAGGCACCCACAATTAATAACCGTTGAAGGTTACATCAGCAGGTCATTCCTATAAATAGGAGACCAACCCCCCAGGTAAAAGGACAACACAAAACTCTAATACATTCTATACTGCTATTTAGCACAAGTATTCTAATCACATACTGATTATCACACCGGAGTGGCCACGGGGGAAAAAAGCCCCGCCACCTTTTGCAGATCTCCACCACTGTCTGCCGCCGTGCTCGGAGGAGGAGAAAATCAACTATCTTCAATTGGCGCCGTCTGTGGGAAACGCACAAGAAGCTATGGCTCGAACCAGAAGAGCTAGGAATATAACTGCTCCACCAGTCCCCGTCGGGGATGTAGGCACCGAGTCCAACGCCGCCACTAATCACCCACAACAAGAGTTTGCCTCTGCCGCTCAACTCGCGGCACTACAAGCTCAAGTGACGGTCTTAACGGCTCTGCTCCAAGATCGGAACGCTGCGGTTTCTCATCTACCACAGGGTCCTAACCCTCTGCCGGTAGGATCTTCACTACCAGGGGCTCTGCCCCAGGGTCTTAGCCCTCCACCGATAGGGCCATTACCGCCAGGGGCTCCTCCCCATATTCCTAAATTTCCAGCAATAGAAACACCGCCAACGGCAGCTCCGCTGCGAGCTCCAGTTTCTTTAGCTCCACCTTCTGCACCCCACTTCTATTCACTGACATCTGGCCCAAATCTATACTGGGGGCAACCATCATGGATGCCCACACCTACGCTGGTTGAGACACCAGTATTAAGTTGGGAACAGAGATTAGAAGAATTGATGGATCGCAAAATAGCTGAGGCTTTGTCCAACAAAAGTAATAGGCAACAATCCATGGTGTTGGAAGAAGACCCATTTTCCCTAGAAATAATGGCAGTCCCCTTGCCACGAGACTTCAAACAGCCAAAGATGGAGAAATACGACGGGTCCTCTGATCCTGTCGATCACCTCAGGTCTTTTGTTGACTTGATGAGGTTACAAGCCACCCCCGATGCAATTATGTGTAGGGCTTTCCCACCGACGCTTAGGCGGGAGGCCAGGGACTGGGTGGCCACCCTTCCCCCAAAATCAATCCGTACATTTGACGAGTTTTCTAAAAATTTTACTACACACTTTGCCAGCAGCAAACGTGTTAAGAAAACTGCTATCAGTCTGATGCAATTGGCACAGGGCAAGGATGAACAGCTGAAAGATTTCATTGCCCGGTTCAATGGAGCCGCGCTAGGAATCAAAGAACTACAGATGTCTACTGTAGTCACTGCCATGATGAGTGGAACTCGAAATCGTCATTTTAAGATGTCACTATCCAAAAACCCGCCAAGTACTATGCATGAGTTACTCAGGAGAGGAGAAAAGTATGTGGATGCTGAAGAAGCATATCTCATTACAAAAGGTATGAAAAATCGAAGTGAGCCTGAGTCTAACAAAAGAAATATTCCAGGTGAGTTCAAACCTCAAGATAATAGAGGCAAGCACACCCAAGATGAGACAATGTGACCTCGCCTCATCTTTAAAAAAAAAAATTTTTTTTTAGAGGTCACAGGTGGGCAGGCGACCTCGCCCAGGAGAAGTGACCTCCTCTCATCTTTTAAAAAAAAAAAAAATAATAAAAATAAATTTTGAGAGGTCACAAGCGGGCGGGGTGACCTCGCCCAGGCGGGCGGGCGACCTCGCCCAGGAGAAGTGACCTCCTCTCATCTTTTTAAAAAAAAAAAAAAAAAAAAATTTTTTTTGAGAGGTCACAGGCGGGCGGGGTGACCTCGCCCAGGCGGGCGGGCGACCTCGCCCAGGAGAAGTGACCTCCTCTCATCTTTTAAAAAAAAAAAAATTTTGAGAGGTCACAGGCGGGCGGGGTGACCTCGCCCAGGCGGGCGGGCGACCTCGCCCAGGAGAGGTGACCTCGCCCCATTTTTTTTGAAAAAAAAAAAACAAAAAAAAAAAAATATTTTTTTTTTGAGAGGTCACACCTGCCCAGGTGGGCGGGCGACCTCGCCCAGGCGGGGTGACCTCGCCCCAAACTAAAAAAAAAAAAAAAAAAAAATTTTTTTTTTTTTGAGGTGAGCACGTATTTCTACTCCCCATTGACAAACGGTTTATGAAAAGTAGTCTATGGGGAGTAGAGGGGCTTATAAGGCCAGAAACAAGGCCAAGTTCAGCTGCCTATGTCAGAGAAACAGGGCGATGAGCCCCTGTCCAAAAATCAAGGCGATGAGCCCCTATCCAAACATGTTGGCGATGAGCCTATGTTTAAAAATCAAGGCGATGAGCCTATGTTTAAAAATTAGGGCGATGAGCCCCTGTCCAGAAAACAAGGCGATGAGCCTATGTTTAACAATCAAGGCGATGAGCATATGTTTAAAAATCAAGGCGATAAGTCTATGTTTAAAAATTAGGGCGATGAGCCTCTGTCCAAAAAACAAGGCGATGAGCCTATGTTTAAAAATCAAGGCCATGAGTATGTGAGAAAAACAGGGCGATGAGCCCCTGTCCAAAAAACAAAGCGATGAGCCTATGTTTAAAAATTAAAGCGATTAGCTTCTATCTGAAAAAGTTGGAAAATAGCAGGTGCAGTAGAATATTTCTACTTCCATTGACAACAGTTTATGAAAAGTAGTCTATGGGAAGTAGAGGGGCTTATGATGATAAATATAAACACACTTTGCTAAATGACTGCTGCTCCCCTTGGGACGCCTGCCTGAAGCACCTGCCCGCCTTGTCAGTCCGCCCGCCTTATCGGTCCGCCCGCCTGGCTATTCTCATATGCCCGCCTCCAGCAAGCAGACAACCATAACCTGTCTGCCATCTAACCAATTGGACAGGTGATCTATAAAACGGAAGCTACCATCATCCGTTGGGAATATGAAACACCAGCGGTTGAGAGAGGTGAAACGTCCCTAATTAATTCCTCATAAAGAGGGAAGATGAAAAGGCACCCACAATTAATAACCGTTGAAGGTTACATCAGCAGGTCATTCCTATAAATAGGAGACCAACCCCCCAGGTAAAAGGACAACACACAACTCTAATACATTCTATACTGCTATTTAGCACAAGTATTCTAATCATATACTGATTATCACACCGGAGTGGCCACGGGGGAAAAAAGCCCCGCCACCTTTTGCAGATCTCCACCACTGTCTGCCGCCGTGCTCGGAGGAGGAGAAAATCAACTATCTTCAATCTTCAACAAATATTGACACTTATTTTCTCTTGATTTGACCAAATTTAATAAAAAAAGAGATTAGTAGTTAGTACAAAATCCAGTATTAATGAAAATAGCAAAATAATGTGAAAGCTTTGGGATTTGGATTATGTATATCTTTAAATTGATCGTGAACTCGTCTTAATAAATGTCATGCAACTTGATTTCGATAAATGTTATTCAATATTTAATGTATTTTCTTCACATATATATTTTAAAATTAATTGTCAAGTCATATCGATCTATATGATTAAGTGATTTTTTTTTTTTTTTCATTTTGATCTTGTTTTTTTTAAATATTCAACTCCATCCTTATAGTTTACGATAATTGTGACATTACATTATGTTAAATTAACGAAAAATCTTATATTTCAACTTATTTTGACATAACCAAATCACAATAACATCCATTCAAACAAGAAGAAAATTGGAGTTGGTGTTATGATGGAGATAGTCACATGGGCATTTACACATTTAGGGTTAACCAGACCATACAATGGTTAAAAATGGCATGGCAGGGGTGGGGTGGAGTGGGGTGTGAGAAACGGATCAATCACACTCATCATCCCTATGTAATGTAGAAACTGTACGAACGACAACTCGTTTATTTGATTGTGCGCATTTTTGCACCAAACCACGAGACCTGCTGCTCTGCCTTCTTATCTCTCTCCTTCCTACCCACATTTTTCTTGTATTCTCTCTCTCTCCACTCACAGCTGGCCACTGTTTTCTCCGTTGCCGGTGACTAATACAGCGGATCTACTGCCTGCCCATTAATTATTTCAACGACCCTTTTCATTTCATGCCTTGAAAACTCCGGAAAGTTCCAGATTGGCCCTGAAATTGTTGAAGATCCAAGTTTTTTGCTCGTTACTCTTGGTAATGTGTTTGTGAAATGAGAATTTTCTTCTAGATTGCATTGGGTGAAAGAATCTTGTGTTAAATCTTCACAAAAGTTGCTCATTTGCGTTTAGATTTGAGATTTTACTCTCTTTTGATTCCATTCTTTGCTACAGTAAATCCACCCCCACAATAACAAGGGGAAAGAGAAATTTGTGTTCTGTAATATATTTTTTGATCATACATTTGATCTAGAAAACGACGTAGTTTCAAGCACAATCGGATAATTGAAGTGTATGGAATTGATATGTGCAGAATAGAGGGTAATAGGACGAGGAAAAGGTGGGTAATGGGGTTGAAAACAGCGGCGTTTGGGGGAGATAGATTGGAGAAGTTGAGGAATAGTGGGATGGTATCAAGGTCTCGAATGAAGCTGTGGATGATAAGGGCAACGACGTCGGTTTTGCTGTGGACTTGCTTGGTTCAGTTGACTGCACTAGGTGAGACTTGGGGGCCTCAAGTGTTGAAAGGGTGGCCCTCTTGCTTTTTACAAGAATCTGCAGCCGCGGGTGGGGGCGGCGCTGCCGGTGTCGCCTTGGATGTTAAATTCTCGCCGGAGCTCCCGGCTAGAGTTCTCCCCCCAAAGAGTGAGTGAATCAAATTTTGTTCTATATTGATTCATTGTATGGAATATAATTAGTAAATGTTTTTTCTTCCTATATTTTGTGTGCGAATACTTGTAAAATCTTCTTTTGGATTTTGTTGTTAGATCATATTTCTGAGAAACTGTGCAGTTCTAATTTAGCATCTAGCTCTTTTGTTTTGTATATGGGTTTCATACCAGGATCTTTGCTCGTTCTGCAAAAAGTCGTAAAGAGAATCTTTCAAAACCCAAGCCTCAATCATTAATCATGAAATTACATAATAAATTCTTCATATTGTTTGGATGCTTATGTTGTCCATACAGTTATTTCGCATTGGTTCGTAATTCTGCATACAGAATCCTTGTCGGTTGCTTGACTCCTGTTCCCATCTTGTTGTTTTGAGCCTTGAACTTGTTTGATGTGATATTTTGTACTCTTAATTCTCTATGTATGTGGAGTATGTAAACATGCTATCTGATGTAGGAATTTACAAGAACAATGGTTACCTGATGGTTTCGTGCAATGGAGGGCTCAACCAAATGCGTGCAGCGGTGAGATTTTCTTTTTATTAGTGGATAATTGATTGCCACATTAAATCACACGAGCAGCTTTCGGTTTTCTCTTTAAGTCAATTAATTGACTGTTTTTGTCATTATCACTTCCTGCAGATATGCGACATGGTTGCAATTGCTAGACATTTGAACGTTACGTTGATAGTTCCAGAACTGGATAAGGCTTCATTTTGGAATGATCCGAGGTGCATTCCTGCTTCTGATACATATGAGTTTTTAAGTACCGAACATAAAGTCAATTTTTTCTCCATGCTAAAAAGTAGTCTTAAATTTTGCAGCGAGTTCCAAGACATATTTGATGTCGATCATTTCATTACTTCCTTGAGAGACGAAGTGCGGATATTAAAGGAGCTACCTCCAAGGGTCAAGAGGAGAGTCGAGCTAGGAATGATCTATATCATGCCCCCCATTAGTTGGTCGGACATTTCTTATTATCAGAATCAGGTTACTAGGTTTCGTATCCTGTTTCCTTGATTCCTTGTACGATACTCTTGTGATTCATTGCCTAATTATATCTTGTCACCGTTTCATGCAGATTCTTCCCTTAATTCAGAAATATAAAGTTGTACACTTGAACAGAACCGACGCTCGGCTTGCCAATAATGCTCAACCCTTGGCGATTCAGAAGCTCCGTTGCCGAGTAAACTTTAGTGCTTTGCGATTCACTCCTCAGATAGAAGAATTGGGTAGAAAAGTCATCAAAATACTTAGGCAAAATGGTCCTTTTATAGTACTTCATCTCAGATACGAAATGGATATGTTGGCCTTTTCTGGCTGTACTCAGGGCTGCAACAAGGAGGAGGTGGAAGAATTAACGAGAATGAGGTGAACTGCTCTCTCTGTATTTTGAGCATGTTGGCCTTTATCTCCAAACATGTTTAGCAACTTACTTTTTTTGTACTTATAAAGTAAAAAATGTTAGCTTTTTTTGGGGAAGTTACGCTTACCTTACTCTGAAAATAATGAACTTATTTTCAACTTCCGTCAGTACAAAAAAAATAATTATTCTTTTAGAACTTATTTGCCAAACATCATGCTCTGTCAGCTTGTATGTTAGCACTTGAATTATGTTTTATTCTTCTACTTAACTTTTCCATCATGACAGATATGCGTACCCCTGGTGGAAAGAGAAGATCATAAATTCTGATTTGAAAAGAAAAGACGGTCTATGTCCTTTGACACCGGAGGAAACAGCTCTCACATTAAGGGCATTAGACATTGATCATAATATCCAGGTTTACATTGCCGCCGGAGAAATATATGGCGGAGAAAGAAGAATGGCGAGTCTTAGAGCAGCTTATCCAAATATGGTCAGTAGATAAAGCAGAGGCTAATATTAATAGGCAACGGGTTCTCCCTCTTGTACTTATCACGTGCTTCTGGATGCATTTTAACAGGTCCGGAAGGAGACGCTATTGGAGCCTTCAGACCTTAGATTCTTTCAGAATCACTCGTCTCAAATGGCGGCACTCGATTATCTCGTTTCATTGGATAGCGATATCTTTGTTCCTACATACGATGGAAATATGGCTAAAGTTGTTGAAGGCCATCGCAGGTACTAATTCGTACTTGAACTTGCCATGGAAAGAATATCAAAGAAGATTTTGATAATCTTGCACTATATTTTCTCATTTTTCTTGGGTAATTAATAAAAACAAAAAAAAACTCGAAGCGACAAAATGTATTTAGTCATCATTAAATTCATCTTGGCACCTGGAAGTGACTCGTTTAGTGAATTTTTGAAGTATATCGCTGTATTTATGTATTGTTGTCTAAATGCATTTTTGTCGAATTATTGTTGTTTTCAGATATCTTGGATACAAGAAAACAATTTTGTTGGAGAGAAGGCTTCTAGTTGATTTATTAGACCAATATAATTTTGGTTCACTTACTTGGGATGAGTTCTCTACTGCTGTTAAGGATGCTCATGCTGAACGCATGGGGAACCCAACCAAAAGGTCGGTTGTTCCCGAGAGACCTAAAGAAGAAGATTATTTTTATGCCAATCCATGGGAGTGTTTGCAACCGTTAGATGAAGACGAATCACTAAGTAGTATATGATACTTACTGCTCATAGGTTGCTTATATTACGTGCAGTCGTGTAATGGAGCAGTCCTCGACTCAGTCATAGCGAGTGAAGGAGGATTTTGTTCCGAGGAGGCTATGGTGAAGGTTAGACAAGGTGGTGGTGCACTTTTAAGGAAGCTGAAGAGAATAAGAAGCCACCAGAGCACATTTACGTTTTTACATATAAGTTAATAGTACTATTTATGTATAGAAGCTACCCTTCCGTCAAAGGATTACATCGACTCATCCGAGTGTATACAGAGGGAACAATCGATCTATTTACAAAGGTTAAGCTTATGTCCTTCTCCTCTTTTCTTTTTCCCGTGTTCCATTTATTGATTTTCAGATTGTTCCCAAGTTTCATGAATACAAACATTTATCTATTCGATTATTTTTCCCGTAAACCGACATTGTATGATATGATTTGATCATGGAATAATATAAATTTTGATCATTAGACAGCCAACTAATCTTATGTACAAAGAATGTTGTTAGTGTTGTTTGTTGGAAGATAATATTCCATGAAGCATGTTATTGGTAGACTTTTGTTGTCTAAATAACTGGCCGGTAGTGTGTCTTGATATAAATAATTGTGGTGAAAGTGAAGTGATTATGACTATTTATTTTAAGTACTTAAATGGGATTCTGCACAAAACAAGCTATCATGACATCAATCAATTAATAATTCTTTGTTTTTAGTAAGTGTTCAAAAGCATCATTCAAGAATGTCAAAGTTTCATTTTCATGGGCTCATAGCATATGCCTTGAATTAATAATATAAATGGAATTGTTTTAATTAATATGATATACGTTTTTAATCATACATAATAACTATCTTGGAATTATTAGGGTTGGCATCTTCGGCTTTCCACGTACCGGGGTTTTGCATCCCTAAGTGAAATTTTGGATTTCCAACTTATTTAAATATGTGAATTTTGATCATTTGCATGAAATAAAGTGTCCACGTTGATTTTAAAATTGCACACGACAACAATTTTGTCATTTAACTTTAAGTTACGTAAAAATCGTGTTACATGTAATTTCAATGTTCATATTGACAGTGTTGAGGTTTCACTTGGGTTAGAACTATACTTTTGAAAGTTGTGACTCAAAACCACACTAATTGAAAGATTATAGTGCCCAACTGTAATTTTTCATGTTCCTATAGAAGTATATTAAATATTAAGTTGTGGAGCTTAATTATTGTCTTACAAATAAGGAGCAGCTGTTAAGATTTTATCATCATCAAACAAAGTGAGAGAGAAATGTTGATGGTTTCGATTTTTCTTGTAAACAACTATTTCATTATAGTGAATTATTGCAGTGGTGGGGAGTGGATATAATCTCACGTTGAGGCAAACCTCTATAAATATTGCATGTTCGTGTGTTTAATTGCAATATTTTGCTCTCAGTGATATAGAATCAGGGTATCTAATTCTTAACAATAAAAATCGCTCCTTAATTTAATTACCGAACAACGGCATATTTTACAAAATGGGGACAAAAATTGATCAACTTGTCAATTCTATTGCGAACCGAATGAAATGGCCACACAATCATTTATTTCTTAAATTATAGAAATGTCATATTTTAACAAAAAAATTATAATAATTTATTTTCGTATCTCTCGTGTTATGTGTAATAATTTAAGTATATAACCAAACAATTATTGAAAATATAAATTAATATGAAATTAACTCACGGATAATAGGATTATTATAGAATGAAGGCGATCCCAAGGCAATAACGTCATAATTTATCGTGTAAAAATACAAGGGTTTTTGTAGATTTGAATGATCCAAGAAGCATATTTATTTTGCTAAAACCTAAAACATTAATTAGTAATGCAAAGGTTGCTTTATCAATACATTAAAGGGGTCAAAAAGCAAGACAATAAATTAATGATTATTCTTCAATTGCAAGTTAATCATGTCCCTTTTCAACTAATATATTTGTATTTTCATTTTTATACAGGATTTAAAAAAAAAAAAAAAACACGACGGCTCTTTATGAACGAGCAATTGTACGTGATATTAAGAAAAATAAATTAACTTCATGCCTGAAAATTGGTAATAAGAGTCAACAAAATCCATCAATTTTTTTAACCCTACCCTTTGAATTATTAGGAAAAATAGTATATTTGGTCACCAATCTTTCAAAAATATAAGGGATATATATCTAACTTTTAAAAATAGTACCAGACATTCCTAAAGTTTGAAGAAATCTGTATGATAGGTCATTTATGAAGAAATTGACCTCTTCTTTAAAAAAATAAAAAAGAAAAGAAAAAAGAAAAAAAAAAGAATAGAAAAATAATCAAATGCACCCCCCAAAAAGTTATTGATGACAAGAATTTTCCATTGCCTCATCAAATGGGTTCTTCTCCGTTCACGCAGTCTTCATCACTGCAATTCTCCCACACATACACATCACATCATCAATGATTTGGGTAGTGACCTTTGAATTTTCTATTATAATTGGATTGGATTAGGTAACGGGTTATGATTACGGTTCTTGTATTGGATTTGTACTTGATTAAAGTTCATTGTGTATTTATTAAATTAACCTGATGTAAATAGTTTTAATGGCTATTTTGGTGCCACGTTCTGTTAGCCACACATTAAATTTTTTGTCAACTTTTTCAAACAGAGAAGTGATGTGTTGTGGATAGTAGACAAGTTACAAAGTTTAGTGAGTTCCGAGTTATAGTTCAAATTTCAGTGAGTAAGTAGTTATTTAGTTAGAGTTCAGTGTTTATTTATTAAATTAACCTCTTTTTTTACACTTGAGAAACCTTAATTCCTATTTCACAAACCTAACTTCAAATAGAAAAGATGACCGGGTATAAGAGATATCAAGATTAAATTTGACTTTTATATTTAAATTAGAACTCAACTTAAACAAGCCAACTTTTAATTCACATTCAAGAGCAATATTGCTTGTTTGATAGAGTTTAAAAGTAAGTTTTTAAGAAATTTTGAAAAAAGTTGATGAAATGTATATTGAAAAATTGATAAAAATTGTAGATCTCATAAAATATGTAGTTGAAAATAAATTTTTTTTTTGGAAAATTGGCACAAATGGTCCCTAACGTATCACGTTAGTGCGCAAATGGTCCATAACTTTTCATTTTTGGCGCAATAGTCCCTAACCTATCCATTTAGGTGCAGAAATGGTCCTTGTGGACGGATTTCGTTAAAAATCCGTTAAACAACCTTTCATTTAGGTTCGAAAATGGTCCCTCTCAATGTTTTTGTCTTTATTAGTGGGGGTAAAATTGTCAACTTACATCTTTCTTTCAATTGACGCAAATGGTCCCTAACCTTTACATTTTTTTGGCGCAAATAGTCCTTAACCTATAATTATATTTTGGTGCACAATTGATCCTTATTTGATGAAAAAGACAAAATTATCTTTACTTTTTAATTAAAGAAATTTGCAATTGGATTTCTAACCTTTAAAAAAAGTGAAATTAAGTTCGATACTTTAATTTTTTTATTAAAAAATATTAAAAGAAAAACTAACAAATTGACAATATACTAAATTATTTTGTATATTTTATGAACTATTATAAAATAACTAAAATTGAAATTCATAATTATTAACGAGTGTGCTAATTAAAATTATTTTGAAATTCATAATTAAATCCCCTCCCTTCTGGTCGCGAAACCTAGTTTCGCAGCGATTAGGTGTCGCAGCGATTAGGGGGGATTACTCCCCCCATAGTCGCTGCGACGCGGCGAAACCACGGGGGATTTTTCCCCCCCGGTTTCGCGACCAGAAGGGAGGGGATTTATCCCCTCTCCGGTCGCCTCTCCGGTCGCCGGGGGAGAAATCCTCTCCCTCCGGGTGGGTGGGGTCGGGTGAAACTTTTTTTTTTAAAATATAAAAATAAATTAAATTTTAAAATAAGACTGATCCAGTTTCTCTGTGGCTCAAAAGTGGGTTGGATTGACCTAGTAAATATGAGACCGTATAAAATCGAGTTGGATTGAGAATAATTAAAAATTTTATTTGTGACAAATTTATTTATTTTTTTTATGTTGTAATGATAAAATTAAAGTTTGAATTCTAAATAATATGATTACTTAATAATAATAAAATAATTTTAATTAGCACACTCGTTAATAATTATGAATTTCAATTTTAGTTATTTTATAATAGTTCATAAAATATACAAAATAATTTAGTATATTGTCAATTTGTTAGTTTTTCTTTTAATATTTTTTAATAAAAAAATTAAAGTATCGGACTCATTTTCACTTTTTTTAAAGATTAGGAATCCAATTGCAAATTTTTTTAATTAAAAGTAAAGATAATTTTGTCTTTTTCATTAAATAAGGATCAATTGTGCACCAAAATATAATTATAGGTTAGGGATTATTTACACCAAAAAAATGTAAAGGTTAGGGACCATTTGCGCCAATTGAAAGAAAGATGTAAGTTGACAATTTTACCCCCACTAATAAAGACAAAAACAATGAGAGGGACCATTTTTGCACCTAAATGAAAGGTTGTTTAACGAATTTTTAACGAAATCCGTCCCTAAGGATCATTTTCGCACCTAAATGGATAGGTTAGGGACCATTGCACCAAAAATGAAAGGTTAGGGACTATTTGCGCACTAACGTGATACGTTAGGGACCATTTGCGCCAATTTCCCTTTTTTTCTGAAAAATTGTCCAACATGCAAATTTAACTACCAGGATCCTTTCTTATAACTTGTACATCACTTAGCTTTTTCCTTTTTGACCACTGAAATACCACTGTAAATAAGGTCAAAATATTTAATTCAATAATAAGGGGGAAAAAAGGAAAAAGAAGGAAAAGAGACAGAAAGGGGATTCATTTAATAGGTCTAATCAACTAATGTCTTCATTCAAAAAGCCTCCCTTAATATTATTGGGCTAAAATACCTAGAGGTACAACAAAATGAAAAAATAAAATATCAAATGATTAAAATGTTCTTTTAAGTTGAAACGACATAAACGTCGTTACGAATAAACTAAAACGACTTCAATATCGTTATTATAACGTCAGTATAGTTGTGTTTGTAATGGAATGAGTTCAATGTCGTTACATGTGAACTGAAACGACTTCAATGTCGTTATAGTTGTTTTTAGCTTGAACATATCAATCTCGTTATCTTCTAAGAGAAACGATTTCAATATAGTTATAGCTATTGTTTTTTGCTGGAACGACATCAATGTCATCTCCCTAGTATTGGAATGAACCCAACGTCATTTTGTAAGTTCGACTATCGTTTCACACCCCAGTCGATTTGAAGCATCGTTACTGGGTGCAAGCATCACTTCCAAGTGAGAACCGTCGAATCAGCTCGATGGACATTCTTGTATCGACCACCTTCGTAGTTCTCAGTGTTGTCAATCACTTTCGAAGTTCTCTGATGGAAAGAAGGTCATTCTGTTCGCCTTTCCTTCGCCGTCTGATGAGATCAACCCACTTGATAATCTTTTTCGGATCTCCTAGGTATTTCGGAGGCATGCCAAGTGGCTGTGGACGGTCGATTCGACGTTTTTAAATGGAACGATGTCAATCTCGAGTCATTTTAAATGAAATGACTTCAATATAGTTATAGCTGTATTTTGTGTTGGAACGACATCAATGTCGTCTCCCTAGAACTCAAACGAACTCAATGTCGTTATGTGGGTTCGATTATCCTTTCGTACTCCAATTGACTCAAAGCATCGTTACTAGGTGCAAGCATTACTCCCAAGTTATCAGTCCATTTTGTATTTGCAGAGTAGGTCCTCGAACTTTCTGGCCTTGATGCTTTGGTTCCTATTTCCAATGTCGTTATGTCAAATCGATACATGCGCGTCAAGCTATATGTACTAGAACGACTTCAATTTCGTTATATCAAATCAATACATGGGTGACGAGTTGTATGTAGTGGAATGACTTTGATGTTGTTATTTTTATCTTTCTTGTTCTTTTTCTTTTAACGGTCAAACTTACCTTTTTTTCGTCACAAAAGGACCTCAAGCGGAGATGTTTGAATGAGTTGGGATCCCGGGTGCTAAAATATTCGGGATATCGTTGTCACAAAGTTTAAAGATTAGAGACTTCAGTAATATTTACCCTAACATACAATAAAGGTAGAACTGCCATTTCAATAAAAATATGACCATTTAATGGTTAAACGTACGTTTCCAATCACAAAAGGACCTCATGCGCAGACATTTGAAAGATTTGGAATCCTAGGTGCTAGAAATCAAAGATCCGAAATCTATCGTCACAAGGTTAAAATATTCAGGACCAGTGCTATTTACCATTTCAATTATATATTTTGAATCTTTTATTTTTTATTTTATCATTAAAATTCGTAAACAATTTGTTTAGAATTGTTCTCGTCTATGAAAGAAAATTTATTCAAGAACTCAAAGTTCACAGCGCATGTCTGGTAGTGTTGAAATTATTTTTTAAATTCCTATATTATAAGTTGTTGGTGAATGTGTGGGTTGTAAGTTGTGGATTCTATGAAATGTGTAGATAAAAAATATGTTTGACCAGTTTAACCAACTGAAATTATAATTTAAACAATCTCAAACATGTGCACAATATCTTGTAAAATATGATAAAAATTTAGGGATTTTGACGCAAATGATCCCTAACGTATGCACTTAGTGCGGTTTTGGTCCCTAACCTTTCATTTTTGGTTAAGAGATCCCTAACCTATGCATTTGGTTGTAAAACTGGTCCCTATAGACGGAATCCGTCCAATTGTGCTGTTAGCCATTAATTTGTTTTGAAATTTTGGCGCAAATGGTCCATAACATTTACCCTTAGTGTGGAATTGGTCCCTAACGTTTATTTTTGACATACACGTCTCTAACCTATGTGTTTTGGTGCAAAATTGGTCCTTATGGGATGAAAAAGACAAATATGCCCTTAGTTAATTAGAAAAAATTGTATGTAGATTCCTAATCATTATAAAATGTTCAAATAGGTCCAATACTTTTATTTTTTTATAAAAAATTAAAGAAAATTAATTAGTTTTTTTTTTTTGGAATTAACACTTTATGTCAAATAAAATTATTATTTTTATTATTAAGTAATTATATTATTTAAAATTTAAACTTTTATTTTATTGTTGTATAAAAAAATAACTTTGTCACAAACTTGATGTACAAATACTTTTATTTAATTGGGTTATATGTTTATTAAATACAAATATTATATTTTTCATATTTTAATTTATCGTTTTATTTTCGCTCAAAAATAAAACACATAATATGTAAATTAAATTTTATTAGTATTTTTATATTAAATAACAATGTAATAAGATTAGTTCAAGTTATGTAATAATTTTTATTTAATAAAAATTTTATTTTTATTTGACATGTCGTGTATAATTTTTATTTGACATGTCGTGTGATTGTGGGTATATAATTTTCTCAATAGAGTGTGCACGTACTATTGAGTATTTTTTTTTGGAATTCTCACGTTCCAAATTATTTTATTTGCCACATTTAATATTTTGGCAACAGCATGATGGCAAGTGATAGTAACTGATAAAAATTAGTATTTTTATTTACCAGATTTTATTTTATTAGTATTTAACATAAAAATACTAATAAAAATTAATTTACACATTATGTGTTTTATTTTTGAACGAAAATAAAACGATAAATTAAAATATGAAGAATATAGTTGGATCTCTAATATTTGTAGTTAATAAACATATAACTCAATTAAATAAAAGTATTTGTAAATCAAATTTGTGACAAAGTTATTTTTTTAAAATAATATAATAACTTAATAATAAAAACAATAATTTTATTTGACATGTTTATTACTAAAGTGTTAATTCCCCCCCAAAAAAAAAACCTCATCAGTTTTTCTTAATTTTTTATAAAAAATAAAAGTATTGGACCTATTTGCACATTTTGTAATGATTAGAAATCCACATACAATTTCTTCTAATTAACTAAGGGCATATTTGTCTTTTTCATCCCATAAGGACCAATTTCGCATTAAAATACATAGGATAGGGACATGTATGCCAAAAATAAACGTTAGGGGATCAATTCCACACTAAAGGTAAATGTTAGAGACCATTTACGCCAAAATCCCAAAACAAATTAATGGCTAACAGCACAATTGGACAGATTCCGTCCATAGGACCAGTTTCGCAACCAAATGTATAGGTTAGGGATCTCCTAGCCAAAAATGAAAAGTTAGAGACCAAAATCGCACTAAGTGCATACGTTAGGGACCATTTGCGCCAAAATCCCAAAAATTTATGATTTTCTATCAAATACCATCCAACCCAAATGCAATGTTCTAGTTTGTGGATCAGTTTCTACACCATCGTCGCATTACCCAATTACATAGATTAACAAAATTCTTTGATATTCTAAATTTTTTTACACTACAGATACTTACACAAAAACGTGTATTTTAATTTTAATTTCAAAATTCTCACAAAAAAAAACTCGATGCCCACTTGTTTCCCCATAAGTCTTTACTGTTGTAACCTTCTTGTTTTAAAAAATAGTAAAAAATAAACAAGTTGAAACGGTACTGCATCAATAAAAATACTTGCAATTTTCTTGGCTTCCTCATATGATATTTGATCTTCTTCCACATCAGAGACATGAAAAGATGGGACACTGCCAGGATCATGTAAAGAACATAAATCGATTTTTCTATTAGGGTTCTATGTGCGGTGAAAATAATTGTTTTGGTCAGAGATGGAACTCAAGGCAACAGCAAAATTTTGGAGTTTCAGGTTTTGAGTGTTTAAAATGGTTTAAGAGATAAGGGTATTTTGGGCAAACTAATTTTTTTAATTAATTCCATTTTCTATTTTTTAATTATCTAGCAAAAGGCATTTTAGCCAAAGTTATTAGCTACTCGGCCATTTGGCGTAATTTTCTCAGAAAAAATGAGAGCGTGTCTCGCTAACTTTTTTAAAAAAATTACTTTTAAGTAAAATCATTTATAAGTAAATAAGTAAATTTTCAATAAATAATTTTTTTTTTGTTAAAATTCAAAATAAGAAAGTCTAAATATAAGCTTAGCCAAACATGCCTTTTTTTTTTTTGGATCGAAAGCCGAACATGCTTCTTGCCTCCAGGAATACTTCGCCACGTCTGGCGGTGTTTTTTACCGTTAGTGTAATTATTCACTTGTCATAATAGAATTTGTTGTAATGATATTACTACATTATGAGTATGCTTGGTAAATATTTTTGTAAATTATAAGTAATGGGTCCTACGAAATGTGTGGATAAAAATTGTGCGTCCTACAAAATGTGTAGATAAAAATAATATTTGACCAACTTATAAGTAGTTATAAATACGTACAAACATACTCATATAATACTGGGTTCTCTTCCAAGAAAAGCTAGAGCACCATCTTACATGTACGAGGATTTGATTGACTATAAAGTAACAAATGATATATTTTTATGATTATAAGCATAATTCACTAATTAGTATTAGCGTCGTCTGTGGGAAACCACATATTTAACCACGAGTGAAACGTGACTAAAAGCCTAAGCCTCATTGAACAAAGGAGTCTCTCTGAACAAGAGATCAATCAACCCGCCGAGGAAAAGAATGAGCGGGAGCAATGAGGATGAGAATCTAAGAAGGGCCTACAACGGACGGAGAAATCGCGGCAAGAACAAGAGTCGAAGAAGCCCCTCGGAGAAGGCGTGGGAGGAGGGCTCTCACCAATCTCGATGGCCGCCAACGTGAGACAGCTAGCCCAGCACCATGCCCAAATGCAAGGATACATCCAAATGATGCAGGTGCAACGAGGAAATCAGCCTCATGGATCTGGCCCAGACGATCCCAATGAAGAACAAGAAGTAGACAGCGGTCATTTTTATGATCCTCAAGTCAGGGGAGAAGCCTCGCGTGCTAAGACATACATGGAAGGGACCAACCCTCTAGTAGGCGACAGAAGGCCTCAACCAACAGTGTCTGCTAGCGTCTTTGAAAGACTAGGCGAACATGGACCCAGAAATTGGCTTCGAGAGAATCTCCTGAGATGGGAGCAGCCTCAGAGTCCCCCTAGAAATAGGCAGAAAAGGAGAGCGAAAGAGGCAGAGGCCAGGGGAAAATCTGACTTCCAGCCCTATTTGCCTTATCAAACCATGCACCAGCAGCCCCAATACTACGTGGATGATCTCAACGCCTCCCGCAATTCTCTCCAGAAACGAACGTTGGAGAGAATCCAAAGCCAACTGGATTGTTTGAAATAAACGACGATAATGAGAACCTCCCATTCTCGGCCAGGATTAGGAATGCATCCATCTCCCCACGAGTTTCGTGTGCCTAAATTGCCTCTTATACAGGCAGGAGAGACCATTTGGACCACGTAAACACTTATAAGACGGAGATGAGTCTCCAAGTAGTGACTCCAGCCTTGAAATGCAAAGCCTTTCACCTTACCTTATCAGGAGAAGTGAAGCAATGGTATAACAAACTCATCGCTGGAAGCATTTCCAGCTGGCCAGAATTGAAAAAAATATTCATCAATTACTTCTCGTCGCAGAAGCCTGCTTCAGCTCCGGTCCAATGCCTCCATGACGTGAGACAAACTCCGAATGAGCCACTTCAAAGCTACTTAAGCCGCTTTAACGCAAAAAATGCTCTTCTGCAAAAGAATAACCGATGATAAGGCCCTATCCGCTTTAAAAGCAGGATTGGGAATGAACCTCCCGTTCTGTAGGGATGTCCACAACAAAAACCCAGCCACCTTCGACCAATTGGTAGAAATGATCACCGAAGAGATAACAAATGAAAACATGATCCTTCACAGAAATCGTGGTGGAGTGGGTGCCAACCCTGTGCCAAGAGTCGGATATGGCCAAGGCCACAGCAGACTCATTCTCCAACAAAATCAGCATTAGAGGAACTACCCATCCGACCTGAATGTTGGGATGCACTATGTGGCTTCTGCACAAGAGGGCTTACTTCTCGTGTATACCACTCCAAGAGCTCCGGGCTCTACTGCCAGACTCTATAACTATGGTATGTCCCCTCCGACGTATTATGAAATGGGGACCAGCACACCCCCGATGCTTCCTCTCCATCAGGAGGCCTCCACAAACTATTGCCGCATCTATCGGAGTTATGGCCATAGCACGAAAGAATGTTGCGAGGTGGAAAATTTGGCCAATAGAAGAGAGGGAAATCTGGGGCACAGACGTGGGGCAAATCTCAGACGTGGAGACCGATCTCCGATGAGAGGTCGTCGACCACCATTCTATGACTGGTGCTCCCAACAGTGGGATAAGAGGTCGGTTGGCCAAGAACCACAAAGAATGTGTAATTCCAGGAGTCCAGCCAGGCAACCTCGACTAGAGAGTTGCCCAGAACTATACCTAATCAAGGTCCTGAAAAGGCCCTCATTCGAGAGATAGACACCATTTACGGAGGTCTTTATATTGGAGGCCAAACTCGGAATGCCCAGAAAAGCTACGCCAAAGAGGCTAAAGGGACACTAATGACCAATTGGCTCCTCAACAGTCGACCCTCAGGATCAAAAAAGGTAGATCCTATCACCTTCACTGAAGAGGACATGAAGGGTGTCCACTACCCCCACTGCAATGCACTTGTAGTTAGGGCAGTAGTGGCTCAGAACAGATTGGGGAGGATGCTTGTAGACAATGGCAGCTATGTCAATGCCATCTTTTTAAGCACTTACGAGCTAATGAACATAGACACCCGGTTGGAACCTTCGACCGAGCCTCTCTACGGATTCACAAACGATTGCGTAACCCCGAAAGGGATACTACACCTACCCGTTACAATGGAAAAAGAGCTCCTAGCTGCCCACACTTTCATGGAGTTCTTGGTAGTGAACAGAAGGTCAGCCTACCATGGGGTTCTGGGCCGATCGGCCCTAAAAGAACTTTGGGCCATAACATCCATTCACCACCTCTACATGAAATTCCCTACTGAAGGAGGCGTAGCCACTGTACGAGACAACCAGCCTGAGGCTAGGAAATGCTACAAGAATGCCTTGAGAAAGATAGAAAAGAAAGAGAAATATGACGTTCTCAGACGTTGGAATGATAGAAACCTTGGAAGAGGCGCCGGAGGATACCACGATGGAAGAAGCAGCGTCCCTCGAGGACATCGATCCAAGGGTAACGGGAGTTGACTCCCAGACTTCATCAGTCGAGGAGCTAGAAAGTTTTGCGGCGGATCCTAATGACCCAACGAGGAGGCTCTAAGTAGGAAATGAGCTCCTCGAAGATTCTAAGAGGGCCCTGAAAATGTTCATCTGTCTCAATCTGGATGTTTTTGCATAGAAACATGAGGATATGGTTGGGATCGACCTAAAAATAAGTTGTCATCACCTCAATGTCGACCTTAAATTTCCATCACACAGGCAGAAACGGAGGCCGTTAAACCCCGAGAAATACGAGGCCTTGAAAGAAGAAGTTGGGAAACTCCTACAAAGCAACTTCATACAAGAGGCCTGATATCTCAAGTGGGTCTCCAATCCAGTTCTGGTGAAAAAAACCAGGTGGGAAAATGAGGATTTGCATATATTTCTCCAACCTCAACCAAGAGTGTCCCGAGGATAGCTTTCTATTGTCTTGAATTGATTAGCTAGTGGATGCCACTTCTGGGCATGAGCTTCTAAGCTTCATGGATACCTACTCAGGCTATAATCAGATCCTTATGTATCCACCAGACGAGGAACCCAAATCGTTTGTTACGGATAAGGGCCTATACTGTTACACAGTCATGCCCTTCAGTTTGAAGAACATCGGGGCAACATACCAGAGGCTCGTTAACAAAATGTTTGCCAACCATCTCAGTTCCACCATGGAGGTGTACGTGGATGACATGCTAGTTTAAAGCTTAAAACCCGAGGACCATGTGCAGTACCTAGAAAAGACTTTCCAGGTCCTCCAAGCGTACAGAATGAGGCTTAATCTTCTAAAATGCGTCTTTGGGGTCGCCTCTAGAAAGTTCTTAGGCTATATGGTGAATCAAAGAGGGATCGAGGCCAACCCATAAAAGATTAAGGTCTTGACAGAAATGAAGTCACCCAGGAGGCCAAAAGATGTGCAATGCCTCACTGGAAGAATGGCAGCTCTTAGCATGTTCGTCTCAAAAGCTATTGATAAATACCTAACATTTTTCAAAATCTTAAAAGGAGGTAACAGATTCGAATGGACAACGGAGTGCGAAGCAGCATTTCGGGCCCTAAAAGAACACCTCGGCCATGCCCCACTGCTTTCAAAGCCTAAGGTAGGAGAGACTCTATTACTATACCTGGCTGTATCCTTCGAGTCAGTGAGCTCGGTCCTAATCTGAGAAGAAGAACACCAATTGCTTGTTTACTACGTAAGCAAGGCCCTCTTGGGAGCAGAGACACGCTACCCAGACATGGAGAAGCTAGCATTATCGCTCATCACTGCTTCCAGAAAACTGAGGCCTTACTTTTCGGCCCACAGCATCCACTTGTTAACCAACTTCTCCCCGAGGCAAGTGATGCAGAAACTTGACGCCTTATGGAGGCTGTTAAAGTGGCTGTTGAACTAAGTCAGTTTGACATTATCTTTAAACCCAGAACGGCCATCAAAGGGTAAGCCCTTGCTGACTTTGTGGTTGAGTTTTCCAACACTCTCGAAGTAAACGCCCCAATGGCACTTGCAGAACCACCTACGTGGTGCCTCTTTATCGACGGGTCCTCGAGAGACACGAGTTCTAGCATCGGAGTGGTCCTCACCAGTCTCAAAGGCTATAGATTGAATTGCGCAATCAGGTTTGACTTTAAAGCCTCGAACAACGTGGCAGAATATGAGGCCTTGCTATCCGGTATCTGCCTAGCCAAGAAAATGGAAGTACAAATTCGTGAGCCAGGTAAACAGGAGCTTCGCCGCCAGGGAAAGAGGAATGGCTTCCTATCTCAAATTGGTGAGGGATCTTATCCCATACTTTGAAAAATTCGAACTAATCCAAGTACCCAAGTCTGACAATGCAAATGCGGATGCATTATCCAAACGAGCAAGCAGCAAGGATTCGGAGCTCCTTAAGCTGGTTCCCATCGAACACCTCATCAAGCCATCCATAGAAGCTCTCACGGAGGTAATGTGGGTTGAGGAAGCTTCCATGTGGATGGATCTCATCCTTGCATTTTTAAAAGACCAAACACTCCCCGCTAATAAGGAAGAGGCTAGAAAGCTGAGAAGGAGGGCAGCACACTTCGTGCTATCTAACGACGTCCTTTACAAACGAGGCTACTCAATGCTACTCCTCAGGTGCGTTGGAATAAATGAGGCAGATTACATCCTCATAGAGGTCCATGAGAGAATATGTGGCAACCACACATGAGGCTTGGCCTTAGCCCAAAAGATCTTCAAGCAAGGCTACTTCTTGCCCTCTTTGAAGAAAGATTCCTTGCTTCACGCAAAGAGATGTGATAAGTGCCAACGCTTCGCCACAATACCGCGACAACCCCACCAAGAGCTTACCACAGTGTCTAGCCCTTGGCCCTTTGCCAAATGGGGAATAGATTTCATAGGCCATATGCCTAGGGGAAGAGGCAATGCATGCCATGCCTTAGTTGCCATTAACTATTACACAAAGTGGGTCGAGGCAGAGCCAATGATGAAGATTACCGAGGCTAACACCTCCAAGTTCATATGGAAAAATATCATCTACCAATTCGGGATTCCTCATTCCCTGGTTTCTAATAATGGAAAATAGTTCGACAATAAGAAAGTCAGGAACCTATGCGAGGAGCTCGGGATTGCTAAGCACTTTTCTAGCCCCCATCACCCCCAGGCCAACAGTCAAGTGGAGGATGTTAACAAAACCATCAAGTACACTCTTAAGCGAAAATTTGATGCATCAAAAGGGGCATGGGTTGAGGAGCTCCTACATATCCTCTGGGCGATCAGAACCACCGCCAGAACACCAACGGGGGAAACCCCATTTTCAATGGCATATGGATCCGAGGCTATGAGCCCGGTGGAAGTTGGTGTACCATCGCCTCACTTGGACCTCCTGGAAGAACGAATGGATAGCTCCCAGGTTAAGCTAGCCTCTTACCAAAGAAAGATGGCCCAATACTTCAACAAAAAAGTAAGGAAAAGGTCCTTCCGCAATGGCGACCTAGTACTAAGGAGAGTGTTCATGTCCTCTAAGGAACTAGGGGTTGGGACCCTAGGCCCAATTGAGAATGACCTTATCGGGTAACGAAGGAAATACTCTCCGGTACATACTATATTGAAGACTTGGATGCTAAGCAACAGCCTCATCCTTGGAATGCTGAAACATTTGCGTCGATATTATCAGTAAGAATGTAATTACCGTTTTGTTTTGTTGTTTATATGCAAAGAAGAGAGGCCCCTTCTCTTAAGGAGCGATCCATCCTTTTTAACACCAAGCATATATACCGGCACTATTTATAAATGAGGGCTAAGGACCTCTTTTTTATTATTATCTGGTTCTGTTATCTTTATAAGGAACCCGCTCATATTGAAAGCACCTTAAGAGATATCTTCAGAACAAATTAATATGTCATTATCATATGTAAAGAGATATCTTTGGAACAAATTAATAAAACTAGCTGGTGATTCAAACATAAAATTTCCATTGAACTAAAGAGAATTACATTATAGCCCATTCAGAGGGAGTCTTACAAAATAATCTAAGCAACTCCTCGGGAGGGTCCACGATATCCATTGAAGGGAACTTAGCCTCAATGGAAGAAAAATCGAGATCAGGACGCTCAGAACGAAGCGCAGTGATGACTTTTTGTTGTCCAACACTCACGAAATAATTAGAAAAGCTGGTGTATGCCTCTGTAAGGTAAAAATTGGCAACAAAATTAGCGTCTGCATCCTGGAGCTTTTTGGCCAGATCTTCATTCTCGGCCATTAAAAAGTCCCTAACGGTCTCTACCTCCATCTTCTCCTTCAGACATTCCTCTAAATCAAATTTAAGTTTGGAAATCTCTCCAGAAGCCTCTGTAGCCAGTTGACGGTTCTTCCCGTTAGTAGCCTACAATGCCTCCGAGGCTATATTCTGAGCATTTAAAGCGTCATCGAGCTTTTTAGTCAGTATGGCTATTTGGCTCTCAACTTCTACCATATCTACCCTCATCTTCTTATAGGTCAACGCCACTATGCTGTCAAGGCACTCCTTGATTTGGTCGGTCCGAGAGATAACCTCTGAGGCATCATCCATCTTCTTCTTCAATTCCCTCATCGCTACGAGGGACTTCATTTGAGCAGCTGCTGAGCCGAGCGAACAAGCCTGAGACGCTTCCATCCAATCTTCGGCCTCTTCTTCACCGATGAACGCCTTCCATGGCTTATTAAAGTACTTCTGGAAGCCCTCTGCTCTCAAAGTTGGATAGAACTCCAAGTTCTTAGTTAAGGGACCGAGGAGCTTCCTCTCCAATTCTCCAATCAAGCCGGTAAACAGCCTTCTGGACTTCGACTCAGTAGGGCCTTTCTCTCCGCCTGCAGCATCTCTTTTTTCCATTACACCAACAGGTGCATCGTCCAAGGCGACCCCGAAGGCAGTCACTGCCAAATAGCATTGCTTAGGCTCGGAAGGATGAACTATTAATGTTTCGATCATCTCTACCGATTTCTTCTTGCTGGTTGCCTCCCCTCCTGGCTTAACACCTCTCACTATGCCCCTCAGCGTCGGCCTCGCACGGACGGGGGCATTCATTTTCTTTTAACCAACGACTCCTCATCTCCTGAGGACACGACCTCTGTAACCAGGTTAGTCGTAGATTTTTGGGCCTCTTCTTGGGCGACTTCTCTATTCATCTCATCTATTGTCTTCTTTTGATGGTTGTCCTTGGAGGACCCCGGACGAAGCTCCCTTACCTTAGCCGCCATCACTCTAGCAAATGGTGGCGTCGACCTCTTGCCTTGCTTGAAGTCATCTGCACAGGAACTAACCCAGGTCAGAACAAATAGGCAGATAGGACATACGACGAATAAGATACATACATTTCTTGGTCATCTGCCCAAGTTCAATTAAATGCCTAGGCACTTTCAAAAGCGTGTCAAACCTCATCTGTCCTGATAGATATTTGTAGATTGCGCTGACGATGTCAAGCTATTCTTCCTTTAACTCACACCGAGAAAGGGCGTCTGCAAAAAAAAAACATGGAAAAATACTTAAGTCATATACACACCACAAAAGCAATCTCCCCTCACCTCCAAACCACTCACTCGCAACTCCATAGAAGCTGGACACGTTCAATTCAGGCTCCGGGTCATCCAACACCCTCTGTCAGTTCCCAGACACCCAACACCAACCCTCCTTCCAATGCTTTATAGAAGAAGGGCAGTCCAACACAAATAGCTTATGCGATCCCCATGGATCAAATAATACCACCCCGCTTCCTCTCTCTTATCCTTTTTCTTCGGCAACTTCTTCGGGAGATAAACTGTTTGAAAGACATGCAGAGGCATCTCAAATCTGAGGAAGTGCTTGAACCATAGGTAAAGACTCCCCGCCATTTGACTCCAGCCGTTAAGGGCTACCTGGGTCGATGCTAAACCATAGGCTCAGAGGATCCTCCTATAGAATGGGTCCAAAGGAAGCCTCATCCCAACATTGAAAGACTGAAAGTGCAAGGCAGTGCAATCTTTCCTTGGAAGACACGCCTTCTCGTTGGGCCTCGGGACGTAAAGCTCTATATTGCTGAAAACTTGGAACATCTTTCTAATGTTATCCAAATCAACCTCGTTCGCAATGGAGGGGACGTCCATTGCAGCCCATCTACCACTAACAGATGGACCCTCTTTGGCAATTTCACCATTGGAAGGACCAGGTGCCAGGTCATCTCCACCCGATGGAATTATAGCCAACTCATCTTCGGTAATAGCGTAACGCCTCGGATGGGTCTCACCACAGCTACCGATGGAGACACTTCTGGAGAACTACTGTCTAAAGTATTTATTGACTCTTCGGAGGCCTCAACAACTTCTTCCAAACCAGACATCCTCTCCGCAAATACAAACAAAATTAAAGGAATAGAGAGAGAGTTTATTGGGTACCTAAACTAGAAGTCCTCCCCCAACGAAATGTCGCTGAAAAATCTTCTTCACATTGAAAATACGGTGGTCGGAAGTTCTCTATCATCTTGCTTAACACGAACAAACACTATGTCAAGAAAAATGTCAATATGAAAGGCTTCCCCTTTTTATAGACAAAGCAAGCCAATCCCTGGCCGTTGGATCAAAATCAAGATCCATCCTGGACACTTAAACCGAAGGATCATTTGAGCCTTCAAATTCAAACGGCTGCACAAATAAACCCTAATCAATGTTCTAGGTTACACGGTGATATCCACTCGTGCGTGGCTGGGCGTCGAATTTGTCATACTTACCTTTGACGAATAAGGTGCATTAAATGCCTGCCGCCATCTTTTCAGCACGCCCAACAAGACATTCTATACTTTCCACACTTAGGTAATCATTACATCCTTAAGGATGTGTGCCTTACATAGCTTGGGACTCGCCTCAGCTGTGTGCCTCATCCTTAAGTTTTCGACGACAACAGCCAGGCTTTTCCACTTAGGACTCGCCTAAGCTTTATCCCTCATCTTTAAAGCTTCGACAACAACAGCTGTGTGCTTCATCCTTAAGGCTTCGAGTCTCGCTTGGGACTAGCCTCAGCTATGTGCCTCATTCTTAAGGCTTCGACGACAACAGCCAGACGTTCCCGCTTGGGACTCGCCTCAGCTTTGTCCATCATCCTTAAGGCTTTGACGACAACAGCCAGGCTTTCTCACTTAGGACTCGCCTCAGATTTGTCCCTCATCCTTAAGGCTTCGACGACAACAGCCAGGCATTCTCGCTTGGGACTCACCTCAACTTTGTCCCTCATCCTTAAGGCTTCAACGACAACAGCTGTGTGCCTCATCCTTAAAGCTTCGAGTCCCGCTTGGGACTCGCCTCAGCTATGTGCCTCATCCTTAAGGCCTCGACGACAACAACCAGGCTTTCTAGTTTGGGACTCACCTTAGCTTTGTCCCTCATCCTTAAGGCTTCGACGACAACAGTTGTGTGCCTCATCCTTAAGGCTTCGACGACAACAGCTAGGCATTCTCGCTTGGGACTCGCCTCAGCTTTGTCCCTCATCTTTAAGGCTTCGACGACAACAGCTCTGTGCCTCATCCTTAAGGCTTCAACGACAATAGCCAGTCTTTCCCACTTGGAACTCGTCTCAGTTTTGTCCCTCATTCTTAAGGTTTCGACAACAACAGCTATGTGCCTCATCCTTAAGGCTTCGAGTCTCGCTAGGGACTCACCTCAGCTATGTGCATCATCCTTAAGGCTTCGACGACAACAGTCAGGCATTCCCGCTTGGGACTCGCCTCAGCCTTGTTCCTCATCCTTAAGGCTTCGACGACAACAATTAGGCTTTCCCACTTGGGACTTGCATCAGCTTTGTCCTTCATCCTTAAGGCTTTGACGAGAATAGTTGTGTGCCTCATCCTTAAAGCTTCGAGTCCCGCTTAGGACTCACCTCAGCTATGTGCCTCATCCTTAAGGCTTCGACGACAACAGCCAGGCGTTCCCACTTGGGACTCACCTCAGCCTTGTCCCTCATCCTTAAAGCTTCGATGAAAACTGTTCTGTGCCTCATCCTTAAGGTTTTGAGTCTCGCTTGGGACTCACCTCAGCTGTGTACCTCATCCTTAAGGCTTCGACAAACAACCTAGTATGTCAAGCACAACATCCCACATAAATGGCGGGTCATGAGCTTATGGGACTATTATTATTCAAAATAAAAAACACTGTGCAGCTGTTTTTTACCAAGTCTAGCACTCTTCATAAATAATATAGAACCTAGACTTGGGAGATTATTGTTACGCCCCAATCCCACGTGGCACTCTGCGTCAAAGTCAAGCCTGTTCAACAATTTGCCACCTCATCTCTGAGGTTGTATCCCTGATTACCGATGAGGTTTGAAGGTTAATATAAATAATTTTTTTTTACCGATGCGATAGGGACGACGGGGCTATATATGTCTGACTTTTGTTGCATGCTGAGAAAGCTTTCTCTGCTAAACTTACTATTCAATCATGAAAAGAGAGATGAGACAGCCTGCGAATGCGGCTTGTCACAATCATAGTCTCTTAGGTTACGGCTGAAAGAGACTTTTATATTAAATGCCAATGATGGGACACCCAAGACATGACTCTAGAGCTCTCTGGATCGAGCCACGTATCATGCATCGAAGGGAGGACAAATTAGTAGATTTTGCCTATAAATACCCAACTCATTTCTATAAGGAAGGGATGTTGAAATCATTACTCTCACAAGAAATATCAAGTCATCTATACTAATTATTCTTCAAGTGTTATAACTACCTAGAAAATCATTAGTTAGGAGCACTCAAGCTGTTACCTCTACCATAGTGTGTTTCTTTTTATCTTTTGTTACATATCCACCCGGTCCTATGCTTATCTATGTGGCTGAATAAACTACGTGGCAGTCCAAACAAGAGGAAAAATACACGTAGAAAAAGGAGTCGTGGCATTCCTGTTGGCAGTCATTTTTTAAGGTCAACAAGTATCTGTATCAATTCTAAGTATCAAGGGAGCTTATGTACCAATCAGGCATCATATAGCAGCAACAAAATCATTGAGAGCCTAAGCTCCGGGTTTAAATTAGTTTTCTTCAATTTTTTTTTCAAGGCCGCAACAGGAGTCACCTCCCTGGCAGCCTTCAATACGGCCTCATAAGCACTAATCCTCTAGCAAGTTCCACAGCTCCTCCTCCTCCTTGGCAAGTTCAGCAGTAGCAGCCTTGATTTTGGCCTTTTTCTTGGTCAGCTCGTCCTCCAAGTCATGGCTCATTGATTGAACCTTCAATAGCCTTACAAGCATGAAAGATAAAGCTTGTGTCAGATGGGAGGTCATAACCATAGTTATAAAACTAACCCGCTGCCAAGTCCGGGTCATTCTCCGGGTTGGTTTTTATAACTATGATCACAGCAGTACGAACTGTGAAAGTTCTAATAATAATATAAATTAAACTAAGAAGATAAAAACAAAAAGGGAGAAAGGAGAATCAATTTATTAAGCAAACGACATAATAAAAATACTGATACAAATGGTTTATATAATAAGGTAAATTATAATCTATATTAAGTAAATCAATCATATAATATATTCTAATATATTGGGACAATCTTCTAATATATATGAGAATCTTCTAATATATATTCTAACATCATTCCTCAAACTTAAGATGCTACAACAATAAACAGCGAGAGTTTGTCAAACAAGAAATAAAAACGATAGACTAGATATGACTTTGTGAAAAAGTTAGCAAGCTGCAATAATGAAGAAACAAATGGTAGTGCCATGCTGAAGATGGTGACGAATAGACGACAGTCAATCTCAATATGTTTCATGCACTCATGAGTTGGCAACTTCATTACAAAAGCCATAATATCAATCCAAACATATCAAAGTAATCAAATCAAAAGAATGCAAATTTCGAAGACTAAAATTCTAGATTAACTTGATACCAAATTGACGACGTACAATCGTACAATAACCAGAATTATATAAAGAATAGAGAAGGAGAAACAAGAAGAAGATAAAGAAAAAGAGAAGAGAAAAAGATGAGGGGAGGAGAGGGGGAGATCGTGAGAGAGGTAGAGAGAGAAATAAAGGGAGAGAAAATAGTCTTTATTCACTAATCAAAGTATCAAATACCAAATTCCAGATTAACTGGAAACAAAACCAATCAAATTCCACGTTACTGGACCAAATTCCAAATCTAAATTAATGGATGCAAATACCAAGTTGCAAATCTAGATTACTTAGATGCAAATTTCAAATCCATATCACTAGATGCAAATACCAAATGCCAAAAATCGAATCCCAAATCAACAAAACCAAAAATATTCTATATTATCACCTAGATGCAAAACTAACCAAATCTCAGAACAGAACAACTGGACAAATTCTAGATTTCAAACTAACTTGGACATAAATATCCCAAACAAGCCAAATGGTCCAAGTAATCTAATCAGTCAAGACCAAAACAACTCAACGAACCTACAAGAGGATTCTAAAATAACAAAATTTAACCAGATGACAGTATCTATAAGAACAAAAAAAGACTTGGCCGGACGAGTGGCTCAAGGCCACTCGCCGAAGAACGGAAATGATTTCAAGTTTAAACCAAGTCGGATCAAACTTGCTCTGATACCATGTGAAAATTCTAACAATAATATAAATTAAACTAAGAAGAGAAGAACAAAGAGTGAGAAATGAGAACCAATATTATTAAGCAAATGGCATAATGAAAATACTGATACAACTGATTTATATAATAAGATAAATCCTAATCTATATTAAGTAAACCAATCATCAAATATATATGAGAATCCTCTAATATATATTCTAACACGGACCTCGCCCAGACATGTTTACAAGTCTTGACTCTTTCTATTGCCACATTTTCCTACAAGCCAACAACAAAAGCAAGTCAAAGGCCAAATACAAAGGCAGCAAAACCAGGATTATTCTATGAATGATATGGAGTTAGATCCCTAATTTGCGCGTGGGGTCATTGGCCATGAACCCTTAGTCGTCACGAACAACAACAAAAAATTAGCTTCTAAGAAATGTTGGAAGACATGCAGTTAGCAATTAAATCTCGGCCTCATCCATGCCAAGTGGATAGGCAGAGTAGGGTGAGATGGAACATTATAACCAGATTGGAGCTTAGTCCCACAGAATAGATGAGCTGACCACAACCCTCCACACATTAAGCCTAAATTAAGTAGAGGCTCAAGTCGGATCAACAACTACAATAGAGTCAGTAGCTGACGTGGCTTCATCCCTTGATGAACTTAGTGTCATAGGGTCAAGAGAAGAAGGTCTAGAAGATGGGTGATCTCCTACCTCCAGTTGGCAGGTGTTATATTTCTCACATCCAATGTGGCACTTGTCTATTGGATGAATTGTTTACTTATGTAGACAATTCATCCAATAGACAAGTGTCACATTGGATGTGGGGCAAGATAATAATTGTCTACTGGAGTAGGAGATCACTCTTGAGGTCTAGAAACCTAAAATGGGTATGCAAGTTTGTATCTTTCCCATGGATTTTATGAGCCCAATGATAACCTAAATGGATAATAATTTACAACTCAAAGATACTACTAAATTCAACAGGTGAACACTCTTGTGCGTTAATTGACCCCACATGTGAGATAAGAAAATTGTGATGTTGGATTATTTATCTCATAAGGCTATATATTGTATTGCAATTATATGTGCTATCTAATTAATAGGGCTATTAAGTCATCTGTTGATTGAGCCCTAGAAACATCTAAACTGAGTACGGACTTTGTAATATGTAGAGACCAGATCCTAATTCGGTTAGGATTGATAGACTTCCAATTGGACTAGGGTATACATAATATAATAAATAAGGGTTATGGTCCCCGGGTCAATCACAACTTTTTCTCTTCTCTTCTACACCATTATAGACAGAGATTCTATTGAGCACTATTGAGGTGATTAGGCTGCGGAACATTCAACCCTCTCGATTTCAACACTAATGGAGACATGTATTCTTCTGAATTAATTATACTTGATAATTTGGCATGATATATGAATTCTTTAATTATGTATATGTAATTAAAGAATATAAACTTTATTTCTAACAATTGGTATCAGAGCCAATATCATGTTGAATTATAAGTATGATAATTGTTTTAGTCAATTTATTAAATGCTCAATCTATACACATGAAGAAAAGATTTTTGAAGTAGAAATTATTATGTGTATATGATTTTTTTTTTGATTGTTTTGTTGAAGAAAATAAAGAATATGTATATATATATATATATATATATATTTGTACTTTCATATTCGCGTATACAGATAAAGTATATATTATTATTTTTTGGAAGTCAGATCAAGAATCCAAGTACAAGCATCTGGTTTTAGGTTGTGAATTTTTAGAATTAATTGCATGTTTTTTTAGGGTAATTCTGGAAATTTATGATCTGAATGTATGTTGAGGTAAATTGATTATTCAACAATGTGAAGAAAGCTTTGAAGATAGCAAGAAGAAGTAGCGCCGGATAGTGCTTTCACAGCAGTGTGGGCGCTACTTATGTTTGCACAGCCGCGGTGGTGTTGCTGTTGTTCTCAGTGCCACGATCGGCACTAATCGAGGCGGGGAGCACTGCTGCTGTTTTTTTAAGCAACGCCTGCTATTGGGGTGGCGGCGCCGCCTCCACCAGATTTGGTAGTGGCCGTGGCTGTGGCTGATGGCGGCTAGGGTTTCAAACCCTAGTTGCTGCAATTTTGGAAACAGGACCTCAAAAGTAAATTTGATTAATTCAGTGATTATGGTGCAATTTTGGAGATTTAGGTTATATTGCACATTAAGTCCCTAAAGTTTAAAACTTAATTAATTAAATCCCTCGAGTTATGATAATTTAAAATTAAGCCCTAAAGTTTTAAATATTAAGTAATCTGACCCTATAGTTATGAGATTTTAATAATTTAGCCCTTAAAATTGAAATTTTTCATAAGTTGGCCACTAAAATTTTAAATTTTACAATTTTAACTCTAAAGTTTTAAATTTTTTTTCAAAGGAAGGCCATTAAAGTTTTAAAATTTAGGATTGAATCTCAAAACTTCATAAATCCTAAATTTTAAATCCCTAAAGTATTAAAATTTCAACTCTAAGGTCCTCTAAGTTTTAAATTTTAAAGTTTTTCTCCGAAAATTCTCAAATTCTTATTTCAAATGTCTTATATTTCAAAGTGAATAATATTAATACGATATGTTGCCAAAGTAACCTCTATTGTATTGATTTGTTTATTTTACAATATAAAGATGAGTATATCTATTATTTATGAGAACAATGACCGGCCCAAAGGAATGTTATTGTTTGGCCAAATAACATACATACATGTGGCAGTAAATATGTGATAATTATAAAGATTTCATGTGAACAATAAGTAGGTCCAAAGAAAGGCTTATTATTTGACATATTTATTATCTATATTTGATTACTGCGCTGAGAGTACTACTTACAATTGATGTTATCGTCCAAAGACTAAATATCAATGTTGTACTAGGTATCTTGTGATGGGCCTACCAATAAAATACATGCTTTTATATATTTTAAGATTTAGTCCTTAAGATTTTGGATTTTAAACCTTAGGTCCTTCAAGTTTTCAGATTTTAAAATCTTAGGCCCTTCAAGTTTGGAATTTTCAAATTTAATACCTCAAGTATCTTCAGATATCGTCTTATATTTCAAAATAAATTAATTGAAACGATACATTGCCAAACCTCTATCGCGTAGATTTGTTTATTTTAGAATATTAAGATGTGTGTGTTTGTTATTTATGTGAACAATGATCGGCCCAAATGAAGGTTACTGTTTGACCAAATGGCAGATATACCTGTGGCAATAAATATGTGAAAATTATAAAGTTTTCATGTGGACAATAAGTTGGTCCAAAGAAAGGCTTATTGTTTGACAGATTAATTATCAATATTTGATTACTACACAGAGAGTACTACTTATAAGTTGATGTTCTGTCCAAAGACTAAATATTAATGTTGTGCTAGGTATCTTGTAATGGGCCCACCATTATATAATTTATCATACATATGTTATGACATGATCATTAATTGTGAGCTTGATATATTCTCTCGTTTTCTACTTCTGCTTCTACAATATCTGTCAATATTAATTTTATCCATGTGCTTAATGGCACAAATTTCAAGAATTGGAAAGAGAATGTTATGATTGTTCTCAGTCACATGGATCTTGACCTTACGCTTCGGACAAAATGACCTCTCACTCTCACTGATGAAAGTTCCATTGAGGATAAAAGGAACTTGAAAAATTGGGATCGTTCTAACTGCATGAGTCTTATGATCATAAAAAATACCATTCCAGAAATATTTAGGGGCGCTATGTCTGAGTAGGAAAATGTCTACTCTCACTTCTAAAATAAAAGTAATAAAGTTAGAGCTGTCTGAGAACTTACTCGTACATCTGGGTTTGATTTCTCTTCCTGCACAATACGATCAATTTAAAGTAAATTACAACACCCAAAAGGATAAATAGACTCTTAATGAACTCATATCTCACTGTGTGCAAGAAGAAGAAAGACTTAAGCGTGAGAAGACTGGAAGTACTAACTCATCGACCAATCTTAAAGACATGAAAAGGAAAAGAAAAAAGTAAGCTGCAATTGGGGCACCACAACATAAAGTACAAAAGAAACATGATAAGGAGTTCACATGTTACTTTTGCAAGAATGATGGACACATGAAATAAAAAATGCTCCAGTTACTCTGCATGGCGTGTTAAGAAATGTATGCTTCTCACTATGGTTTGTTCTGAAGTTAATTTATTTAGCTTCTGTACCTAGACACACTTGGTAGATGGATTCTGGTGCTACCACTCACATAAGTGTGCCTATACAGGGTTGACTGTGGAGCCGACAACCAATTGATGTTGAAAGATTCATCTTTGTGGGCAACGAAAAAGTAGTTGCAGTTGAGGCTATAGGGACTTTTAGGTTATTATTAAGGACACCGTAAGAAACTTGATTAGTCATTCTTCTTTACCAAAATCTCTATAGAGAGAAGCACTAAAGACTGCAGCATACATTCTTAACAGGGTTCCAAGTAAAGTAGTAACTAAAATTCCTTATGAACTTTGGATCAGCAAGAATCCTAGTAGAAGGCACTTGCACATTTGGGGATGTCTAGTTGGAGCAAGGCCTTACAGGCCAAGTGAAAAGAAACTGGACTCAAGAACTGTAAGCTGCTATTTTGTTGGATACCCTGAACGGTCCAGGGGTTATAAATTCTATGATCCCTCGACTAGGTCTTTTTTCAAGACGAGAAATGCGAAGTTTTTTTAGAATGTTGAGTTTGGAGGGAAAGATAAGGTTAAGAACATCGTCTTTGAAGAGGAACTCGTTTCTCTTTCTGCTGTCACTATTGACAAGAATCAGATTACTGACTTTGTTCAAGATGCAAATCTAGATTATCAAGACAATGTTGACAACTTTCCTATCCAAATTGAAGTTGTTGCTTCTGATGAGCAAACTTAACAACCTCAAGAACAAATGCCATAGAAGATGAGATGAAATCCATGAAAGACAATGACGTTTGGGATCTCGTCAAATTGCCTGAAGGTGCGAAGCCCATTGGTTGCAAATGGATATTTAAGACCAAGAAGGATTCAAAAGGCAATGTTAAGATATAAGGCTCGTCTTGTTGTCAGGAGTTTCACTCAGAAAGAATGCATTGATTATAAAGAGACTTTCTCTCCGATTAAATCGAAAGACCCTTTCAAGATAATAATGACATTATTAGCTCATTTTGATTTGGAGCTACATCAGATGGATGTAAAGATTGCATTTCTCCATGGTGATATTGAGGAAACGATATATATGGTACAGCCAGAAAACTTTGTATCAGGTGATCCAAAGAGAATGGTCTGCAAATTGAAGAAATCCATCTACGGTCTCAAGCAAGCTTCCTGTTAATAGTATTATAAATTTCATCAAGTCATTATCTCGTTTGAATTTGAGGTAAATACAGCTAATGATTGCGTGTACCATAAGTTCAGTGGGAGCAAATATATCTTCCTGGTATTATATATCGATGATATACTGCTAACTAAGAGCGATATATACTTATTGCACAAAACCAAGATATTTCTAACTAAGAATTTTAAAATGAAAGATCTTGGGAACGTCACTTTTGTATTAGACATACAAATACATCGAGATCACTCTTGGGGTATCATTGGGTTATCACAAAAGAGCTATATTGAAAAGGTACATAGCAGATTCGACATGAAAGATTGTAAAATAAGAGATATGCCCATTGCTAAAGGAGTTAACTTTAGCCTCAGTCAATGCCCCAAGAATGAGGTTGAGGTTAAAGAAATGCAAAAGATTCTTTATGCGTCGGCTATAGGAAATCTTATGTATGCTCAAGTATCCGGATATAGTGTTCATAGTGGGATTATTAGGTAGATATTTAAAGTGACCATGGGATGGATCATTGGAAAGTAGCCAAAAGGGTTATGCGCTATTTATAGAAAATAAAAGATTTCATGCTCACCTATCGGAAGTCAGATCATTAGGAGATCATTGAGTATTCTGACTCTGATTTTGCTGGATGCGAATACAGTAAGAGATCCACATCGAGCTATATTTATGTGCTGGCTGGTGGAGCTATATCTTGGAAGAGTGTTAAGAAGACGCTCATAGCTCGATCCACCATGAAAGCTGAGTTCATAACCAGTTATCAGGTATCTAATCATGGAATATGGCTGCGAAACTTTCTCACTAGGCTGCGTGTTGTAGATGGTATTGAATGACCATTGAAGGCATATTGTGACAATAAATCGGCTATGCAATATTCCAACAAATAATAGAAACTCTACGAATTCGAAGCACATAGACATCAAGTTTAATGTTGTTAAAGAGAAAGTTCAGAGTAGTTAGGTGTCTATAAAACATATTGGCACAAACTCCATAATTGCAGATCCACTTACTAAGGGTTTATTGCCCAAGGTGTTTCACGAGCATACATATGAGTGTTGTATTGTTTGATGATGTGCTGGTTTAGTGGGAGTTTGTATTTTGATGCTTTTTTGGTAGTAGACACACTTTATGATTATTTTGTGCAGAATAAAGTATAATGGTTGTTACCAATCTCTGAATTTGGTCTTTTTATTTGTGGTTTAACATCAAGATTGGAAATCTTTGGTATGATCTCACTAAAGAATAAAGTATGACCAGTTGGAAATAAATATGTGTTAAGATCACATTGCATGTAATTTTCGTGCTACACATCCATACTCGATCTATGTCACTGAATATGTTGGTATAATGACCATTGATGGGTTTAGTTACCGATTAATGTGACGAAGACTGCTTTGATCTCATGCTGATATAGTAGATGGACCATATTGTAATTACGGAGATGTTTCAAGGCAAGATAGCAATTTAAGTATACACATAAAGTTTAAGATATAATTATTTCGGATAACACATGTAGCTCAAGTGGGAGATTGTTGGATTATTTCTCTCTATAATGGGCCACATATTGTATTGCAATTATATGAGCTATCCAATTTATAAGGCTATTGAGTGATCTGTTGATTGGACCCTATAAATAGCTAAACTGAGTACGGGCTTTGTAATGTGTAGAGATCGGATCCTAATCCGATTAGGATTGATGGACTTCTAATTGGACTAGGGTATACAGAATATAATAAATAAGAGTTATGGTCCCCGGTCAATCACAACTTTTTTTCTTCTCTTCTAGACCATTATAGACAGAGATTTTATTGAGCACTATTGAGGTGATTAGACTGCGAAACATTCAACCCGATTTCAACACCAATAGAGACATGTATTTTTCTGAATTAATTATACTTGATAATTTGGTATGATATATAAATTCTTTAATTATGTATATGTAATTAAAAAATATAGACTTTATTTCTAACATGTACTTCCTTAGGTAACACTGTCTGTCATTTTTCATATCTTGTTGAATGGCATGAGGCTTCAAATGTCGTTTCCCCTTAAAAGCAACTCGATCATGACTTAGAGAAGTAGAAAGACTCATTTTTTGAGTTAATTGACCATTTATACCAACATGGTAAAGGAAGTCAATGCAAGTTTCATAAGTCCACAAACAATGTTGAAAAATTTATGAATTGTAATCAAAGTACATAGAAAATACCAAACGCAAAACCCACTTACTAGAAAACATTTCTTTTCTTTAACTATTCGGATTAAAAATTCACGTGAAAAGGCAAGTTGTAAGAGAATTTCAACAGATTTTCTGATCAAGTGCTCAAATGTTAATCAATGTTTTAAAACCCGCCAATTTGATCAACCCATAGCCAATTTTATCTATATCCCTACTGAAGTTTTTGATCTCTTCCTCGGATGGTGGAGACGCATGCATCTGGTGACCTGAAAAATAAGTGGCGGGGCTCTTTTCCCCCGTTCCCACTCCAGCGTAAGAATCAATAGGAGATATATGTGATGAGAGATTATGTTTAAAGACTTTAATCAAAGAATTTTCGAAGAAGAATACCTGGAAGGGTATAAGCTGCTATTTATAGGCAACTTCTTCATGTCGACGTGGCGGGCATCCCAACTTATCAGGGAGACACGTGCCCTCATCTCAAAAGAGGTTGAGTGAGTAGACGTGTGTATCTTTTCTGTTGCAACCGCCGATCATCATGCACGTGGATAATCTTCGGGTATCATAATATTTTCAAATTGAAGGGTCGAAAACCCGAGTAGGAAGGTTCCAACTCCCTGGGTCTTCGACTTGGGCTCTGGACCATAGAGTCTAGACTGGACTCTTTATATTGGGCTTATGGGTGTGGGCTCTCTACAATGGGCTCAAGGTAGGGCTCTCTGGTCGGTTTTCTGGGGGTAGTGTGATAGGACCACAATACGTTGGGTAGCTCATCAGCCCACATGCCTTTTTCCTTTTCTAATCTAGTTTTCAAATCCCATAGGATCGTTCGGTTAGTCACCTCTACTTGTCCGTTAGCCTGGGGATGCGCCACCGAGGTGAGCCTATGCTCTATATGGTAGCTTTCGGAAAAAGCCTTGAAACCGTGATTATCAAACTGTCTGCCATTGTCAGTAACAACTACTCGAGGAATCCCAAATCTACATATGATATATTTCCACAAAAAACTCTGAATCTTAGCTGTGGTAATGGTGGCTAGTGGTTCAGCCTTTACCCATTTTGTAAAGTAATCTATAGCCACCAGAAGGAATTTTCTCTGCCCTTTAGCCACAGGCAAAGGTCCTAGGATGTCCATCCCCCACTGGAAGAAAGGACACACCCCAAAAATTGCCGATTGCTGTTTTGCTGGGACGTGTATCAAGTTACCATGTCGTTGGCAAGTATCGCATTTCTTCACCACATTCTTAGCATCTTCTTTCATATCGGGCCAGTAGTAGCCTTGTCTAAGTGCTTTGAAAGCCAATGTTGAGGCCCCTTGGTGGTTGCCACATATGCCGCTGTGTATTTCATACAGAACTTCTTGGGCTTCTGCTGGAGAAAGGCACTTCAAGTAAGGGGCCAAGAAACCACGTTTATACAATTTTTTGTCTATGACAGTGAACATGGCTGCTCGAGCTCTGAGCCTTTTCGCCTTAGCTGGGTTTTCAGGCATCTTATTATCCACTATGTAGTCTACTATTGAGTCTATCCAGCTACACTTGGCACTAATTTCTTTGATTTTGACTGTATTTACAATACTTGGCTGATAGAGCACTTGCACATTAGCTGTTGGTGGCAGGTGTTTTAGATTGGCAGACGCCAACTTGGATAATGCATCAGCCCTAGTATTATCCTTTTGGGAGACCTTTGTAATTTTAAAATTGCTAAATCGCCTTTGTAGGTCTCTCACTTTCATTAGGTAAGCTGCCATCTTATCATCTTTCGATTCATATTTCCCTATTATTTGTCCCACAACCAATTGTGAATCACTATATACTTCTACCGAAGATAAGCCCAGTCGGACTGCAATGCTTAGCCCAGTTATCACAGCCTCATACTCTGCGTCGTTGTTGGTGGCAGGGAATTCAAAGCGTAGAGAGTACTCTAGTTCTTCGGAGTTTGGGCTTATCATAATAACGCCCGCCCCCGAACCTTTATTGTTAGACGACCCATCCACATATATTTTCCATTCTATCATCGCTTCTGCTCCCACTTTTGACATTGGAGGGGCCGTGAGTTCTGCGATAAAATCTGCTAATGCTTGGGCTTTTATGGCTGTCCTTGGCTTGAACTCTATGTCGAATTCAGTGAGTGACTGAGTTCCATTGTCCATTTCAGTAACCTTCCAGAGGTTTCTGGTCGATGGATAATTTGCTTCAGAGGTTGATCGGTCATGACTTGTACTGTATGAGTCTGAAAATAGGGCCTCAGTTTTCTAACTGCTACTATCAATGCCAATACCAAATGCTCGGTTAAACTATATCGTGTCTCTGCTCCCCTCAGAACTTGACTGACATAGTATATTGGTTTCTGAACTTTCCCAAGGTCTTTTACTAGCACAGCGCTGACAGCACGTTCTGAAACTGCTAGGTACAAACTAAGTATGTCTCCTGGATTGGGACGAGTAAACACTGGAGGTTGCTGTAACGATTGCTTAAGCATTTCAAGTGACTCCTCGCATTCTCTAGTCCATTGAAAGTCAGTTGAGCCCCCTACTGCTTTGAAAAAATGGTGACACTTGTCTTGCTGTCCTACTCATAAATGGATTGAGGGCTGCTATTCGACCGGTCAGCCTTTGCACCTCTTTTCTGCTGACGGGACTCTTTATATCAAGGATTGCTTTGATCTTGTCTGGGTTGGCTTCAATTCTCCTTTGAGTGATCATGAATCCCAAGAATTTCCCTCCTGCTGCGCCAAACACACACTTTTGGAGATTTAGCTTCAGCTTGTTCTGTCGTGAAATGTCAAATACTTTTTGTAGATCGGTCATGTGATCTGTCGACTGGGTGCTTTTGACTACCATGTCATCGACATAGGCCTCAATTGTCTTTCCGATGAGTCCTTCGAATACCTTGTTCACCATCATCTGATAAGTAGCCCCCCATTTTTCAAACCAAAAGGCATGGCTGTATAACAGTATGTCCCAAAATCAATTATGAAGGAAGTTTTTTCTTGGTCAGATTCGGCCATAGAAATTTGATGATATCTCGAAAAAGCGTCTAAAAAGCTTAGCCTTTCATGGCCAGATGTAGCATCTACCAAGTGATCTATCCTTGGCAGCGGGTAGGAGTCTTTTGGGCAGGCCTTATTCAAACCGGTGTAATCCACACACACATGCCATTTATCGTTGGACTTCTTTACCAAAACAACGTTGGCTAGCCATTCTGGGTATTGTACTTCTCGAATGAAACCTGCCTCGAGTAGTTTCTGTACCTCATGTTTTATTGCATTCTGTCTTTCTGGGGCAAAATTCTTCTTTTTCTGTTTTACCGGTTTTGATCCTGGTAAGACTCCCAAACGACGTTGTGATATGGTAGGGCTGATCCCTGGGATGTCGTTTGGAGTCCACGCGAATACATCCAGATTGTTACGTAGGCAAGCTATCATCTTTTCCTTTTCTTCAGCTGGTAATCCTCCACCGATCACTAGCATTTTCCCATTTGTTACCTCAATCTTTTCTGTTGTGTTAAGTGGTTCAATTCTTCCATTCAAGGGTTCTATGTCGAGCATCATTATGAGCTCAACCCTTCGGACCTGTATGCTGTCTACGTAGCATCTTCTGGATATATGCTGATCTCTCCTCACACTTCATAGATTGGTGATAAGTTGATACCACTGCCCTGGCGGCATTCAGGAGAGGTCTACCATATATGGCATTGTAAGCCATGGGAGTTTTTACCACCAAAAATTTTGTCACGATCGTAACGCTGGTTGGGTAGGTTCCCAAGGTGACTGGTAGCTCTATAGTCCCATCAGGAGTTACCGTGGCTCCTCCAAAACCCTGCAAAGGAGTAGTAACCGCCCGTAACTTTTCAAGTGGCGCCTTTAAGCCTAAAAGTGCATCCCAAGTTAGGACATCTGCTGCGCTACCATTGTCTATCAACACCCTTTTTACATCGAAATCGGCGATATCACCTGTGATTACTAGGGCGTCATCATGGGGATATACCACCCCTATCACCAAATGTTATGTCTTGACTGAATCTAGTTTTCTTTTGATTGGAGCCCATCCCATTCGAGCGAGCATAATTTTTCCTGGCGGAGTTTGAGTCTCCTCCTGCGGCTATTCCTCCTGATATGACATTTATGACTCCCGCCCAATGGGGCGGGTTCGTTGGCGACTCTACAGTCGTTTCTTTCCCACGGTCGTTTTTTATATATCTAGCCAAGAAGCCTCTTTTCAACAACCGCTCGAGCTCTTCCTTCAGCTAAAAGCAATTCTCCGTATCATGTCCGTGGTCTCTGTGAAAATAGCAATACTTTCTCTTATCTCTCTTACTTGGCGGTGCTGTCATCCTCTGAGGCCAATCAAGTTCTCTCATGTCACGAATTTCCATTAACACGTTAGCTCGAGAGGTATTCAAAGGGGTGAAAACTTTAGTACCTTCATACTATGGTCGAGGGGGCCACTTATTAGACTGGGGTTAGTCGCGAGGCCCGACCTTCTACTTTTCCTTATCATCTCTCACGCGCTGGTTGTCATAAGACTTTCGTTTGTTGGTCTCGGGCTCTCTTCCTTCATGCAGACTCTTAGTCACTCTCTCTGCCTCTTCAACATCTACGTACTTGTCTCCCTTTCTCAACAACTCCTGCATCGACTCTGGTGGATTTTTTGAGAGGGACATCTTAAAGGATTGATTTCGGGTTCCATTCATTATGGCTGTCACTACCGCTGACATCTGAAGGTCTTTTATCCCCAAAGTAGCTCTGCTGAAACGGGCGAGATAATCTTGTAGAGTTTCTTCTTTTTCTTGAATGACCTGCATTAGACCTATGGCGGTTTTTTCTTTCTCTTGCTACTTATGAAATACGCCACAAAACTTTGAGAGAGCTGATCAAAAGTTTTGATCGATCGAGGGGCTAAAGTGGCCACCCAGTCTCTGGCCTCTCTACGCAGTGTTGGAAGAAAAGACTGACACATTACTGCGTCTGGTGTAGCATACAACCTCATCATATCAACGAACGTACGGAGGTGATCGAGAAGGTCGGTGACTCCATCATATGACTCTATCATCGGCTACTTGAACCCCTTTGGCAGAGGTACAACCATGATTTCAGGAGCAAACGTATCTTCCTCCAATACCATTTGTCGGCGCTTATCCTTCCTCTTTGTCAAGGCACTTTCTATTTTTTGGGTCAACATTTCGTCCAGCTTTTGTTCCAAGTCTACAGTTGGAGAATGTAGCGGGGTAGAGACCGATTGCCAGGGTCCTGCGCGGGGGGATGCGGAACTCCTCGATCGACCACAGGTACTGTTGGGTCTTCCTGTGAGAGTTGTACAAGAGTATGCTCTGCAGGGTCTACTGGAGGCGATGTGACGTGGTTTGTACTTGCGTGGATTTGATTCTGAAGCAAAGTCATCATAGCGGTCATCTGGGTCTGCAAGGTTTCAAACTGATCCACAGTTGCATATGTAGGGGGTGGCGGTTCCATACCATGAGTTTTGGATTCTGATTCTGCTATGGTCCTTTCAGGTGGAGCTTCCTCGACTGAGCGTGCGCCTCTCGTTCTCGGTCTTGCCATAACTTTTGGTTGCAAAAATGATGAGAGATTTTCCTACAGACGGTGTTGTGCGATTTATATCCCGCAAGTGGACGGATCGTGGACAAGTAATATAGTGATAAAATAAAGTGTCGAACCCACGAGGACTAGATACTAAATTGCCAATTAATTTATAACCTAAATTTTAACAATAAAAGAAACACAGATTCAATTTGATTTTTGTGATTCTAAACTAATTTAACTATTTTAATTAAACAATAAATAACTTTAAAAAGGCAAGAACGAATTCAAGATCTACTAACTCTAGGATTTGCGAATCCACCAACACTTTCCTTAATCAAACATCCGTTTAACTGTTTTAGCTTATAATTACCATAGATTGAAAATCGGTGTTCCTAAATTAATCAAAAGCCTCTCTCGATGGTCAATTAATTCTATATGTTATGTGAACTTCATTATCTCTAATTAAGTTTCGAACATAAACACATGCATTAAAATCTCAAGAACACCTAAATAGATTTCATAAAGCATAATAGTAATCTCTATCTATTATTGGACCCTATGTTATTCAATACCACGTGCTTAATCTATATTGAATCTCTCGACTTCAATATAGATCACAATATATTCTAATGGTGATCAAGCATTAAAATAATAGAAAAACTGCATAAAGAATAATCAATCCACAAGCAATTAATTACTAAAACAGAAAAACTTCTAATTAATTAAAAATCATGAGGTTTCATCGTTCATCCTAGAAAAAGTAAACTAGCCGGACATGATTTCGTCAATTATGACAATAATTGACTTCATCATGATCTGGCGAAAGAAAAAGAAGAAGAAGAAGAAATAAATACAACCCGTGACTCCGGCTGAAGAATCCTCAATCCCGAGCCTTGATCTTCGATTCTCCTCTTGTATCTTGTTTCCAAAATTCGTCTCCTTTGTTATGGCTATCATCTGCCTTTTATAATGCTCTCAAAAGGACTCCAAGACGTGTGTTTAAGTTGTTGTTTTATCTTAGAAGTGTAGAGTTTCAATCCCATCAGAAAACTGCCAAACTGGTGCCCCGTATGTGCTATGCGATCGCATGGTAGTGATGGCTGCGATCGCATGGTTCAGCAGATTTACATTTTGTTATTTTTTCCAGTGCCTTGCGATCGCACCTAGATACTTCCTTGCGATCGCATGGTAGTTCTTGTGTTGAATTGGAATTTCCAGCCTTGGTATTTGCACATCAAACCCCTGAAGTTTCATTTCTTTAGCAATTGGTCCCATTGTCTTCATTTTGCTCTCTTTTCATCCAATTGATACTTGACTTTAATCATTTCCTAAATTGACAAGAAAACAACATGCAATTAAACTGAAAACAACTAAAAGAACTTATAATTGTCTATTTTTGTGAGCCCTGATAAGTACAAAATTGTACTTATCAAATACCCCCAAACTTGAACTATTATTCGTCCTCGAATAAACTAGCTAAAAACAATCATGCACTTAATAAAATAAGCAGTAACATACTTCACAATATAAATAGCTTGCCGTTCTTACTTCAGCTTTTGCAAAAAGAAAAACTTATAATTCATGATGAGTGTTCAGGTAATACTATTGCAAACGTGATTCTACTTAAACCATACTCGATATGTGTGTGAGACCCGTTAATCTGATTAACTTAAATTCTATGGTGGTGATAGCCCAACCACTGGGTCAACTTTTCCTTTCCCTCTCGTAAGGTACACTTCCCCCAAAATGATGTTTTCTCTCAAATCCCGAGATTTTGGTTCAAAGGTAACACTTCGCTCATTATTTTCTTGTTCGAGGCTGGTTGAGAAAACTAATAATCGTGACAACCTAAGTATATGAAGATTCTCCAATTTATGAGCACTCTCGACCAGAAAGTTTCTACTAAATAAGTCAAACCCATTAGTTATCTAATCCCCAAATTTACTTTGCAAAGGATTTTTTTTTTTTTTTTTCAAATATATAGATCTTATGTGCAAAACTCAATCCATTAAGCTTTCTAAATGACTCATGTAACGAGCTTGAGGTCGATGACTCCCAGATCTTTCGAACCTTAGGGCATCAGGTTTTGAGAAACCCCTACGGACCTTTTCACTCAAGTCAAATAGGCTACGAAACGAGTTATAAGATATTAATAAGGTGCAAAACTCAATCCATTAAGCTTTCTAAATGACTCATGTAACGAGCTTGAGGTCGATGACTCCCAGGTCTTTCGAACCTTAGGGCATCAGGTTTTGAGAAACCCCTACGGACCTTTTCACTCAAGTCAATTAGGCTACGAAAAGAGTTAAGCAATAATAATAATAATTTTTATTCTTTGCGTGCAATAAGTTCATGCGTGAGGATTAGATTCCTAACATTCGGTCATTACTTAGTTTCCTCTAACTGGTCTAAAGTGCTCCACACAAATTTTCAACATACATGGAATCAATCATAACCTAGATAGCCACTATCACAGTTTAATTACCACACTTTCTCACTATATTGGTTATTTGTTCGAGATACGGATGATTTTTAGGTTTAAACAGGTATCCTATTATTTTCAACTTAAGTGCACCAACATAGCTATAAATCATTTTAACTGGCCGACACAACACAATATCAAACATGGTCAAATAGCCTCACATTTAAACAAAAGTAATAATATGTTTACAAGTCATGGATTACATCAGAATTTTTTTTTAAAAATTCATTATTAGCCGGCAAAGCTATTCATATCACACAAACATGCAAACAATTAAATTTAAATAATAATAATGATAATAATTTTTTTTTTTTTAAAAAAAATTTAACAATCAATATCAAGTATTATTATCAGACCAAACATTTTTTCACTACCCCCAAACTTGAAAGATACATTGTCCCCAATGTAAAAATAATTCAAAGGAGTATATAAAGATTAGAGACTACCCAGATGTGGATCGAATGGTGCTAAAGAAGAAGTATGGTATGAACAATTGGTGGAGAGATCTGTACAAGTTGGTCGACAAATCTTTGCTTGAATATCATCCAGCCAGTCCTTAGGTTGTACCCCTAAAAAGAAAAGAAAAGAATTTATTAACAGTAATAAAATAAATTTTTTTTTTTTTTTTTGAAAAACGAAAATAATTAATTTTTTTTTTTTAAAAAAAATGATTTTTTTTATTTTTTATTTTTTATTTATTTTTTTAAATTAAATTAATGGAAAAACGTACTTATGCAAGATGACGATGATTGTAGCCTCAAAACTTAAAAATTAAAAACCTACTTTAAATGCTAGAAACCTAAAATTATCAATTGAAATCCTAAAATTGAAATAATACGAAATTTAAATAAAAGGGTAGAAAAATGGGTTGCCTCCCATTGAGCGCTTCTTTAAAGTCATTAGCTTGACTTTGTCGTGGTGATCGCTCAAGATACTTTGAATAAATCTTTGGAGGCCCTGCTCTTCTTGCTTTGATCAACTCCTGTATAATTTTTATTTACCTTCCAGAGCTTGATCTTTCCTTTATCATACTGATATGATTTTGTTTTGCCGTCATGCTCGAATTCAACTAAGAAAATTTCACCTTCTTCATCAGCTTTGGTCACAGAAGACGGATGAAACTCCTCTTTCTGCACATATTCTTCTTCTCGAAGTGGTGCCTCATGGTGTTGGGTAACAACTTTATCATCTAAGCTCCCTCCCTTCTGGTCAATGACATCAATCTCGAAGCAGGAATCTGAAGAACTTGGACATTTAATTGCTTTGAACACATTGAATGTAATGTGTTCATCATTCACTTTTAGCATAAGTTCTCCTTTTGGAACATCAATTACTGCCCGACCAGTAGCCAAGAAAGGACGACCCAAAATGAGTGGTACATCCCTGTCTTCGCACATATCCAGAATAATAAAATCAGCAGGGAATATGAACTTGCCCACTTTCACCAATATATCTTCAACTATTCCCCTTGGGCGTTTGATTGTTCTATCTGCAAGCTGAAGTGTTACTGTTGTTGGCTTTGCTTCTCCTAAACCAAGCTGCTTAAAAATAGAGTAAGGCATTAGATTTACACTAGCACCTAAATCACACAAAGCTTTATCAAAAAATAAACTACCAATAGTGCAAGGAATATTAAAACTCCCTGGGTCTTTTAATTTTGGTGGTAGCTTGTTTTGCAATATGGCACTGCATTCTTCTGTAAGCGCGACTGTTTCATGCTCCTCCAACTTTCGCTTATTTGCAAGAATGTCCTTCATAAATTTGGCATAGTTAGGCATTTGAGCTAAGGCATCGGCGAATGGTATATTGATGTGCAGCTTTTTGAAAACATCTAGGAACTTCTTGAATTGCTGGTCTAGCTTATGTTTTCGCAACCTTTGAGGAAATGGGATAGGAGGGACGTAAGCCGGTGGTGGAATATAAGCTGGTGGAGAGTCCTGTTCTGGTGCAACTTCTGCATCTAATTTATTTTCTCTCGCTTTGTCGGACACAGTTTCCTTTTCTACACCTGGCCTAGTCACATGAATCTCTGGTAACTGAACACCGCTCCTCGTGGTAATTGCATTTACTTGCTCCTTTGGATTGACTTCGGTATTGCTTGGCCATGTGCCTGGTTGTCTCTCAGTCAACAATTTAGCCAACTGCCCAATCTGATTTTCCATATTCTTGATAGCAACATCCTGTCTTTTCTGTATCTCCTCCTGTCTTTTCTGCATCTCCTTCAATTCAGTAACAGTTTCTTCCAGTCCTCCTTTTTTCTCTTGCGGCATTCCCTGATTTGGTGAATTTTGAATATTTTGAGTGTTGCCATATGAGAAGTTTGGATGATTTCTCCATCCAGGATTGTAAGTCTGTGAATAAGGATTATTTTGCTGACGCTGAAAATTCTGAGCATATGCAACTTGCTCAGGAGAAGGCATATCAACCTTTGTCAATGGGCACTCCGAAGACTGATGGTTTGCTCCACATGTTACACAGATTGGTAAAGGCATATGAACCAAATTAGCTGAATGAGAATATTTTATTGATTCCATCTGCTTTGCCAATGCATCAATTTTTGCCAATAAAAGTGAATTGGTGTCCACCTCATGTAATCCTGCTGCTTTCTTCTGCAATCCTCTTTCTGGCCACATAATAAATTGTTCACTCATGGTTTCGAATAGATCATAAAGGTCACCGGCGGATCTATTTTGGATAGAGCCACCTGCTGCAGAATCTACTGAAGAACGACTGGTTGGAGCTAGTCCAGAGTAGAAATAATGATTCTGAGCTGCTAAAGGGAAACCATGACTTGGACACTTTCGGAGCAATTGTTTGAATCTTTCCCATGCCTCGTGAAAATTTTCCAACTCAGATTGTTGGAAATTGGAAATTTCATACTTTAGTCTGTTTACTCTGGCTGGTGGAAAATATTTCAATGTGAATTTCTGGATCAGATCTGTCCAATTAGTAATGCTCCCAGGCGGTAGAGAATCTAGCCATTCTCTAGCTTTATCCTTCAATGTATGTGGAAAGAGCCTCATCTTCAGTGCTTCTTCGTTAACACCGTGGTATTTGAAATTGCCACAGAATTCATCGAAGCGAGAAATATGGTAATGAGGATTTTCATCTGTCATCCCATAAAACGACAGGTTGTTCGAGAATAAATTCATCACATCTGGCCTCAACTGGAAGTTGTCGTGTCCATAAGGTGGATAGACTATGCTGGACCGATTTTCAACAATTGGTGGCATCATATACTCACCCATAAGAATATCTCGTTCACTAACTTCAACTGGTCGAGCTATTGGTGGTTGATTATTTATCTGATCATGCACTTGATTGTCTTCCATTGTGTCTTGCTGTGTTTTCTTTTCTCGTTTTTCACGTTGTCGTCGGTGAAAGCTTCGTTCAATTTCTGGATCTAAATCAAATAGATCAAGATCTTTTGTACGTGGCATGCACACTTAACACCTGAAAAATTAGAAAATATATACAACTCAGCAGTATCACGAAGAACTAAAATAATAAAAGAAAATAATCTAAAAATCAAAATCAAAATCAAAATAAAAATAAATAACAATAAAAAAATGTTAAAACTAAACTATCAATTAATGTAGCAATTAATAAACTAGTCCCCGGCAACGGCGCCAAAAACTTGTTGTGCGATTTATATCCCGCAAGTGGACGGATCGTGGACAAGTAATATAGTGATAAAATAAAGTGTCGAACCCACGAGGACTAGATACTAAATTGCCAATTAATTTATAACCTAAATTTTAACAATAAAAGAAACACAGATTCAATTTGATTTTTGTGATTCTAAACTAATTTAACTATTTTAATTAAACAATAAATAACTTTAAAAAGGCAAGAACGAATTCAAGATCTACTAACTCTAGGATTTGCGAATCCACCAACACTTTCCTTAATCAAACATCCGTTTAACTGTTTTAGCTTATAATTATCATAGATTGAAAATCGGTGTTCCTAAATTAATCAAAAGCCTCTCTCGATGGTCAATTAATTCTATATGTTATGTGAACTTCATTATCTCTAATTAAGTTTCGAACATAAACACATGCATTAAAATCTCAAGAACACCTAAATAGATTTCATAAAGCATAATAGTAATCTCTATCTATTATTGGACCCTATGTTATTCAATACCACGTGCTTAATCTATATTGAATCTCTCGACTTCAATATAGATCACAATATATTCTAATGGTGATCAAGCATTAAAATAATAGAAAAACTGCATAAAGAATAATCAATCCACAAGCAATTAATTACTAAAACAGAAAAACTTCTAATTAATTAAAAATCATGAGGTTTCATCGTTCATCCTAGAAAAAGTAAACTAGCCGGACATGATTTCGTCAATTATGACAATAATTGACTTCATCATGATCCGGCGAAAGAAAAAGAAGAAGAAGAAGAAGAAATAAATACAACCCGTGACTCCGGCTGAAGAATCCTCAATCCCGAGCCTTGATCTTCGATTCTCCTCTTGTATCTTGTTTCCAAAATTCGTCTCCTTTGTTATGGCTATCATCTGCCTTTTATAATGCTCTCAAAAGGACTCCAAGACGTGTGTTTAAGTTGTTGTTTTATCTTGGAAGTGTAGAGTTTCAATCCCATCAGAAAACTGCCAAACTGGTGCCCCGTATGTGCTATGCGATCGCATGGTAGTGATGGCTGCGATCGCATGGTTCAGCAGATTTACATTCTGTTATTTTTTCCAGTGCCTTGCGATCGCACCTAGATACTTCCTTGCGATCGCATGGTAGTTCTTGTGTTGAATTGGAATTTCCAGCCTTGGTATTTGCACATCAAACCCCTGAAGTTTCATTTCTTTAGCAATTGGTCCCATTGTCTTCATTTTGCTCTCTTTTCATCCAATTGATACTTGACTTTAATCATTTCCTAAATTGACAAGAAAACAACATGCAATTAAACTGAAAACAACTAAAAGAACTTATAATTGTCTATTTTTGTGAGCCCTGATAAGTACAAAATTGTACTTATCAGACGGCACCAATGAAGTTTTCGATCTCTTCCTCGGATGGTGGAGACGCACGCGGCTGGTGACCTGAAAAAGAAGTGGTGGGGCTCTTCTCCCCCGTTCCCACTCCGGCGTAAGAATCAATAGGAGATATATGTGATGAGAGATTATGTTTAAAGACTTTAATCAAAGAATTTTCGAAGAAGAATACCTGGAAGGGTATAAGCTTCTATTTATAGGCAACTTCTTCATGTCGACGTGGCGGGTATCCCAACTTATCAGGGAGACACGTGCCCTCATCTCGAAAGAGGTTGAGTGAGTAGACGTGTGTATCTTTTCTATTACAACCGCCGATCATCATGCATGTGGATAATCTTCGGGTATCATAATATTTTCAAATTGAAGGGTCGAAAACCCGAGTAGGAAGGTTCCAACTCCCCGGGTCTTCGACTTGGGCTCTAGACTATAGAGTCTAGACTGGACTCTTTATATTGGGCTTATGAGTGTGGCTCTCTACAATGGGCTCAAGGTAGGGCTCTACGTTAGAGTCCAGGCTATCATTACCTACCAATTCCCATATCTATACTCAAATTTTCCAGTCAAACCCACCAATCCAATGGTCAAACCATTGGTGTTAAATAATCAATAAAACTCATAAGGCGTGTGAATAAAAAAAAAAAACGCATGAAGTTTTAATTCTTACTTAGAAGATCTAACTTAGAAGAAAGCAACGCATCAACATTAAGATTTTTCGATAACCTTCGTAATTTGAAAAACCATATCTCACACTTTCACTCAAAAAATTCTCACAGAAGAGAAAGAAATAATTGAAAATGAAAGATAACCAGAGAGAAGAATAGAGAAACTAAACCGGCATATCACATACGGGACATAACCCACCTGACTCAGTGGCCCAATGTATATATATGAGGCCCATCATAACCCTCATATCAACAGCCAAAATCATTGCACATGTCACCATCTAAGGAAGTAAGCAAACTTGAATGTAAGTTGCATTTTCAAATGGTGACTCCACTGTTCACTTCCTAATTGGGCCAAAGTAATTGGATCACATTAATGGGCCTGCGTGATTAAGGTTGGACTTCAAGAGTAATAGGTTGAACGTGTGTAGATAGTCCAATTGTCAAGCATCAAGTCCAACAGATAGATCAGTTTGAGAGATATTGTGCTCAGACAGAAAACCAAGTCCATCATGCCAGTTGTCAAAAGAAACTTTGATTTTCATCGAATAGAGAGGTTTACTCCGCTATAAGCACAAAAAATAGTACCTCTTTGTTCGTGACCACATCTTCTTCCTCTCAAACCAAAACTCACATCTCTCTCTCTTAATTCTTCCATTTCTCCATATTCTTCTTCATATTCATCAAAATCAAACTCCCCTCAAACAAATCTCTCTCTCTCTTTCTCTCATTCTTCTCAACTTCTCAATCCATTAAAATCTTCTACGGTCGGATTCCACCGCAAAAAGAAAAAAGAAAAAACCTGTACTTTCACCTATAACAATGTCATCCAGCCCTTCATATGGTAGGCGGATTGATAGGTTATTGATATCCGAAGTGACATGGTGAGAAGTTCCTGATCATCTAAAATCCAAAATCCATTAAGAGTGTGTAATGAGGTACTGGTTTGGAACAGGTGCTCCAACTAGAGATAATTCATCAGCAATGTCATGGATCGTTGCTAGATACTCAACAACTGGCTGCGAGCCTCGACTGATAATTGTAAGTTGTTCAGCCAATCTCATGATCTGGACAATGAGGGATTGGCATAAAACTTTGCAAGGCGAATCAAAGCTTTAGCAGATGTTACACAAGATTGAACCACCGGTACAACTTTGAGTGTAAGTGATCCGATGAAACCAAGTAAATCGTATCCGAAAAGGAGAGTGTCGAACTGGGTTTTCCATGAATAATAGTTTGAAGGTGTTAACGTTAAAGGGGTCGGGTGGCAGTGTTATTAGCAATAAGGTTATTTTGGCAATAAGGCAATGAGAGCTTCTTCTCCCCATAAATGCTAGGAACATTAATATATAACAACAATGAACAAGCAGTCACTGTTCTCGAGTATCAATACAAGAAGAATTACTAATGGTTCCATTCTTAGCAAGCGAATGTGCTTGTTCACCCTTCTTTCTTACCTTTGTCTTTGTGAAATAACTCCGATGAGAGGGGGGAAAAAAGGCGTTAAACAGACTCTCCTAGCCCAACCATAAACACAGTAAGAATGTAAAAGAAAGTGAGACACTTTCCATACATAAAATCTAGAGTTTTTTTCGAAAAAAGGTCCCTTCCATCAATATCATGATCGCAGTGACTCGAACAGATCGTGAGTTAATAGAAAATAAAAAATTTCAATAGCTGTTGTTCCAGCCATTTTTTAAGTTTCATCCAATATGCAGTTGATAGTCGAGGCCTTGTAATTAATAACACTCCTAACCTTGGTATGGAAGTTATGCATAGAAGTAATGCTCCCTCTCTTAGTGTATCCATTCTTAGCAAGCAAATGGAGAAACGGTGCTATAACCCGTTACACAAAATTATCTTTACAATATAAATTTTAGAACGAGAATAAACAGGCGGAGACACGGTGTTATAATCCGTTACACAAAATTACCTTTACAATATAAGCTTTAGAACGAGAATAAACAGGCGGACAAATAGTGTTATAACCCGTTACACAAAATTACCTTTACAATATAAGTTTTAGAACAAGAATAAATAGGCAATTTTATAAAGTAAATCTCTTGCATGGCATAAGAAAATATGTTAAGAAGTTTTAGAAGTTTCATATGAATGAGAACCTTAAAATGAAAAACGTGGCTTCTCAACATAAGAATGGGAGCCTGTATAGTTGAATAGATGACAATAATAGTATTACTGTCTGGGAAATCTGAGCATCCCAAGACTGTGGAACAAAAATTATACATGTACAAAGAGGTTCCTGATTTCAGTTAGGCAGGTTTCTGTGTCAACATGGACATTGAGGGACCTAGAAAGGAAAAAGGGAACCCGAAAAAATTAATTAATAGAACTACAAAAGAATAATATTACTATACTGTTAAACTAGCGTCAGGCTTCAGGTAGTTTGAGCCTCTTTAGGGCTTGTTCAGACTCCTCTGTACTCGCAGCTCTAGAACGGGGCAAGGCTTTGTTACCGGTCGGAACGTCATCGTCATCCTGGAGAATGTGTACACATATTAAGGTTTTATCTTGTGATTCTACAGCATGGGACCTTAAAATGCTACCATAACATTGACAATCTTTTTTCTTGTTTATCGTTTTAAGTTATGAACTTAAGCTATGGGATTCAAGTACCTTGACAGTGGATGCTGAAGAAACTGGCGCTCTTTTCCCAAGATCAATCTGTACTGAGATGTTGGCCTGTGATAGATCTACCCCGGAATTCTTTAGTGCTTGTGTAAGAGTATTCAACAACCTGTTTAATAGAAATATAGAATGGTGTAAATGGAGACAAAATCACCAAATTATGACTCGATCTTTATAAAATCCTAGATGCTTCGTTGAACCACCTCGTCTAAAAATTTAAAATGTTTGAGAAATGAGAAACTTATTTACTTAAATTTAGACTCCATCGCCCTCTCGTGCATGCCATATTCATTTTTCATCAAAGACTTGACGTGCAAATTTTCATAAATGGGTGGTTGTAAGAATTGAACTCAGGACCTCTACTGCTCTCATACCATAATGAACCACATCATCTAAAATTTTAAGCTGTTCGAAACACGACTAACTTATTTAAATTTAGTCTTCAACATGCTTTCTTGGAAAGGATGAATAGAGAGAAACAAACTGTTTGGCCATAAAAAATGCAAAGCAAATCGTCAGAGTGGAGTTTTGGGTTTTTTCCTTTCGATTTCTGCTAGCAAACTGAAGAAGGTCGTCGCTGGTGCGACTCTTATATAGTAAAGAATGGAAATAAAGGTCTATTTTGCTTTAATAAGGAATTCTTACCCTTGAGAATATACACTCGAGATGCTGATTGTACCACTTTCAATAGTCAGTTCCTGGTTTTTCATCTTATCATCAGCAACAGTGTATTCGGTCACACGTGATCTATTCTGCCAAAACTGGGATTGAGGCAAAGATGCAGTTTTATCTGCATCAGAAGCTGGTGGCGGCGAAACTGGGGATGCTGCAATGCTAGTACTACCAAATGAGAAAATGTTGTGCTGCATTGTTGGAAGAACTGGTGCTTTCTTAGTTCTTAATGCAGGCTCCCTTTCTTTGGAAGTTGTGGCCGTTTTTGTGTCTGGTTCTACTAGGTTTTGTCCATTGATTGGGATGGTGGGAGAGACAGAAGTCTTGTTCTCATCAAACTTTGCAGGAAACATTGATGCTGAACCAGACCCGGGGTTCATGCCTCGTGAGTGATCTATGAAACCTTCAGCTATATGAGGCTTGCTCTGTTACACAATAAGTAAAGACATTACTAGTCAAGGAATTTCAGTGACTAACATTCAGCAAAGGACAGAACAATTTAGATTAAGCTAATTGTACAGAGTCAACTCGATGTCTTTCCAATTATGTCTCATGTCATTCACTTTTTAAACCTTGGGAAAAGTATTTTGTCTATTGATAGCTTTTAACAAGCATTCCCCTTTCCCATTCACAGCAGAATACATAGAAGAAGGCCCGTGTCCATTATCTGGAAGTAATAAATCTAAGGCCTATATGGACTTTTAGCCAGTTTACACCCACCCAAGGAAGCAGATAATGAATACTGCACATAGAATGAAGATTTACCCATTGCATGAACTTTGACGGTTCATGGTTCCAGACATTGTATGAACTCTCATATTTGTGTACTTTCTCTTGTAAAAACTGAATGTACTCTATGACCTGCAAAATTATTACGAACTTTCAGTTTTTAAGAATGTTCTTTTTTGAGGAAAGAATATGAAATATTATTTCATGATCTCCATGTACCTCTAATAAGAATGATGCCTTATCTCTCTTTTGCTCACTATGAGGAATAATCTCCCTCAGCCTCTGGAATCTGCATTACACCAAATACAATATCTTAGAGTCTAATTTAATTCTTGATGTGTTTGTAAGCACGTGTACACACACACACACACACACACACACACACACACACACGCACACGCACCTACATCTAATACGCATTTGTGTCTACCATGCATTTTTCTGTGTATGTGAGACATGTGTAAGGAAACTTTTTGAAGGACAGTCTCATGGTGATTATGAATAATTTTGGAAAATACTACTAAATGTGTTCTTGGACACAACCATTTGCCAATGATAATTTCAAGAAATAGATGACAAGTATAGCCAGGATTCAAAAGTTTATATACAATGCCTAAAGTATATATCCAGAAGAGAGACAAATATCTACAACATAACAGGCCAACATTCTTAGGAGGAAAATATTTGTGCCAAAGTCCAACAACGAGAGAAGTGAGTTTCTTGGGTCCAACATAAGGCAATCTTCAATTTCATTTCCATGCCTAGTCAAATGAATAACCCATGAACACAAATAAATAAAGATGTGAATTTTTTGGGAAGGGAAGATTTCTTGATTAGAGAACACAGAATGCTGAAGCGCACACAATCAACAAAATGTGTCTTAACTGAAAACGATATTTATTGTGATACACAGAACAAACTTTAAAACTTTTAGATGTAGCGGTTGATAAACATGCCTATCATTGATCTTGCTTCTTCTACGTTGCTCCGTTGCTGAGTGTTTTGAACGTGGTGTGTTAGGCTTTTGATCCGTGGGCTTCCCTTCAACTTTTACAGGAAAATTACCTGTCATATAATGAGCTATTTAGGCCAAAAAATGAGAAACAAAGGATGGAGAGAACAATTACTACACATACACAAGTAGAGAGACCTTTTGGGTGAGGTGTAATCTCTTTCTTAACGACGAACTCTTCATCGTCGTCGTCGTCATCCTCTTCTTGGTCATTAGTTGCTGATGTCATCATATTCATGAAACTCTGGTTCTTCTGAGATGATGATGGCCTGAGAAATGACAACAAATTTTCAAATGTTAATGAAAAACTCTCAAGGACTTCAAATAATAGAGTAACACACACGAATCAACAAAAAAATCACTTACTGAGAGGACAAGAAAGAGCTGAATGTTTTGGAATTGTGATTACAGTTGGAAGATGACTGCGATGGAGGTTCCAATACTGTCATCCATTGCCCTCCCACTCCATTCAGACCTGATTCTGTCAAATCCATATTGTCAGCACTGAAGGTTAAACTTACACTTTTTCGTAAATACTAATTATAAGATATTATATCTATAGATGATGGGTCGTAAATTTACCTCTCAGGATATGACTCTCTGCGGCAATATTCTCCTTCCCTGTCTGTCCCTTTTTTTCGGCAGATTCGTCCCACAGCATGAAACCACTACCCCCGTAAGAAGCAGAGTTTTGGTTTTCATCACTTCTTGTGGTACTACTTGCCTGTGCCATGAACAAGCTCCCGTCTGGCTTTAAAACTCTTTGATTGAAATAAGAAATGCTATATGTCCCAATGCCACCAGGAAGAATGTGCTCCACTGAGGGAGGAGGAACTGTTGGTGGAGACTTTTCAGTAGCAGTAATTTCAATTTTGTTTTCTTCTTTGGTAGCATTCTTCCCAACACGTTCCAATGGTTGTAAGAAGTCATGAGTTTTAAGGTAGCCACCTGCTTATATTCAGGGAAAAAAATAGATGGAAGATTCAGACTGTCACTCTGATTTTCCAAATGCATAAATCTGGACTATCAACCTGGCAAATAACAAGAGCCAGGATTCTAATTATGGGATATGCTACTTTCTTAATCATTTGTATTACTATAATCAGGTACCGACATAATGTTCCAACCAAATGGATAGGAATCAGAGAAGTAAAAAGTAAAAACATTCAAGCAACTCATGCAAATGCAATGCAATTTTGTTTCAAAATAAATGCAGAATCTTCAAAATCACAAAAGAAACAAATTTCTTCCTATAAACATAAAAGGTTCGGATCTGCACTCTGATTTCAGCACAAAAGTTTATTATTAGTCATGTCAAATAATGCTTTGATCAATTTCACAGCATTAGTAGACATATATTATTATATTCCGAGGAATAAGTGCCAATTTACAAGTAATATTCTACCATATTAGTCGTTCTTGCACCAATTCATCGACCTAGGAAGCAAGATGTTACTAAACCTTCTATATAACCCCGAAAAAAGCTAATATGCAGGGATAACTTGAAAAGATTGAATCTTGGATACAACATGGAGATGTGTGGTATTAATGTTTGTTTGTCACTAAAATTTTAAATATTGGAATCTTAGTTCACGATAAATGGATAAAAGGCAGTTTAGTTTTTAATAAATTACTTAACACTGATTTACGTGTGTATGCACTGAAGAAGATTGCAAATTTAGTTTGAGAATAAGAAATCTTATCTGAACTTAGTATGCTTATTATATTCAACAGCTTTTTGTTATACGAATTTCATCAGATTTAGCAAAAAAAAACTGAATTAATTTTTGTACATATGTGTATATGATTTGTACATTAATCTGCATGAAAGATTTATTTTTCTAAATATAAATTATCTAGGAATTTGATCGTGTCCTACCACACCAAAATCTTAATTTTTCCACGAAAAATTCAACTGGGTCAGAATTTGGTCGTACCCTACCAAAATCCTAAGTTTTCCATGAAGAGTTGAACTGGGTCCTACCAAAGAAGAGGCTGAACCAAATGCATCAAAAACCCAACTTAAGTTCTAATCCTTTTCCATTTCGGACTGTACAATTGTCAGCCTATCCTAACACTGCCCCACCTGAAGGACATGGCCCAGATTTATCAATGGGGGTCACGGGTACATTCACTGCGCCACTCGTGGGTGCCTCGGATATTTCCCCCACCCCCACTTACATATTGGATATTCAAATAATTTAACATTTATACAAGATTTATTAAAATAATATGTCACACAATCAACACTTGTAACCTTGAGTCACGGGCTCAAATTCCGTCTTGCTAATACCCTTTTGGTCAGAGTAACTAATAAGTAATTAATTGCAGCGTTTGGAGGGGGTAGAAAAGGTAAGGGAAAGAAAAAAAAAAACTAGAAAATTAGAACATAAATATTTAAGATCCAGTATTATATAAAATTAATTTCAACAAAACCCCCCAAAAAGTTTTATCTCAAATAGATTTTGTATATTTCTAACTCAATAAAAATGTGAGCATAAAAGTCACCATGTGATTTGTTATGCCTTAACCAATCAAATCGGTTTACAAGTTACAACCGTTTAAAATAATCGAAACAATTTTGAAATCTATAAAGAAATTTCGTGATTTCGTCCCAATAAATATTTGAAAATATGATACAAATTCATATAAAAACTTCAGGTTTATGAATAAAAGAATCTAATTACTGCACTGAATTCATTATTTGTAAGAAATAATTTGTCGTAAAAACTAATAATATTTTGCATGAATTGAAATGAAAATTACCTTGCGGAGGTCGTGGATCTTGTTGGACAGGTGAATACAGTGATAGAAAATCATGGGTCGCCTTTCTACCTGTAATAACACATTGAAGTACAGCTTATAAACACATAATTAAGTTAACTAAAATTAAATCAACTCAATTTTTCGTATGAATAATTTGAACAAATTGTATTCAAGCGCCATGAATTTACGCGTATTACCTTCAGTACCTAAAGCTCTGGGTTGAGGCAGTTCCATATATACCGAAGCTTCAATTCTCAATTATTGACCAAATTGCAATAACTTGATGAAAATTCTGCTGCAGAATCAACTGAATTTCGCAAAATTCTTCTAGCTTTTCGACTGCCGTTCAGATCCGCCTCCAATTTCACGATCAGAGGCGCATTTGAATTGAAGAATTCTCAACAATCCACGTAATTTTACGTTCACTTACTGCCTTGAAACAAAGTCCATGTAAACCACCTTCACTATCTTCTTCTCTTCCATTGAACTGCTTCCGCCGAATCTACAAACCGAAATTGAACTGAATTACGCATAATCTCTTACAAAACCACACAATTCTTTAGTTATGGACTAAAACAAAGTAAACAAAGAAGACAAATAAGAAAGATCTACAATAGAAAAAAGTCTCAGTACACTGAATCTGAATTACCACACAAAAAAATGAATAATTCAGCTCCAGATTCTTCAAAAAACACTTTCAAGGCGTAAGAAAAAAGTGATCCGAACAGTGACTTTTGCAGATTATAAGTAGGCCCAGTTCCCAAACACCCACAACACTGGATATTTTGACGAATTGGAGAAGATTGAAGTTCTCTCTCTAATTTCTCTCTCTACACTTTTTTTCTTCTGAGTGAGCTTTGGTGAGAAATCTTTTATATACAATGGTGCTTCTTCGTTTTACGTATTTTCTGAAGAATTATATCATTTGCGTTTTCCGTTTGTTGAAAACGCTGTTTGTTAACGGCGTTTGCGTTTTTGTATGGCCCATGTACGGTTAATTGAATATTTAAAATGAATTTGTTTTTTTATTATTTTTGGTGATCCCGATAAGTATTATTAATTTATTAAGCTAAATCTTTTGGGAGCCAGAGCTCAATTAATGCTTTAATTAAATTTAAGATCAAGTCGTGTTGCCGTTGCAATTTTCTTTTTAATTTTATATTTGTTTTTTCAAATATCTTTTAGATAAAATAAGAAATAAAAAAATAGTTGATTACATATTTACAAAGAATGAAAGCATTTCCTATAATTGCTCGACTCGTGATTCGTTGTGCAATCTGCACTCACAATCTGTGTTGTTTGAGGAACTCACGACTTAAATTCTACATTTTTGAATCATCTAAATATTATTGAGACACGTGCAAAATTATGACGATAAGTCTCAATTATAAAGAAGAACATATACCATTATATAAAGAACTGTTTGAAATTAATATGAATAATACTTTTATTTTCATAAAGTCAACAAATACTCAACAAAATTCGTTAAGGAGTGTCTACTACGCAACTACGGACGAATGAAAAATCCCTCTTTGAAAATTTAAAGATGCACGATTTTATACCATTGTGGCACATGGGAAATATGGTTTTACTATTTTCTAATACCTTGAAAATTACAAAAGAAAAGTAGAAAATCTTTTCAACTAGATCATGTCACAATAATATATATAAATTCTATTATTAATAGTTTATTGAAATTAAAGGTTTGTTTGGTACATATTATTGAATAGTAAAATGACATAACGAACAAAATTTTAATTTTAATTTTTTTAATTTTATACTATTTTACATTGTTAAGTCCACTTTAACGAACATATCATATAATTATTCATATAAATACTTAACACTCATGATGTTGATATGTTTTGTACATTAAATAGTACATAATAATTTTCATATTTCATGTCGTGTCGAAAATATTTAGGTAAAAGTTTTACATCGCTTAAATATAAAAATAATAATAAACACGTAATTTTTTAAAATTAATCCTCTTACAAGTTTGGTCTTGAATCCAAACTCAATATAGTATTGAAGTCTAAAAAACTTTAACGAAAAGTTTAATTTGTGCTTGTAAAGTTCAAACGAATAACTGTATTTCAAGTTTAATGTTGTTAAATGAGTTATCATCATGCAAAAAACATATTAAGAGCTTGTTTTGGAGTGTTTATAAGTACTTATAAGTTAGTCAAACGTTATTTTTATCTACACATTTCATAGGACACGCAATTTGTATCCACTTTTTATCTACATATTCCACAGGACTCACTGCTTATAATCTATCAAAAAAAAAAAAATTTACCAAACAAGTACTAAACATAAATTAAGAAATGGCTTAAATTTCACGTAAGAATTAACAATGATGTTTTGTATATTATATTAGCGAATAATGCTATTTATCACCATTTGAATTTATCACTAGTCTATATGACAATAAGGTCACTGTCACATTGTCTAACGAACTTGTGTTTATTTTTATTTATTGAAAATTGTGCGGTAGCTTTAATATCATATAATATATATTTGTGTGTATTTATAAGTACTTATAAATCGGTCAAAAAATTATTTTTAACTATATATTTTGTAAGACTCAAAATTTTTATTTATTTTTTATCCACACGTTTTATTTATCCACCAATTATAATTTACAAAATTTTTATCAAATATACACGTAGACCGGTAATAAATGAATACTATTATTCATGTACGATGAAAATGAATAGCAATATATATACGTGACATAGAAGTAAGTCACTTAGATTATTATTCGTAATTCTTAAATATCAGAGTGTAATGATGAATTTTAATGACGTGTAGAAAATGTCTGTCATTAGGGACAGAATTGGTGTGTGCACGTGCAAGTTGTATGGTGAGACAATAACTGAGTTACCTCGGAAATCGGGGCTAAAAGTGATAGAGTAAATGTGAGTGGCAGGTGTATGTATGTATGTGTATGTTCTGTTTTGGATTGTCATGTCACGTGAGTAAGTACAACTGTACAAAGTAAAAGCAGACTTTTCAATTAAATACAAAAATAATTAATTAATTAATAAATGAAAGACATGATTAGTGCACAGATCCCTATTAACTATCCTAAATCCTTAATCTTAATTCCTATCCTTTTAGTAAATTGATCCATTTTACTTTGTTGGCTGCCAGTAAATGAATGGAATATGCCCTTTCACCACCGCCGGGGAACGCGGGGCCTCTCTCTCTCTCTCTCTCTCTCTCTCTCTCACACATCTGTATGTATTTATGACCATGACATACCCAAAAAAAAAAAATTGATTTCAAGCCTCCTCCTATATTTATAAAAATTGTACGCGTCTTAAAATTTGTTAAAAAATAAATTCGACCTACAAATAAAAATATAATTTAAATAAATATAAACTTTTGAGTAATGATATTTATCATCATTAATGTTCATACTAGTCATATAATAGTGGAATCACTGTCAAATTATGTAACAAAGTTGGATACGTTTTCATTTATTGGACATGTTGCAATGTTCTCAATGTCACATAAATTAGTGATTAATATAAGTGATGATAAATAGTATTAGCCTAAATTTTTAAATGAGATGGTCGACATGTATGAGTGTATTTTTCTTTTCTCTCTACATATGAGATTATATAATTGATATCTAGGTCAAATATAAGTTGACAAACTTCTTGTCTATGTAGCATTAATGTCTAATGAATAGGCATTCAAGTCCAAAATTGATCTTCAGTGTATTCTATCTACAACCAAATAATGTATCTACGTGTCTTTTATTTTTTTAAAATATAAATATAAATCACATCTAAAACCTGCATAAAAAATATAAACTTTGCTTTATTCATAATGTTTTAAATATACAGAACTCTAGAAAAAATTATTTGGTAATTATAATCACATCACAAGTTTTGTTTACTTTACTATATTTTAATTGTAATGAATGTTCTTAATTTTTGTTCACTATCTCATTTATGTGCCCAATTTTTTTGTTGCATTCATTTTTTTTAATTTTCAATTAATTAGCACTTATTGGCCTTGCTCACAATTTCTATCCAAACATGGCATAGTTTGAAATGATGGACAAATATTTTGTTAAATTTTGTTCTTTTGTTTATTTAAAATATGAAGGACAAATAAGAATTTTTATACCCTTCTAATGGAGTTTTTGGACGAAAATCGTCATCAATGACAAGATATGGTAATTAATGAAAAGTTAATGATTAAAATGCAACGAAAAAAATTTGAAGACATAAGTACAACAATAAACAAAGATTGAATATCTTTATTATAATTAAAATGTAGTGTCGGCGTGTCGCAAACAAAAACCCTGGCGTTAAAATAATTATCCAAAATTATTAAAGATGGAATTTATTGTGTAAAACAAACTTCTAAGGGTTTCTCTTTTGTTTTCATGTCGTCATTTTGCTAGTGCTCGATTGTGAAGTTCACTAATTATGTGTGAACCTTTTCTACACAATTGTTAAAGCTCCTAGTCGCGAAACAGTCGGCTTTAGTTCAACTTTTGAGTCGTCTCAACACATCCCATAGAAATGATAAACTTCTTTCATCATTCTCTTTACGCAACTTGATACATAAAGGCTTCGCTCGAATCCCACCAATTGAACAAGACATAAATATAAAAACCCTTAAACACATTTTGTTTGGTTTTGAAGTTTGTTAAATCCTACACACAATTCATCTCGTGAATTTCATGAAACGTCCCCACCTAAAAAATAAACAACATTTCAAATATGTCTTATAAGTGTCTAGATAGCAAAAACAAGACACATAGAACTGTTGGCGGAATTTCTGTGGAATGACACAAAGCAATAAAATCCAGAAACCGAAAATGGAAAGGATGAAAATATAAACCGAGGCAAGGGTTGAACTCTTTGTCTTTAAGTCAATATTGCCCCGCAAGGTGCTTTCGGTCTTTGGCAAATGACTCCTAAGATACAACGGTTTCGCTTGAGTTTTGTAGCATTTCAAAAACTCAAGTACAGCGAACCAAAAGATGGCTTTGTACTCCAACGGATGAAAGTGAAATGAAAAACCAGATTTTTGTGCAACTTAAATGCAATAAAATTGGTTCAAAAGATCATGAAATGAGTTCTTTGTGTTTGCTTATCTTTCTGTATCAATTCTCTGAAAAAATGGACGTCCACATGTCCTATTTAACACTGAAGATCGGTTGAAAACGAAAAGGATTGAATCAAAATGTCCAACTCTTCAAAAGGATATATCTGTTCGCAGTGGCGGAGTCAGGAATTTAATGTTGGGGGGTCCTCAAATAGTGGTGGGTCGGGAGGCTTTTCGGGGGTTCGGGGGCAGCGCTCTCGATTTTTTTTTCTTAAACCACGATTACTGAGTCAATTTTTATGAGAATCTAATATTTTTTTATGTCATAATCTTTAAAAAGTTTACAAAAAAATATTGAATACAATCGATTCATGCAGTTAAACGTATTCGATACTCACTTCGTGTTTGTTCTGATTGTTTGAAAAGACTAACTTCAATACTTTCTTCTTAGTTATTGAATGATTCTAATTTAATCCGAGTTAGATTGGACTTTATTTGTTTTCATTGTTGGGTTTGGACTTTACTATTTTTTGTTTTGGTTGATTATTAAGAAGAATAAGTGATCTTAAAAGCATGTTTGATTCTACTATTTTGAAAAAAAATAGATTTTTCCTAAACAAATTTTGGCCCACATTCTATTCAATAAATTTGTAATTTCAATTTTACTCCTCTTGTGTGTATCTAATTATTAAATAGAGGGACAAATTAATAAATTAGTAATAAATAAAGTAACCAAAAATCAACATTTGTGTGGGCTACAATTAATTAATTGGATCTACTCTTGCTTAGAATAATCTATCTTCCCTCCAAAATAGTGGAATGAAACACAATATTTAAAAAAAAAAAAAAAAATTCCAAAAAGTTGGGGGGTCCTGGTCCCCCCCCAGGACCCTCCCCATCTCCGCCCCTGTCTGTTCGCGCAAACCTATGCGATCGCATGGTTTAACCAAGCTGCGATCGCAAGGTATAAAAATTGGAACAGATCTTCATCCAGATTAACCATGCGATCGCAAGGCTTTGTATCCTACGATCGCATGGAAGGACCAAAATACATTCTGTTAAAATTTTAAGCATGTAGCGATCGCAGGTTAAAATAACCATGCGATCGCATGGGTCAAACTTTGACCAAATTTTGTCTTTTTTTGTAATTTCTCATTCATTCGATATTGGTTTCGAGATACCAAATATACCCTTTAAACATACAGATAAATCGAACCCCGCGACCTGACAGGGTAGGTCGATCCCCGTTCTGGGAGCGTTGCCCCCGAGGCGTCGAAGTGGCAAACAAATTTGCCTAAACGGATTGGGTCGGGTCTTGTATATTTGATTAAGTTGACACGAAGTCACTTAGTTAATTTCTCGACATTTTAAACCAATTTCCAACAATCCCCCACATGAATGAAAATTCTTTGATACGCAAAACACGATGCAAATGAAATGCAATGATATGCAGACTCTAACAATGGAGTACATGCGACAAGTCATAGCATCAAGATAGGTAGTTTGTGGCTTTGAACCTTCTTTAGTTGAATACAATCGGATTTACTAGGCTAGTTGGTGAACACGATGTTTTTGAACCATCCAGCCGTTCGTGTAAACCCAAACAATTGTACCAACACCACAACTCATCTAACCAATTCGGTTCTCATGGTTGTGTCCATTTTGACTCTGGACAACTCTTGGTTTCATAAGTGCTCTAAGAGAATTAAGCCTCGAATTCTTGTAGAAGCGGCCCCACTTCACACTTATATAGGTGATCTCTTACCTTTCCACTTCAAGGTTTTGAATCATTAAAAGTATGTATACTTATCCTTATACATATTTGACATAGCACTTTTAAAAATTAGGAATGGGAATAAGTGCTTTATTTCGAATCTTTTATAACTTAGTTTTCCCATTGAACCAAGATTTTGGGATCTCCAATCTACAAAGTTGGGTTTCCGTTATATTAATTCTATTCAATAGGCTTTAGGCTCATTCCCCTCGAAAGATGGTATACTTGATCTCTTGCAAGTCCTTTCGTCAAAGGATCAGCCAAGTTCTCTTTTGACTTCACATAGTTAATAGAGATTATACCATTCGATATTAACTGTTTAATGGTGTTATGTCTCCGACGGATATATCGAGACTTACCATTATATATACTGTTTTGTGCCCTTGCTATTGCCGACTAATTATCGCAATGTATATTAATTGCAGAAACCGGCTTTTCCCAACATGGAATTTCTTCAAGGAAATTACGAAGCCATTCTGCTTCTTCTCCGGCTTTGTCTAAAGCAATAAACTCAGATTCTATTGTGGATCGAGCTATACAAATTTGCTTAGACGATTTCCAAGACACGGCTCTACCTCCAATGGTAAATACATAACCATTTGTGGATTTTGAATCCTTATTGTCAGATATCCAATTTGCATCGGCATATCCTTCTAACACCGCGGGATATCTTGAGTAGTGTAATCCATATTCAACCGTGTGTCTTAAGTATCTAAGAACTCGGTTTAATGCCTTCCAATGTTCAACATTTGGATTACTAGTGAATCTACTCAACTTGTTGACTATGTATGCTATATCCGGTCTTGTGCAGTTGGTAATGTACATCAAACTGCCTATGACACGTGAATATTCCAATTGAGATACGGGCTCACCAGTATTCTTAGCTAAGTGTATACCTAGGTCAACTGGTGACTTAACTGGTTTGTCGTCATACGCCTTAAACTTCTTAAGTATAGTCTCAACATAATGTGATTGAGATAATGACAAACCATCGGATGTTTTAGAGATTTTAATCCCTAATATCACATTCGCCACTCTCATGTCCTTCATGTCAAAATGTTTTGTTAACATTTTCTTAGTCGAGGAAATGACTTTTGAGTTATTTCCCATAATTAGCATATCGTCAACGTATAGGCATACGATCACATATTCATCGGGTGTGTTTTTAATGTAGACACATTTGTCACATTCATTGATTTTGAAGCCATTTGATAACATAGTTTTATCAAACTTTTCATGCCATTGCTTCGGTGCTTGTTTTAATCCATACAAGGATTTTACAAGTTTACACACCTTCTTTTCATTTCCCGATGCAACAAACCCTTCGGGTTGTTCCATATAGATTTCTTCTTCTAATTCACCGTTTAGAAACGCAGTTTTAATATCCATTTGATGTATTTCAAGATTATGCAATGCCGCGATTGCAATCAAGACACGTATAGACGTGATTCTTGTCACAGGTGAATAAGTATCAAAGAAATCGAGTCCTTCCTTTTGTATATACCATTTGGCTACTAATCTAGCCTTGTATTTATCTATTGATCCATCCGATTTCAATTTCTTTTTGAATATCCATTTACAGCCTAAAGCTTTGTTTCCCGGAGGGAGTTCAACCAATTCTCAAGTATGGTTACTCATGATGGATTCAATTTCATTACGTACAGCTTCTTTCCAAAAAGGAGTTTCGAGAGTGGACATTGCTTCATCAAATGTCTTCGGATCATTTTCAAGTAAATTGGTTACGAATTCTGGACCGAATGTCTTAAGAATTCGTTGCCTTTTACTACGTCTCGGTTCTTCATTTATTTGAAGATTATCGTCATTTCTATGTAAATTATCATAAGTTCGTTTAACTGAACTTGCTTCATTTTCTTTACATGGAAATTTGTCTTCAAAGAAGACCGCATTTCTTGATTCAATAATCGTGCCTTCATGTACATCAAGTACTTCAGATTTATGAACCAAGAATCGATATGCACTACTATTGATTGCATATCCAATAAAGACACAATCAATTGTCTTTGGTCCAATCCTAACTTGTTTAGGTTTGGGTATTTGTACTTTTGCTAAGCACCCCCACACTTTGAGATATTTGTATGAAGGTTTTCGACCTTTCCATAACTCATAAGGTGATTCAACCTTATTCTTGTGTGGTATCTTATTTAGGATATGATTTGCAGAAAGTATGGCTTCCCCCCTGTAGTTTTGAGGTAAGCCCGAACTTATTAACATTGCGTTCATCATTTCCTTTAGTGTTCAATTCTTACGTTCAGCAATCTCATTTGATTGAGGTGAATAAGGTGCAGTAGTTTGATGAATGATTCCAAATTCTACACAAAATTCCTCAAATTGTGCAACGTATTCTCCACCTCTATCACTACGAATCATTTTTATTCGTTTTCCAAGTTGATTTTCAACTTCGGTTTTGTAGCGTTTGAACACTTCCAAAGCTTCATCTTTGCTTTTCAACAAGTATACGTAACAGTACCTTGTACAATCATCTATGAACGTGATGAAATACTTTTTACCACTTCTTGTTTGTACAAACTTTAAATCACACACATCCGTGTGAATTAGTTCTAAAGGTGTTGTTGTTCGTTCAACCGAATGAAAATGTGCTTTGGCCGCTTTTGCCTCTACACATGTTTCGCATTTTCCATTATTAAAATGCATATTCGGAAGTAAACTTAAATTCATTAACTTGCGTATTGAATTAAAGTTTGCATGTCCTAATCTATGGTGCCATAAATTAGATGACTCAAGAATATAAACGGAAGATGGCGTTTTATTCATAACTTTCGGTACAATAGTTAGGACATTCATTTTGAATAGTCCATCTTTTACATAGCCTTTGCCAACATACATATTATTCTTGGTAAGTACAAACTTATCCGACACAAAGACTAACTTGAAGTCATTCTTGCTTAACAAAGAACCTGACACAAGGTTCTTGCGAATATCCGGTACGTGAAGAACATTGTTGAGGCTAAGTTCCTTTCCCGATGTCATCTTCAATATCACTTTGCCTTGTCCTTCCACTTTGGATGTTGAGGAGTTCCCCATAAACAGCTTTTCTCCCTTGGTTGGAATGTAGGATGTGAACATATCCTTATCAGCACATATGTGTCGGGTTGCACCCGTATCAACCCACCATTCCATGGGATTTCCAACGTTGTTGCATTCTGAAACAACGGCCGATAAATTCAGATCAGATATTCCATTTGATATGGAATCAGATTCGGCTATGTTCGCTTGGGCTTGCTTCTTTGGTTTGCGACAATCAACAGAGCGATGTCCATCTTTTCCACAATTATAGCAATTGCCCTTGAACTTCTTTGCATTCTTCTTAGAAGGTTCAACAGAATGCTTCATCTTCTTTCCTTTGTTGTTGCTGGATTCCACCACATTAGCCTTTGATTGTGGTATGCTATTTCCAACACGCCTGTCCGAACTTCGATTGTCTTCTTCAATCCTTAGTCGGACCACAAGCTCTTCAATATTCATTTCTTTACGTTTATGCTTGAGATAGTTCTTGAAGTCCCTCCACATGGGTGGAAGTTTCTCAATGATTGCAGCCACTTAAAATGATTCACTTAGAGACATATTCTCCGCGTGAATGTCATGAAGTATGATCTGCAACTCTTGCACTTGACTGATTACCGACTTTGAATCTACCATCTTGTAGTCCAAAAACCTTCCCACGATGAACTTCTTTGTTCCCGCATCTTCAGTCTTGTATTTCTTTTCCAAAGAATCCCATAAGTCCTTTGCCGATTGCTTGGAACAATACACATTGTACAAAGTGTTGTCCAAGCCATTCAGAATATAATTCTTGCACAAAAAATCTGAATGTTTCCAAGCATCCAATGCAATCAACGATGCCCGATTATTTTCTCCTTCTTGAATGGCAGGAGGATCCTCATTCAAGAATTTTGCCAAGTTGAGGGTCGTGAGATAGAAGAGCATTTTCTGATGCCATCTCTTAAACTCAACCCCAATGAACTTTTCCGGTTTTTCCCCATGTGGAACGTAGTTTGAATGTATGGTAGTATGGGGGTTAGCCACAACCGGAGCCACAACCGGATGAATCACACCGGTAGGAATACTTCCTTCAGAAGTTCCCTCATTCGAAGTATCATTCGAATTCATTTCTGTTTACGTAAAACAGAAGATCAACAAACAAGTAGAAACCGGATTGTCACTTACCACAAAAATACTGCAAATATATTGACTTAAGATTGTTGGCGGAATTTCTGTGGAATGACACAAAGCAATAAAATCCAGAAACCAAAAATGGAAAGGATGAAAATATAAACCGAGGCAAGAGTTGAACTCTTTGTCCTTAAGTCAATATTGCCCCGCAAGGTGCTTTCGGTCTTTGGCAAATGACTCCCAAGATACAACGGTTTCTCTTGAGTTTTGTAGCACTTCAAAAACTCAAGTACAGCGAACCAAAAGATGGCTTTGTACTCCAACGGATGAAAGTGAAATGAAAAACCAGATTTTTGTGCAACTTAAATGCAATAAAATTGGTTCAAAAGATGATGAAATGAGTTCTTTGTGTTTGCTTATCTTTCTGTATCAATTCTCTGAAAAAATGGTCGTCCACATGTCCTATTTAACACTGAAGATCGGTTGAAAACGAAAAGGATTGAACCAAAACGTGCAACTCTTCAAAAGGACATATCTGTTCGCGCAAACCTATGCGATCGCATGGTTTAACCAAGCTGCGATCGTAAGGTACAAAAATTGGAACAGATCTTCATCCAGATTAACCATGCGATCGCAAGGCTTTGTAACATGCGATCGCATCCTGCGATCGCATGGAATGACCAAAATACATTCTGTTAAAATTTTAAGCATGTTGCGATTGTATGGGTTAAACTTTGACCCGATTTTGTCCTTTTTTGTAATTTCTCATTCATTCGATATTGGTTTCGAGATGCCAAATATACCCTTTAAACATACAGATAAATCTGAATTTTCTTTCCGGGGGCGTTGCCCCCGAGCCCCCACGAGGGGCGCTGCCCCCTCGACTCCCGCGACCTGACCGGGCAGGTCGATCCCCGTTCCGGGAGCGTTGCCCCGAGACGTCGAAGTGGCAAACAAATTTGCCTAAACGGATTGGGTCGGGTCTTGTATATTTGGCTAAGTTGACACGAAGTTACTTAGTTAATTTCTCGACATTTTAAACCAATTTCCAACAAGAACATCATTAAAAAATGCAAAAATAAAAGAAAGTTTAAGTTAATATCTTGTTAGTTTATATATTTATACAATATTATATAAAATACATTAATATTTGCTGTCGAATCTTGTCATTTGCCAATGAATCTTTTCATCTTAATAAAGTATAGCATGCTTCATAAATGGTTGTTTATCTCCGACAATCAAGGCCAAACTTTAGCATTAATTAAGGTTTATATATTAGGGTTAGCCAAACAGGCTGGCAAAAAACCCTTTGTATTTCACTCTCTTAGAATAAAAAGGTTGTGCTAGAACATGGCTCTACATGCATACACAGGTTGTACCTACCATTTGTATCCAATTTTTGGGGACATGTATGTATAATTTTGAAAATTATAAACCCGGGTGTCGATCCAAAAAACGATAAAACTTCAAAGGTCAAGGGTTGAACCAGTAATAAAAAAAAAAAAAAAAAAAGATTGAGACAAACCGGCTAGCTCTTGGCATGTTTTAAATGATTTTTGTTTTTCCGATTATTCACATATAATTAACTAAACCGGTTTTCGGACTAGTTTTAGTTTTTCATTTGAATTGGTTGGTCCAATTTGATTTTCAGAAAATTGCCACTAACAACAAAGTCATGTGACCTCTAAGTGGCGTATTATTATTGTATCTTATATATATAGTTGTTGAAGTGGCACTTTGAGATTCACCGAATTAGAATATCACGTCACTTTAGAAATATTAAAAGATAAAGTCATCTAAAAAAAATAAGATGGAGGCTAAAATCCACCCCAAACGAGCTCGTGACTCGAACCAAATTAGGGTTAAGAAGATTTGAACTTATTCAAGATGTGTCGCACCTCCTAAATCAAGCCAAAAAGACCCGTATGTTGTAAACTGTAAATAGAAAAGGGGATTGTAAGTTTATATACCAATAAGTATTTTATTTAATTTATTGCAAAATTGAGAATTTTAGATATTACTTACATTTCATTTTCACCTTTAAAATATTAGGAAAAATAACTAGTCATAAATCGTAAATGTAATTTATATAATAAAACTAGTAACATGACTTGGAAATATAATGATATTCAATTGGAGATTCTGAACTTAAAAGATAACTCTAGGTTCATGAACCCTAGTCGTCTTTATTTAAAGGTCAAGTTCAAGGGGTCCATTTTAATTTCAAAGGTACAAAGTCCAAAAAGGGTTCATTTTAATTTAAATGGTACAAGTTCAAAAATGCTCTTAATATTTTCAGGGAGAAAAAACAAAGTACGACGATGAAAATATTACATTTATATTTTTTTTTTACTATTTACTTAAATACGAGGTCAAAGTGAATTTTTAATGAGTAACTCATATGACACATAAACTATGGAAGGTTTTAACGTATGTTAGAATGAAAGTTGTTGTAAGAAATTAACTTGCTACATATTTGAACATTGGAGACCTTCTTGTCTATATATAAAATTAGAATAAGAACTCAATTACTCATTTATTTATACAACAAGGACAGGAAACATAATTTTCTTTTAAAATACAATGTGCACAATAATGTTCATTGGTTGTTTTGAACTTGTTGTCTTCATAACTGTCTCAACAATATATTTTTTTACACTTTCTAAGCATATGAGAAGACGCAGCTATGTAATGTGTCAAGATGTCAAAAATATGTCTGCATCTTTCCATTTGTTAAAAGTATGTGATCTGTCGAAATGTCAAAAATATATACAATAGATTTAGGCTACTTTGTAAGGACATTAAAATTGCAATACCTCTAATATTTTAGTTACAACCGTTTAGTATTATTTAGTATCATGTATTAAACATCATATCATTAGAGTATCTCTAATGCAACCGTAGATTACACTAAAAAGTGTGACATGTCATCCTAAATTGCTTACACGACAAAGAAAAAAGTGGAAGATGTCTAGCACACCGTCTGCAACATCCTCCACTTATTTAATAATTTTTTAATTTATCTATCAATATCTCTTACACATGTGGATAATAATTTTTCCAATCCACATCTCCATTGAAGATCCCTTTGTCTCTATTTTATTTTTCACATATATAACAATCAACATTGTTGTATTGGACATACTCTTAGAACTAAGGATATATGTCTCCAAGAATTCTCACAATTTTCTATAAAACTAAGGACAGATGAGTTAGGCATCAAATGAAAGATTAATTAACTAATTAATGTAGTTTACTTTTCCCTATAGTCTCGTGCTATGGACATTCTCTTATTCAGGTATCAGCTTAGGGATCAGTTAACAATAATTAGTTTTTCTTGGGTTTATTATCATCATAATATCCAAATTAGCCACTAATTATTTTAATATAGGAAGGAAATTGGAAATGGAGGACACGTGGCCTAAATTCCGTGTAAGGCGGGAGAGACACGTGATTTAAAAAAATGTCTGCCTACCACACCACATAGTCCGCCTCCTCGAATCACGTGGCCAACTCATATTGGGATGTGGTGGTCCCACCCCCCATTATAGACCATCCACTATTTTAAGCCAAGGGTGCTTTTTGAGGAGTTAATATCCCTTTTTTTTTTTTTCAATTTATGGGACAATCTTGAGTCCATTGTTACTTTATGTATATATGGGTATAAGAGATGGCAACGGAGCATAACATGATCGGATTGGCTATTATCATCTTCGTTCTGTCAGAAAATTTTGAAAGGCAAGACGAGATTGAAAAATCTTTTTTAACTATCTTGTTTAATTATTTATTTAATTTTAAATATTATTTTTTTATTTTTTAAAATACAATTTAAATTCTAAAACATAAAAATAAAATAAAAAAATTTAAGGCATAAATTATGATCATCGTCTCTACCCCCATTTTGGAACGGGTCAAGAGCGAAGTATTTTACCATCCATATAAATACATTGAACTTGCTAAAATTAAATATCATTAAGAGGTGAGAGGGATGTAGATAACTACATGTCGAACTAGGTACGGAGACACTTTTCTTTCTTTAAAAAAATCTTGTTATTAGTGAATAAATTTATATCATTACTTTGAACTTAAACACAATTGAACAATATTAAAGGAAGCGCATGTGTGACGGACTATGTTGTTGTACATCTACACGTATCCAATATTGTATATTGTAAATAATTTAACTCACATTTCATATAAAAGAAAAACCGTCAAGAGGCGAGAACAAAATCGATTTTAACTTATTGGTGAACTGTGGAGTCGGCTTTTTGTAGAAATGTATTGTTGTAACTTGTAAGTGAATATTTTAGTACTTTGGTTTTAAACATATTTATCAATTGTTAGTTCTGTTTAATTCTACTCAATTTAAGATACTAAGCACATTGTTAGACTATATAATTCACAATATTTATTTTTATAAATATTTAAATACCAATCATAAGTAGTAATAAAGTACTACTCACAAGAATACTGTTTCAAAAAATAAGTGGGGGCGTGCCCCCAACTCTTTTTACACACGTCTGTTTACTAACAGTGACGTGACGGGACCCAAAATAAAAGGGCGACGTGAAATTTCATTCATTAAAATCAAATAATAAAAAATTCATTAAATGGATTGGGAGAGTACGTAGTCACGTGAGGTGAGAGAAACTAAACTGGAAATAGCTAACTGCTCACGTGCGCCCATCCCCTACTACACTGGCTGTCGATTCGCGTGCGGTGGGGAACACCTCCCGCTAACCCCGTTTGTTCTGTGTTGGCTCCCCCGTAACGGTGCGTTAACCGTCCTTGATTTGATATTTTGTGAAATACACCCGTGTTCAAAAAATAATTGTTGCCTTTTTATTTGCGATCGGTACTTTGAATTTTCTAGTAAATTGAATACTTAAGCTGTGTTTGATTCATACATTATCTATGGAATCCGAGAAAAATAACGTCACATTAGAAAAAAAAATACTTTCCTACTTTAACTGTTTGATACAAGATGGAAAAGGAAAATGAATTCTAATGTACAATCATTTTAAGCATGAATTTGGCCATTTTCTTGGAAAACATTTTCTTATGGGTTTTGTGGCTTTTTTTTTCCAACTTACTTGGAATTTTTTTCATTTTCCACCATTTTCCACAATTGCCAATCAAACACAACCTTAGATTGATTGGAACGATCAAAATAAGTTGGTATAGTTGACCTTCAACGTATTGAGTTATAAGCTTAATGCTTGTTCGATGTAATTCTTTGTAAATTATAAATAACGAGTCATACAAAATTTATGAATAAAAAGTACACACACAGTGTTAGTCTTAGGAAATATATATATAAAAATAAATATTTGACCAGTTTATAAACTAAAAAAATACATCCAAACACGTTCTTAGTTTTGTTGTTAAATTAGATATTTACTATAGTCTTATCCGATCATGTTTTCTTGGTAACAATATCCATAGTTAAAAGTACGTAGGCTTGGGCGCCTGGTGGGTCGGTCCGGGTATTTCAATACCCGGAACTACCCATTTACAGTTTGAGTATTTTCGTAAATGGAACCATTCGGTTCCACGTAATTATTGGAACCAAACCCCAATCGGAACCGTCGGTTCGACTTTGGGTTCACTTTTACCCATAACATTTTTTTTAAAATCGTTAGTTGACAACATGCAAACCCAAAATTAAAGTGTGTTAGATATTAAAACAATTTATGAAAGATATAAACATTAACTGGAAGAATAGATACAGTGCAAACTTATAAATTAGAGGTAGAAAAAAGAAAATAGCTTCTCAATTGAGGATTCGTTTCGGTTACAGAGAAGTTTCGCCTTTGCCGTCTTACTATGTGTTGAGCAAGAGAGAAATGAGCGAAAGTGCGAGACAGAAGACAATGTTTGTATTGAGTATCTGAGCAAATATCAATTGAGAATTTGAGATTTGGGTAATTAGAATTGAGTCAATTGATTTTGAGTTTAAGAGTAATGAGTTTTGTACTTTTCTTTGGATCTTGGACAGTTGGACTATTGTCTTTGGTACCGTGGTGTTGGATTGTGGGTTATTGAGTTAGAGTGAAAAAATTGTTAAAAATCAAAAATTTATAAAAAAATGATAAATTCGGTTCCAATTGGACACTCACAGTTCTAGTTTAAGAACCAAAAAATGACCCGAACCCGGTCGGTTCTCGATTCCGATTCTTAATTTTATTTTTTTCGTGTTAAGAATTCTTTTTTTATTACACATAGTTTTCATTGACATTGATGACATATTTAGTACATTATACTATATAAATATTAATAATTTAACTTAAAAGTTTTATGCGTTTGAAATGAGATAAATATATTTATATAAACTTTAGTCTTTAACAAGTGTCTTTGAGTAGGGGTGGACATTTTAATTGGAATCGAACCTTTTGAATCGAAACCGAATGGGAACTGGAGGTTTCAGTCCAGTTCCAAATAAAATAAATTAAGAACTGGAACTGACGGATCTTGGTTCCTAAATCAGAACCGTGAGGTACTCGGCTGTAGAACTGAATTTATTATTTTTTAGAAGTTTTTTTATTTTTTACAATTTATTCACCCTGATCCAATGACTTAACCCAATGTTACGGTACAAAAATAAGAATCTAACTATTCAAAATCCAAACCAAAAGACCAAAACCCGCTACCCCTAAACCCAAACTCAATTGACCTAATTTTAAATACCAAAATCCCAAATTCTCAATCACTATTCGCTCAAATATACAATAAAAACAATTTTATCTATTTCGCACTCTCATTCATCTCTCTGTCGTTTATCTCTCTATTGCTCAACACACAGTGTGACAATGAATACAAAGCTCCTTTGTAACCGTGACGAGTCCTCAATTTTGAGAAATAATTTATATTTGTCTAACCTTAATTTATGGGTTTAGGATTTTAGTATCTATTCTTCAAGATAATATTTCAGAAAATTGTTTTGATATCTAATTGATTTAATGTTAATGGGTTTGCAAATTTTATTTATTTATTTTTTCAAAACATGTTGTCAGCTCATAGTTTTTTTAGCCAAAAAAATATTATGGGAAGAACTGAACTTGAATTGAGATCGATAGTTCGAATTGTAAAACAATGGTTTTTCTTGTATTTCATTATGAGAAAAGTGTTACAATTTATAGGGTATTAGAAAGCTAAAAATAGAATCATAAATCATTACAAATCAATTCTAATTGATTCTAAATGACTTATGTAAATCACTAATTGATTTATAAAATATTTCAACACTCCTCCTCAAGTTAGTGCATAGATGTCTATTATGCCCAGCTTGTCCACAAATTTTGAAAGTATGCGAATTGAAACTGCTTTGGTGAGAATATCTGCCAGTTGGTCTTCTGATAGAATTTTTGGTAGCTCTAGACTTTTCTCCTCCAATTTCTCTTTGATGAAAAAACGATCAATCTCAACATGTTTTGATCGATCATGATGAACTGGGTTATGGACCATATCATGAGCAAACTTGTTATTACAGTACAGCCGGATAGATGTATTTGATGAATAACCTAAATTCTGAAGAAGTAATTTCAGCCACAATCTATCACAAACACCAAGAGCCATTCCTCGTAGCTCCGCTTCACCACTCGAACGGGCAACCACACTTTGTTTCTTGCTCCTCCATGAGACAAGATTTTCACCTACAAAGGTAAAATACCCTGAAGTAGATCGCATGTCATTTTTATCTCCAGCCCAGTTAGCATCAGTGTATACATCGATTGTTTGTTCATTTGTTTTTCTAGAAAATAGAATTCTCTTTCCTGTGGCCGATTTTAAGTATCTCAAAATTAGTATAATTTCATTCATATGTTGTTCACCTGGATTATGCATAAATTGACTGACGATACTCAAAGCATATGCAAGATCTTATCTTGTGTGGGCTAAGTACATCAGTCTACCGACAAGTATCTGGTATCTCTCTTTGTCAACTGGAACTTGATCAGCTTCTATTCGTAATTTCAATCCTTCCTCGATTGATGTATTTACTGGTTGACATGCAGACATTTCAGTTTCCTTCAAGAGACCTAAATCATATTTTCTTTGGGACAAGAAAATACCTTTTTGAGATCGAGATACTTCTATTCCTAGGAAGTAATTTAAGGGGACTAAGTCTTTCATTTCAAATTCTTTAGACAAGTATTCCTGTGGAGCATTCCTTTCAACTGGATCATCTCTTGTTACCACCATGTCATCAACATAAACAATAAGTGCAGTAACTTTACTGTTTTGTTTCTTCAAGTACAAAGTGTGATATGAATTGCATTGATGATAACCAAAGGCTACCATAGACTTTGTGAATCTTCCAAAACCAGGCCCTGGGAGACTGCTTTAGACCATACAATGATTTCTTTAGTCTACACACCTTCTAGCTTTGCTTTTCTGTCACCGTTCCTCCTAGGAGAAGATCTATGTAGACTTCTTCATATAGTTCTCCATGTAAAAATGCGTTCTTCACATCAAAATGGTGTAGAGGCCATTCGAAATTTGTAGCCAAAGATAACAAGACCCAGACCGAGTTCATTTTTTTTATGGGTGCAAAGGTTTCAGTGTAGTCAATTCCATAAGTCTAAGTATACCCATTTGCCACAATCTTGCTTTGAAGCGTTCAATTGTACCATCAGCTTTGTGCTTTACAGAAAAGATCCATCGACATCCAACTGTTTTCTTTTCCGTAGGAAGATCCACAAGCTCCCATGTTTGGTTCTTTTGTAAGGAGGCCATCTCTTAATTAATTGCAGCTTTCCACCTTAGATCGGTTAAGGCTTCCTGCACACTGTTAGGAATAGATACGTTAGATAATTGATTTACAAATGACTGATTTGTTTTTGACAATTGGTGTGTAGACACATAATGGTTCATGAGATATCTTACTTTACTAGACAATTCAAGTTCATAAGTTGGTTTTGGAATACCTCTTGTAAGACGTTGTGGTAACTATCTCTTAGACGACTTAGGAATATCCTCAACTAACGATTGGTTTGGTCTATTACTCGGGAGAGACTGCAACTCGACCTTTGAAGTTCCATGGTTTTCTAGATGTTCATTACCACTTATATCCAAGCATTGACCACTAGAATCTAATTCATCCAAGTTTCAACCACTCGTATCTAGTTCTCCTGCACTGTCATTAGATATTTTCGTCATATCAAGTTTTACCTCCTCCGGATCTGTCACAAGGTTGTATTCAAGATTTTGAATTTCCTCAAGATACTCTCCCTGAAATTCAGACTCAGAGTAATACATTGCATCTTTATGGAAAACATCATCCATAGTGATAAACATGCGCCGAGTAGGGTGTGATAACATCGATACCCTTTTTGATGCAGTGCATATCCAACAAAAACACATTTCAAGGCGCGAGGCATTAACTTACTCCGTTGATCTTTAGGAAGATGAACATAGGCAATACAACCAAAGACATGAGGAGGCAGGTTGGGACTGTGGGAGCTACAACAACGTCAGCGAGTGTTTGAAATGGCGTTTTGAAGTTGAGTGACCTCGAAGGAACTCGATTGATGAGGTAGGCAGCTGAGAGAAGAGCTTCACCCCAGTAATGGGGGGCATGTGTGCTTCAATTAGGAAAACGCAAACAACCTCCAATAAGTGTCTGTTTTTTCTTTCAGCAACACCATTCTGTTGTGGTGTATCTGGACAACTAGTTTGATGAATAGACCCATGAGAGTCCAAGAATTGTTGAAGCTCATTACTGCTATATTCTCTCCTGTTATCATTTCAAAGTACTTGTATCTGGGCATTGTATTGTGTTCTTACAGTATTGTAGAATTTTTTAAATAATACTGTAATTTCTGATTTCGATTTCATAAGGCATAACCAAGTCATTCGAGTACAATCATCGATAAAGGTAACAAACCAATGGGAGCTTCCCAATGTAGGAATTTTGGAAGGGCCCAAACATCAGAGTGAATAACCATAAATGGATTTGGACTTTTATTTAAAATTAAAGAAAATGAAGCACGATGACTTTTAGCAAGTTCACAAACATTACATTTGAAATTAGAAATATCCAAATCAGTAAATATAGTAGGAAACAAACGTTTTAAATATCCAAATGAGGCATGCCCTAAACGTCGATGTCAAAGCCAAATCTCAGTTATTTTCTTGGTACTGTTGATGGCCAGAGCATGTTGTAGTTTGATGGAAGTTGTTGACTCTAGATCCAAGTAGTACAGCATCCTTTTCTTAAAGGTTGAATCCCAACCTTGAGGGCCCCACCGCCCCTGCCCTGGAGTCTTGGTGGAGGATGTAAATCAAAGGATGTGCCTCAATGGAGCAGGGTTGAGAGCTGTTTTTTAACTGCGCTTACAAAGGGCAAAATCCATACTAAAGGTAAGACTCGAACCCCCACACTACAGCTGCCAGCGAAGATGAGACTACCTCACTCCCATCCTTTCAACCACTGAGTTATACCCTGGGGGCTACAACATCCCTTCTTAATACCATAACCAATCGTTTGTTGAGTCTGAATATCTTAAACATACAAGAGTCAGGACAAAAAAAACCACACAAGACAAGGTATTAGTGATTTGAGAAACAGAGAGAAGATTATAGTTCAAGGAAGGTACCACTAATACAGAATCAAGATGTAAAGTTTTAGTAAGATAGGATGACCATTCCTCAAGAACTGGGGTAGTATTACCATTTACAGTAGAGACATAGTTTCGAGACGAGGGTTTCAGTTTAAAGACTTAATTTACATCAAATGTCATATCATCAGTGGCACCAGAATCAATTATCCATGCATTATTCAAAATAGGTGCAGAAATATTAAAAACTTTACCTTCTCTAGTAGTGGTTGCCAGTGCTGATGAAGTAGATGGACCAACATCTTCTTTTGTTTGAGCAATTGATATCGTAGATGGTCTCCTAGCATTTTCGATGACGAGTTGGGTCCTACCAGTCTGGATATCCAACTAACTCAAAGCAACGATTTTTGGTATGACCTGTTTGATTGCAGTGAGTACATTTCAATGAGGTTTTATCAACGATGGAATTCTTTGAGTTGGTGAATTTGGGACGAACCTGTGATGTTTGACTGGGTTGACGTCGAGAGAGCATTGCAGAAGTTTCAATTTTGTTAGTCTCATCATTGAAGGCAGTGGATCGTAAGTCCTCACGAAGAACCATGGAATAACACTCTTCTAAACTGGGTCGAGGTGTTTGGCGCAAAGGAACACAACTGGTATTTTTCTAGATTTGAAGAACTGGATTTTGGTTGAATGATTTTCTGGATTTGGGTGTCTAAGAACCGTGTTATGGCTCTGATACCATGTAAAATAATGGTTTTTCTTGTATTTCATTATGAGAAAAGTGTTACAATTTATAGGGTATTAGAAAGCTAAAAATAGAATCATAAAACATTACAAATCAATTCTAATTGATTCTAAATGATTTATGTAAATCACTAATTGATTTATAAGAATTACTAATTGATTTATAAGATATTTCAACACGAGTTTGATTTCAATAACTAAGTAGACATAAATGGTTCCATTTACGAAATATACGAAGTGTAATAAGTGGTTTTGGTATTGAAATACCTAGACCAACCCACCGGATACTCAAACCTACTTTGAGTTATCATTTATAAATTTCAGATTTACATAACGATATCAAATATATTTTTAAGTTAATTCAAATTTTAATTGCATATATAGGAGTATGGTCGATTTGCAAAGCAACAATATGATATTTTTTTTTTTTTTTTAAGGGGACAATTAAAATTTACATCACTATATGCAGATTATATATCATCGTAAGGTAGACAATTACCAAAATAATAAACTCATAATATATGCCCGATAACAAAAAATAACTAAGTAATTTATACTTTATAGGTGCTAGACTTGAACACATATGACATATTAATTGTCCAAACACTTACACCTGAATACTCCTGAATTTCGTAGGATTTTAAAATGTCTGAATTGAATATCGCATGAATTTATAAGACTTTTTAAAAGTCTTTACAAATCTATATTGAATACCCCAAGACTTTTATGAAATTTAAAAAGTCTAAATTGAATACACCTAGACTTTTAAACTCCATAAAAGTCTTTAAAAATCTTATCAATTCTTAATTGAATACACCCTCCTTAAATTAGAAGCGACTCAAACAATTCAAGGCTCTTAAGCAAAATTGTTGTGGTGACATTTCTAGGATTAGCAATAAAAAAAAAAATCAATGAAGAAATTGTCCACAGAAAGAAATTACAACATTAAATCTAAAAGTAGTCATTTTTGTAAAAAATACGTATGAGTTTTCGAATCTAAAAGTAGTCATTTTTACAAAGAGTAATACTATTCATAGTCGCTCACTACCAGTAGTCATACTACGTGAAATTACTCAATTAGATGAATTATTCATAATTAATCGCTATAAATACATTACTTAATTGGAGTAAATAATTTATCCAATTGAATAATGCCACATAGGATGACTACCGGTAGTGAACAACTGTAAATATCATTATTCTTTTACAAATGTTATTAAAAGTTGTCAATTTTCAAAATCATCATTTGCTTGTTGGCTACTTTTCTAAATTCTCTTTATAAAATTTATTTTTATTTTATATCATTATGTAATATTATTACATATTTATCTAAAACAATATATTCACCATATTTTTTTTTAGAAAAAGAGAAAAAATAATTTCTATTAAATTTTAAAATTTATAAAATTAGAAAATATATTTGATGTCAATGACCAAGAAAAATATTTTTTTTTATGTGAATTATAGATGAGACTTTATTATTTATAGAAGACCAATATATTTAGAATATGAAATGAATTAAATTTATTCATTGGGGTTTAAATTGTCATTTTAATGTTGAATAATTAAATATTTTAAATTAAAATTATAAAAAAACTAGACGTCTTCTGTTACATTGTATAATTTTTTTTGAAATATTTAAAATAATTGCAAATTATTTTTAAAAAATTAAAAATTAAATTCTAAATCAATCACTAACGAAGCTTAAATTATTTATATAGGAGTAGAATAATCCGACCGTAACCATCACACGTAATAGACTAATAGGTGCTAAACGCCTTCTAATAATTCAAACGTTGTGCTTATAATATGCAAAACATAGTGCGGTATGGGAAGTGGGGGGTGGTATGGGCATAAACTGGGGTGACTAACATCAAAACATAGATAATATGATAGGGGTGGGGGGTAGGGCCATGATGAAAGATGATCCATGAACGATGGGTTACGTGAGAGCACGTGCTGTTAGCGGCAGGCGGTGCGTCGCTCTCTTTCTCGTGACGGTGTCACGTGGGGGTAACTATTCCAAATTTGTGGGCCCCATTTTACCATGTTTTATATAAAAAAGAACCCGTCAAAAGCAAGCAATAGCCCCACCCCCGCACCCCCTCAATGCATATATATACACACACACCCACCACCCCACTTCTCTCTTAGTGGGGGCATGTGCACTCTTTCTGAAGTGACCTGTCGTTAATGGGTCCTTTGTGTATTTTTTTTTTTTTTTTTAATAAATTCTTTTTATGATGACGTGGCCTAGTCACGTGCGTATCCTGTCGTTTATTTTGGCTGGTCCTAAGAAGGGTAACGTAAGACCCACATTGTTCTGACATGTGTCGCCTCTGACTGTGGCACAACGTCTTTTTTTGCCCGTTGCAATTGTAAATGCCCTTCCTAAGTTGTGGACCGAGTTATTTAATGGTACGAATTGACTCGGGTCGGGTCGTACCGGGTTAGAATAAGAGACATCTATAAATTCAGCACGTTTGCTGTTTGGTTTTGTGTTTCTTTGTTATTTTACATTGGATAAATTTAGGGTCAATTATTGTTCATGTGTTTATGAACTCTTAAGTTATAAGATCTAAACTTAATTTCATTAAAGTCATATTTCATTGTTAAAAGATCAACGTCCCCCCTGCAATTGCAAAAATCGATAATTCAAACACGATAATGTTTTGTTACAATATTGTTTTCAATAATACTATTTTATTATGATACTATTTTTTATGATATTTTTTTTATGATACTGTTTTATTAAGATATTGTTTTACTTTTAATATTGTACACTAGTTTTCGTTATATTATAGGATGTTTGGTCATGTTTACTAACTTTTTTGTTCAGATATATTTTCAACCACATATTTAATAGGATCCACACATTTTATCAAGTTTTTAGCCACACATTTCACCAACTTTTTAAAAAAATATCCAAAAAAACTACTTTTAAGCTTCACCAAACAAACACAATCAAAATTAAATGGTTTTTGGTTGAAATAATGATACTGCTAAAAAATGTTCAATTAGTAGTACAAGATCGTTGATACAGTTTCATTCAAAATGTCTGATATTGTTTCTGATATTGTTCTTCTATTGAGTTGTAGTTTGTGTATATGATATTGTTTTATTAAAATACATTCATGTATAATAATGATATATTAAAATACTTTTATCAATGATACAGTTTTATTAAGATATTGTTTTATTTATATATTGTGATATAGTTTTCTGTTAAAACATAATATTTGTGCACACCTAAGCATGTACTTGATATTAATGTAACTTTGATACTGTTATATTGATATATTTAACAATACGATACTGTTATTATGATATTGATATTTTTAATCATACGACACTGTTATCTATGATACTGTTATTATGATATTGATACAAATGTGCTTTTGATACTGTTTTCTATGACACAATATCAAACAACACGTAAGAATGTGTGATAGTAAGATCCAAAACACATAAAAATGTTGATGTATGTGAAAAAATGTCGCTTTTTTTTATTCGACCAAAAAATAGTTACATAACAATTGTATTCATATATATCAAATAAACAATATCTTCAACAACAACAATCTAATTCAAGTAAAATAAGAAAAAAATCATTCATAAAAATTGAATTCACCTACAAAATAATATTTAAGAAGCAATTGTTTCTAGAAATTTCTAATCTAGAGACTTTCAAACACTTCTCAGAATCACCGTCATTATCTGATAATAACAACATGTTGTTAAAGTTTAAATTTTTATCTTTTACATGAGTGGGAAGAAGAAGAACGGACAAAAATTGTGAATCCACTATTATCCCTTACAAAAAATAGTGAAAAATATTTGGGTGGCCGACGGCGGGTTTGAAACGCCGACGAAAAAGTGCAATAGCTGGCTATGAGGCGTAGGAGAAGATGGTTGCCACATGCTTTGCTGATATGAAGTTTAAATATAGCACTCCCGTTCTAATGCTTACGGTGGGCATTGTTATAATGCTCATCGGGACACTTGTCCAACACTCATTGGATGAGTGTAATAGCCCATATTACACTCATCCAATGAGTGTTGGACAAGTGTCCCGGTGGGCATTATAACAATGCCCACCATGGGCATTAGAACAAAACTGTTGAATATAGATCACATGGGTAATTTCGAGATTAATATAACATATGACTGAAGAGTATAATTTAATGACAATTTTAAAAAGTGTTTTAATTTAATTTGGAACAAGTTACCTACATGCTACATGAGTCTTGTAGGCAATTTCTCCTAAAAAAAATTTCTTCATATTTTGCTCGTTAATTACTTACACTAAAGAGTTTATATTTGAGTCATCAATATCTGAAAATAAAAATATATATTCGATTGCAATAAATTTTAAAAATATTTCGATAGCACATAAAAAAAAAAAAAAATTATTTGAAGAAGAGACAAAATGTGCATTTGAAAAGATGAGGAAGAAGTTGGTATGTATTTTAAGTTTATGGTAGATTTGGAAATAATTGTTTTAGATAGAATAAAATTGAAAGAAAAATTTTAAAAATGGTAAAAACCTATCGATTTAAGGGTTGACAATACACTTTAAATTACACTACACTGATTTTAGGTACTTTTTAAACCACCCAAAATCAATGCCCCCCAAAACTGACAAACACTAGTTTTCTCAAGTTCTTATAAACTGTGTCAAAACCGGCAAAGAAAAAACTCTCAAGTAGACCCTTGGGGTTGCCCTTCTCGCCTCTTTAAGGTCGTGGAAGAGGAGATTGTCAAGTCTTTGATTTTGATGAACTTCATTATCACAATCATTTATATTCAACTCATTTTAATTATAGTGCATATACTCTTCATCCAGGTAATGAAATTCAGATGACATATAGTCCTCTTCCATTTGATATCGATGCTCGGCATCAAATCCTATAAAAAATAATCCCTTACGGTTGCCCTTCTAGTCGCTTTAAGCTCGTGGAATAGGAGATATCAAGTCTTTGGGATTTTGATGAATTTTTTACACTATGTCAATCGAAGCTTCAAAATACTACACGAAAAGGTGAACAATTTATACCACATGACTCAAATTTCTTGTTTAAACTAGATCTTACAAGATATTCAATTCGCCTATTTTTGTGTTATAAATTTTTAAGTGTTCTCCAATTTTTAATCCCATTTTGCATTTTCTCTGGTGATGATAGTTATTTGTAATGCTAGCAACTCAAGACCCAAAAGCAAGATTGAACCTTCTTTCTTCACCCCAAAGTGGCACAAAAATGACTACAAAACCAGAAAGAAGCCACTAAACACTAGAACAAGAAATAAGTAATCTCTATCTTTATACTAGTTCTTATTGTTGTAAATTGTTAACATTTACATGAACTGCATTTTGTATCGTGTTAATATTACCAAATATTACTACATTGAGACGTGCAAGTTATTATATTCATCCAATAACAATCTACAGTATACTCCGAATTGAAATTTTTGGATAATTTTGGCAACATATTTTGTTGGACAAAAATAAATTTATATTGACTTTAATTTTGTTAAACAAGATTTGAATTTTGAATTTTAATTTTTGATAAACTGTCTGAGTAGATAATTTGGATAGTAACATTGCTAAAATCAAAGACTCATTATTATTATTATTATTATTATTATTTTTTTTTTTTTTAATTACTCAAGTTCCAAACTTCGCCTGACTAATTCTGAGAAGTGGTAGCCTTCTCTCCTGGTTCGTCACTCAGGTAAATCCAGATACGGTTACGACTTATACACACTTGGGCCAGACATTCGACAATTCTCTTCTCTGTGGACCACTGCCTTCCAACAATAAATGTTGTCTTCCAAGTGCCGCGGGGATTTGAACTCTTGATCCTCCGTAGAAAACCTTCCTGCTTTACCACTGCGCCATGCCCGTGGGGGCTCAAAGACTCATTATTTTCCAATTAATTAACTTTGCTATGGATTTTTCAAATTTTTTTGGGAATCCAGTAAATGTCAATTTCCAGACACAAGTTTGTATATATACATAATTTTCCTTTAAACTTTGAAAAATAATATAACATAAACATAAAATTTTAGGACTTCTATTATCCAAACCTACCTCAAGTTCAAGCACGATATCATGAATTTTCTGCAATCTTTTTCTTCTGCAACAGAATGGTGCTAACCACATCCTTCACAAATACATAGAAACATTTTCTGCAAGAATTAGGCATTAGTGTAGATCTTTGACCTTGCTGAACTTCACTGGGATGAGAACATATAGAACCCGGGAAGGAACATAAATCAGACCTCGGTTGCTCAAAACCGCACGCAGCCAATATGGAGTGAGTGGCAAGCCTTGCGACTTCCTTGTACGCATCAACTTCTGGAGAAACCACAATTTGTTAACGATACATCTTTACATAAAATATAATACGATTTTCAACCATATAATAGTCAATAAAAACATGGTCCTAGTAACCTCTTGAGTAAGTACACAAATATCATCAGTGCTAACGACCATACTGATACAAGTACGAAAATACGTGCACAGAATATTTTTCAGATGCATAACACTAAAACATTCTTGTTTCAATCACTGCCATGCACGTCTGAAAGTTGATAGTCAATAAAGGATTTGGAAGCTGGTATTTGATTGATTACTCTCTTTCAATTCTATAAAAAGGAAAGCTTTTAAACTATCAATGGAAAAAGCACAACATGGAGAAGATATGCAAGGTCCTGCGGAGCCAGGATTTTAACACAGTGCGGGCGGAAATTAATAAATGTACAATTATATGTACAATTTTAAGTCACCCTTGTACGTATATTATATGTATATGTGTACATATTTTTGGTGTAGCCTACCCATTTCTTTTCTTTTTAGGGCAATTTTAATGGCCCATTTGAAGTGGTAAATTTTTTTTTTTAGTGCAGTGATATTGGGCCATTTTTTTATTATTTTTTTTTATCATTTTTAAGTGATAAATTTTTTTGGGCCAAAAGTCCAGTTCAGGCATTTGCCTGCACTAGACTCACATGGCTCCGTCCATGCTTTCGACGAAAGTTGAATGGTAAACTTATCCATTCAACCCATTGAAAATAACTAGTGTAACAAAATACATATCATAAATCAATTGTGCACTTGAAAGAAAAAATGTCCGTACCCAATTTGTCATCTTTGGTTTGAAGTTTCAAGTTGAGCTTCACGAGGGATTGAATCTCACTCTTGGCATTGTAGGCTTTATTGGCCTTTCTGTCAACACAACTATTTCCCACCTCATTTTTCTCCTTAGAACACCTTGGCTTGCTACTGGAAGATGCATGATTGACCTCTTTAACATGCCACATATTTGAAGCTAATGGTTCTGACACTGCTGATGAAATCGAGTGAGCAGAACCAGAAAATAATTTTTCTCTGGGTCGTTTCTCTTGATTTGTATCACAAGTTTTGTACGGTCCTGAAGTCCGGATGCCCTTAGAAGATGCCAATTCATCGTATCCACTTTGTTGGCTCTTTGGTGGGAGATGCCTAGAACTCGTATAATGAGCTTGTTTAAGGGCATTTAGCTTCTTTATAGGATGTTTCAAGTCCTTACGTACAATGCTCGACTTTTCACGACTCTGTCTTATGGTTTTCGCAATTTCCATCATTTTCCAAGCTTTGTCAATCTCATGTGCCCAGCTGTTATTTACTAGTACACCCGAAGAACCACTCTCACCTGATGATTGCTGGTTCAAACAAGATGCTGAATGGAATTGATTCGAACTCCTACATGCAGGTTTCTGACTAGAAATACTCCCATCACCTTGACTGGAAGAGAAAGTTAAGGCACCACTTCGATACCTATTCCAGTTTTTACGCAATACATGTATGCGATCACGCACATTGCGACAACGCCGCAACGTTCGAGCATTTGACTTGGTTGTATGTTGTGCTAAAATTTCCTGCCTTCCTGAACTTGGGCTACGCATTCTACCAATCATACTAATTTCATCAGTAGTAGAGTTAGGCGGTGGCAAGTTTCTTGGATCTGAAGAGACATTTCTAGTTCTCTGAACCACAGTACTACAAGGTTCTCGTACAATATCAAACACAGAAACATTTTCATCCCATGATTGGATTTTAAGCACAGGACCAGAACTAATTTGATTTCCAGGATCGGTATTCATTTCATTCTCGGCCTGTTCATCCTTCAAAAGTGTACAATCCTGGCAAAACCAATCACCCTCAGGAACAGTGGCACCTAGACCGACACAGTAAGTATGAGCAGCAGAATCACAGAGATCGCATAAGAGTAGGAGACTTTCATCTGCCGGACTGTTGCACACGCTACATTTAACTTGGGAATATGGATCTGGAGGCCCTATTGTCGTATTTCCAAAATAATGATAGACCTGCACATCAATAAATCAGAAAACAATTAGTACCAGTCGGCACGCAGTACCCATTATGATTAAAAAATACAATGGTCTAAATTTTAAATTGTTCAGTAACTATCCAATTTACAGTCACAAACATGCCATTAGTAATAATGAACAGTCTATGCCCGAATCTATCTTGTGGGGACAGCAGTCTCTCCAAAATCTTGAGACAGTGGGTATGGTGAAACATTACATTGCATTCAAAAGATACAGTGTATTGATAGTTCAGAACCTCGAAGTGAACAGGCTCATGTACTGCGTTGAGAGAGACTTATGAAGGTGAAAAATAGAATTATTTAATAATCAAAACTTTGGATACTGGAATATGTGAATGGACTTGGCGGCAGAACTATCAGTAATTATCATATATAAATTTATCACAACAATTAGAAAGACAAGGTTCCGAAGTCTATCACTTAGATAACACATGCTTACTGGCTTGCAACTCGCTTTAGAGAGTCTATCTATAGAATGTTTTGTCAAGAAGTCATTTCAAGTTATTAACTTCAACTCCTCAGCCTTAATGTTTAACTTAAAATGAGAAAGATTATACTCCTAGATCAGCAGTCAGTACTTCGTAAATTGAATGCAGACAAGAATATGTGGGTTGAAGCTGGGATACAACATTGGGGTATATGATCGTCATCCAAATATTCATAATATATATGACTTCAACACTCTACTAAATACTAGAGCTCTTAATCATCAGTGCTGTTATAAATTATGATCAACAAAATCATTTGAAGCACAACCAACCCAAGACCAATTGATTGAGGAAAGAGGAAAGATCTACGCACAAGCAACAAGTTCAAATGAACGAATCTCGAGGAAATTCCAAAATTCAAATGAAATTGTGGGTTTAAGAAGATCCTCAAAAATGAGAAGGTCAACAATTTCTAGTGATTACGTTGTATGTCTCCAAGTCTCTGATCTTGACATTGGCTATAAAGATGATCCGTGTTCTTTTTCTGAAGTCATCAGGGGTGAAAATTCCACATTTTGGTATGATGCCATGAAAGAAAAGATGGAATCTATGGCTAAGAATCAAGTCTAGGATCTTGTTAAATTACCGAAAGGGATTGCAAATATAGGTTGCAAATGGGTCCAAAAAACCAAAAGGTATGCCTCTCGTAACATAGAAGGATATAAAGTAGACTTGTACCTGAAGGTTTCAATCAAAAGGAAATTATTGTGAAATGTTCCCTCTAGTTTGTAAGGAAGCTCATTTAGTATAATCGTTGCTCTGTGTAGCTCATTTTAATTTAAAGCCACATCAAACAGACATCGAAGCAACATTTCTCAATGGTGATTTAGAAGAGGAGGTACATGAAACAACTTTAAGGTTTCTTCAGAGAAAAAGATGAGCGCTCAGTTTGCAAGCTTGGGAGATCTATATATGAACAACTAAAGTAGGCCTCCCTGTCAATGGTATATGAAATTTCACATCATTGTTACCTTGGTTTTATTGTGAACGTTGATGATGAATGCATATACCTTTGGTTAATGGGAGTAAGCACATCATTTTAGTTCTATATGTGGCTAATAATTTGCTCGCAAGCAGTAATTTTTGACTTCTACATGAAACCGAAAATCTCTCTCAAAACTTTGATACGAAAGATTTTAAGTTAAGCCTCTTATGTAATTGGTATCGAAGTTCACAGACATAGATCCCAACAAATACTTAAACTATCTCAAAGGGCCTATACTGAAAAAGTTTTAAAGAGATTCAAAATGAGGAAATGTGCACATACTCTAGAACTGATTGTTAAAGGTGACAAATTCTGTCAAAATGAATGTCTACTAACTGCATTGGAACGAGAGCATATAAAAAATTTCCATTTGCATTTGTATTAGGCAGCCTAAAGTATGTACCGGTTGTACAAGTCTTAATAGTTCTGCAGCAATTCTGGTATAGAACACTGGAAGGCGGGTAAGAATCTTACGCAATATCTTCAAGGAACCAATGACTGCATATTGACATACAAGTACACCAATCATCTAGAAGTGATGGTTTTGCATATTTAGATTTTGCTAGTTGTGTAACACACAAAAGTCCACTTCATGATAGGTTATCCTTCTGATTGGATGAGCAATATTGGGAAAATAAAAAGCATGCTACCATTGCCTTGTGTACAAGACGTAGAATCCATTGCATGCTTTGAAGTAACTACATAGGCATTATGGTTATTGAATTTTGCAGTGGGACTCAAGATTGTGGATTCCGTGGCGAGGCACATAAAGATATATTGTGACAATTTGGCTGCATTTTTTTTCTGCAAGAACAATAAGAGTGGAAACCGAAGAAGAATAAGGGTGGAAACCGAAGTAAGTATATTGACATAAAGTATCTTGTTTAAGAAAATGTGAAAATCATGGTGTCAATATTGAACACATGGGTATTGATCTATTGATTGCGGATCCCATGACTAAAAGATTGCCAAGAAAACAATAAAGAGATCATGCAGGGCATATGGGTATTGTTCGCTCATTTTCAACTTGTAACAAAATCATCATTGATTGGATATTATAGATTTTAATGGAGAATAAAATTATGGTTGTGCACAGAAACAATAATATCCATTGAGATATCTAATAAAGAAAAATATTAGTTCTAATATATAAAGTTCCTTATAGAAGTTGTTCATAAAGATCACTGACTCGTAAAGTACTCACTTAATGATTGTCATAGTAACACACGAAAGGAAACACTTTTAATAAGTGTATAACCACCATGATTCATGTATTGAAATTCTTTATTTGAGTGGGAGTCTTTCTACTAGAAGTTGTTGTTAATTATATAAATATATTGTTACCCATTTGGTATAGTACGACATGTGGACCAAGTTAGAGAATGTAAAATAATTCATGTGACCAACATGTCATAGATGATAGATAACACATAAATTTTGCTTACTTTAGAGTGATAATATAGCAACATATCTCTATTGAATTCAAGTAGATAATAATAAAGAAATAAAATTATAACCATTATTTAGATTTAGACTATGTTTGGCAGCTTAAATTATAATTTAAGTTGGTCAAACTGGTCAAACGTATTTTTTATCCTCACATTTTATAAGACCTACTTATTAACCACACATTCCAAATAACCCAAAACTTATCAACACCACTACCAAACATCTCATTAATCAAATCTATACTTTTTCGATGGTCTTTGATGGAGGAGGTTTAGTAAAACTAGAGTTCTTAAGAAGATCCTGACTTAGCCCCACAACAGCCTGTGTATCACCTTCTATTTTTCATAGAAACTAGAGAGAGCGTGAGCTAGAAGACTTCAATTATATACCATATTATATTTCTATTTTGTAGATATTGCAATGAAGATTCATGAACAACAACGGTTGGAGGTAACCTTTAATTTTGCTTGCTTGTACAATTTAACGATGAGGCAGAAATTGAGAACTTATATAAGACTAGGTTAAGGACCCTCTTAAGAATTCTATTCCGAATTAACTAAATCCCATCACTAAAATAGAAATAAGATTAAATTGAATGATGGTGATAATGTTATCTCTTTTTTATTATCCAATCCTGATAGAATCACTTTAATCGTAAAACATATTTTAGATGTAGTTAATAACAAATGATATATAACATATGGACCACATAAAATTTTACACTCATCCACTTGGAACAATATCTTTAAATGACTATCAACACCTTCTACTAATGGAAAAACTCCGCTGAAAGTCAACATCCTAATACACAAATCATGACGAGAATAATCTTATTAAAAGTATTTCCATATGCACAATCTCTAAGTACGTACCTTCTTAGCCAATCATCTTTATGAAAGACTACTTATAAACTATCAGCTACAACTTTATACATCGAAACATATATTATTCGTTATTAAATATCATAATAGATATTATTCTTTATCTACACAATTATAACTTTATTCTCCAAGAAAACAAAAATGTCTAGACAAATACATAATTCATACGAACTAAGAGCTTGTTCGGTAACCATTTTTTTCCAAAAATACCCATTTGTTTGCCTACTATTTTTGACTTTTCAAACTTTTTACACTACAAAGAAATTTAAAAAATCAATAAAGTAACCAAAAAAACCCATTTTTTTTAAAAAAAAAAATACACCGAACAAGCCCTAAATTAAAAATGAGCTAACAACATCCGTATGCATAATTCCTTTATTGTTGACACACCTTAGCCATGAGATCTGCAATCAATAGCGCATCAATGTATTCGTATTTTTCGTATTTTCTCAAACAAGATACTTTATGTCAAAACGCAAGCCTAAAATGCCATTTACGAGGCTTATGCCTCATGGCGACTAAGGTGTGCGCCCATTTGTCTTGCATTTTCTAGGTAATTTTATTATTAAATTTAGCTTTTAGTATTTTTTTATTACTTGAGAATATTTTGCTGCTCGTTGTTTTCTATTTTCTTCCTTTACACAAAAGGGAGAGGAGAAGGAGAACACACCAATGCAAGCGAAGATTATGACAAAAAATGAGAAGAACACATCCTAATAGTATTGATGTTATAGGAGACTTGTGGGTTGTTTTTACTTTTTACTCTTATTATTATATTATAATTTTGTCAAGCGATTACTAATTCTGAGAACTTACTATTTAATTGATCTATTTTATGTTTACTTGCAAGTTAGCCTTATAATTTTGCTAATTTGTTTTTTTATAGATTTTTTAAGATGGTTTATGTTGCATTATGAGCATATTTTCGTAATTATATATTCTTTTAAGTTATTTTATTAGTTTGTTTTAGGGCTTACATCTTGCCTCACAAAGGTAAAATGTTTTAGCGTCCGATTTAGCTATATTAAACACTAAATCTTGGAAAGAAAACCGAAACCAAATAAATTTTTATGGCTCTCTTATTGAATCAATAGTCTTGAGACCCTCAATTGCCTTTAGTACTGCATAACATGCCTAGTGTAAATATATATATGACAAACTTTCATATGCTCTGTTACAATGCATAAATAAATAAAAATAAGTTGAAGTTGTCCCATTAAATAATAGGTGTTGGGATACGTGGACAATGCTTCATTCTATGTATCTCTTATAACCTTTTGAATGTAGCTCATTTGAGAAGTTCAAATATTATTTAAAGAAATATAAAGATCTACGCAAATTGACATAAGAAGTTTCACCTAAATCCTTCATATCAAAGTTTTGAGAAAAAAATTGCTTTGTTTCATGAAATATAACCAATTCATTGCTTAGCAAATATCATCCACATATAGAACTAAAAGATGAATTTACTTGACCTTAAGGTATATGAATTGATGCTCTTGATAGAACCAAATGAGAAAACACCGTTGTAAAATTTCATATACCGTGATGGGGAGCAAGTTTAGGAGATCTCTATAGATCTCCTAAACTTGCAAACTGAGAGATCATCTTTATCTATGAGAGAACTTTCAAGCTATTTCATGTATACATCCTATTCTAAATCACCATTTAGATTGTTATTTTCATGTCTAATTGATAGAGCTTCAAGTTAAAAAAAATGAGCTACTAAAGCTATGATTATCCTATATGAAAAAGGTTCCATGATAATCAATGCCTTCCTTTTGAATGAAACATTTAGCCACATCCGCATTGTTTGAAAAGGCTATTTGAGGCTTACGCCTCGAATCCCGCCTCACATGAGGCGTTTATAAAACACCTCGAAGCTTACACCTTGAGCTATATTTGTGACGCTCACGTCTCAATTCACTAAAGCTTACGCCTCGACTTAGTGAGGCTTATGTCGGGGACTAAAGTGTTCGCTCGTTTGTCTAGCATTTTTCAGACATTTTGTTATTGGTTTACCTCATGTGACTTGTCTTCTAATCTGAATGCCTTTTACTTCTGCCCCCCTTTATTTATACCCCTTGGTCCCTGTATTACAAACGGATAGCAAAGAAAACACACTTCTTAATAAATTACAATTATTATACGACACTTGCAAATAAAACAAAAATTAAAAAACTGCTTCCCACAGTCTCAACTCCAATTCTGATCTGCCCTCTTGTTGCGCCTGGAATACACGAATCGAATCTGCAGCCTTGAACTGGGCATCCTATCAATAGATGAATATAAACCTTGTAGGGTCATAATAAAATGAGTTGAAGTATCTCTACCCATTCAGACAATCGGCGCAAGAGTCTACAAGTGTTAGCGTGCATGATCTCAAAAATTTCAGAACTCCTTTTGGCACCTTTAGAATTCGTGTTTTTGTAAATTTTGGTTTATCTAATTTGCAATCTCTTGACAAAGAGTTCCTCATACCATCTATTTAGAGTAGCTATAAACCACTTAAAACACATACGAACTTCACAAACCCATATGTAAGAGATTTACTCAATTTCAAGACCTAAGTGGTATCTAGTGCTCCAAGCATATCAAACAGCCTTGCGGTTCTCCCAGAACTATTTTGCATAAACTTAAATTAGCTAAATAGACTTTCAAACATCCCATAAAGAACTGAAACTCACTACAATAATTCTGTAACATGCACACGGTGTGGGAGGAGACTAGGAGAGGAAGGACTTAATTAGTTATAAAGCAATGACATTCTCAATTCGTCAAGTGCTTCACGCATATATAAACGTAACTGCCATTTGATACTTCAAAGAGCAAATTAAGTCTTCCAAAAATGAAATAATCCATCATATGGGACAAACTTGAAGTGCCAAAAACTGGATCAAAGGATGCAAGGATAAAATCAAGAAGCAACTTCTATGCATAACAAATGCGAATGGGCAAGAAACAAGGAAAAATCCAGCCAACCTGGTCACGAACAGGGACGGTAACAACACGTTCGGAGGGGAAGATGGGGGGCTTGGGAGGGCGTCGGATGGTGGAGAAGCGGCGCTTACAAAGTGGGCATTTGGACTCAACCTTGGCCCACTCCATGATGCAAACGAAGCAGAAGTAATGGGAGCAGCTGTCGATGTATCCTCTGCTAACGCCATCAGCACCTGATTCCGACAAGCAAATCCCGCAGCAATCAGTGGGTTCATATTCATTTTCTTCGATTTTGGATTTGCCCTTGGAAACGAACAAGGGTGGAGATTGATGAGGTGGGTAATCTAGGGTTGGAGTTAGGGTTTTCAGACGTTTATTTGGGGAATTCTTGGGAGATTGTTCGGACTCCGATCCCATCGCCATGACAAGTGAGAATTGCGGCTAGTAATCTTATTACAGCGTTCCAATGCACGCATCTATTTTTTTAGATCAACATATATAAATAGAATTAGTAGTATATCGTTTTTTTGCGATGGAATTCGACATATCCGATGAATAGATTTTGTAGATAATTGGTAGAGAAGATGATCGATTAATGAAGATGAATTTAGAAAATCATTAGATTTTGAAGATGATCGATTGGGGGGAGTTATTCAACTAAGAGAGATGGATTGAAGCGGTTAGTAAATTTTGAAGAAGATGATTTTGTGGGGGAGAGAAATTGGAGACGTAGTGATACACCAACGTTTAAGTACTTTTTTTCTATAATGGAAAAAATTCTATACGGTCGTGATAAAAAAATTCTCTCCAATAAGAATTCTATCTAATTCACGTGGCACACAAAAAAATAAACTATGTTTAAAATCTAAACATAGTGACTTAAAAAATTTAAATCCAACCCAACATTTTATTAAAAAAACTTGAACGAATGAAATAAAAATTAAAGATCTGTCAATTTAAAAAAAAAAAATCAATACTACATAAGCAGTAATATTAGTTTTAGACGAACCAATTGAAAATGAATATTTAATTTAACTTGAAAGTCTACCTCGTCGATATGGTAGGTAAAATAGACTTACGTGCCGGGTACATTGGAGATGCTCTTAAACTATTTATTTTTATCGGGAGTTTTGGACTACATATAACGATTTTTTAAAATATTGATTTTGGACGTTTAGGACGAAAACGGTTTTGGGTGGTTTTTAGTAACAGTTTTTGAAATGGATCAATCTATACTATGGAGTTTATTGTCCAGCGGTTCTAAATTTTTTTAGGGTAATTTACAATTTTAGTCTCCAACCTTTCAAATCTGTTACTAATCTACCATCAACTAATTTTTATAGCATTAGACATCCCCAACCTTTGTAGTTTGTTGCAAATCATGTCCTCATTCATATATTTTGACGGATTTGTAATCCTCTTTAAATAAACAAAAATAGAAAAAAGCTCAAAACAACAAAAAATAAAAGAAAATTGTGAATAAAGTCATATAACTTTTAAAAAGCACAAAATAACTTAATCTTCCCAAAAAACCTAACCCACCCTATGGCAAATCACCACTATGCAATATGTTTTCAAATCAATCAATGTCATGAAGAAATAGTGAGGAGAGGAACATCATTCCAAGCCAATGAGAGAAATCCAAAAGGTGAAGAATCAACCAACTTGTACAATGTGCTATAATTGGAATTTCATAAAAGTATCTTAGCTTCACTCATTACATAATGACTTAGCTTTAATGGCTGAAAACCAGCACTTTCAATTAAGAATCTCCAGCTTTCTTTATCCTCCATACATTCTTGTCTGCTTCTCGATTTTTCTGAGCCCACCACACGGGCAATTCTCCGGTCCAATAATAGTCTTTCTACCTGCAGCCTCTCCGCGACAAATCCCTGGTCATGTTCAGGTCAAGTGATTCAAAAACCGTCGTATAGTATTTGAGGGCATTATTGAAACAATGCAGAAACCCGACCCGATTTATACTTACCCAGTGTAACTACATTCGAATTCAATGATTTTTCAAGCTTCAAAGCTGCTTCAACACATTCATTACTCTCATCAAGTAGACTGTATAACTAAAGCATGAAATTCACAGCAAGTACCTCATCTGGATTGATTTGGACACTTGACCCGTTAAGTTCTTGCACTGGGATCAAAATCGGTTCAAACTCAAATTCAGATCCAGCAGCTTGGCAAAGTCACGCAATCGATTCCCAGTAGCTAAAAGCGCCACTGCCAGAGAATTTCCCAGAGCCGGTGCCGGAATACCCTCTCCTTACTATTTCCATCTCATGGATAATGGTGATTTGGCCATGAGGTGATATATGTTTTTGGAGAAGATGAAGTTATTTTGTACTTTTGAAAAGTTATGAGACTTTATTTACAATTTTTTAATTTTTTGTTGTTTTTAACTTTTTCTATTTTTGTTTATTTAAAGAAGAGGAAAAATCTGTCAAAACTTGTCAATGAGGACGTAATTTGCAACAAAATGCAAAGGTTGGGGATGTATAATGCTATAAAAATTAGTTGTGGATAGATTATTAACAAATTTGAAAGACTGGGACCAAAATTACAATTTATCCATTTTTTAAAAGAATCAAATTACATATGTATCCATATATTAAAAAAATTAATTTTAAAAATTTATATATCCACCTATGATTAAAAATATAAAATTAAATTTATGTTCTTGCATATAATTGTTTCTTTTGTATATATTTTTTTATTTTTACAATTAGAAAGTTTAGGGTAGTTTTAAAAATAATTATTTGAAAGAGGGTAAAACTGGGAGAATGTTTGAAGAACGGCAAGAAACCACCGATTTGGAGGGTTTGGAGATACGCTCCAAATTACACTACACTGATTTTGTTTTGGGCGATTTTTTAACAAGCTATCCAAACCCTTCATAAATGGTACAACCTAAAATCGGTCAAAACTAGTGAAAAAAAATTAACAAGTAGGCCCTTAGGAATTTTGGCGCAAATGGTCCCTAACGTATGGTCCTAGTGTATTTTTAGACCCTAACCTTTCATTTTTTACTAGAACATCCCTAACCTATGCGTTTAGGTACGAAATTAGTCCCTATGGACGAATTTCGTCCAAATTCTTTGTTAGTTGGGCATGCACACCTAGGGGACGAGCCTGAGCTATAGGCCAAACTAAAAAAAAGGGGGTCGAGACACGAGTCGGCTCATCTAGGCTCGTGGCCCCAATGATCACATTTTTTTGATCGTTGCTGGGCTGCTACACTTTAGAAAAGAAAAAAAAACTAGTTTTTTGATCCCTATAAATACCTATCATCTAAACTCATTTTCTTCACACATCAATCTATCAATCTATTATATACTCAAATTCAACAACAATTCTCAAATCTCAAATCTCACCATCTCAATATTAGTTTATTTATTAATTATTGTCCAATCTCACTATTAGTTTATTTATTTCTATATTTCAAATTTTCTACTACCTTTTCTACTATTCTCTTTATAATTTATTCGAAATAACTTACAATCAAAGTAATGATGATTTCGGTGGTCTTAATGACATTCCAATATTTGGCGATATTAGTGATGATTGTGGGAGCACCAATCCAATTGATTTGGATGACATTCAAGAAGATGTCGACACACAAAAAAATACAACAACTGGTTCTAGCACTAAATGAAGAGCCAAAAAACAAAAGGCTAGGTGCTTGGAGCATTTTGATTTTGTGCCCACTAATATACTAATAGACGGGCTCTCTGAGTACAAAGCAACATGTAAATATTATAAAGAAAAATTAGCATGGTAAAATGAGATAGATACGACTCATCTAAACAGACACTTCAAAAAGTATATGCTGTAACACGGAGGTTGGAATCAAATCAAGTGCAACTCCAGTTTGGATTTTCCAGAGCCGGCTCTAGTTCTACTCCCAATTCAAACAATTGGGTATATTCACAAGAAAGAATGCGCCTTGAAGGCATGATGCATTTGGTGGCAAGTGCCGAGTTTCCACTTAACTTGGTAGAAAGTCCTCATTTAAAGTATCTCCAACCAAAGTACCAACGTTTTGCTAGAAATATTCTTCGGTCATACACTATTGTTTTATTTAATAAAAAAGAAGAAGCTATTATACGTGATATTAATAATTATAGCGGTGCTTTATCTTTTACTTTGGACTTATGGTCCGTTAATAACCACAAGGAATATATGGCTGCCACTGCACACTATATTGATAAACATTAGATCATGCATAAAAAATAATATCATTTAGAATAATTGACTATCCTCATAATAGAGTTGATATTTTTCATATTTTAATGGGTATTTTACGTGAATTTAAATGCAAAATGAAGATCCGCAGTTTCACTTTTGGCAATGCTAGCCTCAACAATATTGTAATTGAAAAATCAAGTCAGCATGTACAACTAGAGGTTGCAATAGGCCGAGTTGAGCCAGCTCGGCTCGTCCCGTCCCAAAAAATGGGGATCGGTTTGATCCACGAGTTCGTGGGCCGAACGAGCTAGGCTCGTTTTTTTTACTATTGTTTATGAGAATTTGGAAATAAAAAATAAATAAAGTGTGAGAAATATTTTCTGTTAAAAATTAAAGTGGTGAGGCCGTAATATAATTAATAGCGTATCTAATTTTTTGTAATTGTAATTCTATGAATTTTAATCTATCTTTCATAATTAAATTAAAAACATGATATACAAAACAAATGTGAAATAAAATATCATCAAATTTAGGATCGAAAATGTTGAATTAATTTTTTAATTACTATATTGTTGTGACCTGCATTATCAAAAGTTAAACTACAAATTTTCATTTCACAATTAAATTCACATAACACACCCAATAAAATATGAAAAGTATTAACTACATTATGAGAAGTCAATTTGTCTAAAAGCTATTACTTTTTATGCATTATCCAATTATTATCAATGTAGTGTGCAGTTGCAACCATATATCTTTTTTGGTTATTACCGGTCCATAAGTCTGAAGTGAAAGATAAAACATCGTTATAATTATTAATATCAGTTATAATAGCTTCTTTCTTATTATTAAATAAAACAATAGTATCTTTACGAAGAGTATTTGAAGCAAAGTTTGTGAAATGAGGATTTTCTACCAAGCTCAGTGGAAATTCAGCATTTGCCATCAATTGCGGCAGTCCTTCATGGCGCATGTTCTCTTTTGAATATACTCAATTGTTTAGATTGAGAGTATTACTTGAGCCGGCTCTGGGAGATCCAAACTGGAGTTGTGCCTGATTTGATTCCAACCCTCCGTATTTGAACAAACACTTTTTGAAGTGTATGTTTAGATGGGTCATGCCTATCATCTTTTGCCACGCTAACATCTCTTTACAGTATTTACACTGTACTTTGTGCTCAAGGACTCTGTCTATTAGTTTACCAGTGGACACAAACTCAAAATGCTGCCAGCACCCAATCTTTTATTTTGTGATATTTTGTTTAGTGCTAGAACCGGTTGTTGTATTTATATGTGTGTCGACATCTTCTTGAATGTCATCCAAATCAATCGGATCAGTGCTATCTTCAAACTTATCAACAGTATCGCGAGTAATTAAAATGTCGTTAAGACCAATGAAATCATCATCACTTCGATTGAAAGCCATTTGGAACAAAATAATAAAGAAAAGAGTAGAAGATGTAGTAGAAATGTAGAAAAGTAGTAGAAGAAGTAGAAAATTAAAACTTAAAAGATGATGAGATTTGAGATAAATAATTATAAACTAATACTGAGAGATAATGAAATTTGAGAATTATTGTTGAATTGAGTATATAATAGATTGAGAGATTGAAGTGTAAAAAAATGAGTTTAAAATAGGGTATTTATAGGAGAAAAAATCTGAATTTAAAAAAAAGTAAAAAAATAAAAGCGACGTGCAATAGTCACTTAAAAAAGTGACCGTTGGACACGAGCCACGAGCTGAGCAAAATTAGACATGTAACACGTGTTATGTGCGTAGCACAGCGTGTTACAAGTGTAACATATTGTGTTATGTGTGTAGCACATGTAACATATTGTGTTGTACCATCTTTACCACCTCAATCACCTTCACCATCACCATCCCATCATCGCCGACGACCTCTTCCGCCAACACACCTAGCCCAAACCCATCTTACAACCATCAACACATCTCACCAACAACACAAACTACCACAAAACCCACATTCAAAACCATAACAAACCACCACAAAAATCACCATCACCAGCACTCACTGCCATCTCCTATCTTTCCACCACCACCACCACCACCACCACCACCACCACCACCACTATCGCCACCGCCACCACTACCACCACCAACATAAAAGCAATCATCATGAACAAGAAACCCATTAAAAGAAGTCACCAAATATGGATAAGAAATTGAAAACATGATCTAAAATTTCAGATTTGATAAAAAAACTGGGGTACAACGTGCTGAGGACGGTGATGAGCAAAACTGATGGTGGCATGAATAGATGGCTCAATTTTTCAAGCCAATTGGGATAGATTACCGATGTGGCGATGGCAGTTCAATAACAGCAATGGTGGCTACAACTATGGTATAAGTCAAGTTGGGTGAAGAAATTTGGATTTGGGTTGGGTTAATGTGTTGGTTTAGTTAGATGTTGTGGATAGAGAAATTTCAGTATTTTTGAAAAATAAAAACCTAATTAGTAAAATTGAAAATTGATAAATAAGTTTAGTAGCTGGTGTAATTTTCTCTAACTTGAATTGTTCAATATGACTGGGCTTGCTATCTCGTATAATCTTTTGACTTTTATATAGACCAGACCCAATTATAAGCTAGCACAAAATATTTGAATTTCGAGATTGCAACAGGATGAGATTAGGACTAGGGTCGGGAGACCCTCCCCGTTCCATCAGGCGAAGATTAAAATATTTTCATTTCTCGCTATGTATACTTATTTGTTTTTTAATGTTATTTTTTAAAATACGATTTAAAATTTAGAGAGAGGTTTGGGAGAAATTTTTGTGAAAATAGGGATTAAGTGTCGAGGGTTTAATAACTCCAGACTCGGTGGTGCGTGCGCACTAAGAGAGCAAAATGCTCCCCAACTGTTGCCTCCGTCCCTTTTACGTGACTTCCCGTGTTATGCCCAAAAGTTTCCATTATATACTTTGTCCGACCACCTCCAAACATAATAAATCTATTTATGTTAATGAATATAGTGAATAAAATCAAAATTTTGGCCAACTATTCAGCTATTTCCAAGTGCAAAATTCAACGATTTTCAACCTTAAAACCAGAGCTAAACCCAACATTAAATTTCAATCCTCTGAAGGTATTGAGTGCTATAAATGAGTCAAATGGGCATGTCGGGACAATGATTCATGCAGTCTAGTTAGTGACTAAAAAATGACCTAAAAAATGTAAAACGCAACTGAAGCTAAATATGCAAATGTAGAACAAACAACATAAACAACTTTAAAACAAAATTCAGACACCTCACGGGTTAAAGGCAACCATTCCTATTAAAGCCAATGTGCCACCTATACTATTCTCTCAAACATTGCAGAAACAAAAGTTGGATAAGTGATTCACAAAATTCTTGGAAGTCTTTAAAAAGTTACAAAATAAGTGCTTTTTGTACACTCATTCGGACTTTAAAACTAAGTTTTTGTTCTATTAGTTAGGTGATTTTCTACTTCATTTAGTTTAATTTCCTTTGTTTTTAGTATTGGATCTGTTTATAAGCAATTGGAGAAGAAATGATAGAAATAGCAACAATTTGGCAAATGTCTAGAAAGTATATGGACTCAATTTCACTTAATTGGAACTTAAATGATCATATTGGAGGCTATTGTAAGAATTGAAGACTAAAGTGACCAAAATCCAAAATCAGAGGGCGACACACGCAGAAAATCTTTTTCTCTGGGTGATCGCCCAAGCTCTAAGCTGGGAGACTGCCCAGCTTAAGAAATTAGATGCAGAACATTTTTCTTTAGGCCGGGCTATCGCATAGTGCAATTTTCTGCCAGCAAATGTTTTTGCCTTTATGAGTTTTACTCTAACTAGGAAACCTTTTTTGTCACGATTTTTTCAACTTTTTGGAATTTTTTAGGATACTTAGAGATGGCTATAAATAAAAGAGAATAACTCTAATTTAGGGTTGACAATTTTGGGGGATTTGAAAAGAAGATACAAGAGGCGAAGGATTGAAAACTCATTTGGGCAATATCAAACGAAGAACAAAGATCACTTATTGAAATTTCTCGGATATCCGAGTGATGGAATTATCTATTCTTTTGATTTTCTTCCTCTTAGTATGCTAAGTTAGATTATTTTGAGTTAGGATTACGATGAACTTGTACCATAATTATCTAATTATTTGAACCTAATCTTTGATAATCAAACACGTTTTTAATTTTGAAAAATTGATATTGATTTCTTTTCATCTACAATTATATGCACAATAATTGTATGATTTTTATGGCTTGTTTTACTAGATTAAAAATAAGTTAAACATAATATCAATTGTCATAGATAGAACTAGGCACGAGTCGAGTTGGGTCGGGTTCGGGCCCAAGTCGGCTTGGAAATTTTCCAACCCAAGCCGTCCCGATTGTCGGGTTTTTTTATTTAAACATTTGTCATTCTACATTTCATTTTGATCCAAATCCAATTTCCAACAATAAGTGGGCCAATTTTCAACAAACTTGAACCTGATAGTTTAAAGGCAACAATACACAATTACAATTTACACATACTAAGAGAAAATACACATTTCACAATAAACGAATGAATTTCAATATATTTAACCCTGTTCCACATAGCAACAAGCCAAGTAGCAAACAATTAAACAAGCCCACAGGGCCACAACATAATATTAATTTCGAATTACCTGATTCATATACTAAAACACCACCACATAATTGCATCCATAAATCTAAATAAAGCACTAATCAAGCAACCAAAGTAAAATATTACAGTTATCCAACATGCAATATGAATCAATAAAAGTAAAAATATTACAGTTATATAGAACAAGAAATATTAAGTTAACAATTTCGAGAATTACAACATTCTTCTCTTCAACGCAACAGCAATATCCCAATGGTAATTCTCTTTCAAAAAATAGAGATATTGTTCCAACCTACATTGGGAACAAATAACACACTAAATTAAGAAGTCATACGTTATTTAAATAGAGATTGAAAATGTAATAACTTTATAATATAAAACAGTAAAGGCATGAGGAAATATTACTTACCTAAAGCACTCAACACATACATGAATCACTTCTTGTTGCTGGACTCTTTATTCTTCGTGATTGACTCTGAAAGTTCTATAAAATTGAATAACATAAGTGAATAAAAAAATGACGACTCTTTATAGCATTTTTTGTGTTTTAGATTTCAGTAAATTGATTTTAGAATTCCACCCCTTCTACGACCGTAAACTAGCTTGGCTTTCAAAATGATGACTCAAGTAAACTAGAAACGAGATACTTATCAGTTATCATTTATCAACACATACAAATGGATTATGAAAAAAAAACATATCACCACAAAAAAAAAACACATTATAAACAAAAAAAAAAGAATAAAACAAAAAAAAAACTTATTTTAACAACACAAAAACGGATTATGAAAAAAAAAAACATATCACCTCAAATACAAAAAAAAATGGTTTATAAAAAAAACATATTAAAACAAAAAAAAAACCGATTTAACAACAAAAAAATGGATTATGAAAAAAAAAAAACAGAGATTACCACAAAAAAATGGCTTCACAATAAAGCAAAAAACATTTCATAAACAATTTTACAATATCAAGTATTATCTAACGTGGGTCTATTATGCTATTTCTCGCTTGAGTTGGCGTTAATGGGGCTTGGCTGGTGGATTTTCGAGAGAATAGAGGAGAGTTCGAAGAAATTAGGGTAAGATTCATCGAAGAGGCGCGCGAGTAGCTAAGAAATGTGGGGCTGAGTGCTGAGTAGTGAGAAATGTGGAATAGGTTATTAGGTTTTGCTGTTTTGACTTTTGATTTGGGTTGGTATAATGGCAATTGGTAATTGAAATGGGTTTTGGGCCATGGGTTGGGTTTGGGTTGGTTATTCCTTAGCTGCGTTTCTGGTTTGTGGTTTGTCTTTTTTTTTTGGGATAAAATGTCAGAAATTGGAAATGAAAAAAAATTAGCCAGGTCAGTTTCAGGTTTGACCAGTTTGGGTCCCTAAAATCGACCCAACCCGACCCGACAAGAAAGTTTACATTTTTGAATCCGAACCGACCCGTTTTTCGTGCTAAAACCCTACCTAAACCGACCCGAGTCGGTTTAGGTCGGTGGATGGGGTGGGGATTTTTTGCCTACGCCTAATTGTAGAGTTCGATAGAGGATAGATTTATACCGTTATGCTTTACGTGATCTTTAAGTATTCACAAATTTTAATGCATTCTTGTATGTGCGCATCCGTCATAGAGATATAGTCGGGTCACATATAGGGATATTTTAAATTCTACTCAGGAGATATTGTTAAGAATATTGATCTTCATTATTAAATCGTGTTATCAAATTCAACGGTTCGAATTAAAGAGAATTGATATAAGTGGATTCGGGATTCTAGTACGCTTTTCTTTATTAAATTTATAAAATATTCACATTCGTCTCAACTTTGCATTAATTTTAGTTAATTTAGGTCTTGCATTCTGTAGTTAGTTAAGTAGTTTGATAATTAAATCTTAGAAAATCCATTAAATTTTATAGTTTCGGTTAAGGTTAAAGTAATTTGAAATTAGACTAACACAATTTCTATGGGTACGACATTCGGACTCAAATCCATTATATTACTTGTGCGATCCGTACAATTGTAGACTAAATATCTGTAACATTACACATCAACATCCATTTCGCAGAGGCCATAGCATAAATTCCCAGATATGCAAAATTTATGAAATAGATCGTGTCAAATAAAAGAAAGATGGAAGAGCATGAAACATTGATGTTGACTAAGGAATATAATACAATTTTACAAAATAAGATGACTCCAAAACTTAAGAACCCAAAGAGTTTTACTATTCATTGCACAATAGGAAATAATTATTTTGAAGATGCATTATGTGATCTTGGCGCTAACATTAATTGAATGCTCTTTTCTATCTACATAAAGCTTGGTTTGGGATAGGCAAAGATAGTATTGTTACAACTTGCAGTTCAGTCCATTAAATACCCTCGGGGAATAATTGAAGATATGTTAGTGAAAGTGGACAAATTCATTTTCTCAGCTAGCTTTATCATCCTAAAAATGAAGGAAGACAATAATGTATCACTTATTCTAGGATGCCCATTTCTAGCTACTGGTCGAGCTCTTATTGATGTGTGTAGGAGGCTCAGCTTATTTTGAGGTTAAATGAGAAACATGTCATGATCAACGTGCTTAAAGAAATCAAATATCCGACCAAGTTCGATTGTTGTTTCCAAATTGACGTGATAGATAGGATTGTGGCATATACATTCACTCATGGGCACCCTCAAAAACCACTTGAGACATGCATTGTCCATTCTATTACACACACTGACTCAAAAGAGATAGAAACTCGTGCTCGATATTTGGAAGCATATCAATCCTACAAGAGGAAACTACAATTTATACAACTTGGCAAATGCTCTACAAAACGAATGTTATCTATTTTTCAACCTCCAACTCTTGAGTTCAAATAATTGCCAACTCATCTACGATATGCCTACTTCGGGGAGAAATATACACTATCAGTAATTATCGCCAGCTCTGTTAATGAATGGAGGAAAACAAACTGTTACGGTTGCTTAGGGACCATAAAACTGCTATTGGATGATCTATTTAACATACTAATGGAAAATAAATAGGCACTCAAAACAAGTACATGTTCAAGCATAAGGCTTGGATTTTTCTTTATCTAGCAGAAAAATGTAGTTTATGCACATGATTACAAGACCTCAGAAGAACACTAGAGTTGATTGAATCCGAAGATACATGAAGTGGTGCGAGCAAATGTGTTAAATCTATTAGATACTGATATCATATATCCTATCTCAGTCAGTGCAGTTCAGGTATATCGAAGAAGAGAGAAATCATAGGTGTACCCAATGAATATATGAACTTATTCCAACTAGGACAATTATAAGGTGACAAGTTCGCATTGATTATAGTAAACAGAACAACGCTACTAAGAAAGATCATTTTCCTCTCTCTTTCATCGATAAGATGTTGGAAAGGCTCACCGGTCACTCTCACTACTATTTTCTTGATGGTTATTCTAGGTATGACCAAATTCTCATAGCTCCGAAGGATCAAGAAAAGACTATATTCATTGCCCTTATGGTACATTTGCTTACATGAGGATGCCTTTTGGATTGTACAACGCTTCTACTACATTTCAGCATTGCATGATGTCGATCTTTTCAAACATGGTAGAAAATTACATAAAGTGTTAATGGGTGATTTTTTGATTTTCAGATCATTATTTGATGAATGCTTAAATTAGTTGTCTATGGTTCTGCAGCAATGTAAAGAAACTAATTTTATATTTAACTGAGAAAAATGTCACTTCATGATTCAAGATGGAATTGAGTTAGGACATCAGATTTTACCTAGGGATATTGAAGTGGAGAGAGCAAAAAATCAGATGATTGAAAAACTATCTCCGCCAACATCAGTTAGAGGCATTCAAAGTTTCTTAAGGTATGTAGGCTTCTACCACCGCTTCATCAATGATTTTTCTAAAATCACAAAACCTTTGTGTAACCTACTTGAGAAGGACGTGCCATTCTACTTTTCTGATGAGTGTCTGATAGCTTTCAACACTCTAAAGGAAAAGCCGGCGTCGGCACCAATTTTGGTTGCACTTGATTGAAATATACATTTTGAGCTGGTGTGTGATGCGTGCAATTACGTAGTTGTAACAGTGTTAGGCCAACGCAAAGACTAAGTGACATATATAATTCACTATGTCAATCGAACTCTTGTTGATACACAACTTAAATATGCTACAACTGAAAAAAAGCTCCTAGATAATATGTTTGCATTTGACAAATTTCGATCATATCTCATTGGATCAAAGGTAATAGTCTACACTAATCATGCGACACTGAAATATTTGCTTGCTAAGAAGGATGCAAATAAAACTAAGACTTATTCAGTGGGTATTGAGTAGGTATTTCTATTATAAGATTTTGATCTAGAAATCATGGATAAGAAATGGTGTGAAAATCTTGTAGCTGAACACTTGTCTCGGATTAAATTACCATAGTATGATTAGCTTGATGGAATCAATGAAGTATTTCCAGATGAGAAGCTACTTGACGTAGCCACGGCCCCGTGGTAAGCAGACTTTGTAAACTATTTAGCCAGTTCCATCATTTTGCTTGAGTATACAAGTAACTAGAATAAGAAGTTCTTTAGTGACATTAAGCATTATTTCTGGGAGGATCACATTCTCTACAAACGAGGACCGGATCAGATCATTCGATGTTGAGTACCAAAAGAGGAAGTGAGTCAGATTCTAGAGCATTGTCATTCATCTGATTATGCAGGACATTTCGGTACGTATAACTCCACAGCTAAAATTCTACAATCACGGTTCTACTGGCCGACCTAGGGATGGCAAAATACCATAACTTGTCCTACTTCGAATGGAGTGGAGACTGAGATCATGATCCCCACCCTAAATTCTCCAAACTTGCCTTGAATCTTTTTGTTTTATTTTATTTTTATGTTTTAAAATTTAAATCATATTTTAAAAAATAAAAATTAATTAATTAATTAAATGGAAAGGTAAATTGGCGTCCCGTATCCTAAAAATCTTCGATGGGACGAAGATGGTAATGGCCGACCCGCTCCGTTGCCATCCCTAAGCCTACCTTATTTTGGAATGTCTATACCTTCGTTAAGAAGTGTGATCGATGCCCACGAATAGGAACATCTTTCAAAGCAACAAAATGCCCTTAAATAGCATTTTGGAAGAGAAAATATTGATGTTTGGGGTATGAAATCATTGGACCATTCATGCCTTCATTTTGAAATCAATACATTTTGGTAGCAGTTGACTGTGTGTCTAAATGGGTGGAAAAAGTAGTGTTGCCAACAAATGATACTCGGGTAGTGGTACAATTCTTGGAAAAAAAATAATTCTCACACGATATGGGATTTTCTGAGCCATTATTAGTGATGGGAGAAAACATTTCCTTAATCGCCAATTTGAATCTCTGTTGAGTATTTTCTAAGTATGGTGTTTGACATTGCACCTCGACTCCCTATCATCCTCAAACTAGTGGGCATGTGAAAATCTCCAACCGAGAGTTGAAACAAATGTTTGAACTTACGGTGAATGTCTCATGCAAAAATTGGTCCAAAAAATTAGACGACTCATTATGGACATATCGCACAATGTTCAAGACACCTATTGGCATGTTCCCATATATGATGGTATTTGAGAAAGCGTGCCATTTACGAGTTGAATTGGAACATCGAGCATATTTGTCTAGTCAGAATTTGAATTTTGGCATTAAAGCAGTTGGTGAGAAAAAAATCTTGAAACTCAACGAAATTGATGAATTCAGTATGAAAGTCTATTGAGAATGCCTTTATACAAAAAGAAGACAAATAAATGGCATGACCAATACATTCAAAAGAGGAAGTTTGAAGTCGAAAAACAAGTGCTCTTATACAATTCTCATCATAAACTATTTTTTGGAAAATTGTGTTTGAGGTGGTTTGGGCCATTCATGGTGGAAAAGGTATATCTTTATGGGGCTATGGAATTGACTCAAGATGGCACTAGATCGTTCAAGGTCAATGGAAAAATAGGAAAGCCTATCGGAGAGGAGATATCTCAAATGAGAAATCCCATCAATCTTTCCAACCCAGACCAAAACAACAAATTCAAGCTAATGACTGTAAACAAACACTTATTGGGAGGCAACCCAACTTCTAAATTTTTTATTTACTTGCTTTTGAGGTAATAGTTTTAATTCTATTTTGTTTTTCTTTTAGAGTGCATGTTGAGCACTTTAGGATTAGTTCATCATCATCTGGTCGGGCAAAGTGTTTTAAGGTGCTATACATAAATTCCATTCATGAATTATTGTGCTAACATGCATCTTAATTAGGGTTTTGGATACATGGATAGAGAAGAAATATAAGTTGGTGTATATGTGCATTATGTACCTTTGCTAGTGAGGAGGCGTGGGAACAATTAGGCTTCGCATAAGATTAGTGACTTCACACATTCACTTAGAAGTACTTCTTAGGCATTTCAACTAAGACGAGACAAGAAAATTCATACTAGACCATATGGGTATTAGGGTGTAAAAAGAGAGAGACATAATAGGACTTTCTGGCCGCTCAACCGACCAAAGTAAACAATTCTAGCCCCATTCGGTCCACTAGAGCGAGGGTCACTCGGGATTTTAAAACCCCAGGTGTTACAAAAAAAAACACACACACACACGCACGGGTTAAATTAGTTGCCACTTCAAGTGTAGCTTATGTGGAAATCGTAAAGGATTTCTTGCCACCATACATGTCGAATCAACAACCCCGAGCACCCATGGTATCGGCAAGTATATGTGCGAGAACAATATATCACATTGTTCCATTTGGCCATACTTCAGTACTACGACCTAGAAAATGTGGAGGTCGACAATTACCAAACACATCAGGCAAACCCTAATGAAGTAGTCACCTCGATATGTCAGGGGCTCGATTAGTGGCCTAAATGCAGCAGCACGCTAGACTACAAATCCCTTCTCCCCCAGGTCCAGACTTTGGACAAGATATGAGCACGAACATTCTACTTGCCTCGCACACCTCAACCATCACCTTGGACATGACCCACATCTTGTAGACGAGAACACTCAATGTTGGAAATTATATCTTTTGGAACATCAGACAAATCCAAAGCCATCAACAGAATTTGGCATTCTCGTCTCTCATTCGGGAACTTTGTGAAATGCTAGGTGTTGGACTATCTTAGAAGATAACCACGGTGAATCGTAAATGACAAATTGACCAATTTTCCATCCAGAAATTTGAACAGCTCCTCGCCCGACAATTGGGACAAGTGGGATCGGCCCCAGTTGATGGTCAAGATGCGCCGATTGATGATACCGAGCTCATACATGACGATCATATGGAAGTATATCTACAACATGCAACCCAAGACCAACCCTACAATCCATATATGATGAGCTCCAAACATAGTGAACATCACACTCTGAACTGGAAATGTAGGTGCAGAAAATGTAGGAGGCCAGGCATAGGAGTTCGAAGCCCGCAGACATGAGCACAAGGCACTTTCAGCCCAACTCACACAGCTCATAGGTTACTTTAGTCTCTATCCACCACCGCCACCCAAGTGATTGGTATGTTTAGTACACCATCCTACTTTAATCTTTATCAATGATTTTTTTCATTGGGGACAATGTAGAATTTATGTTTGGGGTGGATGCACTTGAATTTTTAAATGCTTGACAAAGTCGTCTAGTTGGTTAGACTCTTGTTTACATCACATGTTTCTGTCATGTCTTGCACATAGTTTGGTCAGAGTCGTTAAAAAAATATATTTACTATTCGCTAGAACTATAATCCTAACTTTCGGTCCCAATAAAATATACTGCACTAGTCAAGATACTTTGAGGAGAAAAAAGTTGCCTATATTGATATATGAAAGCTAACATTGAGTAATCTTATCCTCTATATCAACAATATGTATGAGACGATCTACTAGAGAAGAGAGATGTCTCAGTATTAGAGTGAAAACTACATATTGTGATAACTTTAAAAAAAATAAGGAAAAAAGTATAAAAGAAAAGCAGTAACAAGAAACAAAATAAAAGTACACCATTGGCCTTACTATGTCTTAGACACGCATTCGGAGATTTAGATGCCTAGTTAGTTTAATTTTCTTAGTGAAGACCTAGAGACTAGAATGCTTCACATTGTGGTAGATCATTGCCTATCTAAATTATCGCCTTAATCAATTAAACCCCTCCAACTTGAGAGTGATAGTAAAGTTAAGTAAGTGAGTTATAACCTTGGTTAAATTCCTTTTGGGAGAAGTGCAAGATACTTGAGTATGGTGTGAAATTCATGAGAGGGGACATGAAAATATTATCATTGAGGGTCGGGATTGAAAAGATTTAAGAATCCATATGTTTGCATAAATTTATCTGAATTAGATTAAATAATTGGAAATAGCTATTTACACAAACACAAGTCGGCCATTGGATATGTACTAAATTTTTTATGTAACAATGTTTAGACATGTTTCATGAATTGAATGCTTGGATCTATCCCTGGGGTGAATGAGGCATGAAGTTCAACAGTGTACACAATTCCTTTTGTCGTATGTATATGAGTTTTAGTTTTGTTTTGTTTTATTCGGGAATAGCAAAAAATTTAAGTTTGGAGGTTTGATAAGTGTATATTATACACTTATTTGAGCCGTCTTGATTTAGAATTTTATGACATAGAATAAATAGAATAAACAATCTGTTAATTTTATCGTGTTTCATGTGTTTGGGGACAAAGAGGAACATTGATGGAGATGAGGTGAAATAAAGACAAAATAAAGCTAAATAACGGGATTTTGCACTAAAACTTATGTTGGGAATCGACCAACCATCATAAAGACACTTCCAAGCAAAGATCGGAGGGAAATAGAGGGGGTTAAGAGCGCATCTTATCACTCGAGTGGCCAGAATCTAGAACATGAAGAAAGTAGGGTCTATCCACTTGAGCAGGCAGCCCATGGGTAGACTTTCAATCTGATCGGACAGCCCATGGGTAGACTTTCAATCTGCTTGTGACTCTATTTTTTGGCATAATTTTGTGGACTCTTAAGGCGAGTTTTTCCACCCTAATTTGAAGGTTATAAATAGGAAGAGATAAGGAAAAGCCAGGGTTCGAATATTTGGAGCACAAAGAGAACGAAAGCACGAGTTTTATATGAGATTTCTTCACTCGGCTAATTTTTGGTGAGATTCAAAGCAAGAAATAGGTTGAGCATTGTTGGGCATTCGGTTGAAGATATTCAACGAGGACAAACACTATATTTAAAGCTTCTTCTTGTAATTAAAAAATCAGGATGATGAATTCTAAATCATGTTCATGTTTTTGTAACCAAATCATGGCATGCCAAATTTTCATATGCCAGGAATGGTGATATAAACTATTAGTGAAGTTTTAATTCAAAATTTCTTGTTATAATCTTAATTTGTGTTTGTTTGATTTATGCCATAGTTTTAATATCCGTTTGAATGATTGATGACAGTTTGAATGTGTTTGTGACTTATTTTTCTTTTGGGAGGTTTGAAATAGGTTTACCTGATTATGACCTTCAACACTAAGTCCTATACAAGTTCGGAATAATTTTATATGCTTGCTACAATCAACTTAGATAATCTCGTGGTTAAATACATTTTTATATATTCGAATTCAAAATAGGAATATTTTGGATATGAAATAGGTCCGAAAGTATTTGAAAGAGATTATTAGATAATTTAGAATTATTGATTGCTAATTTGAGCATAAATTTGATTAGAAAGTAGGTTTTGGAGATTAAAATGGATACTAATAGTGGAGTTGGATTCCTAGCACAGCTTGTCTACTTGAATTTTTTTCTTCAATAATAGATACGTGCATTCCATTCAATTAGTTAATCTAGCATAGACTCATTTAATTATTGATAAAACAATTATTGTGTGCATTCCATTTAAGTTAGAATTGATTGAATTTAAGTGAAAATCGAAGTTCTCATGGGAATGATATCATTTAACTCATTTTTACTATTACTTGTCAACGAACACGTACGCATGCAGGATTTCATCGAACAATGTATAAGCAGTGGCGGAACTAGGACTTTTGTCATTGGGGGACACTATATTGGTCGATAGAGAAAGCGGCCTCTGAAGAAAACAACAAATGTAAAACTACACATTTTATATAGAAACTTTGTTAAAACAACATAAAAATAATCAACTATACAAATAAAATGGTGGCGAAAACATAAAAAGGAATCGACAAAAATTTATTTAAAAAGGGGATAATAGTATATTTGGTCAACAGCCTTTAAAAACGCAATGGATATACCCATAGCCTTTAAAAACGCAAGGGATATACCCATAACCTTTAAAAATTCTAGTCACAACGCTGTCCATCATCAAGCAATGCCAAACTTGGCACAAAACTAGCAGTGTAGAAGGAAAACGGCAAACCAGAAACTTCGAGATTCTTGGTCTTCTCCTTTTCGGGGTCGATCAAAACCAAATTCTCGTTGTTCATTGCAAGTAAATCTTCTCCATTATTCACAAACTTTAAGGAAACTATATGATTTTGTACAATAATATATTTCTTCATCCAAGACTCGACCTTTCTATACTCATTCATTAACCACATATCCCACCTCTCGCCGGGATTATCAGAATAACTAATAAACAGAGACAACGATTTCTCATCAACTGATGGAGACAAGCGTGATTCCCTAAAATTCAGTTCAAGATACATTTCAATTCCTGGGCTTTTGGTTAATACATTTCAATTTTGGTTTAAACTAAAAAAAAAATGGAGATGGAATTTTTTTTTTGGAAGGCACGTGACCTTCAATGCCTATTAGTGGCTCCGCCACTGCGTATAAGAGTTTCCTCACTCTCTCAATTTCTTCCTACACAAAACTAGAACGCTTAACACACGTCGTACACACGCATACCATTTTTTTTCTAGTTTCTCTCTCTACACTCTAACAGTCTCTTTATGCTTTGTGTCGTGTGCCACCTTTTTTCTACGTAAAACTAATATAATTAATGCACGTGCGTACACGCTCTTTCTATCTTCCTCTCTTTCTCTTCGACAATCTTTTTCTTTCTCTCTGCCCTCACAAGTCCACACCAATGGATGATAACTTGATGTAATGCTTCTTATTTTACTCCTTTTTCCTCATCCATTCAGTTTTCAATACTTTTTTCTTTCATTATTTATAGCTAGATGTGGCAAAAATGGTCTAGCCCAAATAATCAAGAATTTGGGTTGGGCTAGGCTGGGCCAGCCCGATAAAAAGTTGGTCAATTAAAAATCAGGCATACTTGGTCCTGTACAACTAACCTACCGGACTAATTAGGTAGAAGGCGGGCTGGCCTAGTAAACTTTTTTTTTACCTAAATCACCCATCCCTATTCATCCACCACTTCTCTTCGGTACGATATGCAACAACAGTGGATAATTTTTTCCCTTTGTTCGGCGCTGGTGCCAAAAACAAGGGAGAAAATTCTCCCACTGGTTTGCAATGAAGCCAGAGAGAAATTTTTGGTTTCGCGACCGGGAAGGTGGCCTGATGGGGTTGGGGTGGATGGTGAAGTTTTTTTTAATATTGTTTTAAAAAAATAAATTAAAAATTTATGTTGAGTTGGCCAGTAATCCTGTGATCCATAATCGGGCTGGGTTGGCCCAACAAATATAGACTCGTGTAAAATTATGCGAGGGCTAGCCCAGCCCCATTTTTTGTGTGACCCGTCAAATTTTGGATTGGACATGCCCGTCTAACCCATTTGTCATCTCTATTTATAGCCTTGGCCCTCACCAAACTTAATTGCTTCACCATCAATTCTTATTGCACTCTAAGTCCCTCCACTTTATTATATTTATTAAAGTCAACCCCAACAATGCAATCTAGGTTAGAAAGGTGCTCACCCATGACTTCAGCAATATTTGGAGATCTTTGGAACTATTCTTAAATGTGTAAGTCATCCATAAGTGTATGATTGTAACATTCTGTGTGGTTCATTTCATTGCAACTTTTCGAACTAGTATTATGGATGGTAATTAGGCCAAGTCACTAGTGGACCCGACGACTCGACCTATAAATGTTCAGCCTATTATGGGCCCGGGTTTTAGGGCCGAGCCGACTTTTGTTCTTGAAAAATGCATGTCAGCCTATTTGTAGTCCACAAAGACTATTTTTTAAAGTGAAGGGACCCTAACGGTTAATATAACCGTTAGGGGTCACTTTTTGTGACTATTGAAGCTCTATTGGTCACTTTTATGACCACTTTAGTCCATCTAGATTTTTTTTAAATCCTAAAAAATATATTGCATTTGTAAATAATAATAATAATAATGAGTCGGGATCATGGCCTGGCCTGGCCTGGCCTGGCCGAGCCCTGTCCTTATCAGGGCCAAGCTAGGCCATGCCCTCCCAGCTCTTTCCATTGTCATTCCTAACTAGCATATTGGTAATTGGTTTTTTGAGAAAAATTAAAAAGTAAAAACCCACACTTCTGCTATCAAATTATATCTATCGGATTTCAATGCCAATAACAAATGTAGAGGACCTGTCTGCACAAATGTAGTAATTTCAACATTCTTTCTCAATAGTCACTATACTTTTAAAGTTGTTTCTCAATAGTCACTGCACTTTAATGTTTTTCCAAGTATTTATTGTACTACAAAGTTGTTTTCCAAGATGAACTTTTTTAACTTTTGATGGGAGAAAAAACACTAATTAGACAAATTATGCAATGGAATATAATTAATTCTCCCATCTCGTGTGAACCTAATATGGATTAATCAAATAGAGCAATAACCAAAAATTAATGCGCAAAATTAAAGACACAATATTTAACGTGGTTCGACAATGTGCCTACATCCACAACCCAACTCCAAATAATCCTCCACTATAATCAACAATAATGGGTACAACTTTCTTCTTCAGATAACACTAGAGGCACACCAAATCATCAAGAACTAAAAAACTCTTGGCACACAAATAATCCTCATCTATCAAAGACGGAACTCCTCAAAAAACCAACAATAACAATTAATCCAACCACACCTATCTTAAGAATAAAAATTCTTGGAATACTCCTCAAAACCAACAAATAAAGATCTCACCAAATTTTATCACTGTTCAGATGGTAATTCTTCACGAATGAACCGTTGGATCTTAATCTTAACCGTTGGATTTGAAGAACATTTAGTTTTTAACTTTCTGTCAAAAGTTCATGACGATCCAACCACGGAACACTGAAATATCACTGTTTTATCATCGCTGCGCAGGCTGTCCAGAATTGTGCGAATTTACTGTTGTTTCGATTTTTGAGGCTGAAGTTAGGTTCTCTCTCTTTTCTCTCGTTTTTCCTTTCTTGATGGCTGCTCCAATTGTCTTCTTTATATAGAATAATTAGAGAGATTTAATTACCCTAATTATTGTTGAAAAAATATGTGTCATATTTTTCACTTTTTATATCTTGGCTAACTTAATGAATAATACTGATTTTTAATGATAAAAGAACAGGTCAACATTTGTGTTTTTGACTGGTCTGATTAACGTCAGTTCTGACTTACTGGTTTGATACGCGGATTATTTTTCCAGATCAGTAAAAGCTGCAATTTTATTCTGTTTCTATCTTTGATATATTCTGATCTCATGAATATTATTGACAGCTCCTTTTGTAGGTTAAAGAATATTTTCTTATTCTTTTAGATTTGTTTAGGAAGGAAATATTTAGTTTCCTAAATTCTTTCCTTCTACAAATCTAAGAATATATTTCTATATTCTTTCCTACTAATTCTCTTTCCATCCTTGTTGCATATTCTTAGGTAAGAAATAATTCCTAATTTGATATCTACTTTAACTATAAGTAAGAGTGGAAATCAATAAAGAATTAAGACTTTGAAAATATTTTTGTGTTCTTGTTCCATAAGCTTCAAACTAGTCAAATCCATTCAAGGTGAACAAGACATGGCGCTTCATTGATTCAACTTTCAAAGCAAAAATCATTGAAGAATCAAGAACTTATTGGTACTTAACGAACAATTCTATATTTTGTTCAAGCTACTTGGCGTGAAGTTAAGAACGGGAGTTCTTAATCTAAGTGGTGGTTGCGGTCAAGTACAAGAGGGAAGTGGCGATAAAGTCAAGACCGGTGGGTTTGATTCCACTTCATCAACAAGTCAGAAGAAGAAGTATCACAGGGAGTTGATTTGTTTTCTTTTGATTGTTATTTTGTTAATTTTGCGAAATTACAAAAATTGATACTATTGTATTTTTGAACAAGATTATTAGTAGATTGTTTTTACCCATGGCATGGGGGCCCGTGGATGTTTCCCTTAGGAGTTTACCACGTTACATCTTGTGTTCGTATTTAATTCTTTAATTTCCGAACTAGACAAGATTAGGTAAACGAACACGGTTGTGCGAGTCAGAACTGTTATCTCTATATCTTGCCCCTTCTGACTATGTTATGTCCACTGCTTGTTTAATTAAGATTAAAATTTGTTTTTAATTTAATTAATCTAGGTTTTAGAACTTTCAATTGGTATCAGAGAGGGTACACTTTTTAAGTACGATCCATATAAACCTAGTTATGGACGGAGCTCTATTTAGACCACCTGTTTTAGATGGTACTAATTATGCATATTGAAAAATTAGAATTCAAGTGTATATCCAATCCCTTGATGAAAAAGCTTGGCACTCAATTGTCCATGGCTATAAAACTCTCACCATTACTGAAAATGGTGTAGAAAGAGAGAAAAAGGAAGACGAGTGGGCTACAACTGATTTTAATTATACTAATTGGAATTCCAAAGCTTTAAATGCCATATTTTCTTTTGTAGACTCTAATCAATTTCGTTTAATCTCTACTTGTCAGGTTGCAAAAGATGCTTGGGACATCTTACGAATTGCTCACGAAGGAACCAATATGGTCAAGTCATCCAAGCTTCAAATTCTTACTCTAGAATTTGAACAACTAACCATGAGAGACGATAAACAATTCAAGGACTTCTATGCAAAACTCAGTGACATCACCAATACTGCTTATACCTTGGGAAAGAAATATTCGGAGAGCAAAATTGTAAAGAAAATTCTCAGATCCTTGCCTGATCGTTTTCATTCTAAAGTAATTGCAATTGAAGAAAGTAAGGAGATTGAGAATATGAAGGTTGAAGAATTGGTGGGATCATTGATGACATATGAGCTACATCTACAAAGGAGAAAGAAAGAAAAGGGATCCAGTAATGCCTTCAAAATTAACAACCATGAAGACGAGGTTGATTGTGAGGAGAGCGAAACACATGAAAACATAGTCATGCTCACCAAACAATTCAAAAAATTTCTAAAAGGAAATCAAAAGGGAAAGAACTTGAATACCTCTCTCCAACAAAAGAAGAGATTTCCGACCAACACTAAACAAAATCCCACTACTTCTATGAATAGATTTGCCAATCGAATTCAATGCCATGAGTGTGAGGGTTTTGGTCACATAGCCTCTGAATGTGCAAATACTTTAAAGAAATCTCATACCAAAAAGGCCATAAATATTACTTAGAGTGAAGATGATGAAAAAGATTCAGATGAGGACGAGGATGACAGAACCACTATTGATCAGGTAACGTCCTTAACTGTGAACTTAACCTCTCGTACTGATTCCGTGCAAAACTTGATTGCAGGTTCTGACTTCTTGGCGACAACTTCTGAAGAACCAGTCCGTGTCTATCATAACTGCAGCAGCATGAATAAAAAATTACAAGATGAACAGGAGAAAAACTTGTCCACTCAAGTCATGATAGAATTTTTGGAAGATGACAAAGCTGAAATTGATTTTCAAAATAATACTCTTACCAACATCTTAAAAGAGAAGGATGATCAAATTGCTAATCTTCTAGATGAATTAAAAGTCTTAAAAGAAAGGATCAAGCAATTAACAATTGGAGCCTCTCGCTTAAGTAAAACCCTAAGTTATGGAAGAACTCCAAACGTCAAAGAAGGTTTGGGATATGTTGGAAAAGGTGAAAGAAAAGTTGGGAATCAGATCAACTTTATCAAAGAAACAAAGTCTGCTGTATTTTCAGACAAAACTGCTCCCATCACCGTCAGAACTAAGGCTGACCTGCCTATGCAAGTTCTGACCAATGCCAAGACTAAAAAATAGTCACGACCATCAGGTATACAACCAATACAGAGAGGTAAATCAAAGTACTTTTGTAAAATGTTGCATCTGTGGTAATTTAGGACACGACTCTTTTTATTGTTTGTTTAGTAAAAACTTGACTAATAGACAAATGAGACACCTTAGCAACACTAAAGTAAGACAAATTTGGGTCAAAAAGAGTGATTTAAATTGTTATATGGTTGATGTTGCCTATAGATCCTTTATTCCTAACTCTTGGTATTTTAACAGTGGTTGTTCTAGACATATGACTGGTAATCGATCTTATCTAACTAACTACAAAAGTCATGAATGTGGTCTGGTTACTTTTGGTGATGGAGCACACGGTAAAATTGAAGGTGTAGGCACTATTCTAATTGATGGTTTCTCTCCGTTAAAAGAAGTACTTTTTGTTGTAGGTTTAAAAGCTAATCTGATTAGTATAGGCCAACTCTGTGATGATAAACACTTGGTTATGTTCTCAAAAAATTCCTGCAAAGTCTTGAAGTATGATGGTAGTTGTATTCTACATGGTACTAGATCCAATGATAAATGTTATCTTCTTGACACCAAAATTACTTATCATATTTCAAAGACTGACTCGACCGAGTTGTGGCACAAACGATTGAGACATTTAAACTATAGTGATCTGTTGAGACTGACAAAGTTGAATACAGTACGAGGTGTTCCTAAGCTTACTGAAAAATTTGAAGGATTGTGTGGTTCGTGCCTAAAAGGTAAGCAAACCAAAAGCACTCACAAGCAAGGTAAGTTTCTTACTACAACTCATGTATTAGAATTACTTCACATAGATTTGATGGGACATATTCAAACTGAAAGTATTGGGAGCAATAAATATATTTTTGTTTGCGTGGATAATTTTTCTAGATATACTTGGGTAGATTTCTTGAGAGAAAAATCTGATGTTTTTGAAAGATTCAAATTTTTGCACCTAAAATTAACAACAGAAAAATATTTTGAAGGAATAAAAATATTAAAGATTAGAAGTGATCATGGGAAAGAGTTTGAAAATGCTACTTTCTCTACTTTCTGTGATCAAAACGGTATTTTTTATAAATTCTCTGTACCCAAAACTCCTGAACAAAACGGTGTTGTGGAAAAGAAAAATATGTCTCTACAAGAGATGGCTAGAGTTATGCTAAATAGTAAGTAGCTCCCTGTTAAATTATGGGCTGAAGCTATTAATACTGCTTGTTATATTTTGAATCGTGTGTCTTTGAGAACATGAACCACTCAAACTCCTTATGAAATCTGGAAAGGAAGAAAACCGAATCTCAAATATTTCCATACCTTTGGTAGCAAATGCTATGTGTTAAATGACCAGGAATACTTGGGTAAATTCGATTCAAAAAGTGATGAGGGATTGTGTTTATTGGTTATTATGAGAACAGCCGTGCTTACAGAATTTATAACATGTGTACTCTAACTATCATTGAATCAATCAATGTAAAAATTAATGATACTGATGATTTTCATCTTATTCACCGGAGCCTAATATTCAGACTTTGGAAGAACAGGTTGCTGGACGTCAACCTACTCAAGACCATCATGTACCTGCACCAGACAATGATATACAGAAGGAACATCCAGCATCAAGTTCTGATGTCTCTGTCCCTGCTCCTGGAAGTTTTGACGCACCATATACAAATAACGAACAGGACATGAAAAGGCAACCTCCTTCTTGGATTCAGAAAACACACCCATTGGACAATGTTCTCTCAGATTCTAGAGACGGCATGATGACTCGGAGGAGGCTTGCTAATGAACTTGGAAATGTTTGCTACACTTCACAAATTGAACCCAAAAATATAAATGAAGCCATTATTGATGAAAATTGGGTTCTAGCCATGCATGAAGAGCTAGCTCAATTTGATAGAAATGAAGTGTGGGAACTTGTACCTCGGTCAAAGGACACAAATGTGATCGGGACAAAGTGGATATTCAAAAATAAATCAGATGAACATGGCAACATAGTTAGAAACAAGGCATGCTTGGTTGCACAGGGATACACTCAACTAGAAAGAGTGGATTTCGATGAAACATTTGTACATGTGGCTCGACTTGAATCCATTAGACTCTTACTATCAGTGGCATGTTAAATGAGGTTCAAACTGTACCAAATGGATGTCAAAAGTGCCTTTCTGAATGGAATTCTTAATGAAGAAGTCTATGTTGAGCAGCCTAAGGGATTTGTTGATCCTTATTCTCCCGACCATGTGTTCAGACTCAAAAAGGCTCTGTACGGACTAAAGCAAGCCCCATGAGCTTGATCAAACAGGTTAGATCAGGGATTTTCATCTCACAGGCCAAGTATGCTAAAAATCTGGTAAAGAAATTCGACCTTGAACAAACCAAGTCAGTTAGAACTCCCATGGCCACGTCCCTAAAAATTTCCAAAGATGACCAGAGAAATGAGGTTGACTCCAGCTTGTACAGAAGCATGATAGGTAGTTTGCTGTACCTTACTGCAAGCCGTCCTGACATATCATTCAGTGTTGGAGTTTGTACACGTTATCAAGCTAAACTAAAAGAATCACATCTTACAGCAGTGAAGCGAATTATTCATTATATTAACTGTACTTCTGATTATGGTTTATGGTATACTAATGATACTAACTCTCATCTTGCAGGATACACTGATGCTGACTGGGCTGAAAACATGGATGATAGGAAAAGTACGAGTGGAGGATGTTTCTACATTGGTAACAATCTCATTGCATGGTTAAGTAAGAAACAAAACTCTATTTCCTTATCTACTGCAGAAGCTGAATATATTGCAGCGGGTAGTTGTTGCACTCAGCTACTTTGGATGAAACAAATGCTATGTGATTATGGTATTGATCAGGACTCTGTTACTATATTCTGTGATAACACTAGTGCTATCAATATTTCTAAAAATCCTGTTTAGCACTCTAGGACCAAACATATTGATATTAGATATCACTTTATTAGAAATTTGGTCGAAGAAAAAGTTATTACTTTGGAACATATTCAGTCTGAGTATCAGTTGGCTGATTTGTTCACCAAAGCCTTAGATTCTGCTAGATTTGAGACTCTACGGAAGGCCGTGGGCATTTGCTTGATGCATTAGTTTTTTTTTTTTAAAAAAAATTTAGAAGTAGTGTTTTTCTTTTTGTTTGCATTTGCTTTTTTTTTTTTATTTAAAAAAAGGGGGGGAGGGGAGGAAGAATGGGTTTTCTTGCAAATAGCATATGATATAATTGTATGATTGGTCTATGAATTTTGAGATTTACTTGGATTAATCAATCAGTATGGTATGTTCATTATACTTAAGGTAAAATATGTTCAGATAAGCACACTTTGAGGACATATTGACTAGTTTGATTGTACCTTACTACTAACTAGATTGTTATCTTTAAAGTAATTTCGTACTTTGTTGTGACCTATGGTCAGTATCTATGTCTCTCGGCACCATAGTATGTTGTTGTGTTAAACAGACAATTTCATGGAGGAGAGGGCTACTACCATAAATGTGTACAGTTGTCCTTGATAATGAATATAAATCATGTAGAAAAGGGCTACCTTTATGGCTGTGAGAAAGTCAACTCCATAATCTTATAAATTCAGTGCTTTGACAAAACAAAATATATATATATATATATATATATATATATATATATATATATATATATATATATATATATATATATATATATATATATGCAAATAAAGTCAACACTCTGAGTACTCAAAAAAAAAATTGCTATGATACTCCTGTCTGGCACGCTCATATTTTTTATTCAAAGAGATACGTTCAGATGATGACTGGTTTGAAATACATCTCAGTACTGATCTTCTTGACTAGGTTCAATTTGGCTTAGTGAAACAGGTTATGATTGATTAATCCAGTATGTCCTATCACACACTCACGCTATAAATCTGACTAATTAATTGAATCTAATTATGCGCATATATCTGATTGAAAGATTCTAGTTGATTTTGATATTTTTGGACTGATTGTATAATTTGTAGAACTATGAAATTTTCCAATAAATAAACGATTCAATTTTATCTCATAAAATATTCTCATTATTTTGTGTGGGCCTTTTCGTAAAAATTTCAATCAACAATCTAATTTTGGCAGCACAATCAGCTTTAACTGAGAAAGATCTGGACGATTTTTAGTTTATGGAATCCAATTGTATTTTGTTCTAATTTAAAAAAAAAATCTGTTTTTCCATAAGTTAGCATCTTAGGCGATTTAAAATTAAATTTGACATAACTGATTAAGGAAGGTTTCTATGCCTATAACTGTCCATCTTCTGTTTAACTCCTCATCTCCTGTGCAATTCTGAAAAATTTCTCCTATTAAACCGTGATTTAGGGCTTTCTCATTCATCCTTCACACTTGATTCTCAATTGCTTAACATCAAATTCTCTCTTGCATTTGATTCTAGGGTTGTATTAAGTTCTTTGTTTCAGATTCAGACAATGGCGAAAACCAAGAAGCCAAAATTAAAGAAAAACGTTGGTGGTTCTTCCAAGAACACTGTTCATCCGTCGGTTGCTGCTGAAACTGCGATGGGGCCTCAACTTTTGCCGGTAAGAACTCTCCGGCGAAGTGCACGAAGACTGGAACCCTCCAGTTCAGACCCAGATACCTCTCCAGCGGTTATTGCATCTCAGGATGACCAATCGACAGATATTGTTGCATATCAACCGCCGGTCAGCCATTCTAAAAATCAGCCCTGTCCAACAACTAACGACCCAATCACCTTTCTGAGCAAGAAAGTCACCTTAAGTGCTCAAGACCCAGATGAAGAAGGAGATGAGGATGATGAATCTGCGGGTGACAGTGGGTCTTACAATGCAGCGGGTGACAGTGGGTCTGATAATGCTGAAAATGAAGAGAAAGTTCGTGAAGATGAAGGGGCTGGTGATGAGGAGTCTGAACAGCCTCCCCCATTCGTAGAAGGTTCAAGTAAGCCCCCTCTCAAAAATATGATTCTGATTTTGATGTTGCCCTTGATGAATCTTCAGAATCTACTCCGACACCTCCTCCAACGAAAAGGGCCACCAGGGCTGAGAAAGGGAAAGGTAAAATGGCTGATGTTGCTGAGAAGCCCACGCCTGCTGGTCAGAATAGACCTATCACTGCCTCAGGGGGTGCCTACAGAGTACTGCCTATTCGTAGTTCAGACCCCCAAATGTTCAGACTTGACACATTAACTAGAGGTAGACACTCTGTTAACTCCCTCAATTACTGTTTTCTATCGGAGAGTGCTCAGAGTCTGTTTATGTCATTTACCATCTACCGTAAGTTCATCATTGAGTGCAAGGTTGCAATTGCCGAATTTAGTTCGTTTGGTTTGATTGAAATTGTTGATTTTCACAACTTACATAATCTGTTAAATTTTTCTGGGCCGTTCAATGAAACTCTGGTCAAGGAATTTATGGCCAATGTTCCAAAGAATCTGGGGAAGGCTGGCAATGAATTCAGGTGGAAGGTTTATGTCCGGAGAAGACATGTTACCTTCAGTCCTAACTCCCTCAGGGACTGGCTTGGGATGACCACTGTGGCTGTTACAAGTGACGAAGAATTGACCAAGCACAGCATTGCGCAAGGAATGACTGGCTCTACCTGGCCGGAATCAGGAGAACTGACTACTTCTTGACTACTGCCCAAATACAAAATTCTTCATCAGATTCTTATCAACAATATCGATCCATTAACTCATCGATCGGACATTTCGAGGGACATGGCTGTTATGCTATACAAGTTAGGGATGAGGATGCCAGTTGACTGGGTTAAAATAGTTTTTGATAGAATTGTTTATGAAGGACCGAAGAGGGCCAATCAGTACAGGCTACCGCATCCAGCTCTGATTCATCACTTTCTTGTTCATCAAGAAGTGCCTGCAATGGATTCAGACCGCTTCTCTGAGGACATTCCATCGCTAGGTGTTCATAGGTTTACAAATTTGGGTGGCGCACCGCATCCCACTCCCAGAGTTTCCAGGCATTTTCTATCCTCGTTGGACCATTCTGGACGTCTGGATGCACTAGAAACTCAGTTGGGGCTGGTTCGAACACAGGTAGATCAAATTTTTGCCCTAACCAAAGGTTTTTCTGATAATGTTACTTTCATGCGTAGGGTGTTGGGAAAACTGGAATTTCTGGGCGATGAGCATATAAAATCTGCATTCCGAATAGTTACTCCAGAATTCTCTGCACATCCTGGAGATCCAATGGAGATTCCAACTTCTGATCCTGTTGGTGAGCCAACTGCTGCCCCAGCCTCTGCACCTCTCGCTGATGATCCTCCAGCTGATGCTCCTTCAGATACCCATGCTCGCAGGAGGGTTGCAAATGCATCTGCATCTGGTACAAAGAAGCCCAGATCCTCCCGGCACTAACTTTTCTCAGTTCTAACTCTTAACCCTCTAACTATTTGGCTATGGATGGCTGTTTTAACTCTTAAATTCTGCTTTATTTCCTTCAAACAACTGCTTTAATTTTGTTTTTTCTCTTCCTTTGGCGTTCCTCTTACAAAAGGGAGAGTAGTAGGTAATTTTTAATTTTTGTGGTTGTTAGGTTTTTCTTGCTATGGACACTTTGTAGGTTAAACTTTAATAGTAGTATTTTTAGGTTTATGGTAGTTTGATCATTACACTTAGATGATATCTTGCTAAGGGGGAGCAATTTTAAAGTTATGGCTAATGTGTGTGGTTTTTGCATATGGTGTTAACTTCTTTGCAGGAGTTCTTGGTTTACACACTAAGGGAGAGCCATAACCCTTGTATGTTGATGCTCATGGGTTTTCTTATTCACACACATCACACTTACATTAAAAATATGATAGTTATGTATTTGTAATTAAGCAACGCCAAATGGGGAGATTGTTGAAAAAATATGTGTCATATTTTTCACTTTTTATATCTTGGCTAACTTAATGAATATAACTGATTTTTAATGATAAAAGAGCATGTCAACATTTGTGTTTTTGACTGGTCTGATTAACGCCAGTTCTGACTTACTGGTTTGATAAGCGGATTATTTTTCCAGATCAGTAAAAGCTGCAATTTTATTCTGTTTCTATATTTGATATATTCTGATCTCATGAATATTATTGACAGCTCCTTTTGTAGGTTAAAGAATATTTTCTTATTCTTTTAGATTTGTTTAGGAAGGAAATATTTAGTTTCCTAAATTATTTCTTTCTACAAATCTAAGAATATCTTTCTATATTATTTCCTACTAATTCTCTTACCATCCTTGTTGCATATTCTTAGGTAAGAAATAATTCCTAATTTGATCTCTACTTTAACTATAAGTAAGAGTGGAAATCAATAAGGAATTAAGACTTTGAAAATATTTTTGTGTTCTTGTTCTATAAGCTTCAAACTAGCCGAATCCATTCAAGGTGAACAAGACATGGCGCTTCATTGATTCAACTTTCAAAGCAAAAAGGTTTTTTTTTCAAACTCATTGAAGAATCAAGAACTTATTGGTACTCAACGAACAATTCCATATCTTGTTCAAGCTACTTGGCGTGAAGTTAAGAACGGGGGTTCTTAATCAAAGTGGTGGTTGCGGTCAAGTACAATAGGGAAGTGGCGATAAAGTCAAGATCGGTGGGTATGATTCCACTTCATCAATAAGTCAGAAGAAGAAGTATCACAGAGAGTTGATCTGTTTTCTTTTGATTGTTATTTTGTTAATTTTGCGAAATTACAAATATCGATACTATTGTATTTTTGAACAAGATTATTAGTAGATTGTTTTTACCCATGGCATGGGGGCCCGTGGATGTTTTCCTTAGGAGTTTACCACGTTACATCTTGTGTTCATATTTAATCTTTTAATTTTCGCACTAGACAAGATTAGGTAAACGAACACGGTTGTGCGAGTTAGAACTGTTATCTCTATATCTTGCCAGTTCTGACTACGTTCTGTCCACTGCTTATTTAATTAAGATTAAAATTTATTTTTAATTTAATTAATCTAGGTTTTAGAACTTTCAATTATGTTGCTTGAGGCGGAAGACATTCCCTAATGCAGCCACAAACTTATTACCTTAATTGGCTTTAACCAAGTTTGCCAATTTGGTCCTTAGTGCCAATTGTATTTGCAATGGACCCTTCAAATATGGGGCGGACCCAACAAATCTCCCCCTCCACCTCATTTAGTGAAAGTGATCATCATCTCAGCAATGGAACAGCAAACATCAAGCTTCTCAGTTGGCAAAGCTTTTGTCATCATGTCGGAGCCATTATGATCTGTATGAATCTTTTCAAATTCTAATAGCTTGGAATTTAGAGCATCTCTAATCCAATGATACCTCACATCAATATGTTTTGATCTTGCATGAAATGCAACATTCTTACCAAGGTGAATTGCACTCTGACTGTCACAGAACAACACATATTTTTCCTGTTTGAATCCAAGCTCTCTAACAAAGTTTTTCATCCACAATAACTCTTTACTAGCTTCGGTTGCTGCGATGAACTCTGCTTCTGTTGTAGAAAATGCAATGCATTTCTGTAATCTCAACTGCCATGACACTGCCCCACCTGAAAAAGTGATCAAATAACCCGAAGTGGACTTACGAGAATCAATATTGCCCGCCATGTCTGCATCAGTGTAGCCAACTAACACTGGTTTTCCACTTCCAAAACCAAGTATCAACTCAGAAGTGCCACGAAGATATCGCATAATCCACTTAACTGCATTCCAATGCTCTCTTCCTGGATTAGCAAGAAATCGGCTAACATTACCAATTGCATGAGCTATATCCAGTCTTGTACACACCATGGCATATGTTGTGCGATTTATATCCCGCAAGTGGACGGATCGTGGACAAGTAATATAGTGATAAAATAAAGTGTCGAACCCACGAGGACTAGATACTAAATTGCCAATTAATTTATAACCTAAATTTTAACAATAAAAGAAACACAGATTCAATTTGATTTTTGTGATTCTAAACTAATTTAACTATTTTAATTAAACAATAAATAACTTTAAAAAGGCAAGAACGAATTCAAGATCTACTAACTCTAGGATTTGCGAATCTACCAACACTTTTCTTAATCAAATATCCGTTTAACTGTTTTAGCTTATAATTACCATAGATTGAAAATCAGCGTTCCTAAATTAATCGAAAGCCTCTCTCGATGGTCAATCAATTCTATATGTTATGTGAACTTCATTATCTCTAATTAAGCTTCGAACATAAACACATGCATTACAATCTCAAGAACACCTATATAGATTTCATAAAGCATAATAGTAATCTCTATCTATTATTGGACCCTATGTTATTCAATACCACGTGCTTAATCTATATTGAATCTCTCGACTTCAATATAGATCACAATATATTCTAATGGTGATCAGGCATTAAAATAATAGAAAAACTGCATAAAGAATAATCAATCCACAAGCAATTAATTACTAAAACAGAAAAACTTCTAATTAATTAAAAATCATGAGGTTTCATCGTTCATCCTAGAAAAAGTAAATTAGCCGGACATAATTTCGTCAATTATAACAATAATTGACTTCATCATGATCCGGCGAAAGAAAAAGAAGAAGAAATAAATACAACCCGTGACTCCGGCTGAAGAATCCTCAATCCCGAGCCTTGATCCTCGATTCTCCTCTTGTATCTTGTTTCCAAAATTCGTCTCCCAAAAATCACCCTTTGTTATGGCTATCATCTGGCTTTTATAATGTTTTCTAAAGACTCAAAGACGTGATTTAGGTAGGTGAATCAATGTGGACTTCGTAGAGTTTTAATTCAATCAGGAAACTGCCAAACTGCTTCCCGATACACCCTTGCGATCGCATGGTGTAATCACCTGCGATCGCATGGTTCAGTTGTTTTGCATTCTGCCGATTTTTTTATTGTATTGCGATCGCAGCCTTCGTTAACCATGCGATCGCATGGTTAACTTAGGTTTGTTCCTGATTTCGTTTCTTTGATATTTGCATGCTAAGCCCTCCAGGTCTCTTTATCTGTTCAATTTAGTCTTCTTTTCTTCTGTTTGTCCTCTTTTCATCCGATTGATACTTAACTTTGATTATTTCCTAAAATAATAAGAAAACAACATGCAATTAAACTGAAAACAACTAAGAGTACTCATAATCATCCATTTTTGTGAGCCCAGATAAGTACAAAATTGTACTTATCAGCATACATCAAACTTTCCACTGCAGAGGCATATGGAACTCTTTCCATATATTTTTTCTCTTCATCTATCGAAGAACTCTGTTTAATGCTCAATTTCATATGAGTAGCAAGAGGAGAACTAACAACTTTAGTTTTGTCCATGTTGAATTTACGAAGCACTTTGTCGATGTACTTTTCCTGTGAGAAATATAACTTCTTGGCCTTTCTGTTCGAATGATTCGGATGCCAAGAATCTGCTTTGCTGAACCCAAGTCTTTCATAGAAAAAGATTGACTCAATTGTTTCTTTAACATTTCTATTCTAGAGGTATTCCTGCAAAAAATCAACATATCATCAACATAGAGTAAAAGAATGATAAAGTTGTCACAAGAGAATTTTTACACAAACACACAATGGTCAGAAGTAGTTTTCTTGAAGCCTTGCTTCTCCATAACTGACTCAAACTTCTTATACCACTGTCTTGGCGCTTGCTTAAGGCCTTTTCTTAATCTGCAAACACAATTCTCTTTTTCTTTTACTTCAAACCCCTTTGGTTGCTCCATATATATCTCTTCATCTAAGTCACCATGAAGGAAGGCCGTTTTTACATCCATTTATTCAACCTCTAAGTCAAGACTAGCTGCCAGACCAAGAACCACATGAATAGATGACATTTTCACAACTGGAGAGAATATCTAATCAAAATCAATTCCTTTTTTCTGTGTGAATCCCTTTACAACCAATCTAGCTTTATATCGTGGACGTGAACTATGTTCATCTTCTTCTTTCATCCTGTATACCCATCTGTTCTTCAAAGCCCTCTTTTCTTTAGGCAACTTAACGAGATCAAAAGTGTGATTCTCGTGCAATGATTGCATTTCATCTTTCATTGCACTCAGCCACTTTTCCTTATGTTCATCTTCCATAGCCTCTTCAAAACTCTGTGGTTCTCCTCCATCAGTCATCAGTCAGTAATACATATTCATTAGGAGAATATCGAATGGAAGGTTGCTTGTCCCTAGTAGATCTTCTTGGATGAACAACTGGTGGAGCCTCTGGTATTGGTGGCTGCTCATGAGCATTCATCTGTCTCAAACTGAACAGGAATATCTACGTCATTAGTACCCTGCTAGTTATCCTGAACTTCTTCAATTTATGTTTGGGTCGGTGCTGGTGTTAAAGGAACTGGATCCAAGTCATCATCAGAAGAATCTGGCATTGTCTTTTCAGTTTTGTCAATATCTTCTATGGTCTGATCCTCCATAAACACTACATCTCGGCTTCTGATGATCTTCTTCTCAATCAGATCATACAACCTGTAATCGAACTCATCCTGACCATAGCCCATAAACACACACTGTCGTATTTTAACATCAAGTTTGGATCTTTCATCTTTGGGTATATGTACAAATGCCTTACATCCAAAGACACGTAAATTATTATAATAGATATCTTTGCCTATCCAAACTTTATTCGGCACCTCTAAGTTCAGTAGAACGCACGGTGAGAGATTCAACAAATACACAGCTGTATTCAATGGCTCACACCAAAAATAATTCGGCAGCCCTGTATGCAAAAGTAAACATCTGACTCTTTTAACCAATGTCATGTTCATTCTTTCAGCTACGCCATTCAACTGAAGAGTTTTCGGTGGTGTTTTCTGATGTTGAATGCCTTGTTTTCTGCAATACTTATCAAATGGTCCTATATATTCACCCCCATTGTTAGTTCGGATACACTTTAATTTCTTTCCAGTCTGCCTCTCAACTGAAACCTGAAATTGCTTGAACACATCCAATACTTGATCTTTTGACTTCAAGGTATAGAACCATGTCTTCCTTGAATGATCATCAATGAAGGTCACAAAATATAGAGCACCACCAATTGTCCTTATCTTCATAGGACCACACAAATCGGAGTGAACTAAATCAAGTATACCTGTCGTCCGTAAAGAATGGAAATTTTTGAAACTAACTCTGGTTTGCTTCCCTGCCATACAGTGAGTACATTTTTTCAATTCTGTACTCTTTATTCCAGGTAGAAAATTCTTGTTGACTAACAATTTAATTCTCTTCTCACTCATATGACCAAGCCTCTTATGCCAAAGCTCAATGGTACCATCATCCTCCACTGTATTAATAATATCTTTGGAGAACTTTACCTGCAACAAGTACAATGATGATTGTTTTTCACCTCTTACCACAACCATAGAACCTTTGCTGAGTTTCAACTTACCACCACCGAAGGTATTGTAGAAATCAGATTCAATCGCATATCAGGAACATGTTTCACACCTTTGAGAATCAACCTTATGCCATTGTCCATCTCCAATTCCACATCTCCAATGCCCACAACTTTTGCTAGAACATCATTTCCCATCTTTACAACACTATAATCACCAGGTGTATAAGATGTGAAGAAATTTCTACGAGATGTAACATGAATGGAGGCTCCACTATCAATCACCCAAGAGGTCTCATGACAAGCTAAGTTGATAATATTGTTATCATAGACAAGATAGAAATCACCTGCTACGGCAGCTGCTCGATCACTATCGCCGTCGTCATCTTTCTTTCTTTCTTTACTTTTGTCATTTTTGTTGTCTCTCTTAAATGTCGACAGTACTTCTTGATATGTCCCTTTTTGCCACAAATATAACACTCAATATTGGCAAATTTGTTGGACTTGCTTCTGCTCTTTCCTTTGATCTTGGAACCTCGATTCGGACTCTTCCCCCGCTTCTCAACAACCAAAGCTTCTGACTGCGAATGATTCCCATTTGTCTTTCTTCTCATTTCTTCGTTCAAGGTAAGTCCATAGAAATCACACCATTAGGGGCTGAGTTAGACAATGATGTTTTGAATATTTCCCAAGAGTTTGGTAAAGTACCAAGGAGCCACAATCCATGTATTTCATCTTCAAACTTAATATCCATTGCAGCCAACTGATTAATAACACCTTGAAATACGTTGAGATGGTCTGTCAAAGGAGTTCCATCTTGATATCTCAAAGCCATCATCTGTTTGATCAAGAAAAGCTTATTATTTTTGGTCTTTCGAGCATACAGTTGCTCGAGCTTACTCTACAAAGTACGTGCGTGTGTTTCTTCACTAACATGGTTCAACACATTATCATCTACCCATTGTCTAATATAACCACACACTTGTCGGTGAAGCAAGTTCCATTCATCGTCGGTCTTATTATCAGGTTTTTCTTCAGAAAATACTGGTTGATAATAATTCTTCACATAAAGAAGATCTTCCATCTTTCCTCTCCAAATATGATAATTTGAACCATTCAAAGTAACCATTCTACTTGTATTAACCTCCATCGTTCAACACAAGAATCTACACACTAACCATACTCTGATACCACTTTGATGGGAGAAAAAACACCAATTAGACAAATCACGTAACAGAATATAATTAATTCTCCCTTCTCGTGTGAACCTATTATGGATTAATCAAATAGAGCAATAACCAAAAATTAATGCGCAAAATTAAAGACACATTATTTAACGTGGTTCGACAATGTGCCTACATCCACAACCCAACTCCAAATAATCCTCCACTATAATCAACAATAATGGGTACAACGTTCTTCTCTAGATAACACTAGAGGCACACCAAATCATCAAGAACTAAACAACTCTTGGCACACAAATAATCCTCGTCTATCAAAGACGGAACTCCTCAAAAATCCAACAATAACAATCAATCCAATCACACTTATCTCAAGAATAAAGATTCTTGGAATACTACTCAAAACCAACAAATAAAGATCTCACCAAATTTCGTCACTGTTCAGATGATAAATCTTCACAAATGAACCGTTCGATCTTAATCTTAACCGCTGGATTTGAAGAAAGGTCAGTTTTGAACTTGCTGTCAAAATTTCACGACGATCCGACCACGGAGCGCTGAGATATCACTGTTTTATCATCGCTGCGCAGGCTGTCCAAAATTGTACGAATTTACTGCTGTTTCGGTTTTTGAGGCTAAAGTTAGGTTCTATCTTTTCTCTCATTTTTCCTCTCTTGATGGCTGCTCCAATTGTCTTCTTTATATATAATAATTAGAGATTTAATTACCATAATTATGTTGCTTGAAGCGGAAGACATTCCCTAATGCAGCCACAAACTTATTACTTTAATTGGCTTTAATCAAATTTGTCAATTTGATCTTTAGTGCCAATTGTATTTGCAATGGGCCCTTCAAATATGGGGCGGACCCAACAACTTTGTCTCTCATCTGTTACTTGAGATCATTTGAAAATTAATCATTTTGAAAGTACAGTGACCATTGAAATTTTGAACCCAGAAGTTGAATGATTGGAAACTGGTGCTACAATTTTCTGTCTTACCTATTATGTATCCAAGCAAAGAAAATTAATAGAAGTTCAAAATCCCCATAACATAAAACAAGTGCAAAATTTTACCTAGTATCATTTCCCATAGAGAACACAAAACACTATAGTTTTGACACATGAAATTTGTTTGACAAATTACTTACAAAACATTGCTACATCTCCAAAGGTTCTTTCCTAGTCTAACTAGCTACAAACGTAGAATTGCATAAAATTGTAAGAAAAAATATGAGGGCGGTCCTCTCGAGAAAACTGACCGTACTCCAAACCAACACGGGTGTACAATATACTAGGACTCTTGACAATTATGTCGAACTTTCTTACATATAAAATTCAAAAATTGTTTTGAACAAAATGAAATTTTCTCTCATACATACAAGTAGTATAAAATAAACCGTAATTGACATTATATCGAGTTGACATGAATCTCGTAGCAGGTTTTGAGTTCTCGACCAAGAACAAGGGGGAAAATTTTCGAGTTTTCGAGTTCTCTTAGCCAAAATTCTTCACAAAATTCTCAGTTATTCTTGGGTGGATGTGGCTTTGGGGTACGATAATCAGCACTAAAAACCATCAAATTATCCATTTCCACCTTCAAATCTTTCACATGTCTTCCACTTGATGTCAAAGTATTGCCTTTCTCATTTCTCTTCAATTTCCTTTCTCCAGCTACCATTTTTCTTCCTCCAATTTTGCATAAAATTTCCTGTAGATAAAATATTGTTGCATATTAGCAAACATGATACATTATTCTCTGTAAAAATACTATTTTATCGACATGTGAACTACGCTGCATTGGATCCGTGATGTAGTAGTATGTTTGATAAGGAGAATTGAAAAACGATGGACAAGATGTAATAATAAATTGAACGAAGTGAACCGGAAAAAAAAAAGAAAAAAAGAAAAAAAAGCTTAGTAGAAGCGTACAAAAGTTCGGCTACGAACATAACCTTTTCACAATTCAAGTTACTCTCTGGTGCCACTGCAAACCTAGTCTCAGCTGCGGCCATATTATTCTCCATCGCTGCAAAAGTAAATGGAAAATAATTGCTTATTCATAAATAAGTAACTTTTAAATGAGTAAAAATTCAAGGAGAAAAGGCATGTGAAAAACACAAACCTTGATTTGCATGTACAGCATATTCCTGCAAGATTAGTAAAATGAAGATGAAGAAAAGGCTAATTAGTCTATGAAAACTTTTGAACAACATTTCCCTTTTTTTCTTCTTTTAAATGCTTTATTATTCTCTAGAAATGGACAGCAACGGGTTTTATAGAGAGATTTTTAGACATATTTAATACGTTAAACTGAACGAAAGTAATAAATTATTCTATCAAATTGGTATGCAATCAAAGTCAAGTCAAAGCTTAGGTTCCATAACTACTTTTTTTTCGTATAAAATAAGGATTTCGAGTACAAGCAGTACATTGGAAAACTCAAATTTAGTAAAAGAAAAACAAGGTTCAAAGTAACAGTTAAAAAGTAAAAGATGCATTTTCTAGGGTAGTTCTCAATGTTAGGGAAAATGCATGTGACAGCGTGAAATGAACGACATAAGTGCTTTGCCCCTGTCTGCCGCCATGCATGCAACGACGGAAATATTAATTTTTTATTCATAAATTATTATTATATTATATTTTTATTTTATTTCAGTTTAGTCACTAATAACGTTTTTTCACGAATTTTCTTACACGAGCAATATGAAAGTGGAGTTCGTTAGAGCACTTTCAATACAATCGTGAATTGCTCAAAAAATCGTGTTACATAAATAAAAAAGTTGTTTAAAAAAATTTATTTCAAATGCAAGCTGATAACGACTCCGCCAAATTAATATGACATAAAAAAATAGATGAATTCTGTAAAGATTTAGAAGCTCTATTAAACATCTTTACTTAACAAAATACAAAATTTAAATTTTTCTATACAAATTTAAATGTGATTTTTTTAAGAAAATAAAATACACCTAAATAGCAATTTATAGAATGCATTAGAGACTATTTTTGAACTTAAATGTCTATTCATTAGTTGTTCTATTGTATAATTATCACGTCTTTCAACTTATAAAAGTTGCATTTACTTGACACATGACCGTGTTAAAAATCATATTTCACTTGCACGACTTTCATGTTAAAAGTTCGAGTCTGTATCGTTGTCAAAATAACGCAGCACGATCATTATTAGTGGACTAATTTAGAGCTTGTTTGATTTCACTTAAGTTTTTGCTAAAAAGTTGAAGTCAAAATTAACAGTTAATTTTAACCACTCATTTCATGGACCCACAACTTTTTACAATTTTTCAACTACACATTTTATAAACTTTTATCAATTTTTACAAAAGAAATTAATTTTAATCAAAATCAAACACTCCCTTAAAACAAGTTATGAGTTTGGAATTTTAAAAAAAAAATTGGAGTGAATAAAATGAAATTTTATACAAATACAGTGGCAATATCGATTGTTTCTTCCCATAAATAAAAATTCCCTTTTGTGTCAAAGGCAAAATGTATTCAAGGCTGCCCAAATTCATATGGCACATATTTAATTTCTTGAACTCGTCAATTTACCTGACATGTATCATGTATGATTCCATTTATGCCTAGTACAAGTCTATAACGAACAGTTTCAGGGTATTTAAAAGTGTAATTGTTTGATTTTGCAATTAATTAATTTTGGTTGGTCAACACATGTTAAAGAATTACAGTACTACATGAAAAATCATCAACCATGGATTTTTAGTTAGGTTGGACAAGAGACGAAAAAACTAGCATTTTAAAAGTTTTCACACACCCATAGTTTATTTGTAACAAAATATGTCGTTGATATCTTGGTCGAGCAATCCCTTATGAATAGCACAAATAATCTACATCGACAAACTTAATCAATCCATCACTAATACTAGTGATTTCAAGCCGACCAAAATAATTTTGAAGAGCTAGACTAAGTATTTCGAAACGAATGAACCACATATTAATTGTATCAATATTTCTAGTACAAGTAATCTAGTTGAATTATACAACATTACTACTTGCAGCTAACTAAATGAAGTAGTAGACAAATATAAAAGATTTCTAAAATTATGATAGCTATAAGATTAAGATAGCTATTTAATATAGTCAATAAGATGCGATAACCCCCAAAAGATGGTAGATCGACCGGAGATGCCAAACTCGGAGTGGAGTTAGTGTAATCGAATGCAAAATAGAAGCTTGGTTAAAGCGTTTGCAAGTTTGGTCAGCACTAGAAACATAATATACTTGAAGGACAATATTTTAAAATTAGTCAATCACGAAATACATATATATCTCAATATACTTCATTTTGGAGTGATAGACTACATTGACACTTAAATACATTGACACAACATTGTATAATGGTGATGAGGATAGGGAAATGCCAAGTTCCCCGAGTAAAGACTTAATCCATATAAGTCAGAGGCAATGCTTGCAATTGAACGATATTCAACTTTGATAAAGTAAGAGGCAATGCTTGTGATAAGTATTACATACTCGACCGACTATTCAAATTATTTTGTAAATTTGTTCTTTTGATTCAAATTATACATACATACCTTCAAATCAATGCGAGTAAGGATATTGTTTCCATCTTGCAGCCATATAAGTGAACGGCCAACAGATTGATGATTGGTCGACAAAGGTAGAACCCTCATTTTGTGGCTTGATAACGCTTTTTTACTCACTCGATGACGTTATGCATATTCCTCCAACAATTTTTCATCATTGTGATAACACTTAACATCTTGTATCCTACTAGAACCACGTTCTGGATCAGATTATATATTTATATTTTTGTTGTAGCACCTCTATTCTTTTTTTAAAGCAACTTTAACTGTGCATTGTGAAGAAATAAGACGAGAACCAATTTTATTAAGCAAAACGGCATAATAAGAATATAATTACAAAGGGGTTTTTATAGTAATGAAAACTCTAATCTATATTGGGTAAACAAATATTCTAATATATATATTTTATATTCTAACATATATATTATATTCTAACATCCCGCCTCAAACTCACGATGCTACAGCAATAAGCAGCGAGAGTTTGTCAAGTAAGAAACGAAAACGATGTACCGGATGTGACTTTGTGAAAAAATCAGCAAGCTGCAACGATGAAGAAACAAAAGGTAATGAAATAGTGCCATGCTGAAGATGGTGGCGAATCAGATGACAATCAATCTTAATATGTTTCGTGCGCTCATGGAACACAGAGTTGTGAGAAATCGAAATAACACTTTTATTATCACAATACATAGGAGTCGGAGAGGAAAGAGAAACACCCATGTTAGCAAGTAACCAACGCAGCCACACAATCTCAGTAGTGGTAGACACCATAGCACGATACTCTGCTTCAGTAGAAGAACGAGATACCACATTCTGCTTCTTACTCTTCCAAGAGATAAGTGAGTCTCCCAAAAATAGACAAAAACCAGTAGTGGACTTGCGATCAGTTGGGTTACTAGCCCAATCAGCATCAGAGTATGCGCGGAGCTCCAAGGAAGAAGTCGATGGAAATAAGAGACTCTGAAAACAAGTACCACGAAGATAGCGCAGAATACGAACAACAGCTCCCCAGTGAACGGTAGTCGGAGCAGAGACAAACTGACTAACAATGTGAACAGCATAAGCAATATCAGGATGGATGATAATGAGATAGACGAGACTTCCAACGATAGTACGGTACAGATTGGGATCAGGCAAAGGGATACCGTCAGAAGGTGAATAACGAACATTGGTTTCAAGAGGAGTATCAGCAGTCTTAGTATCAGTGAGACGAGCACGCTCAATAACATCAGTTGCATACTTAGACTGAGTGAGAAGATAACCTCTAGGAGAAGAAGAAACCTCGATCCCTAAAAAATAAGATAAATGACCTAAATCCTTCATTTCAAAACGACGAGCCAAATCAGATTTTAAGGCAGTAATACCATTAACATCATCACCAGTGATAATCATGTCATCAACATATAAAAGGAGTAAAATACGACCAGAGGAGGTGCATCTAGAAAACAAAGCAGAATCATGATGGCTGGATGTAAAGCCAAGAGAGGAAACAACAGTAGAAAATTTTTCAAACCAAGCGCGAGGTGCCTGTTTGAGACCATAAAGTACTTTCTTAAGTTTACAGACATATCCAGGACGATGAGAAACACCAGGAGGAGGAACCATATAGACGTCCTCCTGAAGGGTTCCATTTAGGAATGCATTCTTAACATCCAACTGAGAGAGATTCCACCGGAAAATAGAAGCAACTGCAATAAGTGTACGAACAGTAGTCATCTTTGCAACAGGAGCAAAAGTCTCTTCATAATCTAAACCATACTGCTGACTAAACCCCTTAGCAACCAACCTAGCCTTGTAGCGCTTAATCGAACCATCAGATTTGGTTTTGATTTTATAGACCCAACGTGAACCAATAGCATGTTTACCCTGAGGTAATGAGACTAGATCCCAAGTGTCTGTCTTATGTAAGGCAGAGAGTTCATCAGTCATAGCATGTTGCCAAAGAGGATCTAGAATAGCTTCTTTATAGGAAGAATGTTTAGAAAGCTTGTGAATAGATGTCAAGAAACAGCAGAAAGATTCGGAATTACAAGAATAAGCAAAGTCAGGTAACTGAGTAGACTTACGAATACGTGGAAGATATCGAGGAGAAGGAGGTTGATCAACAATCTCAGATGGTGCTTGGGTGACCATAGAAGGAGAATGATCATTATGAGTCGGTGCATGCGTACCTGTAGTGGGAGAAGGATCAACAACAAACGGGGTAAGGGAATGCGAGCTATCGGTACTATCAAAAAATAGATCAATATGAATAGATCAGCCTTAGTCATGGTATGAGTATTATCAGAAATAGAAAAGAATGGAATATGCTCAAGAAACACAACGTGGCGGAAAACATATAGTTTTTTATTAATAGGATCAAAACAGCGATAACCTTTTTGTCCCTCCCCATATCCTAAAAAGACACAAATAGCAGAACGTGAAGTCAACTTACTACGTTCTACTTGAGGACGAAGGACAAAACATGTGCACCCAAAAATCCTTAGAAGAGAATAATCAGGAGGATGTCCAAATAGTATTTTAGAAGGTGACAAATTCGAAGTGTGAGAGGACGGAATTTTATTAATTAAGTGGACAGCAGTTAAAACTGCTTCTCCCCAAAATTCACTAGGAACTTTGGTAGATAAAAGTAGAGAACGAGCAGTTTCAATAATGTGTCTATGCTTACGTTCAGCAATACCATTTTGTTGTGTGGTGTCAGTACATGAGGATTGGTGAATTGTGCCATCAGAAGTAAGCAATGTAGAAAAGTCAGTAGATGTATACTCTCCACCCAAGTCACATCTGAAGCATTTAATAACAGCAGAATGTTGAGTTTTAACAAGTGCTCTAAAAGAAAGATAAATGAAAAGAAAATCAGAACGTCGTTTCATAAGATAAACCCAACAATAACGACTATAATCATCAATAAACGAGACATAATATCTAGACCCTCCTTTTGTAGCAATAGGAGCAGGTCCCCACACATCAGAATGAACAAGATCAAATGGTGCAACAGAACGAGAAATACTTCGAAAAAAAGGTAAAGCAGAAAATTTAGCTAATTTGCAACCACTACAATCAGAGATATCATGAGTTCGCAAATCTCCCAATTGACCTTTAGAAACTAAAAATTTTAAACGATTAGCAGAAACATGTCCAAGGTGAGAATGCCACAAATAAATACTAGAAGAAGAAGAATTCAAAGAAAAAGACGACAAATCAATACTAGAGGCTGCAGCATGCGGTGGTTGCAGATTGTCCAAAACATATAAACCTCCTTTTCTATGGCCTATCCCAATCAGCTTCTGAGATTGAGGATCCTGCACATGACAAGCAGTAGAAGAAAATTGAACTAAGTATCCAGAATCACATAACTGACCAATAGATATAAGATTCAAAGAAAGAGCTGGAACACAATAGACATCTGAGAGTGATAAATTGCATGTGTTAACAGAACCAACCCCTACCAAAGGCAGGGGAGTGCCATCAGCAGTCATAATAGATACAGACGAATTAGAAGGGCGTAAGGAATCAAACAGTGTGGAGTCAGAAGACATGTGTTTAGAGGCACCTGAGTCAAAGATCCACAAGGAAGAAATACCTGAGGGGTTCTGGGACGACAAACCTGCGTGAGTAGAGGCTGACATAGCATGAGGTTGAGTGGCAAGAAACTTCTGAAACTGCTCAGCTAGAGTAGTGAGCTGGGGATTAGAGGGAGGTGCTCCAAGAGTAGATGAGTCATAAGGTGACATGGCTGCTACTGTGTTAGTATTGGGACGATAAAATCGATGTTGTGATTGCTGTTGACTCTATAAATATTGTAGCTTTTTAGGACATTGAGCCTTCCAATGTCCCTTTTTTTTGCAAAAGCTACACTCATTACTAGCAACTCGCACATAACCTCTGTTCTGATTCTGCGGAGATGGTCGAGAAGGTACAGCCAAAACAGAAGTACTAGAAGTAGGAAAGGGATGCCTTACCTGTTAGGGATTTCAAACGTGTTTCCTCAGCCACAAGTTCACTAACCACCGAATCAACAGAAGGAAGAGGAGTACGATGCAAAATAGAGCCTCTAAGGCCCTCAAAAGAATTACGAAGTGCTATAAAAAACTGAACCAATCGTTGCTCCTCTCTATAAACAATATAATCCTCACATGCTTTCAATCCTGCCGATTCTGTAAGAGCCAACTCATCCTAAATCGATGTCATAGCAGTATAAAATTCCAGAATACCCATATTTTTCTGTTGTAAGGCCCGTATATCAATCTCCAACTGAAATCGTTTTGCAAAGTTAGACTTGGTGTATAACTTCTGCAAATGATCCCAGACTTCCTTAGCAGTTTCATACTTTGCCAATTGTGCACCAATGGAATGATCGACAGAATTGTGAATCCAAGTAAGAATTTTTGCATTGTTTGACTCCCAAACATCAACATCAATAGTATAATTATCACTAGTATTCTTGAGTTAAATGTTTAATTGGTCACTGAACTATTACTTCCGTCTTCATTCACTCACTCAACTTCAAAATGTTTCTGAGTACTCACTGAACTTTTAAAAATACCTCACCGTTACTCACTAAAGACGATTCTGTGACAATCAAGTGACGAAAAATCCACGTGGCAGATGGAATATACATGTGGCAGATGGAATCATCCACCATGCATCTAAAATCGTCCATGTCATCCAAAATCGCGCGCCGTGTCATCTGATTTTGGTATTTTATGATTTCAGTTGGGAAGTTTGCAGAAGGTAAGGAATGAATAAATTGAGTGAAAATGTTTTTTAAATAATGACATGGACGATTTCATATGCTTGGTGAATGATTCCGTCTGCCACATGTATATTTCATTTGCCACGTAGATTTTCCGTCACTTTATCGTCACAAAATCGTCTTCAGTGAGTAACGGTGAGGTATTTTTGAAAGTTCAGTGAGTACTCAGAAATATTTTGAAGTTGAGTAAGTGAATGAAGACGGAAGTAATAGTTCAATGACCAATGAAACATTTAACTCAGTATTCTTAGGTATCACAATAGTTCCAATAACATAACCCCATAATTTTTTACCCTTGAGAAAATTTTTCATCAGGTTACTCCAATATAAATAATTTTGACCAGTTAATCTTACACTAATAGATTTAGATTGAAGGGAATCATCCCTTTCAGTTGCCATTATCACAAATAAGAGAGAATCAAGGTTCCTCAAGGACCTAAAACACTCTGCCAGCAATTGGAATTAATATACTGATATTGATAACGATCTCATATCCGAATCCAAAACCAAATCTATATTGTGTGTATTTCCTGCCCAGCAAGTCCTCAATCTCAACACGGGTGTATGGTATTATCCTGTGCTTACGTATGGAGGGATTCCACAAAAGAATGTTTTCATCGCTATATCGTAAACAAATTAGGAATCTGCAAGAGCCAATAAAACTCACCGAGTCGTTAAATTCCTGTACAGGAGGCTTGATCTCTTTAACTTCTGCAACTTCGAATCCAGAATCAAAGTTTATGGCATAGAATATAAAATCACTATGATCGACATTACTCTCATTATAATCTCTAAATCGCAGGAGAGTGTCTCTCCTCAGCCGATTTGGTTGGTTCTGATTTGGGGCGGGTTTTCTTTCGTCTTCTAAATTTCTCAGATTTTTCGTTTCTGTAACAGAAATTTACAGCAATGGCTGCTGCAGTTGTTGGGTTTATCGCAGAGATTGGGTTCAGAAATTAGTCGTCGATTCCAAGGTCTGTTTGTCGCAGAGATTGGGTTCAGAAATTGTGAAGAAGGTGATGCTTGCTGTTGCCGTTGCCGGACCCGCTGCTGCCGGACTGTTGCTGTTTCTGTTTTATAAACCTGGCTCTGATACCATATGAAGAAATAAGACGAGAACCAATTTTATTAAGCAAAACGGCATAATAAGAATACAATTACAAAAGATTTTTATAGTAATGAAAACCCTAATCTATATTGGGTAAACAAATATTCTAATATACATATTTTATATTCTAACATATATATTATATTCTAACATGCATATCTTCCCCCAACCTTTTAGTAATTTCCGCATATGGTCTCTTTTGATAATTTTGCCCTTAACTTAAATAAACTAAAACAGGAAAAAGGAAAATAAAATTAAAAAATTACAGTTATGGTTCTTAATATTTTCAAAATTGCAAATAAAGCTTGAACATTTTACAGTTTTTACTTAAAATAATAACAAATATGTCGTCTCAAACTTTCTAATCTTAGCACATACGTCCATCAGTATGTGTGCACCAAAAGGACCTTTGGAGTTTCGATAGATTTCGTCCAAAAGTCCGTTAGTTCACCAAAAGTCAAGTTCATGATCTAAATTTAACCAATTTAACAAGGGCAAAATTGTTTCTTCTTATTCAACTATTTCAAACAATTAATAAAAAAAACAAAAAGATTTTTTATTTTTATTTTTGTTCTTCTAGTACTTATTTTCAACTTACTTTTTAATCTCAAAGTTAAATATTTATGAACAGGCAAACCCAAAATTTATTAGAATAAGTAATTTTGTTATCTTCAACTATGACAACTAAAAGTATTATTTACTTTAAATCTTATAAAAAAAAACTTTTTAAGAGACTGACATGTTCTATATATATAATATATAATTCCGTTATTCATCGATCTCATTCATCTCAGCGTAAATATCCAAAAAGTAAATTTTTTTTTCTCTGAAAAATAACCTAGTGATTGTTGAACAGAGTTACCAAGAAAGCAGAAAAAGTTGAAGAATATGGAGTAATACATCGAGTGAATAAGCATAATCATGTGTAAAAACATTGGTTTGACAAAGTGTAGAACACGAGGGCGTGCTTGTTGGTTGGTTCTTACCACAAGTTTAAATCTACGTATTCCTATGCACTTCAATTCTTCCACCTTTCACATTCCAATTATACGTCGGAAATTGTTTCATAAGTCGGCCGGTGCAACCCCACCCCCACCCCCACCCCCACCCCCACCCAATGTTTCCTGGGGAGTTTTGACCAAAGTACAACAAACTTAAAATTAATAGTTTTTTTTTTCTTTCAAAAAGTTAAAGTAATAGTGGGTATGGGTGCATAAAGAATCGGAACTAAATCGAACATATCAGTTTAGTTCGATTCTATTTATTTTAAACAATTTTGGTTTTTACAAGTAAGAAACAACTGATTATAGTTCAGCAGGCCCGATCTCCTGCCCCGAGATCAAAATTCTATAGTTCAATTCCAACTATAGTACCCATAACTAAGAACTGATTTTAACACATTTTCTTTTTGAATTACATACCATTAATTCTCTTTTTTACACTACAAATAAACTCAATTTGAAGCGCACAACAAAACATTTTTTGATTTTTGATTTTTACACTTTTTCAAATTTCAAGTCTTACAGTCTTTCAAATTTTCAACTTTTATCATTTGCATTGAATGAGACTTGTTATTTTAATTTTAGATGTGCGTAACTTGCATTAATAAGAAATTTTGGTTATAGACCGAACCAAACTAAACTGGAATCATTTAGTTCGGTTCCATAATTACAGATGGAACCAATTGATTCTCAGTTCGATTCGATATATTTTGAAGAAAACTAGACCACACCCACTTTTAATAGTTGGATTCATTGTATTATAAATATAAAATATAAATAGATGATATTTAAACTCAAGACTTTATTTTTCATCCAATGTTGGATTGTTTTATCCAAAACTTAAACTGAGATTGTGACTAGTATGCTATTTGTAATTTCTAAAAAGATGATATATATATATATGTAAATTGTAAATACATCCTATATAGGGGGCGTGTTTCATATACTTCCCTGTATATAAATGGGCAATACTTAAACTCAAGATTTTTGTTCGATTATTCAAAACTCAAACTATTATAATATTTATGCGGTGCACACTCTACTTCTTCTGCAAAAAAAAAAAAAAAAAAAAAAAAAAAAAAAAGGTCAAGATCGTACTCTATCAAAACGAAATTTCTATGATCAAAATGGATCTCTCAATGTCGATAATGTTCATTTTTTCATCGTATAAGATTTTTTTATAGGTGAACAATAATAAAATTAGAACTCAAAAGGTTAAGTATTTGAATGCCTAGTAAGTGCAAAATTATAATTGAAACTAATAATTGCTTTATATTTCATCGAACTAGGAAATTTTCCATAGCAATGTCTTTCTATGTGTAAAACGTGTCACGTAAATTTTTAGTGTGCTCTTAATTTTGTGTATGTTATAATATATATTAGAAGATTATCATATATTAGAAGATTGTCCTAATATATTAGAATATATTAGATGATTGTTTTACTTAATATCAATTAAGATTTATCTTATTATATAAACTAGTTTCAATTAGTATTCTACTCATGTCGTTTACTTAATAAGATTGGTTCTTTATTCTCTTTATTTGTTCTTCTCTTCCTAATTTAATTTACATTGATGATAGAACATTCACATGGTATCATATGCCAATTTATGTATTAATATTTATGTATTGATATTTTGGTTGTTTCTTTTCTCTTTTTTTCTCAAAGTTCTCTGCATTGAAAATCCCTAATATTTCTTTAAGTCGAAACTGAAAATCCACTATTTCTATTCAAAGCGACCTCAGTTTGGAAATTGGTGACCATATCTAGACTTACAACGACGAGGTGATCACCTACAACCGGCGCGTGCGCACGCGTGAACATTAGACACAACTGGATGCGATGGTGCGTGAGTCCTACGCACAGAGACGATGATGGCGCGTATGGGCTCCGACAGGGTTGCTCCTTTGTATGAAACATCAACGGAAGTCTGAAATCGCAACGAAAGTCTGGGATCATTTGCAGAAGTTATACAAAAAGTCTAACTAGGCAAAACGATATCAGTTGGAGATTGATATACGGGCTTTACAACAGAAGAATATGGGTATTTTGGAGTTTTACACTGCTATGACACCGATTTGGGATGAGTTGGCTATTACAGAATCGGCATGAATGAAAGTATGTGATGATTATATTATTTATAGAGAGGAGCAACGATTGGTTCAATTTTTTATGGCGCTTATCAGTGCCTTTGAGAGACTTAGAGGCTCCATCTTGCATAGTACTCGTCTTCCTTCTGTTGATTAAGTGGTTAGTGAACTTGTGGTTGGGGAAACACATTTGAAATCCCTTACAAGTGAGGCATCCCTTCCTACTTCTAGCACTTCAATTTTGGTTGTTACTTCTCGATCATCTAAACAGAATCAAAACAAAGGTTATGTGCGAGTTGTTAGTGATGAGTGTAGCTTTTGCAAAAAAAAAAAAGGACACTGGAAGGCTCAATGTCCTTAGAAGCAGCAACCTCTACAGAGTCAACAGTAGTCACAACAGCGATTCTATCGTCCCAATGCTAACACAGTAGAAGACATGCCACTTTGTGACTCATCTATTCTTGGATCACCGATTTTCTTTGGTCCACCGCTAGCTACTCTAGCTTAGTAGTTTGAGAAGTTCTTCGCTACTCAGTCACATGCCATGTCAGCCTCTATTCATATTGGTTTGTCATCCTATAGTCTTCCAGGTATTTCTTCCTCATGGATTTTTGACTCAAGTGCTTCCAAACACAACTCAACACTTTTTGATTCCTTACGTCCTTCTAATTCGTCTGTGTCTATTATGACTGCTAATGGCACCCCATTACCCTTGGCAGAAGTTAGTTCTTTTAACACACATAATTTATCATTTTCAGATGACTATTATGTTCCAACTCTTACTTTGAATCTTATTTTTATTGGTTAATTGTATGACTCTGGATAGTTAGTTCAATTTTCTTCTATTGCTTGTCATGTGCAAGATCCTCAATCTCAAAATCTGATTGGGATAGGTCATAGAAAATGAGGTTTATATATTTTGGGCACTCTGAGACCACCGCATGCTGCAGCCTCTAGTGTTGATTTGTCGTCAATCTCTTTGAATTCTTCTTCTTCTAGTTTTTATTTGTGGCATTTTCACTTTGGACATGTTTCTGCTAGTTCTTTAAAATTTTTAGTATCTAAAGGTCAATTGGGATATTTGCAAACTCGTGTTATTTCTTATTGTAGTGGTTGCAAATTAGCTAAATTTTCTGTTTTACCTTTTCCTCGAAGTGTTTCTAGTTCTGTTGCACTATTTGATCTTGTCCATTCTGATGTGTGAAGGCCAGCTCCTATTGCTACAAAATGAGGGGTGTATATATTATGTCTCTTTTATTGATTATTATAGTCATTATTGTTGGGTTTATCTTATGAAACGACGTTCTGATTTTCTTTTTATTTATATTTCTCTTAGAGCACTTGTTAAAACTCAACATTTTGGTGTGATTAAGTGTTTTATATGTGAGTTGGATGGGGAGTATACCTCTATTGATTTTTCTACATTGCTTGCTTCTGATGGTACAATTCATTAATCTCCATGTACTGACACCCCACAACAAAATGGTGTGGTTGAACGAAAGTATAGACACATTTTTGAAATTGCTCGTTCTCTTCTCTTATCTGTCAAAGTTCCTAGTGAATTTTGGGGAGAAGCAGTTTTAACTGCTGTCTACTTAATTAATAAGACTCAGTCCTCTCACATTTCGGGCTTGTCACATTCTGAAATATTGTTTGGACATCCTCCTGATTATTCCCTTCTAAGAGTTTTTGGGTGTATGTGTTTTGTCCTTCATCCTCAAGTAGAACGGAGTAAGTTGACTTCACGTTCTTTCTACTATTTACTATTTGTGTCTTCCTGGGATATGGAGAGGGACAAAAATGTTATCACTGTTTTGATCCTATTAATAATAAATTATATGTTTTCTGTCATGTTGTGTTTCTTGAACATATTCTATTCTTTTCTATTTCTGATAATACTCATAACATGACTAAGACTAATCTCATTCGTATTGATCATTTCTCTCATGATACCGATAGCCCACATTCCCATACCCTTCTTGTTGTTGATTCTTCATGTACTACATGACTACAGGTACACATGCACTGACTCATAATGTTCACACTCCTTCTATGGCTTCCCAAGCACCATCTGAGATTGTCGATCCACCTTATTCTCCTCGATATCTTCCACGTATTCGTAAGTCCACTCAGTTACCCGAATTTTCTTATTCTTGTTATTCAGAATCTTTATGTTGTTTCTTAACATCTATGCACAAACTTGGGTTCAGCATAAACTTCAGTGTGTTCAAGAAAAATATAATAAAACATAGTCCTTTACATCAAACAAACTACAATTTGCTATCAAAACTTATATAAATAAAATTTTAGAACCTTGGAAACATATTAAAATCTTTATTCTTTCCTCCTCCTCGTACTTAAGCTATTGACCAACTGATATGATGCTCTTTACCAGCCATTTAATTTGTAGGAAAAACATGGAAGGAATGAGTATAGAAAAAACTCAATAGAAACTTCTTATAGTGCACTTGTTGTCCAAATCATGATATACACATATAACAACGTGAATTAGTACCGTAGATTCATAACATGTAGATGAATTAATAGTAAAATCTGTAATTTTGAAGAATCTCATTGCTCGTGGAAACTGATTATGGCCATATCAATACATTTCTAAACTTTTCTTATGAAAACTTTCAATTATGCATATATACTATTATCAAACAAATGGTAAAATTTAATGTAAATGGTCCTACCTAAGAACTTGATACGATGATGAAAAATCCTTGCTTTAAACAAAGGAAAATCGATTTCTTTTTGCTCCAACAAAATCTTGTAGAAAAATTTCACTTTCTTGCCATGAAAACAATTTGAAAAGAACAAAATGTAGAGAGAAAAGAGAGAAAGATGTGGCCAAGTTCTTTATGAGAGAAAGGGGGTTGAAATGTTTTATTTCTCTTGTAACTTCTCCTCTAAATGACACTTCAATGGGAGAAGGGTTATTGTATGATTTTTTTTCCTCCTTTTAATAAGCTTTAGCGTGGAAGCTAAAGAGTTTATAACTCTCAAAACAAAAACTAAAAATTACTTTTTTAAAATATCTGCATAGTGATTCAAATATGGGTTGTTATTATGTTAAATCACGCGACGACCATTATACTAACAACTCAATTACTTGTTGGAGAATTGAAATAATTTTTTTTAAAACTTATAACAACTTAACTTTTTGGGCTTAAATCGAACATTTGATTTAGGCTTTTATTTCTTATGTAGGCCAAGTCTCCGAGGCTCGTCTCCTAATTGTCTAAACATACAAACCATGAAATAAAATTCTGAGACCTTACATTCCTCACACTTTAAAAGAACTTCGTCCTCGAAATTACATTTGATTTGACAAAAAGAGCCAAATACTTGGCTTTGAGTTATGCTTCATTATCCCAAGTAACTTTCTCAATTCCGTGATGATGCAACTAAACTTTAACCATTGGAATTTCTTTAATTCTTAACTTATGGATTTTCCTATCCAAAATAGAGACCAGAACTTCTTAATAAGACAAATCCTTCTATACATCTGAAACATGATAATTGACCACATGACTTGGGTCGTGCACATATTTTCTAATCATGGATACATGGAAAACATTGTGTAGGGCTGAAAGTTTGGTTGATAAGGCCAACCAATACGCTACATTACCAACCTTATCGAGAATTTTGAAATGCCCGATAAACGCAGTCTCAGTTTACCCTTCTTGTCGAACCTAAGTACACCTTTCATCAGAGCTACTTTCAAAAAGACTTTTTCTCCTACTTGAAACTCCAAGTTTTTCCTCCATTATCTGCATAACCCTTTTGCCGATCTTGGGCCATTTTTTTGGATTTTGATATTGTCTATAGCTTGAACTGCCCGCTTAATAATTTTTGGAACTAGAACCCTCTTTTCACCGACTTCATCTCAATAAACCGATGACCTGCACTTTCTACTATAAAGAGCTTCATACATTGTCATTCCAATAGTGGACTGAAAACTATTATTGTAGACAAACTCCACCAACGTTAGGTAAAATTCACATTTGCCTCATAAATCTAAGATATAAACTCGTAGCATATCTTTTCCAGTATCTGAATGGTCCTCTCATATTGTCCATCAGATTAGGGATGATAAGTCGTGTTGAAATTTAGTTTTGTTTCCAAAGTTCCATGTAAACTCTCCCAAAACTTAGAGGAAAATCTTGAATATCTATTTGATACAATGGAGACTCCATGCAATCTAACAATCTCCCTATCATTTTCACTGGCAGAAAATAAGCCGTCTTGGTCAACCGATCGGCGATTACCCAACCCTGACAAAATCCATAGAGATGTCCTCCCATTTCCATTATGTTATCTCCAAAGGATTTAGAAATATAGTTGGTATTTGGTGCTCGACTTTTACTTGTTGACAAACCATACACTTACTAACGAAAGAATTGATACCCCTTTTCATGTCTTCCTGAGGTCTCGATGCATTTTTGTACCACCGAGATGGACGACGTATGGGGTGAAATGAGCTTCTCCTAAGATTCTTTATTTTTAGGCACACAAAGTCTTCTTCTGAAATTTAATGCCTTATATGCAGACACTTCAAAATCTTTTGTTTTAGCCAATCCAATCTCACTTTTAATCTTTTGGAGAAATGGGTCTTTATCCTACACCTCTATGATTCGATCTTTAAGGTTAGGTCGAACTATTAAAATAGCTATCCGAACTAAGACTTGATTCAAATAAGACACAACCTCGGTTCTCAACTTCTCCAATGCGGTGGCATATACCAAGTTCCCTGAATTAACGAGGAATAAACACATGGGGAAGATGGTCCTCTAGCATAAATTCCCATTCACCGCCTACAAAGATGAACATTTCCTTCCAGTTATGTACTTTGTTGGGACTGTCGGTGGCCGTCTTCCATTTCTGGCCTGGCCAAAGAGAAATATTATACCAACTCGCAGATCGTCAGGGCCGATATATAGACTTAAACTCCCTCGGGGTCAGGTTCCCTCCCGATTCGGCGATGTCCCACAATAGGTATGAGGCCACCATCTGCCCCCAACCATTCGATGTTATCTGGCAAGGGGCCAGATTCCAATCCTTCAAAACCTCGCAAAAGAAATGATGCATAGGCAGACGATGGCCTGCTGCATCCCAGGTTGGTAAATTGCGACAAATCCTTCATGAGGGTCGTCAGCGCGTTCCTCTGGGCCCGGAGCCTTAAGTATTATAGACGCGGGAATATCATAGGATAGCCGTATATCCTCCAATTCTCCCTCAGCGATTCTCGAGTGCGCCATGGACACTTCGGTGGCCGACCGCTTGAGCTCCTCGTCAAGCTCCATGGCTGCCGGGGCATCCCTCTTATCAAGCAACCCCCTCATCTCAAGCACCCCGACGTCTGACCCCCCTTTTTCGTGGTCTCTTCAGACGGGCCGGATGGACGGACCTCCCTCCCACTTGTGGATGGAGCCGACGGGATTTCAGCTAAAGGCGCCTGGTTGACTTCCTCTACGACCTCAGAGGAGGAAGATGATGAGGCAGATGTTGATGACTCATCCCGAATACTAGGCGTCCGATTGATTCTGTGAGTCGTCGTTTCTGAACGACATTTCAAACCCTTCTCTACCCCGGAAGTTGATGCCCCTATTGTTGCCGGAACGCGCAACAAGGTATAATCCCCATACTACGGAACCAAGAAATATTCACAAAAGCAACCAACGAAATTAATCACAGCAACTCTCGGCGCGCTTACCTCTGAAATGCCGTTGGAACGACACCCACACTTGGATTTTCTCGATTACCTGCAGAGCATCTGTAACATTCACAATGGGCACAAAAGCAATAAGAAGTTGTAATGAGGAGGGCGCCAAGCTTTATAGATTGAGGCATTCCAATCTCCACCGTCCAACTTCCAAGCGTCACATCTGAGCCGTCGGATGGTGGACGCGTGTTTAAAATTGGGCAACAAGCGGGAAACGGAACCCCAAGTGTTTAGTACAACAAGAACGCACGCGCCTCACGCTCGCCCCCGTTATCCGCCACCCGCCATTGCATTAAATACATACATCCTGTCACTCATGATTGCCTGGCCACGGATTGACAGCCTTGATTGACAATATCACACCAACCGCAGACACGTCACCAAAGGCATGGTCTCTTGAAGCCCTCACTCGTCATAAATCTTCGACCTCGGACTTGGGGGACTATACTGGATGAAGTCCAGTTCATTACGCAATTTGCGAGGACCATACGCGAGGGCCACACTCCGCGTTTTCCGCTGAGATTCAAAATTTTCTTTGTCAAGAATTTTCCCCCTCACTCTCAAAGTCCCACGCCTATTATGAATAATAGGCTTGGACTTGGAGGACTATTGTTACCACTCGATTTTGATAAGGCCTCCACGTCAGCAAAAGCCCAACGAGATTCCCATATAGGCCTATTAAGGGCCCCGTAAATTCTGAAAGGGCTTTGGAGGCCCACCAGACATCTTAGCCTTCTGCAGCTAGAATGCCACGAGGCCCAGGGAAGGCCTCGGCGCTCACAGCCGAGCCATAGGGCCTCGCAGGGCTTCTTATCAACCTTAACTAGCAGACAGTACAATATTCTGGAATGACCAGAGAAATAATTGAAGACAGATTGCGTTGTTTTGGCGCATGGATCCTCACAAGGAAACCAAATCATAATCTCCTAAAATCATGCAACGTGATAAGCTCAAATAAGAAAGGTAATCTTGGAGATTGCCTTAACAAGGAATAATCCATATTCCATAAGGAATGAGGATCCGATTGGGTATCTGATTGATTTGTTACCTAAATCAATCAGCACTCTTACGCTATAAAATACGACGTCTCCGATTGTTCCAAGGTACGCTCTTTTTGCGCTTAAAATCCCACTCTAAACTCTGCTCAAATCTCTACCTGCTTGTCTCTCCCACACCCAATTACTTTTCCTCCCCGTGTATTGTTCTAATACCAGCAGTTGACTTGATCGTCGGAGTACCAACGATCGCCGGACCTTTTTTCTCTAGAGATCTTGGTGCCTAACGATTGTCCGAGTATGCAGTAACATACAGGTTGGCAGAGGAGTGACTGGAGATATGTTGACACGTGGACGCTGCAAGTTCCGACGTCAACAAAAAAGAAGGAGAAATTTAGGGCCGATCATCTTCTATGTACTTATGGATTTCGAATTCATATAGTCCAAAATTCATTCATTTTAAGTTATATTGCAATGCAAAAATACACTTATGTCCATCCTTCTCCGATTTTCCTGAAACGAGATTCCATATTTCTTTATATTTTCTTGCACCTTTTTCAACACCTCGAAACTATGCATATATAATTAAGATCCCAACCCTGTCTACCAAATATTTGTGCAAGATTAATTTTTTTGGTTGCTAATTCACCATAAATAAATGAGTTCTTAAGACAATTTTGTTGAAAGTTAAAACTCCAACTTTAATTTATGTAGATACAATATATTTTTTCATATTTTATTCTACTGTTTCATATTTATTTTGGATTAAATTAGAACTCTTTCTCTAATTTTGTAGAAATTGTATCATTTTCGCTGTCATATTTATTTCTCATTATATTAAAATGTGTGCTTAAATTTATGTTATAATATTAGATTTGCCTGTAAAAAAGTTGATATATTGTCCAAATTTTATATATATGTGATACTATGAACGTTTCGACCTCCAAGTATATGCTTGATACTAATGTAGTTCTGATACTGTTTGTATTTACTAGGATACTATGTGATATTGTCTGTGACAAACATGCTCAACGAGATAATGTTATCTTAAGATATTGATATATTATTGTACTATTACATTATGATACTGTTCTTCTATTGGGTTGGAGTTTGTCGTTTCGAACGTGTGTCATACTGTCTTTGTTTCGAGTTACGGTTTATTTTAAACAATCATATTTTGCCTAAAGAGTATGCATAATACTGTTTGGATTTGGTGGGATAGTGTGTGATATGGTTCGTGACAAGCATGATATGTGAGATGCTATTTATATATTGAACTGTCTATGATAATGTTCTTATCCTGATACTAAATTGAATTTAATGTGATATTGTACTTTTTTCGATTATGGTTTTCTATTAAAGCATAACATTTTGTACACCCAAGCATATGCTTCATACTACTGTGCTTCTAATACTGTTTTATTGGTTTAACTTGTTTTCATTCTTTAACTATAAGATACTATTCTATTAAGAAAATATTATCTATGATAGTGTTCTTCTATTAGATTGGAGATTGATGTTTTGAGTGTGTGTGTGTGTGTGTGTCATAATGTTCTTGTTTCAAGTTACAGTTTATTGTTAAACAATCATATTTTGCCCCCCAAGAATATGCATTAAACCGTTTGGATTTGATGGAATATGATGTGATATTGTTCGTGACAAGCATGCTCTACAAGATACTCTTTATATCTCAAGTTATCTATGATACTATTCTTATATTGATACTATTTGGATTTAATCTAATATTGTACTTCTTACGAATTATGGTTTTCTATTAAAGCATAACATTTTGCACCTCCCAAGTATATGTTTGATACTAATGAAAATGATCTCTTGCCCCCATGGGGGCAGGATATACCACCCACTTGCTGAGGTGTCAGCAGGTGGGTGGTTGGAGATAAAATAATTTTTTATTTCTAACCACCCACATGCTGACACTTCAGCAGGTGGGTGACTTATCCTGTCCCCGGTGGGGGCAGGAGATCACCATTGTTGATACTAATGTGCTTTTGATGATGTTTTATTGGTTTAACTTGTTTGCATTCTTTAAGCATAAGATAATGTTCTATTAAAAAAATGTTATCTATGATGATGTTCTTCTATTAGGTCGGTGATTGATGTTTTGAGTGTGTCATACTGTCCTTCTTTTAAGTTATAGTTTATTGTTAAACAATCATATTTTGTTTTGAGAATATGCATCAAACTGTTTAGATTTGATGGGATACTGTGTGATATTGTTCGTGACAAGCATGATCTGCAATATACATTTTATATCTTGAGCTGTCTAAGATATTGTTCTTATCTTAATATCATTTGGATTTAATGGGAAACTGTACTTCTTTCGAGTTATGGTTTTCTATTAAAGCATAAAATTTTGCCTTCCAAGCATACACTTGAGACTAATGTGATGATATTGTTATATTGGTTTAATTTGTTTGCATTCTTTAACTATAAAATATTATTTTATTAAGATATTGTTATATTAAGATATTATTCTCTATAATATTGTTCTTCTATTAGGTCGGAGATTGCTTTTTTGAGTGTATGTATCACACTGTTTTTGTTTCGAATTATGATTTAGTGTTAAACAATCATATTTTGCTCCAAGCATATGTATGATATTGTTTAGATATGATGCATATTGTGTGATATTATACATGACAAGCATAATCTGCGAGATACTGCTGTTATCTTGATATTGTTTGAATTTAATAGGATATTGTGCTTCTTTCAACTTACGGTTTTTTGTTAAAGCATGATATTTGCCCTTCCAAGTTTGATACTAATATGCTTTTCATACTGTTATATTTGTTTAACTTGTTTGTTATCTTTAACTATAAGATATTGTTTTATTAAGATACTATTATATTAAAATACTGTTATCAATGATAATGTTCTTCTATTGGGCTAGATTTTGCAGTTTTAAGTGTGTATCATATTCGAGTCAACAAAATTTTCAAATTTTTTTGGCATGCTTCAAATAAACTCAATCAATTCAATTTAAAATAAAAAATAAATAAGAATTTTAAGTCTGCAATATTCTATCAGAAGAGACCAAAATTCATTCATACAATGAGTGAGTGAATTAAGAGAGAGAAATTCATATTTGGGTAAAAAATTGTTTTGTTTAGATAGTTTGTCAATCATTATTTTCAACTATCATTTCTATTCAAATATTTCAAGAGCAAATTATTATAAGTTAATTATGTTGTAAATATTGCATGGATAAACTAAGTTAGCAAGGTTCAAACATGTTTTATTACTTAATGACAATTTTCCCTAAAAAGAATTTGAAATCATTTCATTTAATGATCAATGACCGCCTAAAGTCATAAAGTGAATTTTTTCTATATAATAAATTACACCCATTCACATGTATATTGATTAAACATTATTATTGAAATAAGATTAGTGAAATTACACTACCTACTGTAATTATGCCAAAAAGTCGTTGATTTGACCTCGAGATCAAAGAAGAAAAAAGAAGTACAGTCGTATGAACGGGATGTAATTGAATTTTTAATTTTTATAATATATTTTCTACATCACATGTTACTCATTGTTCAAATGCACTATCATTCTGCATTTTATATATTTGTCAAATTTTTAGTTACATTTTAACAAATGTCAATTCTGGGGTGAATAACCTGTAATTCTTGATTCATTTTTGTATTTAATTGTATCATGTTGTTGGATTAGTAGAACGACTAAGATTATACGTTTACACTGAATTTTATAATGTGATGCATTTATCAAATTTTTGTTGGAAATTCGTTAGAAAAATGTTGGCTTTGATTAACTTTGACCAATTATTAAAGAGGAATTCGATCAGTTGAATATTGGAGTTGTAAGGTCAAACATGTTTTACTCTCTAAGTGGATTAACGTAGTATTTTTAGTTACTCAAAACTAATTTTAAGTGAATGAGAAATTAAGACCCCAAAATGAATAGCTTAAAAAACTAAAAAATTATTGAAAAATTGATTAGAATATTGTGGAATATTTTAGAATTTGTTTGACTGAAAAGTCAGCTGACATGTCATTTTTAAACAACTATATCTTTTCATTTTAGAGACGTGTCCTTTTGAACATGTACTTTCCAACAAGACATGTCTTACTATGAAGTTGTGCCTTTTGAGACACAACTTTTCAAATATTATAAATAGACCACATATGATTGCAAATAGAATACATTCACTTTCAGTAAAATGTCCATGCACTTTTTGTACAAATCATTTTAGTTTGAAAATAGTTTCTGCATAAAGTCCAAGTCTAGTTTTTATTTAAAAAATATTTGATTCGTTGTTCTCGTAATTTGGAGTTCTACTATTACGAGAAGTTATTATTGTATCTTGAAAGATGTGTGTCGAGAAATTGTAAGTACCTGTCCAGACAATTTCATCTTAAGAAGAAAGAGTTAAACTCTTACCTCTACTGGATCTAATTCTTCATTTTCGATATTTATGTAAGTCGTCATTTTTCTTGTTTTGCATGTACGTGATTATATTGTCAGAATATAAATAATGCACTAATTTTACCAACAATTTTTACAATATGTTGTGTGTATTTTTTTTTTTTTTTTTTTTTAATTATCACAATGTTGGTAGGAGATGAAGTTTTATTCATTCATACATACTTATGTAGTTTCTACATTTTTGGGAACAATGACATGTTTGATTAATAATTGGGAATATGGCACAAATAGTCTCTAACTTTTATTCTCAGAATGAAAATAGATCCTAACAGATCCTAACGTTTATTTTTAGCACAGAAAGTCTTAACCTATGTGTTTTGTTGCGCAATTAGTCCTTATTTGATGAAAAAGACCAATATACCCTTAATTTTAATAAGAGAAAATTAAAGTTGGGTTGCTAACCTTTGCAAAAAAATCCAAATGAGTTTGGTATATTTATTAAATGATATTTAATTTAGCATATTAAATATATCATTATAGTCATGTCAATTAAATTTTGCATAAGAAATAAATGTAAAAATTATTGTGCTTTAAGTATATGTAATTGCTATGTGAGGTGAAAAACTTGAATAAAAATTAAGTTGAATAAATAACAAAATGACGTATATAATTTTATGAAATTGAACCAATCTTATTATGTCTTTTTTAACATAAAAATACTAATAAAATCTAATTTACATATTATGTGTTCTTTATTTTGAACGATAATAAAACGATAAATTAAAATATGAAGAACACAATTGAAACTCTAATATTTGTAGCCAATAAACGAATAGCTCAATTAAATAAAAGTATTTAAGCATCAAGTTTGTGACAAATTTATTTTTCTTTTTATTTTGTAATGATAAAATAAAAGGCTAGATTTTAAATAATGTAATTACTTGATGAAAAAAATAATAATTCAATTTAACATGTTTGTTAATAATTATGAGCTTAAATTTTAATTATTTTATAATAGTTCGTAAAATATACAAAACAAGTTAATAGATTATCAATTTAGTCAATAAAGTGTTACTTAACAAAAAGAACTCGTTAGTTTTCTTTAATTTTATATAAAAAAATAAAAGTATTGGACTCATTCGCATTTTTTGCAAATGTTGGCATCCAATTTTAAATTTTTCTTATTAAAATTAAAAGTATATTGGTCTTTTTAATCAAATAAGGACCAATTGTACACCAAAACTGATAGGTTAGGGACTTATGTGCTAAAAAATAAACGTTAGAGGCCATTTCCACACAAAAGACAAAAGTTAGAGACCATTTGCACCAAATTCTCTTAATAATTTGTACCCATAGTTGTGCGAATTGATGAAACATCTACAATTTTATAACTTATGCCACACACTATGATACAGTGTAATACTACGCATGATATGTAACAAACTATAATACAAAGTGTTTTAGTTATGATATGAGCATGTTTTGTTTTGTACAAGGAGTTGCGCTTAAGCATGGGAACGGTCATTTGTGTCCCTTTTATTGCATAGATGGTGTTAAGGGTGGTAATGGGTCAAATTCGGCTCAAAAATTGGGTTCTTTAAATATATGCACGTGTTTCAAACTTGGGTTAGAATAGTACTGGGCCGTTTCAAAAAAATGAATATTAGTGGATTCTTAACCCAAATTACTGGATATACTAATAGGGTTAATATTATCCACTTATAAACAGATTCCACAATCAAATATATCTTACCATTTCGGATAAGGAACTGGGCTTAACAGGAGAAGCAAAAAAATGAGGAAATTTCAAAATTCAAAATCTAGAATCAAATTTAGATCTTTATCTTCCCCTTCGACTCCTAAACCGGTAATTAGACAAAAATCCTCAATCGTGAAGCTTACTACACTGTCACCAATTTTAAACCACATCTTGTCTGGATTAGGTTGCTTCACTTCCCTAAGCAGAACTTGATGTATGAGTTAGTGATTTACAACTATATCTTCTACATCCATGAAATGGGCAAAGCAAGTATCACGAAACATTTTCTTTTGTGAATCATTCATCCTTCTCTTGAATGAGTTGAATATCGTTGTATTAGAGAACGCATTCACTTTACCAAGTGCCCATTTATCAGGTGAAATAAGATAGTCCCATTCCTGTTCAGATCAATATAAAAGTTAGGAAGTGGGATAGTATCAAATAGTAAAAACAAAGCTGAGAAACGAATTAGTTTCACTTAACATATTAGATTATCAACACAAAGCAAATAAAATATCAAACATGAGTATCAATAAGTATGAACATTAACAAGGAACATTAACAAAACATAGAAGATAAATATTATACACGATTGTACGTAGATATTTACATTAATAATGAACGTCATCAAATGCAATTAACAACTCCAAGTCATTGTCTATATTATCGAGGTTCAGTGAAGTAAACTATTCAAGATACTAGAAGTCGACTTCGATTAATCTTTTAACAGTAACAAAACAATTGCATCAACCAAAATTCCATATCGATTTATCAATAATGGATACAATTCTAAAAAAAGAAAAATGAAAAAGCAAATAGTAGACATTTATATGACTTTCTATCAAAGAAATGGAATATCTATCCATGAAATATAATCCACTAACATGGTGGTTGAAAAAAAAACCCAAATCCTAAAAAAAAAAAAATAATAAAGATATGCAGTAGTACATTGTTCATGTTGAAGACGTATCAAAAAAATTTATCCTACAAGGCAGTGAATATTTTTTTAGTGATTTAACATAAAAATAGAAATCAGGATGAAAATGACCAACACAATAAATTAATCAATGCCCAGACAACTATTCAATTTCATACCATCAAAAATTGAATAAAATCATATGCATTTATCTATTGAAAAAGAGAATAATCGAAAAATTTTACCGTTTGTCCTTCAGGTACAGGTATGTTAACCTTCTTCTTTGCTGGTTTAGCTGCATCGTTATTTAACCCATGATTCCTCTTCGTTCCAGATGAATTTCGTCTTCGTTTGGTGTTGCTTCTAGATTTCGAGCCGCTTCGCGAAGAACCCATTTCAGTTTAGGTAGCGTGGATTTTAACTAAGATAATGACTGGAATGTGGATAGAATATATTGAATTTCTACGTGAAGTAAGAAATCGGATTGGAATTGTGACGAAAAATGAACGATTACCATCAAAAGGGAAGAAAATAGGGATTCATGGGGATCTGTGATTTTTTATCAGTAAGAGTCGTATGGATTAATGAAGTTCAATGGTAAATTACTTGAATTACTCCATCATTTTAGATTAGATAAGTTAGTCCCCTAATTTTTAGGTGAAACAGTTAGGGTATACAAGTGATTGGATAATATATAATTAAATATATATAAATATTTTAAATATTTCCAATAAAATATATATAATATATAGTAATATTGATTACAAAAATATAATCCAGTAAATATCAAAAAATTAAATGAAAGTTGGTGTAAGTCCTAATTTTCACTCAAAAATTATGTTAGTTTAGCCTAGTCCAACTTTTTAATTCATTTTTTTGGGCCAATTAAATACTCGCATGGCCCAAACTAGGACTATTGCATGTTAGCACTTCCTAATTCCAAGAAATTCAAACTTCAAAAAGTTCGAAATTCCAAAGTATGCTTAATTTTTTAAATTTTTTGCGCCTTTCACTATTTGGTGTTGAAATATCAATTTATTTTCTTATTTGGTTGTAATATTATCCTGTTGTATATGGCTTACTTGTATGTCGTTTCATTAAATATATAATTATAATATAATTATATATAACAATATTAAACGGTTTAAATATTTTGTGCATTGACTACATAGTTTAATTTTAGATAAAATAGATATAGATTATATTATAAAACAATTTTTGTGTATCGACTACATAACAATTTTTGTTGATAGGACTTTGTTAATAATATATATATATATATATATATATATATATATATATATATATATATATATATATATATATATATATATATATATATATATATATAGAAGAATTCACAACTGTAAAAAATCGTTGGACACAACTTTCTTTAGTTAGTTTTTGATCTTGAATATTTTTGTGTAATGTCTTCTTGAATAAAAATGAGCTAAGTAATTGTGGTTTGAAAATAAAATTTTTGAAGGCGCTGCACCCGAACCCCCATGAGAGGGGTTTCCCCCTCATCCAACCCAGTCCTTTGTCGTGTCTTGGCTACGCTCCTGTTCCATGTTCAGTTGTTTAGAACACAAAAATTCAATTCATATCATGTTCATTTGTGTCCCTTCTATTGCATCTAAAAGTAACAAATATAGCTCAAAAATTCTTCCAAAAAATTTGTAACATGCCAACTAAGTTGATATCATGTTCAAACTGCAATAACAAAATGCAGTAACAAGCTACAATTTGTGTTTCACATTTGGTTCATACGGCTCAAGAACAGTGATTTTCTCTTCCTTCACTTTGGGGTACCATTTATGTTACCAAGATTCCTATTTGTCGTCTTCGATTGGGAAAGAGCTACTTTTTTATTTTGAACACACTTTATCCCCACTCTGTACCAATATTGTACAACGATGAACCAAATTTTAACTAATTTCTTTACATATAATTAATTTTTGCTAAAATTTTCAAAATAAAAAATACTATATTAAACAGCTCTTATGACATTTTGAATATTGTTTTCAAATTGTTTAATAATATTATATGGCTTAACACAAAGTAGATGTTGACTTTGAAATCATTATCTTATTTGGGAAATGATCTCCTCTCCATAGTGGGGAGGAGTTATAAAGTCCACGGGACACGTGTTCTGTGGCCATTGGACAAGTTATTGACATTTATGTCACGTATTTTGTGGCCTTTAAAACTCATCCCCACTATGGAGATGAGATCATTTTCCTATCTTATTTATTATAGATATACTAAAAATAATGCGTATACTTTTGATGTTATTCTATTACTATCTAATTTAATCCTAATTGATAAAAAGTAATATAATTTAATACATAATATATAATATTTACTTAAAATATAGAGTGAAAGACAGTCGAGAACTAACACTATTAAATATAGTTAACTATTTTCAAAAGCTAAACAATTCCTTTAGAATTAGTTGTAATCTTTTTTGGGTTTTCCTCGAAATAGACACATTGAACCACAATCAGGTACTCAGTACGACACTTACCTCCAATATATGGATTGCCGCACCTACAACGCAGAAATATATGAGTGCATACTTAGCAAGTAATGATATGCACGAACATTCGAATGATTTTCTATCATTTCTTTCATTAGGATCTCATTCTTGGAATTGACAATATATTTACTTGTTCTCAGATTTGCTACTGACTCATCTTTTATCTCTTTTAGCCCAAATCCCACTAAAGTGTATCGTATGAGATCAAACATCAATATGGCCAATAATAAGCACAATATGGCCAGTGTATATGGGTTCATCCTAGTTGCTACTATAACTCAGGATTCCACAATGTGTTTGTCATCACCTCCATAACTCCATAAACTCCACTGGCATATAAATCACAAAATAGGCCTAACCTAGGTATACGGTGCTCGTCGTGCCGATTAGCAGTCATAGGATAGTCGTCAGACCTCCTGACGCTGCCCATATACAAGTGCCGGACTCCCAATACCCTATCATTAGCTACTCTTAATTATTGTCGGGAACCTTAACTTATATATCTATTCGGAGACTAAAAGTGTGGTATACACCATTATGTAGATTCTATTAATTTCACTGTTATCATCTCATTTTCGTCTGTTATATATGAGTTTCATAATCATATTTCTCGTATTTTCATTATCTCTTCTTTCATGAGTTATGCATGCCTACTTTTTTCATGTTCACGCATATGCAATGTACGAGCACAGGAATGCTACAATATATCTCGTGCACTATGCTATGAGTTATAATGACATATGACAGTATTTCAATGGAAATCCATATACATTTATAATAACATCATATAATCAAATCATATCTTAAACACTCGAATCATATGCATATATTTAGCAACAACATTATATTGCATATAACATATAAATGTGTATGGAAATTATAGTAGATTTGGTGTAATCAAGTAGGAGCACATTATAATGTAGATAATATTATTTTACATTGTTGTTGGGCCGCTATTCTTGCATATCCTAGCATTCAAGGCTTTGTTCATCCACATTTCATATACATCATCAATATCTATCTTAACTTGTCGTATTTAGGTTATAACCTACATAAATTAAGTGTCTGTTTGTTAAGCATGACTATATTACCTAATCGATGTAACTCAATAGTCAACCAAGACTAAAAGTACAAAAATGAGGTTATGAAGACTAAAAGTACAAAAATGAGGTTCTAGGATGAAACATGGAGGTGGGTGTCGATAAACCAATTAGCAAAATACGTGGAGAAATTAGTGTGCTAAGATTGATACATAGATTTTCACATGGCATATGATATATCATTGGAAACTTACAGAATTAGGAGTCTAATACATTTTGTAGATCACAATTCAAAAATTTTTACAAAAAATTATGCGTGTTTCTGTATGAATTGCCATGTCTGTCATAAGGGTGTCGACACCCTTTAGAAAAAGCTAGGTGTTGACCCCAGGATCATGGGTGTCAACCTTTGTACCCAAAAGTCGGGTTTTCGCCTCTCTTTTTTGTCGCCATGCGTGTGATACGATCTTTTCTACGATCTTTTTACTTTTTTGTTTATCTAAAAGTAATTAAAAATACTATATGCAGGGAAATTACTTTTTCTAACCGAGCCTCTTGCTTCGGAGATAATTTCCAAAGTTCTATATGAAAAGATCCCCATCCTATTTTTTGTTTTCTTCAAGAACTTGACCGCCATTAGGATAAATCTCTTATTTTTACTTTGAAATCTCTAAGTCATTTTTTGCAATTATAATTTTTTCCAACAATTGAACTAATCGTCTGTTCAACCCATAAACTTCATTAAAATCTCTAAAATTCACCAAAAAAATTCAAGGATGTTAGGTATATGAACTATAGATTTTTGATATTGGAAGTTAAAAACCACATGGATGGATAACAAAATGGATTTTAGATATTTGAGAAGAATTGTAAAAATTAGGGTTTCAAAAAATGGAGATGTAATGTAGATAGAATCTGTGTAGAGATTTGGGAGAATTGAGGAGGGTGGGGGTTTGATCAGAAAATAGATATGTAATAGAGACGAGATTGGTACAGAGATTTGGGAGGATTTAGGAGAATTGAAAACAAATTCCTTAACTGTAGGTTGGATAATGGCAAGATAGAGTTTGATCTAATTGATAGATCTAATTGATAGTGATACAAAAAGACAAATGTCATGAATAACTAGATATGGGTATTGTTACACCCCTTAAAACGACGCCTCCACGTGGCACCCCATGTACGATAGCCAATTCATTAAATAGGGCATACATGTGGCGCTCCGTGTATAATTACCAACTCAATCCCACATAAGACAAACCCCAACCCTACCCTTTCGGCCGGACTTCTTTTGTCAAGCAGTTTGGCGCACAGTAAATATCGGACCGCCACGACTGATTGATAGGACAGGAGTAGGGCAGCTCTATTAACCTAACACAAACAGAAAGAGTATAAAGGGGTAAAGTGATTGCCTGCAAACTCCAAAGTTAGACACAAAAGGTGACAACGACAACGATAGCATGATGTGACGCTGGCCAATCACATATGCAAGGGGCGAATCCATTCATACCAATGGATATAAATATAAATAGGAGGAAGAACGCCATAGAGAGGGTAAGTACTTTCAACCCAACTTTATAATAGCATATTTGACAAGTGAAATCAGTCCGGTTTAAATATGATATCTGACTTGGGAAGCGGAGTACAAACGATAGCCTCTCCTCCTGCCTATGTCTACTGACCCACTAGTGTTTAGTGCACAAGATCTATACAGCTTGATAGAAGGATAACATTTTGGTATTGATTTGGAATCCAGTTAGGATTCACGGTCAATATTTTAGCGCCGTCTGTGGAAAACGATACTGTAAACCACGAGAAAACACGTGAAAAATCTTTTACTCACTAGAAAAGTGTGAAAAAATAAGCCTAAAAATGGTTGTTCAAGATCTGAAAATGATCTTTTATCCACTGAAAAAGTGTGAAAAATAAGTATGAAAATAGTTGTTCAAGATCTGAAAATGATCTTTTATCCACTGGAAAAGTGTGAAAAATAGGCCTAAAAATAGTTGTTCATGATCTCAGAAAATTGTGCAAAAATAAAAGGAAAATTTTTGATATAAAAATGGAAAATTTCTAAACAAAACGGGTTGAAAAAACCCGATAAAAAAAATGGTGATGAAATATCTATATTTAAAAAATATTAACCAGCTAAAAGTTAAATTCACCATGAAAATAGCTGATAGAAACAATCTGGAAAAGAGTGGAGACATCACTCTTGGGTCTTTCTTTTGGGTTATGCTGAATTGAGCTTGGAGATTTATTTTCTCTCTTGTCCTATGGACCACCTAATCATCTAAAGTAGGGCTAATAACCAGTTAGCCCACACACCAAGACCATTTAGTAGAATATATGTGTATGTTTGAAGATTAAGCACATGGGGCAGCCTGCAAATTTTGAAAAACGTACTCCGATGCTCTCTTGAGTGACATGCACTCCGATGCTCTCCTGGAGATACAATCAAGTACATCTACTTGAAAGGGTTATCACCCATTCAAACAAAGACCCAAGTGTCCATCCAAATAAAATACGGACTCTAGTGTCCAAACAAAACAATGACTCAAGTGTCCAACTATATTGAAACACAGTCCCATAGTGCCCTACAATATACAGAAGTTCGGAGTAGTCATACTTGGAACAAATTTACATCACACAATGTATAAAGCAGAAGAAACAATAACAAAGCAACTCGATAAGCACGAAAAGTGTTCACATTTTTTGCTTCGGCGATGTCTTGCAATGCGAGACGTGTTCCTATTTTTCGCTTCGACGATGCCTCGCAATGCAAGATGTGTTCCTATTTTTCCGCTTCAGTGATGGCTTGCCACGCGATAAGTGTTCCTATATTTTTTCACTCCGACGATATCTCACCACGAAAGATGACCATCTGGGACTCAGCACCAGCAACAACCTCTAAAGTACTTCCTCTTCCGCATATTAGCCATTATTATCAAGGAAAGGTGCTGCCAAAATTTTGGCAGACCTTATTGTGTTGACTGAGGCCAATAGAAAGCCCTTGCTTAGTTGATAATTCACATTTTCACATCTGACCTGTACATAAATGTACAACTCAGACTTGGAGAACTAGTATTATGCCCACAAATTATATGATGCACACGTGGCAGGTGAAGGTCCCACGATTGATAACTAGACTCGACTTCATTAAATAGATTGGGCCCAATTAAACCAAATTACTCTTATTGGGCTTGTACTCTTTACATTTAGGCCCATATCAGCCAATAATGACGTGGACCTACCACGTAGGTGGCAAGAAAATCACAAGCTATGGCTAATCTCTATTTTTTGGAGTACTCATATCCAGACTAGTTAACATTATCCGGAGTGCTTATATCCAGAGTGTCATGTCCAGAGTATATGACCCACTTATAACTTTCTGTTTGTATATTTTTTTGGAGTACCTGGGCCCGAGGCCCTTTATTATCTGGAGCATGTAGCCATCTAGACTGATGTCCAATAAAAAGTCCAGACAAGATGTGTTTAATAATGAGTCTGGTTTCTTATTTGATTGATTAATACGACATTTATAATGATGTTTTGATAGCATATCAGACACAAAGCGTGAGGTGGTGTATAAAGTGATGTAGGCAGATAAAGGGTAGATATGTAAGAAAGTGGTCTAACGGCTTGCACGAAGCCTACATGGACCGGTTAACACGTTGAGTAATTTAAACTGGCCACATTAAACAGGTTTTGTCTATACATAGCTTATACTAATCATCTTTAAATTTTTCCGGAAACCATGTATTAGCCAACGAACATGGATTTTAACGATTATTACACGAAATTAAGAGCATGTGTCATTCTCTCAATACAGGTTAATTCAACCAAACTGGTTGGCAATCGTAAAGTTCAGAATCATATGAGTGATTAATTGTCAGAGCGCTTGAACATGTTAAGATTGATAAGAGATACATGAATTAAAGATAACACACTCAAGATTAAGAAAACGCCTTACACTTGTCCTGATTGTCCAATTGCTCCAACATATCTCATTTATTACACTTATACCGAAGTACTTATACTTTGGAAGATCTAGTGATCTACCAACATTATCTTGCTAATGAAGAATATTGAGTTAAGCTAAAATACACTGAGTTCAACAAATAGAGTGCAAACAAAGTGCAAGATCTGAGGCACGCACATTGAAAAATAAATTTGATATTTGTTGATTTAAATGACGAAGCAGTACATTGCTTTACTTAAAGAAATGAAAAGGCAGGAGTCATATCCTATGTTTCAGGTGGGGGTTGGGCTACTTCATCCCCGGCTTCTTCTGGAGCTAGTTAGTTCACCTTGATCATGGATAAATCCAAAGAAGGGCGCATTTCCTTGATCTCGGCAAGCACTTGCCTAGCCCCATAATTGACAAAAAAGGACTGGAGATTTTCATAGTTCGAAGTGAACTCAAACTGATTCTGAAAGTTTTCTACTCCAGCCTTTAATGTCTCCTCAGTACTCCTCTCCAACTTGAGGTTCTCATTCTTCAGTTGGGAGTTCTCTACCTTGAGAGAATCCATGGCGTTTTCCAATTTGGCCACCTTCTCTATTAGCCCCTTTTTCTGCTATGTGGCCTCTTCCAGGGCTTTGGCCATCAACTCCTAAGCCTGAATGGCATGATCGCATCTCATAGAAAATTCGTCCACATCAGACTCGGTAGTTTGCAAATTTGCCTTCACATTGTTCTTCTTATTGAAGACAATCCCAAGTTCTCGCTTCAACTCATTGACGGACCCCTGTAGCCAAGTGGTCCACTCCTTGTGAACCAAGGACTGGGCAGCAAGGGCCCTGGCAACATTCAGCTTAGCTTCAGTTGATGACTTAGAAAAATAGAAAGTCCGTCCAAAATGTCAACGGTGGTGATCGTCTGTTGAGGATGAGGGAGGATCATATCAAAAACATTGGAATTAATATTAGATGGTTACTCCACCCACTCATATACTCGGTCACCTCCTCTGGTGCTAACCCAAGGTTCACCTTGGAGGGTCCATCCAACCCTTTGCCTTTCTTCTGCTTTGAGCCTTCTTCTTTTTGCCTTTGCAAATCAGCAGCTTCCTCTGGCGTTAATTTGGCCATCATAAGTGTAGTTCCATTTGCTTCGCTGTTAGAATCACCCAAATTTATTACTCAGGTGAATTGTTCAACCATCTTTTCCCTAATCAACCTAAAATAGTTGGCATTGAAGGCCATTTTTGAAGTACGACAGATGGCCCTAATAGGCTTTGCCATAGCTACCATCTCTCCCATAGTAGTCTCCCAGTCTCTTCCAAACTACTACTACCACTATCACCTATCTTATGGTGGTGAAAAGTTGTACCACTTTTTAAAATGAAGGAAATAAATAACAATTAAAAAACAAAACGAATACAAAATAGCAAGAGAAGTATATAAATGAACACACCCATTGGCACGCGTGTAAGATTACCTTTCAAAGATTGGCGAGACTTTGTTCAATAGTTTCTGGATGCAAAGGATAATGTCGCCTGAAAGCACAATCGAAGACTAAAAAACGAGCAAGTGGGTCACCTTGGCTGAAAAACATTTTCTTCTGTCTGGCTTCAAGATAAGCTAAAACTCTTTTTAGAATGCACTTGGGTTTTAAGAATGCACTTGGGTTTTAGAATGAACGTGAAAAAGTTGGGCGTAGCTTGCCTTAGGCTTTTTGTAAGAGGTTGCAGTCCATCCTACCGTTCAAATCTTTGTCCAACAGATCTAGGGTGTCCACGTGTCCTCTGATCTAAACCGTACAAAGTGAAGAGCAGAAAAACCTAAGGGTATTAGCGCTTTGGATCTCCTGGTGCATTACACATGCACACGTAGGGACGTCAGTCGCAAGCTCATTAAATAACGCAGCTATCATCATTACATGCCCACGTCCCAAGGCCATCATTACTAGCGTTTCGTAACTTGGAAATCTGAAACGCTAAGCCAACTTGTAACCCACTAATCAGATGGGTGCCCTGCAAGTGTAAGCTCCAGATCATCATCTTGACTCTGACACAGAAAATAAACTACAATTGTGCCCCATTACGTACCCAGTCCGGATTAACCGAAAAGGGGTTGGGCGCTCCGACATAGGACTCTGTAAGCCCCTGAACTTATATGAATGATCCAGTCCAGGGCTTAAGGAACTATTGTTATACTCTTTAAAACGACGCCTCCATGTGGCACCCCATGTATGATTGCCAATTTTTTAAACAGGGCATACATGTGGCACCCCGTGTGTAATTACCAACTCAATCCTACTGAACCGCTACGACTGATTGATGGGACAGGAGTAGGACGACTCTATTAACCTGACACAAATTGAAAGAGTATAAAGAGGTGAAGTGACTGCTTGCAAACCCCAAAGTCAGATACAAAAGGTGACGGCAACAGCGACATCGACAACATGAAGTGACGCTGGTTAATCACACATGCAGGGGTGAATCCACTCATACCAATGGATATCAGATATAAATAGGAGGAATATCAGATATAAATAGGAAGAAGAACGCTTGAGAGAGGGTAAGTACTTTCAACCCAACTCTATAATATCATATTTGACAAGTAAAATCAGTCTGGTTTAAATATGATATTTGACTTAGGCGTCGGAGCACAAACAGTAGTCTCTCCGACTGCCTACGTCTGCTGACCCACTGGTGTTTAGTGCACAGGATCTATACATCTGGATAGAAGGATAATATTTTGGTGTTGATTTGGAATCCATTTAGGATTTGCGGGCAACAAGTATGACACTAAATATCAATATTGATTTGTTTGTTGGGTGTAATGATTAATGTTATCTTAAAATGAGACATATTTCAATTTATTTAATAAGAATAAGTAGTTGTCCTAATTTTCCCAACTTTTGAAGAAAATGGCCCGAGTGGTGAGAAGAAGTGGAAATTGACATATTTTAAATTTCTCTTACAAAAAGTTGTTTCTTTGGTTTACTTTTCACAATCTAAAATTGTCTTTTGTTTAAAGTGAGTATTTCTACTACCATGTTTTGTTATTTATTTGTCAAAATTGTTCATGTATAATAGTAATTGGGACAATTTCGAAGTTAGTGAATGTAAAGATTTCATTATTTGTAAATATTTATTTGGTAAAGATTTTTGTAGATTATAAACAGATCCTACAGAATATATGGATATAAAGTAGATAAAAGTTGTGAATCTTATAGAAGGTGTGGATAAAAATGATATTTGACTAGTTTATAAATACTTATGAAGACTCACAAACACACACTTAGTATAGTGTCACTTTTGCATTTAAAATAATTGATTTATACTCTTATAAATCGTTGGTTTGTGCATTTTAAAAATTCTCTTTATGTGGACACTTCTATTTCACCTATATTTTCTATTTTTTAAACGAAGTAATCTTGATGTGTTTATCATATCAGACTTAACTATAAAATAAAAAGAATAAATTATTTTATATTTCTTAATCTATCAATGTATAGAACAACAATGTTATAAAAAGATCTTGACTCAAAAAGATTTAATAGTGTGAATGAAAATAATTAATTAAACAAATGGATCATTTTCTTATTTTCTTAAAAATCAATCGATAAATCTGGTTTTAGTTCAACTAGTTTTCAGAGTAAAGCCACTATGTTCCAATCTTATTGTTTTTACATTTGTGATTTTATACATATAACTTAACCAAATTTCACATAAGTTCTCTGTTTTCAATGTAACTAGTCAATTTGATTCTTGTAACATTGCTAAAAAGATCACAATGAATCTTAGATCAAGTGTGCTCGTATTAAGGTTAAAAATATCATTGCTACTAGATTTTGAACGCCATTTCTAAATAGTTTCTAAACTTTAAATTAGAGTTAGAAGGTTGTTATCACGAGTTTGAAGCGAAGCGATATTCATACAGACATTCTCGCTCCCTTCCAGTGAGAATCACTACTCTTGAGCTTCTCACTTGGGAGAACTCATTGCTGCGCTTGTTCATCTAGCTCTAACTTAGACTCCAGTTATCCAGTTCTAACGGCGAAGAACTCTGCAAAGGACGTTCTCCCGAAGTTTTCCTGTTTTTTCGAATTGTCGACATATTTTCAACGTTGTTTCCACTTGTTTGATAATTAATAATTTTGTTGAATTTGCAAATGAAATCATGAACTTTTCAAACGATCTCAAATGATGGACGGAAAACAACATTAAAAGTAAAACGTATGTCGAGAAACAACTTTAAAAGTACAATAACTATTTAAAATTTTTGAAGTTCGGTCATAGTTAAAAAACAATTTTGAAAGTATAATGAGTATACAAAAAAAATTATGACGTTAGTATAGAAAAATAAAGGGACCAGGAGTCCCGAACCTTTGAATGTTGTAACGATAGGGTTTTGAACCTTTGTTTACTAGCAGTCAGAGTCTCTAATCTTTCAAACGTACGCAATAGAGGTCTTTTTTGGACGAAAAACGTCGCCACATGTGATGAATTTTTGAAGGGAAAATTGTCCAGCATAACTCTTCAATCACTAAACTAAAGAAGAAAACAAAATTAAGGAAAAATTAAGGGCCACCAAAACCCTAAATCCTTGAAATCTAAGTGCGATGCTATTTCTCCAAAGCCAAATTCATACAAATCAGTTCAGTTAGTAAGATATAAAGCGAATATTGAAGTTACCAAATCACGTTGTTCAATTTGCATTACGGTAGTGTAATTTTTCCCAAAATATTTGGAGTATTTTGCAAAAATCAAAATCACAAGTGTTTATTGTACGATTTATTGGTTTTTATCTTGCATTGTAGCCTTAGGTACTGAAAAAATGCTACGTGGAGACTACCATCCACTTGGTTATGGTAAGTTTTGAAATTTGTACTAGATTTTTGGGTTTCAATTTGTGGGGAGTAAATACATGTTTGTCCCCCACTTAATTGTAGAATTATGCTTTTGTTGTTGACTATATGTGGGACAACGATTTTGGATTCAATGAAAGTGGAGTCTTGTAGTATGGATATGTTTGAGTGTGTTTTTTGTGTACATGTCAACTTGGCCATTTTGCTGTAAGTGATCCCCATTTAGTATGTAGTTCATATTCTAATGCATTTAATATCCCCATTTGCATGAGACTACAATACATAGCAATTCGCGATAAGATTATTCTATGTTGGGTTTTTTTTACTGGGGATGACAACACTGTATACAAAGGTGGCAAGGTTGACTACATTGATAATTGTTACGTGAGTTACTTTTCTATGATGGTGTTGGATCGTGTGATGAAAATCCCTTTACCAATGGGTTACGCATACAGTAGAAGTAGATTGAATTTGACACATGGGTTAATGAGACTAGCCACAGACCAGCATGTGGCAGAGATGCTACAAGATATTGGACCTACAAGGACAATTGACATGTATCTTGTACTACTAGTTCTGCCTCATTACCTGTCATGGGAGTACTTTATTCGAGTTGATCTGCACATCCCTGAACTAGATACGCGAAAGAGAAAATGATTTGTGATAACAGATTTGAAGGACGAGACAGTGCTCTTGCCATTAAACCTAGTTAGTTGGATGGTGCGACAGAGGTGGAATAAATTTATTCTGAAGAAAGTAAGGAGAAGAGAGCCCGATGAGCTACAACGTCTCGCGACATCAAACAAAAGACGATTTCGCATGAAGATGACTTGTAAACAATATGGTCAGACAGGTCATAAAAAAAGATCGTGCAATACAAGGGTGAATGCCGGCTCGAACGGTAGGTTAAAAAAAACTGATGATGCAACAGCCCCAAGTAGCAGCCAACATTGAACATGCTTACATTCTGTTCTTTTTTTGTCCATATAGCAATACTAGTTTATTTGATGAAGTTGGAAGTTGTATAATGTATTACTGTACTTATATTTTTGTCATCTAACTTTTCACTTCCATTTGTAATTATATGACTATATTGATGGCAATGTCATGTGAATTTTGGAGGTTGAATTGATTGTGTGTGTCTCCGTTCTCCCAAGATAAATTTGATTATCTTTGCTATGGATTTTGTTGGTTCGGATGATAACATTTACATTGCACTGATTGGTGGTTGGTTTCTTTGTGGTTGTCGTTCGGTTCAACTAGCGCAGTGAAGGTGATGACTTCAAAAAAATATTAACTTCAAATACAATCACTTCAACCAAGTTCGAGGACAAAGCTGGATCCTTTACAAACTTATCATTTCAAAAACAACATTACAACAATCCTACATACAAATCCCCAAATCCACCGAGTCTAAAATCATTCTTTTGAGCTCAAATTCTTCATCTTCAGCTCCAAATTCTTAATCTGAATCTCCAAATTCTATTTCCGCATCTCCCAATTATGTTTTTGCATCTCCAAAGTCTGTATTTGTATCTCCAAATTCTTGATTCAATCTACAAAAGTTTTGATGTCCTGCTCCAAACCACTGACATTTTTCAGCAAATTGGGAATGATTTGCTTTGATCTCTCACATATTTGTGGATCGTACCAAATAAAATAATCAAAGCCCTCTACCTCCTGAAATAATAAAAAATACCACCAGTTTAGAAAGGGAAAAATGGGAATGTCAGACAAAAAATAAATCAAATTACCCTTCTTACTCGTTTCCTTGTAATAAATCTTCTTCCTAGGTTTATATTTGTCCATGAAGTCTTAATTTCTGTGGGTAATCTACAATGGCAGAGGTTGGACTCCATGGAAAGAGAGAGAGATAAAGATGATAGGTGAATTTTTGGGGCAGATGATGTAAAGAGAAAAAGTTGTTTATTGTAATAAATTGTTTTCTCTTTTAGTTTAGTGATCAAAGAGTTATGCTGGACAGTTTTGTCTTTTAGAAATTAATCACGTGTGGCCCACGTGTTCACTTAACAGCGATTTTGACGTTTTTTCGTCCAAAAAAGACCCCTGGTATATACGTTTGAAAGGTTAAGGACTCTGACTGCTAGTAAACAAATGTCCAGTACCCCATCATTACAACGTTGGTTCGGAACCCTGGTGCTATTTACCTGAAAAAATAAATATTGAACTTATCGACTAGCCGCTTGACTTCTTGCAGTGATTTTTCATGAACTTCGCATAAGGTTTGTTCTGTTTGGATTAGTTCCATTATGCAAGAGCTTTGAATCATTATATTAAAGCTCATCTTCTTTGTTATAAATAATCTGATTACCGCAAAATGACTTTATGGGTTAGTACTAGGATCTCTTTCTCCTCGATTTTGTTCCAAGCAGCTATCACTCCGGTATAACTATAGATTCAAACAAAAGGAAGCCAAGTTGCACACCATATTTATTTTGAATACAAAATAAAAATAAAAAATGAAAAACATAAAATCCAAAAACCCCCGCCAAAAATCTAGTGCGCCTCAAAATAAGCTCCCGCCAAAATCTGCAAAGCATCAAAATCAACTCCCGCCATAGCCAAAATCCCTGTATTTCTCTTCCACAAGGCCATAGCCCTACCCGGCGATCTTCAGTCGTATCGATCTGTAATTATTTCGAGGAATTTCTTAAACCGCCAATGAAGATCCGAGCGATTAAGCTCCGAGAAGTCCACAAGAGCGAAAATGGAGAGAGCTCTTTTTGTTCCATTTTATGGGACCAGAATGGGCAGCATATTGTCACCGCCTCGTCCTCCGATAATTCGATCTGTATTCACGACGCCCTTTTGCCTTCGAATACTCCTAAAATTCTTCGGAATCACCGAGAAGGTGTCACCGCCTTGGCAATCAGCCCTAATTCCACCTGCCTTGCTTCTGGATCTGTTGACCATTCTGTCAAGCTCTACAAATTCCCTGGTAATTTTATGCTGGAATTTGTTTGTTTCAATTTTGAAAAGTAGTAGGCAAATGTTTTGTGGGATTTTTCTTGGTTTTGTTCTCTGAATTTTTCCTCGATGCAGTTTTTTGGGGTTGAATTTAAACTCGATTTGCGTCCATTAAAGCTCAAAATCACAGAAAAGAGGAAAATAAAGATTATGTGGAACTGAGAAAATTGACATCATGCAATTAGGGTCTTGAAAAATAATTGCTACAGCGTCTGACCTCCACAATGTCTAGTTCTACACTTCAAATAATCTTTTCATGAGCACCAAATGATAGCTTTCATTGAATTTCATAAATTGTAATAAAATTGATTTGTTTGTCTCATAATTTTGGGTTCTTAACTTATGCGTACGGAAAAGCTACAAAATAACTATTACGAGTGTTAAATTAGTATCCACCCTTGTTTAAGGAAATGACTATTAATTTATTTTGTGTAACATTTACGTCTTAATTTGGGGTTCTTCTGCTTGCCAATATCTCCTTAAACTTCATGCCACATTTATGTGTTCATTTATGTGCTAATTTGTTATTCCCATCTATGACCAGAGATAATTATTTTTGAATAAATGGGCTATTTGAGCCTTTACTGATTTACATTTCATATGATCCATTCTGTCAGGGGGAGATTTTGAGACCAATATTACGAGATTTACATTGCCAATTCGTTCCCTTTCTTTTAATAAATCTGGCACCATGTTAGCATCTGCTGGCGATGACGAGGGCATTAAACTTGTTAACACAGTTGACGGAACTATTGCAAGAGTTCTTAAAGGACATAAAGGATCAGTCACCAGCTTAGCTTTTGATCCTAAAAGTGAATATTTGGCTTCACTTGATTCTGTTGGAACCGTCATTTTCTGGGAACTTCAATCTGGAAATACAATTCATGTCCTCAAAGGCATAGCTCCTAACAATGGATCTGATGTTTCAGTTATGAACATACTTGGGTGGAGTCCTGATGGAGAGATGTTAGCTGTCCCCGGTATGAAAAATGATGTGGTGATGTATGATAGAGACACTGCTGAAAGGCTATTTTCTCTTAGAGGGGATCATTCGCAACCTATTTGCTTCTTGTCTTGGTCACCTAATGGTAAATATATGGCTACATCTAGTGTGGACAGGCAGATTCTTATATGGGATGTTGATAAGAAGCAGGATATTGAGAGGCAGAAATTTAATGATAGCATATGTTGTATGGCATGGAAGCCTCATGGAAATGCATTGGCAGTTATTGATGTTATGGGAAAGTATGGGTTGTGGGAAACGGCGGTTCCATCCTCAATGAAATCTCCAACAGAGGATATTCCCAGTTTACGTTCAAGTGGCTTCATCTTGTTTGACAAGGAAGAAGAACCTGGTGCATCAGGTAGTTTGAGTGATCCCAATGAAGATAGCCATGGAGAATCAGAGCCACCTAGCAGAAAAAGATTACGTAAACAGTCTATATATGATGATGAGTGGGAGGAAGACGAGTTGGAATCTACAAGGAAGGTTGAATCTCGTAAAAAGCCTTCAAATGGTCACAAAAATGACCTTAATAATGTAAAGAATGGATTCAAAAACACTATAGCAACTGCAGGGCCAAAAATGCAAGAAGCTTTTCAGCCTGGTGCTACTCCTGTGCAACCTGGAAAGAGGCACTTTCTTTGCTACAATATGCTGGGAAGTATAACCACGATGGAGCATGATGGATACTCCCACATAGAGGTGTACCATATTTTCTTCCTCGTGATTTTTATCCTTCTATCTTAAAAATTGTATTTTGAATTGAATCGTAACTTTCTTGAAAATCGTACTTTGCTGTTAATGACCAGAGGGAAAAAAATCTTGTTAAAATTTAATGCATTACTAAGTTGTTAAATTCATTTTAAGAGATGCCTCGATAAAATCTGACCAAACTATTCTCCTAGTTGAGCACCTCACGTCCATCATGACAAACATAATGAATGAATAAAATTAAGTGCTTGGTTCCAATCTTCATTTTGCCATTTATTTGTTTACCTTAAAACCGATATAGGATGAAGAAATTGGTGCATTTGACTTGCATTATTGTGATACTTCGATCTTTTCTACTATGACCTGCTGACAAATTATGGGCATGACTCAACTGCAGATAGATTTTCATGATACAAGTACGGGTCCACGAATTCCTGCCATGACTGATTATTTTGGTTTCACAATGGCTGCTTTAAATGAGAATGGAGGCGTATTTGCCAATCCAGGCAAGGGTGAGAAGAATATGAGCACGCTTATGTATCGCCCATTTAGTACCTGGGCAAATAACAGCGAGGTCGGCACTCTTCATCTTTTGTGTTATGCATTAGTATCTCCATAACGAAAACCACCATCCCAAGTATGCATTTAATTACCCTGCTGAGGAAAAAGTATTTAGTTCATCGCTGATAATGTTTTCCTACTGAAAACATAGTGGTCTATGCGTTTTGAAGATGAAGAAGTTAGAGCATTAGCACTTGGCAGTGCTTGGATTGCTGCTGTTACCAGCCTTAATTTTCTCCGCATCTTCACAGAGGGTGGCTTGCAGGTTTGTAAAATTAATCATTTGAAATAATATATTAATTAACAGATTTATCCAAAAACTGATATTCGTACAACTTTTTATAATCATCATCCCTTGTATGTATATGTTTTGCTCTTAGATAATCTAATTTGTGGATTTATATATCAAAGAGGTATGTTCTTTCTCTCGACGGGCCAGTGGTTACTGCAGTGGGCTTCAAGAATGAACTTGCAGTTGTCACTCATGCTTCTCCTTCTCTTCCCTCCGATGATCAGGTATTATTAGAATTTACTTTCTATGATACTCTATTTAAAAATATATCAATAACATATTATCAGTCAATAAATCTCTAATTAGACACAACTTGACTTACAAAGTTAATAACAAGAATATTGTTCATTTCTTTCTTTGTGAAAGTTTTATGTTGAAGTTCTGAGCAATCTTATTTTCATACACGTTTGACCCATAAGTATACTTTTGCCTGTAAGACTATAGGTAATTTCAGCTGGAACTTTTTAATTGAAATATCATTTCTTCCATGTAACACAACTAAGAGGTCAAGAGATGACATTTTATGTGGTGGATCAAGTGATGGGTGGTTTAGATCATGCAATAAACTAATATCTTTCCCCCTTGTAGATGCTTGAGTTTAGAGTGTTCAACATTCATAATGGGACTCAATCTCTAAGAGGACGATTACCGTTGACGCCTGGCTCATGTTTGACATGGTTCGGTTTCAGTGAGGAAGGCCTACTAAGTTCTTTTGATTCTAAGGTGCACCATCTCTCACAACATTGACGTTCTATATATGTGTCTGCATGTGTATTACATTGATAGATAGCTGATACCTGTTTATGTTATGGAACTGAATATACGTAGGGGGTCTTAAGGGTCTTCACAAATCAGTTTGGAGGTAGTTGGATCCCACTGTTCAGGTACTTCAAGAGCCATAGTCTTTGCAGTCTTTTACATAGAAGAACTCAGTTTAGCTATCTAAATCTTATCAATTTCCAGTTCCAGTAAGCTAAACAAGGCAGGGGAGAACTGTTGGGTTGTTGGACTGAATGCAAACAAGTTATTTTGCATTGTTTGCAAGTCTCCTGAATCCTACCCACAGGTATAGTTGCTCTTCATGGATGTTCTTGCTGCACTGTTATGTAAACTACCTGCTCATTTTTTATTTTATTTTTAATTAACGGCTTTGCAGGCAACTTCCAAGCCTGTCCTCACCTTGCTTGACCTTTCATTCCCTCTTGCTTCATCTGATCTCGGAGCGGATAGCCTTGAGAATGAATTTATGATGAACAACATGCATCTGTGCCAGGTGATTTTCATAATTCTGTAGATTCAGTTATTTGCTAAAACCATACATGTTATAGTAATCCGACTATGGTGAAGGCATTTGATTATATCATTGGAATAGGTAAATTATGTTATTTTTCCATTTTCTGTCCTTGCTGCATTTTTGTTATTGGAGGATATTTTGCGTGTGCTCCATTGATGAATTATCAATGTTGAATTTGTGATAAATACATGGAGAGTGAAATATTTTTGTATATCATCATTGATCAACATGTACACATACATATATAAACTAGATCTAAACAAGAATACGATAAGGAAATAACACGTGCAAAAAATAGAAGGATGGAATATGGTATCTCAACCATTCAATCCTAAATCAATCGTTAATCTTAACAAATTTGCAGATTCAGAAAAGAATAGAAGAAATGGTATCTGCTGGTGAGTACACCACCTCACTTGATGATGAGGCTTTCAACTTGGAAGCTTCTCTCGACAGATGCATCTTGAGGCTCATTGCATCTTGCTGCAATGGTTAGTCTTTTTACGACAAGTGGGCAAAGTTACCATGTTCATTTCTTTTCTCTTGCTCCCTTGCAAGATGAAACGGTGGACAACTAATTATGACCCTCTTCTTGCATTTTTTGAAGGTGACAAGCTTGTGAGAGCTACCGAACTTGTTAAACTTCTTTCACTAGAAAAATCAGTCAAAGGTGCCATAAAGCTTGTAACAGCACTGAAACTACCAAATTTGGCGGAGCGCTTCAATAACATATTGGAGGTAAGATTACATGAAAGTTAATTTGATTCGTTCTATGTTTACCGCTTGTTTTTAAGTTGTGATTGTTATCACTTTGCATTTCTTACAGGAAAGGTTGTCTAGTGAAACTGTGGGGAAAACAGTCCTCCCTCAAATGACCTCCCAGTCTGATGGCACCACGAAAGCTGCTAATGCCGTTGACAAGTCTTTTATGGCACCAGAAAGTAGTAAAACATCAAATAAAGCTTCATCTCCAACCGAAGCATTATCATCCCCCTCTTTCTTTACAAAAAAAGGGATTGTTGAGGAACCGTTTAAAAATGGAAACGGAAAATTTGAAGAAACTCGAACTACAAAATTAGAAAAGACAGTGGATGTGAAGAATGTAGGCAAATTGAAGGATGCTAAGGAAGTAAAGACTGTAGAAGAGACTAAGCAGATCAAGGATGTAGATCAAGTGACTTTTAATCGCCCGTCTAACCCCTTCGCAAAGTCTTCAAGCAAGCAAGAAGCTTCCTCTTTGTTTGATGCTCTCAAGAATATGAAGAAGTCTGACATAAAAGGTAAAAGATAAGAAGATTATGTTTGTTTAAGCAGATTGACGCAAAGTCATGTTGATTTTTATCCCTAGTTGGCTGGAAAATGATGTAATATATTGTGCTAGAATATGTTTTTTTATTTTTATTTTTCATTTTGCCATATAGGTTCTGCTCGCTTGTAAGCAATGGAAAATTTCCATTTTAATCATTTCAAAAGGCCATTCATTGAAATGATACAAGGAATGCAAATTGTCAAATATGGGTTGGGAGACCAGTTAGTTTAATGCTTTAGCTGTTCCTTCAAATAACATTATCTCAACGAATAAGATTTTAACCTTTTTTTTTAATACAATATATCAAATATGTCACAAGTACTTTTGTAATTCGACTCTAGAATACATTTGTTTTCAAAAAGGGAAATTGGCTAAAAACGTTCCTACTGTATGAATCCAGTATCTAAATCATCTTTATCTTTCAAATTTTGGCAATTTCATCCTCTACCTATCCATATAGTGTCAAAATCATCCTTTTAGACATAATTCATCTAATATTCCGTTAAACTTTTGGGATTTTGGTGCAAATGGTCCCTAACTTTTGTCCTTAGGGTGGAATTGGTCCCTAATGTTTATGTTTTGGCAAACAAGTCCTTAACCTATGTGTTTTAGTGCGAAATTAGTCCTTATGGAATGAAAAAGACAAATATACCTTTAGTTTAATTAGAAGAAATTGTATGTGGATTCCTAATCATTACAAAATGTGCAAATAAGTCCAATACTTTTATTTTAAAAAAAAAATTAAAAAAACTAATGAGTATTTTTTTTTTGAATTAATACTTTAATAATAAACATGTCAAATAAATTTATTATTTTTATTATTAAGTAATAAAGAGAAATCATTGTGCGAAATCATTTTTCATCCTCTTTACTTATAATTTTTTTTTTCTCTCTTTACTTTAAAAATTAAGTTAAATAAATAACAAAATGACGTATATAATTTTATAACATTGAACTAATCTTATTATATTTTTATTTAACATAAAAATACTAATAAAAATTAATTTACACATTATGTGTTTTATTTTTGAATGAAAATAAAACTATAAATTAAAATATAAAGAATATAGTTGGATTTCTAATATTTTTAGTTAATAAACATATAACTCAATTAAATAAAAGTATTTGAACATCAAGTTTGTGACAAAGTTATTTTTTTTATATAACAATAAAATAAAAATTTTAATTTTAAATAATATATTTATTACTTCATAATAAAAATAATAATTTTATTTGACATGTTTATTACTAAAGTGTTAATTCAAAAAAAAAATACTCATTAGTTTTTTTAAATTTTTTTTATAAAAAATAAAAGTATTAGACTTATTTGCACATTTTGTAATGATTAGGAATCCACATACAATTTCTTCTAATTAAACTAAAGGTATATTTGTCTTTTTCATTCCATAAGGACCAATTTCGTACCAAAACACATAGGTTAGAGACTTGTTTGCCAAAACATAAACGTTAGGGACCAATTCCACCATAAGGACAAAAGTTAGGGACCATTTGCGCCAAAATTCCAAAGGTTTAAATGAATAGTGGATGGATTCCGTTCAAAAGGATGATTTTGGCACTACATGGATAGGTAAGGAATGTAATTGCCAAAATTTGAAAGGTAGGGATGATTTGGGCACTGGGTCCATACGTTAGGGACGTTTTTGGCCAATTTCCCTTCACAAAATGAATGTTTTGTACCATTTAGCATGCGATGACAAAATTTCCCTTAATATTAGAGGAGAGATAACAATTTCAATTATAAAGCAACTTCATATCCTATCTAACACTTATTTCATTTGTACTCCCTTTCTCAATAATGTTTGTAAAAATCCATAACTACTATTATTTTTTCATCCAAAAGTAAAATGCATCCGTGAATGGTATAATTTTATCAATAGATGAGAATTTACAACACTAGAAGTTTAGTTTGGAGAAGAGTTATTCATGTTGTAACGACAAAAAAATAAAGGAGACATGGTCGAAGACCATCACTTTGCCACATTTGACTCACAATAGTAATGCAAGGCTATTTTTTAAGAAAAAAAATTAACATTTTCATGATATATGAGATTATCAAGCTGTATATTTTACAATTTAATTATAACTTTACATAATATCAAGGAATAATTGATATCAAGTCCCATTTGACATATTGTAAAGTAGTACTTGATATCCCTATTATGGTACTTAGTATTTTTGACATCTTATTGCATGTTTTTTTTTTTTTTAAATATTTTAAAATATGACAATCATTTAAAGTACTATCGTGAGTGCTAAGTTAATAAGTATGCCAAGCTAAATGTCATGAAAAGAATAAAAAATAAGCATACAAGCTACATTAGTCAGGGCGATGGATCGAGTCAAGCTCCAAGTGGCTCGCTAACCAAAAAGAGAGCTCTGGCTTGGCCCATGAGCTCATCTCGTATCGGGCTTAGCAGCCCAAGAGCCCATTCTTTTCTCGAAAACTGGTATTTTTATTAAGGAATATTTTTACCATACACTATAAAATATAAAATAATTTTATAAAAATTATCTAACCTTTTTTATTAAATTTTTTTTTTTTTTTTTTTGTAATACTTGTTGTCACATTTGTTATGTTTGTTAAATTTCTTATAAAAAATGTGTGTTACATTTGTTATATTTTAAATTTAAAATGTTAAAAGGTAATTGTATAATTTTTATATAAAATCAAATATATGGCAAAATTAAATGATATCAAAATTGATTTTTATTATGATTAAAAAGATAGATAAAAAAAAAATATTTTGGATATGTTCAATTTGTAAAAATGGATTTTAAAATGTGTTTTTTTATAATATTTAAATACACCATAAAAATCCTACTCCTTTTTTCGAGTTTGGGACCTGCTACATGATATGTAACTGGAGTTAAAATTATACACGAATTAAATATTTCAAGTTGAATATTTTTTAAAGAAATAAAATAAGAAATTTAATTGTAAAATTTTACTAATAACATTACCGTACTGCGTTGCTAATCTACAATTGCAATATCTAATAGTTGGCGAAACATTAGTGTCTTCAATCTATTGTTTTATACAAACATGTACTTTAAATCAGGTAGTAATATTAGAACGATATCTACCTTCGTGCTGCATATCTCGATCGACAACATGTCCGGCCAACATAGATCTTACCTCATCTCAAATTATTAATAAGGACGCGGGTAGTATTAATATCACATGTAATACTAGACAGTGTCAAATACTAATACCGTCGTGTATTTCACCATTGAAGTAGATTAAAATAGTCTCCACCGACTAACATTTCATCCTAAGTAGACGCTCCAAGCATAAGATCATTATACATGTGGAACTCATGAAAAGTTAAACCAATACATTTTATGGCAATATATAAATTACACATCTCAATAAAATTGTCACATACATATGACATATTTATATCAAACTGAAAGTTCAAATTATTGTCATTTAAATATAAACATTGTTCCACTTTGTGTAACTTAAAACGAGGATCCAACATTGCTACTAAAACAAAAAACAATTATAGAAGATATATATCTGAAATATAAGAAAACTTTGGTCTAAACCGCAGTTGTCGTTGCATATTTCATATTTTGTCATTCCTATTTTATGTAAATAATCAATCATTCATTCACCCCAACTCTCACAATTTCGTGTAAACATCTACTCAAACATTGTGTTTCTTCTGAACCTTTACCCAAACGAGGAGAGAGAATATATGTAGAAGGCATCGCAATAAATTATAGTTCAATCTATCACGAAGACATGACACACTTTATATTTTATTAACAATATCATACTCAGCTAAAATAATTGTCAAATTTGTGTGACTTCATTACTAGGCTCATCAAATGCCATATGTTTAATAGCAATAATTTTCTTTTTCAAATTTAAATACTTACCATCAAGATAAAATGTTATTAAATAAATGTATAGTTTACCATTCGAAAATGTAGACAACTCAAAGGCCAACAAAATATTATTTGGATAATTTTCTAAGGCCAGCTTTACTTGTTTTTTCATCTTAGCGTAAGTAGCACGACAACTTGATCTTTTGTTTGGTCTTTAAAATATATCTAGAAATTTGCCTAGATTGCTCGATGAGATTCACAACCCGTTACGTTAAATATTGAAATACATAGGAAAATAGGGAATAATAACACAATAATTAGAATTAGGAAGTATGAACTTTTTCTAAGTAGTAAAAATTAAAAATAAGAAAAGGATTATGAAGAACAAATTCAAACTTATAATGTTATAGATTGATATAAGAAAATTTAGAAGCTTGTAGATTGAATATTGGGAAAGTAGAGATTTGTGAAGAAAATTGTAAGTTAAAGTGTAATATTTATAGGTAAAAAAAAATATATAAAGTAAAATCTAATCTCAAATTTAGGAATCAATTTGACGGCACAAGTCGGGCTGCAAGGCTATGCGAGCCGGCTGGCTTGCAAGGTTGAACTCAAGCTCAGCTCAGACTGATTTTTAACCAAGCTTGAGCTGCACATGATCCCAAGCTGAGCTCGCGAACCTACTAGCTGCTCAACTCAATTGCCATGGGTAGGCTACATAGAAGGCTTGTATCGACCACTTTTGAATGCACAAGTGGTGCACAATGTCTTCCAAGCATAACTTTTATTTGTGCAAGTTAGAAATTTTTATTGAGGATTCGAGTTAGGGGTAATTTTGACCTTTTGGGTACCTATCGATTAGCCTCCGACCCTATCATAGTTAGGGAAATGACCTCTTGTTCATAGTGGAGATGAAATATGTTGTCCAATGCTGATGTGGACTGATGTATGAGTGCCACAGCACACAACTGTGTGTGGACTCAAATGTTGTCCACACGCAGTGGGCAACATATCTCCTGCCCATAATGGATAGGAGATCATTCTCCATCATAGTTATATCTTTAATTATGTACTTCTTGTAGTCGTCATTGTGTACCCGAAGCTAGAAGGTGGTCCCTACTTTGTCCTTCAAGAATGTCACGTTTTCCCCTGGACCTCTCCAAATAGGAAAAAGTTTACGACAAAGTACAATGGTGTCAGGGAAAATTTGCTTCATTTGGGAAGATCCTGTGGGACTCCTATTGCTACTGTATTCAGTGTCAAATGAGAGAGTGAGGAAGATTCTTCTCAAGGCACAGGGTTCACGTTCACTTGGTCAGCGAGGTGTCCAGGACTTGACCCACTTTCATTGTCTCGTTAGAGGTTCGCCTGAAGGTTCTCCTCAGCCTTTAGGTTGAGAAAACCTCATTGAGACACTTTGGTCCATGTGAGGCTCTCATTATGTTGGTAGTGACGTGGTACTCTTGCTCCTATGTGGTGCTTTCACTCCTACATGACTTACATGTAGCGTTTATGCAAAGCGAAGGTATTACACTAACTATTCCACGATTATTATTAATAAGTTGATATTATAGCTCAAGACAGATAATGAAATTGTTACATGATGTAACTAGATATTTGTAATTAGAAGCCTTTCTTTAAATACCAAATGTTTGACGAATCGTTAATCAAGAACATGTTTGGCCTTGCTTTTTTCTTCTTTTAAAAAGCAGATTTTTTTTTTGTTCACAATGGGCTAAAATTTGTGTCTTCTTCTCGACATTAAGACCATTGTAAGTGTTGAAAGAAGTCATTTCTGTAACTTTTTTCGTACTATTTAAGCTAAGCCAAACATGCTTTGAGAATGGTTTTCTTCTTTATTTCATTATATTTTCATGCCGTCACATGCAAGAGAGCGGATGAAGAAAAGAAGTGTTTGTTTGGTAAAGTTTTTTTTTTTTTTTTAAATTATTATAAGTAATGGATCCTATGGAATGATAGAATGTGTGAATAAAAATTGAGATAAAAGATAAAAATAATATTTGACTAATTTATAAGTATTTATACATACTTCCAAATGTACTCGAAGTAAAGATATACAAGATTTATAAAAAAAGAAAAATATTTATGTAATTTGAAAAAACGAGGAATCTTTGCATTTTCGAGTCTCTCTAACTTGGTCCCTCGTGGACAATTTCCTCCTACTGTAACGATTCCTTACAAAAAGAATTTGTGGAAATAAATTACAATGGCCCACATCATCTTCAGCTCCACAGTTGATTCATCTTTGTGGCTGCAGTTGCAGTATATTTTGCACAATCATGTTGGATCGTATGTGATCAATTCACAATTTCTCATCACACACTTCTTCTTCTTCCAACGATAACCAAATTAGACCCACAATCAATTCGCACTGTGAGCTGAGGCAGGAGGCCAAAAGGTGATGGCCCTACGAGCTTCAGCCACCGTAAGAACGCCCACTCTTCTACCATCTCCGCAACCTCGCAAAGCCTTTTGTCATTCTAAATTTACTTCAGAATCTTTGTCTGTGGTGTCTCACTCAGCTAAAACTACTCTACCTCTATTTGTGCTCTTCACAGTTCCCCATGAAGCCAAAGCTCTTACAATTTCCAAAGAACAGATTGTCTCTTCTCTCGACCAGGTATAATGTTGACAGGCTCGTCTAAGAGTTTACGCATATTCTCGTAAATTGAGTCTGCAAGACGCCCCATCACAGCAAGATTCATATTTTGATTGAAGGTTTACCCGTGCACAATTTTTATAAAATGGGTGGGGTTCAGACTTTATATATATATTTTTCTTATTTCTATGACTTTTTCTTGCGTTTTACTAGCTTATTTGGGATAAATGATTATTCATTAGTGATTAATTTCCTTATGTATGTCACATTTTCTTTTTAAGGGATAATGTATGTGTTTTTGTGTGTGCTTTTCTAAATTTGGAGTATGGATTGTTACCTTTATGTGAAACCCACTTCTTCAATTTGCTTGTTTTTGTTGGTAAATTGAAGTTAATACCATGATGGATCAGCGTTTCTCATACATTGGTACAGCATTGTTCGCAAGAAGCTATTGATGCACATTCCTTGGTGATATCTTTCATAAATGAACGTCACGAATACTGAGCACGAGATTGGTGCTCAAGGCTCCTCCAACTTTCCCGTTGGGAGAGCTGCAGTTATTGTTGATGCCTGCAAAAAATGCAATGAGGAATGTCCACATCCCGTCTGCCATACCTTTGTTTTGCCTTTGTGTCTTTTTACATGAGATGCCCGTGTAGTTTTTTGGTACTAGAATGGTTTTAGTGATCACTCAATTTTGGGGAGAAGACAAGGGGAGTATTCCATCAATTAAGCTCAATAGTGGGAGGGAATATACACTGCTGGTATATTTTTGGTATCATCGCTTAGAAACTGTGTAATTTTGCTGTATTTTCAGGTGGAGTCGACAATCAATCAAGTTCAAGAAGTAGGATCCAATATTTTTGATGTTGCAGGGCAGGTAATTGGAGGTGTGTTGGAAGCTGTGAAGCCAGGAGTTGATGTGGCATTGCCTATCCTAAAGCAAGCCGGGGAACAGGCCGTGAAGATTGCATCCCCTGTGGTTTCCGAGCTCTCTAAGAAAGCACAAGAGACTATTCAGAGTTCTGGCCTTGACACACAGCCAGTAACAAGTGCTGCTAAGGTAAATGGATTTGACTTCAGTAATGCTGTATGCTTGCTAGAAATTATGAATTGAATATAATTGAAACAGAATACTGATAGAATAATATAACCTGTATAACTTTTGTGTCTAAGAATTACATAGAAAAAGACCCCATTTATAGGGTTATAAATAAAGATTCTATACTAGTTATGCAATCAAATTATTATGGAAATAATCATGGGAAATCTGTGTACTATCACAATATCACGGAGAACGTGGAAATAGTTCCATATCTTTATCATATTCTACTAGTAATGCTGTTTGGTAATAACATAATTTTTTTCCTGATTTGGAGAACATATATCAACTGGAGTTTCAAAATATATATCAATGAGTGGTGGAGAGGAAATAAAGTAGTTATCGGTAAAGTTTGAATTCTGTTGTCTGCTTATTGATTAAACATAGATTGAAAGGATTAACCTATACAATTATACAATTGACGAGCAAGACCCCGAAAAGTTTGCGGTGCGACATACGTGGTGAAATTAAAATTATGAGAAAAAATGGCGCCCCCACAATATGGACTTGTTTTATCAAAATTAGGATTCTTCTCGCATGAGTCTATATATATATATATATATATATATATATATATATATATATATATATATATATCATGTATTCTAGGATTAGTGTAATATCTCCTCTTTGTAACCATCTTTAATATAGTGGATTATTCTCTCATCTGTCCGTGAGTTTTTCTCCCTGTTATAGGATTTCTCACGTTAAATCTGTGTGTTCTTATTATTTTTATTGCCTATTTTTCGTTCATATTATAACATTAGTCATGTAGCTCAATCACGATCAGGTAGGGCTGTGTTGAATCAATAGCGTGAAACAATTTTGTGCTGATTGATACTAATCATCTATTTGGATTTTCAATTTTGTAAGTAACTTGCTAAAATCATGGGAAAAAGCATAGCCGGAGTAAGCATCTTAAAGCGTTTAATTATTTTGCAAAATTCAAATCAAGGGTTGGAATTTTTGGTTTGCCGAATCTTCTGAAATCGCTAGATTGTATACTCAGTAACTTGGCAGTATGTTTGTGTTATAGTGTGAATTTATATTTATTGATATCATTCAACGTTTGTAGCAAATATTCCAAAAAAGTGGTGTCCGTGTTGTTGAATCATCGAGTCTAAATGCTTAAGCTATTAGAGAATCGGCAAATTTATTCATTTAAATTTTGGCACTCACCCCCTCCCCCCCACCAATGTGTAGGCTGGATTCATTTTTTTATCGAATACTTGACGTGTCACGCGTGCACAATTTTCTTGAATTGGCGACAGCTAGGCTTGATACGCTATCTATTTCGATACCATGTTGAACCGCCTCATCTAAAAGCTTAAGTTTTTCAATGTGGGGACCAATTTATATTTTTAAATTTAGTCTTCGACACGTGCATTGTCCCTGCATTTCTAATCTCAACTTAAAATATATCTTCGTGGATGCAGATAGTTGCTGATGCAGCACAACAAACAACAAAAGTTATTTATGAGGCGAAACCTATAGCCAGTTCCACTGTTGAGACTATCTCGTCAGCAGATCCTGTTGTAATTGTAGAGACTGGCGGTGCATTATTCCTTGCATATCTCTTACTTCCTCCCATCTTTTCTGCCATCTCTTTTGGATTTCGAGGTTACAAAGGTAAATTTTCTGCTTTTATTGACCTCACAGTTTCTTCTTCCTGTGTACATAAACCGGAACAGATCCATTAGTTGTTAATTTCAGTCTAGAAAGCCGCGCTAACATACTCAGCTTTATTATAAAATAGTCAAAAATCAAAATTTTGGACCACATTAAGGAAAGGAATGTTAATGCTAAAATCCGATATCTTCATAAGATTCTGTGAGAAGATAAAAGGAATGTCTGTATGCAGTTCTCAGAACAGTTTATGCGAAGCCTAAATGGTAAGACATCCATCACGTTCCAGAGATGCTGTTGAAAGACCTGTTGCATGGTTGGAAACATGAATATTGATTTATGGTTTTTTACTTTTACATCATGATGAACAAAATGAAATGCTTCACTTTTGGTATTCTGCAAATTCATTTGGAGTTTTTCGTGATGTCATCCTCGAATTTCATGCAAAGCCAGTTCCAAGACTGATTGATATTTATTGATTTTTATATTATTTCTGTTACTTGGACAAATGATCCATGTATAAGTTCGAATGCTTTTTTTTAGGTGACCTAACTCCTGCTCAAACTCTGGATCTGATGTTTACAAAGAATTACGTTATGATCGATATTAGATCAGAGAAGGACAAAAACAAGGCCGGTGTTCCTCGCCTTCCCTCCAATGCTAAAAATAAAATGATAGCTATCCCGTAAGTGAACTTTTCTCGAGAATCTTTTTTTTTTTTTTTTTGTTCATATAAATCAGTCATGTTGTGCAGCTTAATATTGTCTTTCACATGTTTTGGCTTTGAACCTATATTGGGTTATCACATATTAAGTAGCTTTGTATGCAAAACTGAAACTTTTGTTAGGAATTGGAATTAGCGAAGTGGAAGTTTTATCGACCAAAAGTTTTTGTTTTTATTTTTTAAAAGGCTTATCACCAAATTTATGTTGACGAGACCAAATATTACTTTCTTGAGTACAAGACTAAATAAAACTTGCTACTCCCTGTACTATTTCAGTTTAGAAGAATTGCCTAGCAAGATCAAAAGCCTTGTCAGAAGTGTGAAGAAAGTGGAAGCCGAATTGGTGGCAGTCAAGATCTCTTATCTCAAGAGAATTAGTAAAGGTTCCAACATTGTGATATTGGACTCGTGAGTTCTGTGTTTGTTGGTTACTTGTATATAAAAATTAATATGTAACGACTACTTCTGAGTCTCATGTCACTCGTGGAAGAACTGCCTTGTGGGCTTATAAGCTCACTGGACTGAGCACACCCTCAAAACCGACTTGTATACCCACAAGGTAGGCCTTCCAAGAGGGATGTGAGACTTAGAATTAGTTGTTATTTCAATTTATACAGCATGTTTGGCTAAGCTTAAAAAGTTCACTTACGATTTTTTCATTTTTAAGCTTAGCCAGACATGCTTAAGCACCTTGATTTTGTACTAGTTATGAACCTTTCCATAATTTAAATTTGTGAAATGTCTAGGTACTCGGATTCAGCTAAAATAGTTGCTAGAGCGCTAACAAATCTCGGCTTCAAGAATTGTTGGATTGTGAGTGATGGCTTCTCTGGAAGCAAAGGTTGGATGCAGAGCCGATTGGGAACAGATTCGTATAATCTATCCTTTGCTGAAGTTGTATCACCATCACGAATCATCCCTGCAGCAGCGAGACGCTTTAGTTCATCCAGTTCGGCCAATTTGCTTCCTGGCGGCTCTGATTAATGTTATTTTTTACTCGCAATTTTAGGGTATCCTAGAAAAATTCTACATTTCGCTTGAGTCTAGTAGATTTGTCCTTGTAATTTGTGTTGGAAAAAAAGGAACGGAAATTGGACAGCTTGATCAATGTTAATGAATATGATTTATTCTTGTCTCAAAGCTTTGTTCTTCAATGTATATTTGACCACAATCAATAAATTTAAGATGGAAAAAAAAATCTAAATTTTTTAATTTTAGTCTAATTTTTATTTAAGGAAATTGGCCAAAAACGTCCCTAACGTATGGATCCGATGCGCAAATCATTCTTACATTTCAAATTTTGACAATTACATCCCTTACCTATCCATGTAGTGTCCAAATAATCCTTTTGAACAGAATCCATCTAATATTCCGTTAAACCTTTGAGATTTTGGCGCAAATGGTCTCTAACCTTTGTTCTTAGTGTGGAATTGGTTCCCAACGTTTATGTTTTGGCAAACAAGTCCCTAACCTATGTATTTTAGTGCGAAATAAGTCCTTATGGGATGAAAAAGACAAATATACCCTTAGTTTTAATTAAAAGAAATTGTATGTTGATTCCAAATCATTACAAAATGTGCAAATAAGTCCAATATTTTTATTTTTTATAAAAAAATTAAAGAAAACTAATGAATTTTTTTAATTAACACTTTAGTAATAAAAATGTCAAATAAAATTATTATTTTTATTATGAAGTAATAAATATATTATTTAAAATTAAAACTTTTATTTTATTATTATATATAAAAAATAAATTTGTCACAAACTTGATGTTCAAATACTTTTATTTAATTGAGTTATATGTTTATTAACTACAAATATTAGAAATCCAACTATATTCTTTATATTTTAATTTATCGTTTTATTTTCATTCAAAAACAAAACACATAATGTGTAAATTAATTATTATTAGTATGTTTATGTTAAATAAAAATGTAATAAGATTAGTTCAATGTCATAAAATTATATACGTCATTTTGTTATCTATTTAACTTAATTTTTAAAGTAAAGAGGGAGAAAAAAATTTATAAGTAAAGAGGGAGAAAAACGATTTTTCACAATGATTTCTATTTATTACTTAATAATAAAAATAATAAATTTATTTGATATGTTTATTACTAAAGTGTTAATTCAAAAAAAAAAAAAACTCATTAGTTTTTTTAATTTTTTTTATAAAAATAAAAGTATTGGACTTATTTGCATATTTTGTAATGATTAGGAATCCACATACAATTTCTTCTAATTAAACTAAGGGTATATTTGTCTTTTTCATTCCATAAGGACCAATTTCGCACCAAAACATATAGGTTAGGGATTTGTTTACCAAAACATAAATGTTAGGGACCAATTCTACCATAAGGACAAAAGTTAAGACCATTTGCGCCAAAATCCCAGAAGTTTAACGGAATATTGGATGGATTCCGTTCAAAAGGATGATTTAGGCATTACATGGATAGGTAAGGGATGTAATTTCCAAAATTTGAAAGGTAAGGATAATTTATGCACTGGGTCCATACGTTAGGGACATTTTTGACCAATTTCCCTTTTATTTATTTGTCACTTTTATTTTCCTTTGTTGTTGCATTGTTTAGTTTTGGTTTTTCATTTGATCGGGGGAGGGGGAGGGTCTTTTAACTCCGATTGTGTACTAATTTCGAGCAAACTGTTAGAGATAATAACAGATGATATTAGTTAAGATATATATTATGTAAATAATTTATCTTTCTATCCCTGGGGGAGACCTGGAACCCCAGCTTTTTGGAATAATTTTTTTTTTTTAATTTTTTAATTTTTTAATGTAATGAATGGTAATTGGATCCATTTACCTAATATTAATTTAATGTAAGGCAATTGGACACTAGCCTAATAAAAATAATAATACAAAATTACAAATGAGTGGTTCATTCTTCAAATGATAATACAAAATTAATAAAGGCAATTTGCTTATTAATACATATCGTGTTCAATTGATTTTTTTTCTTTTTTCTTTTGAGCTTGAGTAATATTTAATTTCATTTGTGAACCGGATCTTCCTATTTTAGAGGATAATTTTATACAAGGCAACGTGAATAAGAAGAGTTTGACTAGTTTTAGATCTAGAATATTTTTATGCAATGACTTCTTGTAAATTTTTTTAAAGATTATGACTTATAAAAAAAATATTAGATTCTCATAAAAATGGACTCAATAATTGTGGTTTGAGAAAAAAAAATCGATGTGAAGGTTTGCCCCCTCCCCCGGCCAGTTCCATAGGAGACCCTCCAACTTAAAATGTCTAGCTCTGCCATTGTTTCTATCAGTAATCTCTACAAAATAGTTAGTCAATGTTGTAGTTATCTTTATATGTAAATATAGTTATGTGTTGCAAAATTATGGGATAATTTATTGATAACTATTTAGTAGCTGTTGTTGGCAAAATTGATGGTAACAATTGAGAATAATAGAAAAGCAGAAATGTAGAAATGAGATGAAGTGAGGTATGCCGTAGAAAATTTTCTTAAGACAGATTTCGTCTCCTGTAAAGGTGCAAACATGATCAATTGACGTCTGTCTCTTAAGATATAACTCTTCTTTCAAAATTGATACTGCACTTATACCAACCTTGTTGGTCGAACCAAAGAATCATTACACTCTTCTCGAAAAGAAGGAACAATGATCTTTTGAAAAAACTTCAGAAATTATTTAAGCTATTTTTGAAGAGAATGAGAGAATTTAAAATCAATTAATTCAAAATTGATTTAGTGTTAAAAAAATGAATTTAAGGGCCCCTAATGATAGGATTTGAAAGGATTTGAAGTATCTATTTCAATGGGTGTGTGTCTCTTCATGAATAGGTGCACCATTTGATCTAATTAATCTGAGGCCTTAGATCTCACCATTTCATATTTTTATGTGATCTGATGGTTCAGATTAAATCTTGAATGAATGTGTTCATTCATCATACTCATTCATCAATTACGTACTTTTTATTGAAAACTTTCAATTCATCCAAAATTAATTGTAATGGCCTATATCATTAAATATATTTAACGATTCAACCTGATAAAATTCAATTAATTCCAATACCTGGTTGATAGAGTTTAAAAGTAGTTTTTTAGGATATTTTGATAAAAGTTGATGAAATGTGTAGTTTAAAAGTTGATAAATGTTATGAGTCATATGAAATATGTGGTTGATGTAATAATAAATGTCCAAAATCCAATTAGGTGGGTCGGACTTAATTACGTATTGCTAAATTAATTAATTAGATTAATTAATTGGACTCGTTTGTTGATGGCTTCTAGTTGGACTAGAAATAGGGCTAGGATTAGCACTGCCTATAAATACAAAGGCACAACAGATTAAGTTGAGAAGTTGGTCTTCATTACTTGCTAGCACAAGCAAAAGACAATCCAATATAATTACTCCCAAAAGTTCTGCTTTCATCTGCTCTTGATTGAGGAAGTCCAGATCTGTTCTTGCTGTGTAGATTACAATTGGATGCTGGACAATTAGACAGCTGTGGTATTGAAGATCGCACATCCAGCTAATCAGATTTCACGGTATTCATCAAGATAAACCTCTATTACGAATTCTATCTAAGTACAACGTTGAACCGGCTTATAGGAATTACAAATTTAATTTCTGCTGTGCATGTATACGTCAATTCCTTACAGTGGTATGAGATTGATGTTGTTACTTGTTAGAATTCGTTAGAGTACTTTGATGAATTGAAAAATAATTGTTATTGACATATTAATATGATTTGCATTTTGATAGTAAATAAAATTGTGAATTTTTAAAAATCTGAATTTAATTTAGATTTTATTTTTGGAATTAAAAAAAAAGGATCGGAAACAGGCAGCGCGTAGCGGTAGTCGAAATGCAAATCGCACTCCGACAAGGTGGTGGTTCGCTGCTTTTGGAAAGCAGCGGAAGTCGCCGTTGCCGATTTTCGCGGTGGGAAACCCACATTGTCGTTGCTATTTACCACTGTGTTGCTATTCAACATGTAACGGCGGTGGCGGTTGGTGTTAGACATCGGGGCGACCATCGCCATTCGACCTGTTGTTGGCGCTTTTTGTGACTAGGGGTGGGCGTGGGTCGGGTTGGGTCAGTTTTCGACCCAACCCGACCTCTACCCAACCCGACCCGACCCGACCTAAATTCGGTTTGGCAAAATGCCAAACCAAAACCAAACCAAAAAAAAATTTTTGGGTCCGAAACCGACCCGAATCGACTCGGTTTGGGTCGGGTTTTGAAAAAACCAAGTCGGTTTCGGGTTGGGTTTTCCCAACACGAAAACCGACCCAAACCGACCCGAGTTGGTTCGGGTCGGGTCGGGTCGGGTCGGGTCGTCGATTATTTTGCCCAGTCCTATTTGTGACGGCGCCGCCTTGCAAAGAAAAAGGGGTTTTATGTATTTTTGCATTTTTTTTTGTTTGTTTTTAGATTTGGGGATTGGAGCCTCCAGTGCAATTTTGGAAATTGCACGAGAAACCTCTTTAATTTCAAATAAAATTGAAAGGGCCTATTATGCAATTTATGAAATTGCATTAAAGGATTTACTGTTTTGAAATAAGAGAGAGGGACCTTCTAGGAAATTTTAAAAATTGCAATGAAGGACCCACCGTTTTAAAATTTTAAGGGATTGACTGTGTAATTTCAAAAATTGCACATCAAGTCCTCAAACTTTAAAAAAGGAAAATAGGGTCCCAAATGCAATTTTGATTTTTTTGTTTTGGAAAATTATAATTATTAAATTTTTAATGCTTGTCAAATATTCAAAATTGACTAAATTTTTTAAACTATATTTTGAATTTTTGACCGGATTAAATTTTGACTTTACTTTATAAAATTGCAATTTAGACCCTATACAAAATTTATCTTCAATTTAGGGCATGACTTTAATTGGGAGATAAAATATATTTTTTACAATCTCCCTTATGAATAAAATTAATTGATTAATTGCTTAATTTTATTGTTGAAAAATTAATTAATTATTTATTTAATTCTATCTAGACCGTTCTTAAATGTCTAAAAGGTTTAGACTTATACTGTCAAAGCTGTAAAGTTAGAAATTAATATATTTTTAATATTAGCTATTAAAATTAATGTTTAGTGGATGATTATGGACTCGACCTATATGATTGGTTGTATGGTTAATTATTATTGTTGATTGTTGGTTGGGCCTGCGAGCCTATTATTTAATTAAATGGGCATGCGTGCCTATTATTTATTTAATTAGATTTTTGAACTATTTATTTATTATGGGCCTACGTGCCAACTAGTATAGGATATATGTTGGAATTGGGCCACAAGGAAGCAACTAGTATAAAATACAGGTTGCAGTAGGAGATGAAGATTATTGCATTTAGTGTTCGATGAACGAATGCAACGTCCTTTAGGAATTGACCGACTAATATTCTTTATGGCTCAGGAAGATTAGATATATAAAGTCCATAATCATCCACAGTTATTATTATGTATGATTGATTGCATGTTAGATGTTAGTTAATATACATAAATGGGATAAGACAAACTCTTCTTTATCAAAATATTAAATTCGTATTAAATTGTTAATACAACGTGCTTTCTATTGTTATAGTGAAAAACCAGAGTCTATTATCGATGATAGTTTGTTGAGTCGCTCAAAGTTGCCCGCTCATAGATATGTTTATCACTATGAAACATTTGATGTTTCTAAACAATGGATCGGATTTAACTAGAATTTTATTTTTTGTTGAGTCGTTCAAGGAAATAAAATTTTAGGGACACAATCAAGTAAAACACATAAGATGTGTACGAAAATAAGTTGTCTACTTGATGATCTATGAGTCACATAGAGATATGATTGATATAGTATCTAATTGGATGTTTTATTAAGGTTTATTGAGTCGCTCAAGGTTTTAATAAAACAAAAGGGATCATAGCACACTGAGAATCTAACTGGTTTTATTGATTAATGTTTGAGGGTCATTAATTCAATTTAAACAGTGGGAGTATAATTAATTTAATATAAGTCTATGTTAAATTGATTTTCTGCATTTAATTAATTGTTCTATCTTGTTATTTAATTGTTGAATCATGAGTAACCATATGAGTTTGAAAGGCATATTGGATGCCAACAAACATACCAGACCAAATTTTATGGACTCGAACCGCAATCTAAGAATTGTTCTTGAGCATGAAAAAGAAAAATTGGATATGTCATTGAGCAGTCAATACCGGAAGCTCCTACTGAGGAGGTTACGCCAAAGAACGTGCATGCTTACAATAAACACACTGATGACAATAACACTACAACATGTGATGCTTGCAGTATGTCACATGAGTTAGAAAAGTTGCACGAGGGTATGGATGCCTATATCAATATATATCATTTCAAGTAATTGAATGATAAATAGTCACAGATTGAACGGTATTAGACATCCAAAATGTTATTCAGAGGTATGATGGTAAAAAGATCTTCAGTCAGTGCTCAAGTATTGAAGATGATTGGTTATGTTGAAAAATTAAACCAATTGGGTTTTTCCATGGACCACGAGCTGAGTATTGACTTGGTTCAATAGTCCCTGCCTAATAGCTATTCGCAGTTCATTATGAACTTCAACATGAATAAAATTCATTGTACCATGTCTGAGTTGCTGAATATGCTGAAACTGTTGAGCCCAAAAAAAAAAAAGAAAAAGAAAAAAGAAAAGGGTAAATTTTGGCCATTGACACTTCTAAGGGTACTAAGAAAAAATCTAAAAGGACCTTTCAGAAAGGTCTAAGAAGGGCCAAATATATTGGAAAACAATTAAAGCAAACAAAGATAAATCTAAGTCTGATGATTCGTGTTTTCAATGTGGAAACAAATGGCATTAAAAGAGGAACTACAAGACATAAAAGAGATAAAACCAAAAACTCATATCTTTGGTATTGCATAAAAGAGATAAAACCAAAAACTCATATCTTTGGTATTGCATACTCTGTCATATAAATGAAAATGCATCACTAAGTTACATAAAGATAGATATTTGGATTCAAATGTTTATGAATCATTTGATAAGTGTGGATCATGCTCGTTGGGCAAAATGACTTAGACTTCTTTTTTAGAAAGGGAGTCAGAGTTGCAGACATTTTGGGTCTTGTACATACTGATGTATATGGACAAATGTCTAGAACTGTGAGGAAGAGCTTCCAGGAAAGGTTCATGTCTGTCTAGGGGACTGGATCATTCCTTGGGCTTCAAAGATGCTAGATGTGGCTTTTCTTACTTCATCATATTTACAGATGACCATTCTAAATATGGTTTCATATGGTTGATGGAATTCAAAAAGTAAAGCCCTTGAAAAGTTGAAAGAACTCAAGCAATAAGTAGAAATGTAAACTAAGAAAAATATTCTGACACTTAGATCTGATCGAGGTAACGAATATTTAAAGGGTAAGTTTTTAGATTATCTAAGAGAAAATGAGATTCTCTCACAGTGAACTCCACTATATACACCGTAACAAAATGGTGTATCTGAAAGGAGAAATCGCACTTTATTTGATATGGTGCGATCAATGATGAGCTGCACAGTTCTTCCAAAATCATTTTGAAGATATGCAGTTAACACTGCATGTTACACACTAAACCGTGTTCTATCTAAATCGGTCAATAAAACTCCATACGAGTTATGGAAAGGGAAAAAGACTCGATCTTTCATACATGAAGGTTTTGGGCTACGATGCTTATGTGAAGCGCGTTGAATTGGACAAGTTAGGAGCTAAATCTGATAAATGTTTATTTGTGGAGTAGCCAGAGGAAATTGCAGGATGCTATTTCTACAATCCCATCGAGATGAAGGTCATAATATCGAAATTTGCTGAATTCTTAAAGAAGACAGTGGGAGCAAAGTAGATCTTGAAGAAGTTCAAGAAACCACAAATAAAATTGACCAATTAGATGATCCAATGGCTGAGATTGCATCTGATGACGCACATAATGGAAAAGGGAAAACCACCAGTTTCCAAGGACACGTTAGCTCTGCGTAAGTCGAGCTAGGTCATTTGTTCTCCTCAGAGATACGATCACCTGATTACTAGTAATGTATTATTAATCGAGGAAGATGAACCTACTACTTATGCAGAATTGAAGTCAAGTGTTGACTCAAAGAGATGGCAGGAAGCCATGGAATTTGAAATGAACTCCACGTATGAAAATAAGGTTTGGACCTTGATCGACCCGTCTGAAGGGGTAAAACCAGTAAACTGTAAATAGGTTTACAAGAAAAAGGTCGACATGGATGATAATGTTCATACTTACAAGGCAAGATTGGTTGCAAAGGGTTACTAGCAAAGATATTAAATTGACTTTGATGAAACTTTCTCACCAGTAGCCATGTCTCACCAGTAGCCATGTCTAAATCAATTCGAATTCTACTTGCGATAGCAGCATACCATGACTATGAGATATGGCAAATAAATGTCAAAACCGCATTCCTTAATGAGAATCTTAGTGAGGATGTGTACATGACACAACTCGAAGGTTTTGAATCCATAGAGCCAAACAAGGTATGCAAACTACAGAAATCTATATATGGATTAAAGTAAGCCTCTCAGAGCTGAAATCTTTGTTTTGATGAGACAATGTTTGATTTTATCAAGAATAAAGATGAACCATGTCTGTATAAAAAGGTTAGTGAGAGTAAAGTCGTGTTTCTAATTTTGTATGTGAATGACATACTATTATTAGGAAACAATATCCCGATGCTAAAATCAATAAAATTGTGATTATCCAAAAAAAATTTCATGAATGATATGAGAGAGGCATCGTACATTCTCGGTATAAAGATCTATAGAGATAGATCTAATAGAATGCTTGGCATATGTCAATCTATGTACATAGATAAAATCTTGAAAAGATTTAGCATGGAAGAGTCCAAGAGAGGACTTTGTCCCATCGGGCATGAGATCTATCTCTCAAAAGAGATGTGTCCAAAGACACAAATTGAAAGAGATCGCATGGATAGAATTCTTTATGCATCAGCAATAGGATCTACCATGTATGCAATGTTTCATATGCTTTGAGTGTCATAAGCAGGTTCCAAGCGAACCCTGGTGAGAAACATTGGATCGCAGTCAAGAATATCATTAGGTACTTAAGAAGGACTAAAGACATGTTCTTGGTGTATGGAGGAAATGAGCTTAGAGTTCAAGGTTATGCCAATGCCAATTTTCAGTCTAATAAAAACGATAACAAATCCCAGTCCGGATATGTATTTACTCTAAATAGTGATGCGGTTAGTTGGAAAAGTTCCAAACAAGAAACGACTGCTAATTCACTACAGAAGCCGAATATATAGCTGCTTCAGAAGTAGCAAAGGAAGCGGTATGGATCAAGATGTTCATTACTGAACTTGGAATAGTTCCTAGCAATGTTGAGTTAATAACTTGTATTATCATAACAATGGAGCCATCGCATAAGCGAAGGAACCTAGGTCTCATCAATGATCCAGTTATGAGTCACCAGAAATACATCGTACGAGTATAGTGAGAATCATATGAAGGTTGTGAATGTCCAATGTGAAGATTCGTCACTCTTGAAAAGTAGGAGATTATAACTTGATTTTTGCCCACTTAAGTTGATATAAATTTCTTCGGCCGGAGTGAAGTTATGAGTTGAAAATGTTTCAATCATAACTAGATTAGATCAATGAAGAGTTGTGGTGAATAACATAATTGGTTGAAATGAGATTGACACTGATCCATACCTCTTAACTGATTGGGTTATATTGATGAAGGGATTATATTTCCACGGTAACTGCACATATATTGGTTCTGTCATACCACATGACATTTTCCTTCACATGGATTACCTTGACACATTGCTAGATATCAATCTTGGACGGCGACGTGAATTGAACGATCTAGGTGAATCGATGAGAATATCACTGCGTTTGCCATCCTGAATAAGAATCTAATGGGTCACACACATAAGGCGAGAATTGAGTATCTGGAGTTGGACTTTGTCCAAGTAGAATATTGTAAGAATTAATTTCTAAGGTCCAATTAGTTGGATCAGACTTAATTACTTATTGGACCAAATTAATTAATTGGGCCCGTTTGTTGATGGTTTATAGTTAGACTAGAACTAGAACTAGGACTAGGGTTAGCACCGCCTATAAATACATAGGCACAACAGATTAAGTTGAGAAGTTGGTATTCATTACTTGTTAGCACCAGCAAAAGACAATCCAATACAATTACTCCTAAAAGTTCTATTTTCATCTGTTCTTGATCGTAGAAGTCCAGATTTGTTCTTACAGTGGATTACCATTGGAGGTTGGACAATTGGACAACTTTGGTATTAAAGATCGCACCTCCAACTAATCAGATAATCAAATTTCATGGCGTTCATCAAGGTAAACCTCTATCACAAATTCTATCTAAATACAAGGTTGATCCGACTTATAGAAATTGTAGATTTAATTTCTGCTGTGCATGTATACGTCAATTCTTTACATGTGCCTAGTCTTATGAGGATACTTAGATAAGTCTTACTTGCTTGTATATAAATCAATTTGTAAATCTCTTTGGAACTCTATAAATATGAGTCTATAGTTATAATAAAATTACACAATTCACTTTCTATTTCTTGTATTTTTCTCTCCTCTTCTTTAATTTTATAATACGTTATGAGCATGAGATTCTAGCATATTGATGTTGAAGTTCTAACAATTGATTTAGTAAAGAGATTCTTTTCCGTCCAAAAAGAAAATCACATTCCCTCTCATATCACAATTAAGAACCAAAGTCAGAATAATTCGGGACCAGGTATTAGTTTTTTCTTTTATGTTTATATACGTGGTGGTGGCATGAATATTTCTAAATCAATATGGTACAATTTATTATTATTATTATTATTACAAGATGAGAATATCATAAAATAATCAGAAGTACTCAACTGTGATACGAGAATTATTAGTTTCATCAAAATCAAAAGATTATGGCATGCTCAATTTTCTTTATGAACAATTGATTAGTCTCTGCCAGATTGTATTATAATACAACTAAAAGTTTATACATATTCTAAAGGCCCACATCAATCATGTATTATTATGAAATTTTAAAGTGTTGAGAATTATGTTTCTTCATAACGTGGACTAGTCTTAATTTTTTCAACTACATGCTGCTAATGTTTTTGCTGATTATATATTGTACGTGTAATATCCTATAACATGCTTCTACCGACTACAAAATTGGTAGAATTTACTTGAAAATCTAAGATCGAAAAAGTTGAATCACTTGCCTTGTATACTTGTTTGCTATGTGATCAAAATATTTCTCTTTGGTCCGAAATTCAATCACAATGAAAGAATTTAATGTCCACAATCCAAGAACCGAATTTTTGAGTTATTTTTCAAGCCACACACTTCATGTATATCTCACTCTCTCCTCTTTCTTCATGCATGAATTTGAACTTCCATTTGCAGAAAATATGTAGAGGTGTGGAAGTTGTTTTGGAAGTTACATGTAGTGGGGAGTTAAGATTCAAATTAAATCTTAACTCCTCCCTCCAAAATCATTTACATGCAACTTGGGTCGGGTCAACCCATATGGACGAACCGTTTATTCCAACATCTCCCACTCGCACATGATGGTGTTGACCTGAATCTAATATAATATCAATTAAATTTATCTCAATATCTCAAAGTTCATACTGGTAAATGGATCGTGCGACCAACGAGTTTATTAAAAGAGCACACAACGCCATACACCTGTTAGGGATATATAGCAGCTCTACCAGAGGAAATACTTTTCTCGCTATACCCCAAATCATTTACCAACACTAATTCAAATATTTCCGTTCCCTCAAATATTTATGGAACATACTTGAACTCCATACTTAATTCTTGTATTCATAATTGTGTTATAAACCTTACATGGTTAACACAATTATCCGGCCGGTGAATTCAAATAAAAATATGGGTCAAAATGATTTTCTCTTCTTACTCAAATCCTTCAACTTTAAATCAGTTGCTTTCCTAGACATGTTCCATTAAACCGAATCAATCATAGTTATTGGCAACATGCTAAAGTAGTAACACTGAAATAAAATCTTGAGAAAATGGTCAAAAGTCATAAGGGTATACATAAGGTTATGTAAACCATGGGGTCTCACACAATGAGAAAGCAGGGATCCATTCACTCATTTACCCCATATTGGTCGTAAAAGCACACATGGTATGAAACATGTGCTACGGTGGTTTCTTCCTTTTTAGGGCGTATGTCATATTTTGTAAAATAAAACACACCGTACAGATTTTAGTTCAGGTATCCTTGATACCTAACTTGAATTCTCCTTATATTCATTCCTCAAAGCAAACCAATTCGAGAACTCAATCTAGCTACTAAACAGGTATAACGGATAGTGGAATCCACTTCGATTACTTATAGTAATCTCATCTCGATATCTTATCAAGTGACCAAATCATGAACAAAACATGATCACTTCGTCTCATCCCAGCACAACCTAAAACTGTCTGAGGCGATTGCTCATGTAATAGAGCCAATCTCAACCTGTTCGACATACTTTTTGTGTGCATAAAAATCAATCATCTATTAATCACAACAATAGATAATACATAATATATGAACTCAAAACATTGTTCATTAATGGATATTCAAGAATTTACAATATATGTAACCAAATTCTACGCAATCCTAGAGATTTGACATGAGTCATAAAGACATCTCTAGGTATCGGTTTGGTAAATAGATCAGCTACTATATTATGCATAGAAATATACTGTAAAGTCACTTCTTTCTTTGCTGTGATGTCTCTTACAAAATTATATTTTGTATCAATATGTTTAGTTTTGCTGTGATACTTTGGATCCTTCGTATATCCAATAGCAGCCTGACTATCACAATAAATCAACGTAGGTCCCATATCACCACTAAGGACTCTTAGATGTTGAAAGAATCTTTTTAACCAAATAGCTTCTTGTACTGCTAAAGCACAAGCCACAAATTCTGCCTCCATTGTAGACAAAGAAATACATGTTTATTTCTTGCTACTCCAAGAGATTGCGCCATTATTAACCAAGAATGCGTATCCAGAAGTTGACTTGTGCTCATCCACACCAATCAGCATTTGTGAATCCTTTTAAGCGCAAATCATTTCCTTGATAACATAAGAAATAATCTGCAGTACCTTTCAAGTATCTCAATATCCTTTTGACTGCTTTCCAGTGTCCTCTTCTAGGATTAGATTGATACCTGCTGACCAGACCAACGGCATAACAAATATCTGGACGAGTACACATCATAGCATACATCAAACTCCCAACCGCACAGGAGTATGGTACTCTGGACATTTCTTCTTTTTCTTCAGGAGTCTTAGGATAAATGTGTAGACTTGGAGTTTCACCTTTAGATATATGAGTATCAATTGGGTTGTAATTCTCTATTTTGAAACGTTCAAGAACCTTCTTTATATATGACTCTTGTGACAGAGAAAGAAGTCTCTTAGAATGATCTCTATGGATTTTAACACCAAGTATGTAATCTGCTTCACCCATGTCCTTCATTTCAAAATTAGAAGACAACCATTTTTAACGGTCTCAACATACTCCTTATCATTTTCAGCGAATAAGATATCATCTACGTAAAGAGATAAAATTACAAATTTTTCATTGGACCTTTTCACATAAATACAGCGATCTTCGTCCATCATAACGAAGTTATATGAGATTACCGCTTTGTCAAATCTCAAGTACCACTATTCGAAGACTGTTTTAGGCCATATATTGATCTTTGCAATTTACAAACTTTATTCTCTTGGCCTTGTTTGACGAAACCTACTAGTTGTTGCATGTAGATTTCTTCAACCAATTCTCCATTGAGAAAAGCAGTCTTTACGTCCATTTGATGTAATTCTAAATATAAACGCGCCACTATAGCTAAGAGCAAGCGAACAGAAGTAAATCTTACTGCTTGTGAAAAAGTTTCTTCATAATCTATACCCTCTTGTTGGGTATAACCTTTTGCCACCAAGCGAACTTTGTACCTCTCTATGGACCCATAAGCCATTCGCTTCATCTTAAGAACCCATTTGTTCCCAATAGCTTTCTGACCAGACAGAAGATCAACCAAGTCCCACACTTGATTAGATTTCATAGACTCTATCTCCTCTTCCATTGCTTTTTTTTTTCACTTTTCATTTGCAGGGCCAAATAGAGCTTCGTGAACAGATCTAGGCTCTTCATCATCTTCTGAAGATACTAGAAAAGCTTGCTCTTCAATTTCAAAATGATGTTAAGACATACTTTTCCTAGTACTTTTACGAAGTGGAAGTTCCGTAGTGACCTTCACTTGGAGATAATTTGCTCCCACTTGGATCAGAAGGTGGAAGTGCATCTTCTTGTACCTCAATCGATTTATCGAAGACAACTCCATCTTCAAATAAAGGTTCTCCCTTTTTAATTTCTCCTCTATTAGAAAAATCATTCTCAAGGGATGTCACATCGCGTGACTCTATCTCAGTTATAGTCCCATCTTGATTTTCACTTAGAAACACATATCCTTTGGACTGGTCTGAGTATCTTATAAAGATACATTTCTTGCCTCTTGGACCTAACTTTCCAAATTTACTTGAAGAATCATAGATGTATCCCACTGATCCCCAGGGTCTAAGACAACTTAAATAAAATGATCTGCCTGTCCAAAGTTGATACGGTGTTGTAGGTACCGATTTTGAGGAAACTCTATTAAGGATGTAAGTCGCAGTTAACAAAGCATCTCCCCAAAAGAAAATAGGTAAGTTAGCTTGCGCCATCATGGACCTCACCATTTCATGCAATGTCATATTTCTTCTCTTAGCAACACCATTTTGTTGTGGTGTATTAGAAATAGTTAACTGCCTAATAATTCCTTTATCATTACATAGTTCTTTTAACTCATCGGATAGATATTCACGCCCTCGGTCAGTTCTTAGGGCTTTCACCTTTCTATCTATTTAATTTTCTACCACATTTAAAAATTGTCTAAAGCATTCTAATGCCTCTGACTTATGAGAAATCAAATAGACATAACTATACCGCGTGAAATCATCTATAAAAGTAATGAAATAAGAGGCTCCATGTCTTGCCCTCACATTCATAGGACCACATATATCTGAATGAACTAATTGCAATGGAAGTTCAGCTCTTAAAGCCTTACCGAATGGTTTTCGTGTTATTTTTCCTGCTAGACAATGCTCACAAGTAGGTAATGAAACCTTAGAGATTGAATCCAGTAAGCCCTCTTTAGCCAACCTATTCATTCTCTCTTGCCCAATATGCCCTAATCTAGCATGCCATACACATGTATCCACAATCACATCTTTAGAAGAAGATACATTCATAAAAAAACAACGATTAACATAATAGTTATAAGTGTTTGGTTCACAATCTGACACTAGAAAACCACCAGACAAATATCTAAATCCATAATATACATCATCATTTCTAATACGAACAAAAGCATTACTAAAATTCAAACTGAAACCTAATCTTAAAAGAACAGTAACTGAAATTAAGTTCCGTCGTATTCCTGGTACAAACAGGACATTATGAAGGAGAATAGTACGGCCACCACGCAAATGCAACTTGCATGTACCAGTTCCTTTCACCTCCACTCTATCATCGTTACCAACATATATCTATTTTGTACCAGTTGGAAATCGGCAAGACTCCATAAACGCCTCTCTATCCATGGTGATATAGTCTGTCGCTCCTGAGTCTACAATCCACATAGGATAAGATTCAGTAAGCAAAACAGTGCTAGAAACATAAACAGCACTAAAAGAAGTATTAACAAGGGCTACCTTCTTTGGCTCAGGGCAATCCCGAGCAAAGTGACCTAACACTTGACAGTTGTAGCATTTCAACTTGCTCTTGTCTTTCTTCTTATCAAACCATTTTTCCTTTTTGTTGCGTTTGGGTATGTTCTTTTTAGGTCCCTATCCAATCTCTTTTCCTTTTTCTTTTCCGCCTTTCTTCCATTTCTTTTTACGCTTAAAGCCCGAAGCTTTGCCAGAACTAGACTTTGCTACAAAAGCACGTCCTAGAGATTTAGCTGTTCCAAGCCGCTCATCCTCTAGTTCAACATGGCAAGCAGCATCAGCAAAATTTTTGATGCTATCATTATGAGTCAGATTGACTTTCAGATGTTCTCAGTTATCAGGAAGAGAGCGGATCAAAGCCTGGACTTGTTGCTCATCAGAGAGAATATGACCAGCTGATTTTAGCTCCCTGATCATAGTAGACATAATCTTGACATGTTGTTTGATATTATGATCATGAGACTTCTTATAAGTGTCAAACTTAATAGTCAACTATCTGAGCCTAGTCACGCTAGTGCCACCATATTTCTCTCTTAGATACACCCAGATATCATGAGCAGTTGGAAATTGCTCACACTCGTGAATGAGATTATCCACAACAGAACTTACCAAAATCCCACGTGTAGTAGAATCTTTCTTTTTCCATGCTTGGTAAGTTTTATGATCCCTTCTCTGTTGAGCAGTCTAACCCACACCTGGGTCTTCCATCACATGGTTAATGCCCTCAAGGTAATTCTATTCCTCCAGCACATACCAAATTTTATGGCGCTAAGTGTTATAGTTATCGGTATTCAATTTGTCACCCTTATTTAGGTCAACAATGATATTTTTAGATGCCATGGTTTGTCAAAATTTTAGAGACAATCATATAAATGTCTATTTATGCACACGTGTCATTTTGTACTCATACAAATTAAATTTTATGATAATTTAATACTAGACATAGAGTCGAAAGTTCACTAAGTTCCCAATCATCATTTATTATCCTAATGTTTCATGATCACAAAAATTAATTTTATAGTACAAAAACAATAATTCTAAGTGAGAATTACATGAACTCTTCCAACCTTAGAATTTACACTTAATAAATCAATTAAACATGTATTATGTAAACAAGACATTTTGATCGTATGCAATAAAACATAAAAAAAATATCATATGTACACATGCGATTATATCCAATTATTCTAAATATAACTACTAGGTATTGAAAGATGACTTGATACATTTTCTTATCTCCACAATTATATTCTCCAAGATGCACTACTTCTAAGCGCATTGCTTCAAGATACTTTATGTATTGTACTAGGTTATGTCTTATATCCATTTCACGATTTTGATAAGCTCATAGCTTTTCAACACGTTCTTTAACACGTAATCTTTTAGCCTTCCTTCCAAGGATGCTAAAAATGTGCATAAATTCAACCATTTCTGATTAAGCACGAGAAGACGAGAACGAATCAAATGGATCACATAATCAAACTTAGACCCACACTACTTAATCAAATATTTTGGATTTAATATAAAATTTTCAGAATTTTAATTCACTTAGAAAATATTTATTATTTATTTATAAATAAATTTTCTTTAAACATAAATACTAAAAAAAAAAATTCATAAGAAAAAATTATATTGAACTCAAATAATAAATCCAAAATATTATGGGGACCATTTTGAAAATTTTAGAATTGTGAAAAGTTCCTCACGCCATCTCACGTGCTGAAACAAAATCTGCCTTCCTTTTTTTTTTTTTCTTAATTCCAAAAAAAAAAAAATATGAGGATCTAAATGAAAATTTCAAAATATTAAAGAGGGTATTCTGCAATTTTCAAAATTTCCGAATTCCTCATCCACGTTAACTTTTCAAAACATGCAAATTTTGTTTTTTTTTTTATAAATTTTTTTTTCCCACTCTTGGAGGTCGGAGAGTGTGCTACACTCTCCACCTTATGGGAAGTTTCCGACGACTTGTTGGGTTCTGTTCCTCTAATTTTGACGTTCTGAGTTCATTTGTGTGGTCAGATTTCATAAGTAACATAAATAATATAGTGTTTGGGACAACAATATAACAGACGGATAGTGAAGACATGCAAATATATTATTCATCATCTTCCTAAAAATTGCAGAATTTCCTACAAATGGTCGAAACTTTAAAACATCATAACTCCTTCGTTTTAAGTCCAAATTAGGAGTTCTTTATACCGTTGGAAATATCATGGAAATACCTTTCTAACCATACCAATTTCATAAAACGAAAAATAGTGAACCAAAAACGATCATGTTATGAAATTTTGGTTATTTTAACTAAGGTTTGGATTTTCTCTTGAAATATAAATCCAAACTATGTAAAATTTTGTATAAATGTTCTACATCATGACATGAACATATGGTATAAATTTCACGAATTAATGTTGAGTATTTCATAATGTCCATTAAAGTATTTTCAAGCTTTCACAAATGGTATGAATTCGGATTTCTTGCATCTATTTGCATACCAAAGCATTTTCAGTTTATTAAAATGTAAGGAACCAACTTGATATGGCTCTGATACCAATGTAATATCCTATAACATGCTTCTACTGAATACAAAATTGGTAGAACTTACTTGAAAATCCAAGATCGAAAAGGTTGAATCACTTACCTTGTATACTTGTTTGCTATGTGATCAAAATGCTTCTCTTTGGTCTGAAACTCAATCACAATGAAAGAGTTTAATGTCCACAATCCAAGAACCAAATTTTTGAGTTATTTTTCAAGCCACACCTTTCATGTATATCTCACTCTCTCCTCTTTCTTCATGCACGAATTTGAACTTCCATTTGCAGAGAATATGTAGAGGTGTGGGAGTTGTTTTGGAAGTTACATGTAGTGGGGAGTTAAGATTCAAATTAAATCTTAACTCCTCCTTCCAAAACCATTTACATGCAACTTGGGTTGGGTCAACCCATATGGATGACCCGTTTATTCCAACAGTACGAAAAAAATTGTTACAATAATAAGTTAATTAATTTAAACCTTTAACTTACTTTATTCTAAAATAGCATAATAATTGCACATCTTAGTATTTTTCTGTCTTTAAATTGATTATATCTTTATTAGAAGTTCTTGTATAAATTTTAAATTGATATATATCATACTATTGCTTCTAAAGAGCATATATTTATTTTAGAATAATAATATGTCGTTGTTCCAGAAGAAACACAACGTTGTATTAATATTTTGACAAAATATTACTTAAAAGCATGTCATTATAATTCAATACTCCAGAAGAATATTGAACCATTGCTCCTGAAATAGCAGTGGTCTAAATATCAAAGTTTTCAAAAAAATATTTTATTGTGCTCTCGAAATAGCACATGTTATGAAAAATATCATATCACATAATTAAATGAAAAAAATTGCGATAAATATACGTGATTTATGAACTAATGCTTATCCATGAAGGAAAGCATATGACTCATGTCATGTTGACAATAATTATACAATGTTAATAGATTCATTGTGTAGTTATTCAAATGATGACAAATATTACAAAATTTGAGTTTGTTACACTTAATCTATCTGGCAAAAACTAATTGTCATATATACTCGGTCCTAAGATTTATCTTATCTCAAAGGGTCTGGGAGAGACAATAAAAGAAAAAAAAACGTAGCATCCTTGCAAGATAATGCAAAAACACATTTTTCTTCGTCACCATCTCCACGATGGATTGAAAATTGAGTACCTCAATGTAAAAGATCCACAGATTCTTTGAAAAAGCTTAACTGAATTATTTGATTACTGGATGATTGTAGTCCTCCCAAAGCCCGGTATGAATAGATACACCTTCACTTGCAGGACTTTAAAATTGTTAATGAGTATAATTCTGAACTATTCACAATAACTTCAAAATTAACTATGTGTGGGAAAAAAAATCACTGATGAAGATATGCTGGAAAAAACTCTCTAATGTGATCCTGCAACAGTAATATCGTGAATGTGGTTTTAAAAAATACTTAGAACTCAAATCATACCTACTAGTTGCTGAACAAAACAATGAATTGTTGATCAAAAATCACGGGCTACGTCCAACTGGTTCCATAGTATTGCCTAAAGCAAATGTAATATCAAGCCATGGACGCGGACGCGGACGCGGACGCGGACGTGGACGTGGACGTAGATGTAGGCGCGGACATGAACATGGACGAAATAATGGGTACTATCAACCACGAGGTAACAACTTTAAAAAGCACAAAACAAATGAAAACAAGTTGTCCAAAAAGGAGCATGAAGAACATTTCTTTAGATGTGGAATGAAAGGGCATTGATCACATACCTGTCATACGGAAAAATATCTTGTGGATCTTTACTAAAGATCAATTAAAGGGAAAAAAAAGTGGAGACAAATTTTGCTGATTTTGATGGTCCAATTGATATGACTCACCTAGATGTCTCTGATTTTTTTGCTAATCTAAAAAGAAATATCGATCATTTGATCGATGAAGGTGTGATGAAAAATATAGACTAGTTTACTTTCGATGTATTAGTATTTACTTTGATTCAAAATTTTAGTTTGAAATAAATTTTTATTTTCCTTTAAAGTTTGAGACTTTAATTTGCATTGTTAAACAAGTTTTTAGTTGATTGAAATGTTGTTTTATGTTTAACTTCTTTTAGTTATAAACTCATTTTTAAATATCTATTTGGTCATGTTTATAGATTAATAATGAATTGCTAAGATATCTGTTTAGCTGATAGTGCAACTACTCATACAATTCTTTAAGATAAAAAGTAGTTTTTGGACTTGACATTAGCATAAAGTAATGTTAATATTATATCAGGTGCATCGAATATCGTTAAAACTCCGGAAGAGCTAGTATTATCTTAAAAAATAATACAAAATTTCATATAAATGATGCACTTTATTCTATCAGATTTAGAATAAGTTTACTTAGTTATATAATATTCACAGCAATAGATATCACATTGAGACGATGCAATAAAATAATAATGAATATATTTGCTTAACTTCTCTTGTATCTGGCTAGAAGCATATAAAAAAACTCACAGCACTCCCATCTGGCATGTATTATATAGTCATAAAAATAATTTAATCAAACAATGTTACGAACCTGAAGTCATTGAATAAAAAAGTTTTATCTTTTGGCATGCCCAACTTGGACACCCACGAGCAATAATGATGCGCTGAATATATAATAAATAACTCACATGGACATTTGTAGTCTTTTTATTAAAAATACTAGTTTTACATTGTTTTTATTCTAAATATTCAAGTGACTGTCCTACGTAAACAAACATTTTGAGTATAATTTTGAAAAAAGAAAAATTCTTGAAATATAAAAAAGTAAGAACTTTTTCAGTTAAAGAGGTGAATGATCCGATGGATTGGGAGGTATACCATTGCGACAGCTGGTCAGCTAAGCTCCTAGGAAATAAATTATTAAATAAGTTATCTGCTGTTTCTAAGCTCAAAGCGCAATTAGATCTATTGTTTGAGGGGATTCACATTACTATTATCAATTTTCTCGGTTTTGAATTTAAAAAAAAAAAAATTGATTAAAGAGCAAGGCTTATTGAAAAAAAAATTGAAATAAAGTTTTAATTTTCACTTTCTTTCTACTTCTATTTTTTTTATAAAATTTTCTCTTTCATATCCGAGACTAGATGATGGATATTTAGGATTCACTCTCTTCCAAAATCAATTGTTTAACCACCTTGTAGTAAAAAATTATTTTATGGCTTAAAAAGATAATTTACATATATCGAAGTTGACGAGTAAATCTTTCCAAGTTCAAAAAAGAATTTTTAGTGCTATACTCATTTTACAGTCCAATATCTAATTGCCCTATATTGTATTAGACTAATTATCTAATTCATATTTACTAATAGATTATTTATATTTTTCAGCCCAATTTTTGGTGCAATGAATAGTCATGGAATATCAAAAATGAAATTTAAAATACGATGTTTGACAATTGTACAAAAACAAATATTAAAATAAAAAAAAATCAATAAATTTTTATGTTAATATAAATTGAAAATCAAGAACAAGAATTTACCACAAAAACTTGTGGCACAAATTGAGGAGAGAGGAGAGAGGAATAGATGCATAAGAGAAGAGTTGGATTGAAATTTTGAAAGGTGGGGATATAATTTTTAAAGGGTAATTAGCACAAAACGTCCTTACCTTTTGAAGTCATTGTGCAAATCATCCATACCTTTGAAATTTTGGCATTTTCACTCTAACATATACAATATCTTGTGCAAAACGTCCTTTTCGTCCAATGTCATCCATTTCCTATTGTTATCTCATTTTCATAACATGATTCGTAACACCAATTAAGGGTATTTATGTCCACCTATATATTTCACTTGCCCTATTTCTTCATCCATGGTGGCACTCATCCTCCCGCCTTAATGTTCATAGTCTTTCAATCATATCATTTTTCAGCAAGAGTAATGGCAAACCAATGGTGCAGACGCGGAATTCAAATTGAGATGAAGACTTCGTGGTGCGACCCACCCATGTGTCCAAGATCTGTAGATGTAATACCTGGACTGCTTAGATCCAAAAATGAATGTGAACAACAAGTGATCCATTTGCAACTAGAGAAGATGGCGTGCTATGTTCGGAGCTGGTTTTCCGATTTTGTTTGTAAGTTTGTAGTGATGTGGGTATTCATATAAGATTCGTGTTGTAATATTGCCTAAATTAGAAGCATGGTTCAATGATGTAGAATGCAGTGTTGGGATTTGCTTCACTGGTACTGATATGTACCAATTTTGATGTGTAAATGTTGTTGCGAAAACGTCCCTACCTTTAAATAAAAATGTGCAAATCATTCCTACATTTGTTTATGTTTTGTGCAAAACGTCCCTATCTTCGCTTGTACAATGTATTGAGAACAAATGTGAGACCCCTTCACAATGTGAGACTCCCATGAAGACTTCACATTTGAGGAATTGTTGTTCTCCTTCGTATTGCTGTTATTACCTTTTGGAACATAGTTTTGATCAGCAAACTTCAATGCTTTCACTCTGTTATCAGATGGGTTTTCTTCTCCCATTATCAAGAATAGTAATAAAAATTTAACTTTTTTGTTCTTTTAATTAAATTCCTTTTTTAGGCTACAATACATCAATACTAAAAACTCTTAAAATCCTCAAAAACCTAAGAAAATGCAAATGGTTTTAAGAATCTGATATAAAATGATTTAAAGGCTAAAAAGTGAATAGTTTTTTCATTCAAACAAACAGGGTACCATTTCTTGAAAAAAAAAACCCAAGAAAATTCGAATAGATTTCAAGAATCTGACTCGTTTGATGGTAAATGGGTTGGTTTGCGCTTTTTGTAGAAGGTGGAATTAATTTTGCAAAAGCCACTTTTTGGACTAATGGAAGAAGCCACTTGGTTGAGTTCTGCCATGGATAAAGAAATAGGACAAGTAAAATATGTATGTGGACAAAAATACCCTTAATTTGTATTACGAATTGTGTTATGGAAATGAGATAACGGCGGGAAATGGATGATAATGGATGGAAATGACATTTTGCGCAAGAAATGGTATAGGTGAGGGTGAAAATGCCAAAATTTCAAAGGTATGGACAATTTCCACAATGACTTCAAAAGGTAGGGACGTTTTGTGCTAATTACCCATTTTTAAAGAATTTGGTATTCATATTAATATGCTCGAAATCCATGCAAATATGTTTAAATCTTTTAATTAATGAAATCTTTAGAAATCCATTAGTAATTGGGGACGCCTAAATTTCTAAAGAATCTTTTTAAATTTGAGTTGAGGACACCTAAATTTTAATTGAATCTATTAAATCTGAGTTGATGACATCTAAATTTCAATTGAATCTATTAAAATTTGAGTTGGAGGCACCAAAATTTATATGGATTTTTAAAATTTATTCAAAATCTAAGTTGAGGACATCTCCCTGAATCAATTTGAAAGAATTACTCATACGTCCTCGCTACTATTTGGTAACTAAAAAAGTAGTCCTTTTAGTTCCAACAATATGAGTCATTGCTTAACTATGTTTAAATTATAATTTAAGTTGATCAAATATATTTTTTATCCACATATTGTAGGATTTATAACTTATTATTTACTTATTATCTACACGTCTACAAAACTTAAAACTTATCCACACGTTTTTGTTCAAAATACAAGTACAAAATACTCTAATATAATGCCATCTTAATTGAAACATTGACGCAAAAAAAAAAAAAAAAAAAAACGATAAAACACTCAAAAAATGGATGAGATTTATTTCTCTCTCTATTATTTGATGAATGCTAACTATCCCCTGGCCTCTTGGTTTTTCCAAATTCTAACCTAACAAGACAATGAAATCACGAAACAATGTGAACTTCATATTTAGAAAGTAACATTCAAATTGTACTTGTACTTACAAAAATAGTCCAGTTTGTACCTCTTTATCGCCAGCGACTTTGAGAACCAATTTACCATCGCAGTGCCTATACTTCATTCCATAACAAGTCTGCCCCACAAAACTAACAACAATCAATTAAAACTGTCAAAGAGAACACAAATAAATTGAAAATAAAGAATTTACTTTCTCGGGATCAGCGCGAAACAATTGGATGGATTTTTCTACAAAATTATCCCATGATGTGATGTAAACCATTCTGATTGAACTAATCTACTCATCGATATGCGACCTCTCTCACTCTCTATGTGTGTGTGTGTAGCGGGATTACACACACAAGAGCCCGGCCCGTCGTCAATCTCTGGTGTGATTGTGAAGGTTTTTGGAAAGTCTCTCTCTTGAGGTTTTATATTTAGGAAAATTTTGAATTGTGCCCAAGAGAAAATTTGGATTGGAAATATGATAATTTTGATAACATTTGTAAATATATCATTTTTTAGATGCAAAATTTCAAATATAACTTTTTGTAAAATTCACAACTTCTTCGTATAACTAAAATTTAACGGTAGTTGAGACTCATACAATAGCTTATAAGAGAAGTTATCAGTTTAAAAATAGACAGACTAATTTGAAAATCGACATATTCGTCCAAAAAAAAATCGACAATAAGGGAAAAAGAAAAATTAAAAATTAAATCGACAATAAGGGAAAAAATCGACAACAAGGGTAAAAAAATCAACAGATATGCTGAAAAAACCAACAATAAGGACTGAAATCGACAAAAACAAGGGTAAAAAATGACACTTACAAAAACAAATTGTAAAAAAAAAGGGCAAAAATGGACAATTTTCCCCCTCCAAAAATCGACAATAAGGACAAAACATCGACAAATGGGCAAATAAATCGACATTGTGGTCAAAAGTCAACAAGTCTGTTAAAAAAGTTTGTCAACATGAACAACATTTTTGTCAATGATATCGACAAAATTTGTCACCAATTTGGTTACCATTTTGTACATCGACAAAATGGGGGTCCATTTTGTCGATGATATCGACATCCATTTTATCTACGGAGAGACGAGTTTTGAGTCTATTTTTCTGTCTGTTTTTGATAGGGATGGCAATGGGGCAGGGCGGGGCGGGTCGGCCGTTGGACCCGCCAACCGCCCCGCGAAATTTTTTTTTTTTTTAAAACTGAAAAATAATTAAAAAAATATATATACAATTTTTTTAAATATTTGTACCAAGCAAAACAAAAAAATTATAAGATTTGGGTTGTGGTGTAGTGGTTAAGGTTAGTAGTTTATAAGTTTTAACTCGAGTTTGATTCTTCTTTAGTCCATTTTTAGTGAAAATCATAATTTCTACTATATTTTATGATTTTTCAAAAAAAAAAAAAAAAATTTTTTTTTTAGGGGCGGGTCGCGGGGCGGGGCGGGGTCGCCCCGGACCCGGCCCGGGGCAGATTTTTCTGCCCCAAACCCGCCCCTATTGCTTCGCGGGGCGGGGCGGGGCGGGGCGGCTCTTGGCGGGGCGGGGCGGGGCGCGGGGCGGGTTCGGGTCGGCGAGTTTTTTTGCCATCCCTAGTTTTTTATCAAATGTAACCAATTTCATTCTTCGTAAACAAAATATACCAACAAATTATATATCTATAAAATTTGTAAACTAAAATCAATATCTAATACAATCAAATAATATACAAAGTAAGTCGAAAAAAATTACCCAACAACATAAAATATATCGATAAAACAATAGCGATACAATATATCAAATTTAAGTGTCATGTAATCTATAACAAAAATACACTAATTTTTTCAACTAATTCAAATGGCTCAAAAGTTGATTCTCCAACTAATTTATGATTAATGTTTTATAACTGATTCCAAAAATTTCAAATTGGTCGACTTTTTCAAATGGCTCAAAAACCAGTGATAGATTTATTAATGTATTAAATCTGAAATAAGAATGGGAGAATCTAGTCACAAAATAACAAATAGTAGTGCGAAATAGAGCTTAGGGCACTAGCAATGGTGGACGGTGGGGAGGGGGGGGGGATAAGAAAATGAATATAATAGATATTTAATTGGGAATCTAAAAATAATTTTTTCTAAATTTTTAAATCTGATCAATTCATCAAATGTTATAAAAATTAGGCATATTTCAAAATACACATGGAATCAGGTAGTTTGTCCAATTTCCTCTTATATTTATGGGTTTTTACTGATGCTAGACTAAGCGACGTCATTTCGATATTTTGTGCTAACGCTGCTGAGGTTCCATGGAATCTGCCACGCTAAAAGTGTAATTGAATCAATTTGAAAGAATTACTCATAGGTTCTCGCTACTATTTGGTAATTAAAAAAGCAGTCCCTTTAGTTTTAACAATATGAGTCATTGCTTAACTATGCTTAAATTATAATTTAAATTAATCAAATATATTTTTATCTACATATTGTATGATTCACAACTTACCACTCACTTATTATCTACATGTTTCATAAAACTTATAATTTATGCACACGTTTTTGTTCAAATACAAGTACAACGAACTCTAATACAATGCCATCCTAATTGAAAATTTGACGCAAAAAAAAAAAAAAAAAGAACAATAAAAAAACTCAAAAATGGATGAGATTTATTTCTCTCTATTATTTGATGAATGCTAACTATCCCTCGGCCTCTTGGTTTTGCCAAATTCTAACCTAACAAGGCAATGAAATCACGAAACAATGTGAACTTCATATTTAGAAAGTAACATGCAAATTGTACTTGTACCTACAAAAATAGTGCAGTTTGTACCTTTTTATCGCAAGTGACTTTGAGAACCAATTTACCGTCGCAGTGCCTATATTTCATTCCATAACGAGTTTGCGCTACAAAATTAACAACAATCAATTAAAACTGTCCAAAAAGATCACAAATAAATTGAAAAATAAAGAATTTACTTTCTCGGGATCGGCAGGAAATAATTGGACGGATTTTTCTACAAACCGTCCCATGATGTGATGTAAACTATTTTGATTAAACTGATCTACTGATTGATATGCGACCTTCTTAGAAAGGATCCATAGAGATATATGTGGGCCGATATATCCACCATGTGGACCATTTCGTTATTTTATGGCGTTAATTGATTCTTCTACTAGATTATCCTATGTTTGCTTAATTTCAATTAGAAATACAACTTTTGCTAGACTACTTGCTCAAATCATAAAATTACGAGCTCAATTTACCGATTACTCAATTATGAATCCGTCTTGATAATGCTGGTGAATTTAGATTACAAGCATTCAATGATTATTGTATATCAATCGGAATTGTCATTAAACATTCAGTTGCCCACGTTCATACACAAAATGATTTAGCAGAGTCGTTTATCAAACTTTTTCAATTGATTGCTAGGCCATTACGTATTAAAACAAAACTCTCAACTTTTGTTTGTGGTCATGCTATATTACTTGATATCATGAAAAACGAGGATTCTAAACCATAATCTATTAAATATTATCAAAATAGAAAATAATTGGCCAAAATGGAAAGATGTCATACATGCGGAGTTGAATTCCTTAGAAAAATGCAAAGTGTTTGGATCTGTAGTTCGAACCCTTGAAAATGTAATCTATGTAGGATACAAATGGGTCTTTGTAAGAAAGAATAATAAAAACAATGAAATTACAAGATATGAAGTCCAACTCATAGCCCAAAATTTCTCACAAAGACTTGGGGTTGATTATGAGGAAACGTATTCTCTCGTAATGGACACTAAATATTTAGATTTTTAATAAGTTTGATTGTATCATCAAACTTAGTTCGACTGTCTCAAAATAGTTAACAAAGGGAAGGGGTGATGTAAAATTATGGGATAATTATTAATGACTACTTAGTTTTATCGGGACACTTAGATAAAACTTACTTGCTTGTATATAAATCAGTTTGTAACTCTCTATAGAACTCAATAAATATAAGTCGATAGTTATAACAAAATTACACATTCACTTTCCATCCCTTGTATTTATCTCACTTCTTCTTTAATTTTATAATATTATGTGTATTTGTTATTCACTTTGTATAGAACTCGTGTAAACTCTGTAAATAGAGGACAAATGATCAATAATTATCTTTTAAACACTGTGTTTATTCTAAAGTTTACATGATATAAGAACTTCAATCAAACCAAAAAACAATGGCCGAGTCTTACCATCAATGCAACACCAACCTTGGCCGCCACCATCCCCATTGGCAGAGCCAAGTGGGGCCTTGGGGGTCGTGGGCCCCTTAATTTTTTAGATTCATTTTTACTCTTTCTAATTTTTTTATTCAAAAAATTACTTAGGAATTCGTTATAACACTTCAAAATTTATATATTTATATTTAATTATACGAGCTAAACGAGTTAAATTGACGTCAAGTAGGCTTCTATTTAAATTGACATTTAAAAACAGACACAAAATGTGAATATTAAATCAAATTCTAGCTGTCATCTTTGATTTTTTATTTTGAACTCGTCGTTTAACAGTTTTTCAATCTAAAAGTTGTGTTGCGAAGTTTGTCATGAATACTTTGAAGCGGTACCAAAAACCTACATTGACAAGTGAAAAAATATAGCCAAAAAATAAGCCAAAAAAAGGTGACACCCAAAATAGAAATTAAAAGTGAAAAATCGAATTATTAAATCTATTTCTATTAGTCATCTTTTGCTCGTTATTTTGAATTTTCCATTTAACAGATTTTAAATCTGAAAAATGCGTTAAGAAGTTTGTCATGGATACTTCCAAATGGTATAAAGAATCTACTTCGGCGAATGAAAAAACATAACTAAAAAATAAGCCGAAAAAAGTTTGTCAATTAAAAGATAAAAAATCGGATTATTACAAACATTCTAGCAGTCATCTTTGACTTGTTACTTTTAATTTTTTGTTTAATAGTTTTCAATCCAAAAGATGCCTTGTGAAGTTTACCATGAATATTGTTAGCAATATTATTCCACAAGTGTACGGATCGCACAAGTAATAAAATAGATTTTGCTGTCCAAGTATCGTACCCACAGAGATTGCGTTACTCTAATCTCAAATTAACTTAGCCTTAACCGAAACTATAGAATTTAATAGATTTTTTATTTTAGGATGCAATTATCAAATTACTTACTAGATAATCAATGTAAGACTTAAGTTAACTAAAATTAATGTAAAGTTGAGATGAATGTGAATGTGATATAAATTTAATAAATAAAAGCGTACTAGGATTCTGAATCTACTTATACCAATCCCCTTTAACCTGAGTCATTGAATTTGATAATATGATTTAATTATGAAGATCAATATTCCTAATTTTTTAACTATCTCTCTCGAGTAGAATTAAATCTATATATGTGACTCGACTATATCTCTATGACGGATGCGAACATACAAGAATGCATTAAAATTTGTGAATATTTAAAGATCACATAAGACATGGCGGTATATTTCTATCATCTATCGAATTCTACGATGATACTATGTTTAACTTATATTTAATCTCTCGATGGTAAAACAAGCCACAAAAATCATACAATCATTGAAAAAAAATCAATATCAATTGTTCAAAATTAAAAACATGCTTGAATATAGAAAACTAGGTTCAAAGAATTAAAGGTTCATAATACAAGTTTCATCACGATCCTAGCACAAAATAAATCTAGCTTAGCATACTAAGAGGAAAAAAACGAAAAGAAAAAATAGAATCCATCACCCGGATAAAAAGAAAACTCGAAAGAATGGATCTTGATCTTCGTTCAATCTTCGTTTCTTATTTCTCTTCTTGAAATCTCCCAATAATTGATTGCTTAATTTTTGGGTTAAGAACTCATATATATAGTCTCCTAATAGTGTCCCAAAAAATCCTCAAAATTGTGGCCCAAAAAGTTTCCTAATTGTAGTTGAACTCAAGAAGGCAAAAAATTCCGCTTCATAAAATTTTATTGGCCGATCGTTCAGTACAAACCTAGGGGATTGCCCAAGCAAAATAAATTGTTTATGGTTGTAAAATAAGAAGTTGGGCGATTGCCCAGTGTAAATCTGGGCGATCGCCTATGCCAATTTTTTCATTCTGCATGTTTAATCCTCCAACATTGAATTTTGGTTACTGTAGTCCTCAATTCTTCCAATAGCCTCCAATATGCTCCCTTAAATTTCAATTGAGTGAAATTGAGTCCCCATACTTTCTAAACATTCGAAAAATTGTTGCTCTTTCCATCCATTCTTCTTCAATTAATTATAAACAGGTCCAAAATTGAAATAGAAAAGAAAATATACTAAATTAAGTAGAAAATCTATAAAATAATGGGACACAGACTTGGTATTAAAGCTCGAATAAGTTCACAAAGTGTACTTATCAAACACCCCCAAACTAAACATTTGTTCGTCCTTGAACAAAAACAAAACTAAAATACCAACTTAAACTAAGCTAAGAGAATCACAAGGAACATATTCAATGTTAAATTTTTACTAAATGCCTCAAATTCGAATATAAAGCAACAACTTTAGAAAGATACTAAACAACACCACAAATAAATTTTTACTCATTTGATGCTCGACATTTAGTGAGTGTGTGATTATTCAAATATTAAACTTATACCTATATTAGACATTACCAATATTGTTTTGTAGATACATATATAATTCTGAACTCTTTGTAGTTATTCTTTCCTTGCACATCTTGTACAATATCACACTTCTAATACTTTTCTCTCAAATCCTGAGGTGTGCTAGCAAATTTGGTTCCTATTAATCAATACAATGCTCTCTCTCTCTCTCTCTCTCTCTACTAAGTGATAAGAATTAAATACTTGTATTCGTAGATATAGGATGGTAAGCGATTTCCAAATTCTCATCTTTAGTCTCTGGGTTCTAGCCTAAAATTCTTTACCGACTCGAGCAATTTTAACTCTTTTTTTTAACTAATGTAGACATTCTTACATGTTTTGTGCAAGACTTCTCTTCCGCAAGCTTTCTATGTGACCTATTTCGTGAGCTTTGGGCCGATAACACCCAAGTCAGACGACCATAGGGCACCAAGTTTTAATATACCCTAACATGCTTAATTGCTGAAGTCGCATAGGCCATAAAAGAAGTGCAAGATGTAATTATCCTCTTTTTCTCTTCTTTTTTTTTCATGGTATTCGATTCTCAGTAGTGATTAATGCCATGTTTAGATTTTTTGACTAGAACCTATTTAACCAAAGATTATACCCAGAAAATCTAAAGCATCAAAATTCTACGAACACACATACTAACTTTAACAATCTCAAATTGTTCTCAAGCAATTTGGTTACTAGTTTAAGAATTTGGGAACGAGATTTTTTACAATAATCCTAGGTCAACAATATCAACATATAACCCCATACACTCAAATCATGTTCACATATAAGTGATAAGTCAATAGTGGCAACGTGTTCTATTAATCTAATCTAACATGGATAAGTATTCATGTAAAAACACAAGTTAAGGTGTTGTCCAATATTCTAACTAAAAATATACTCAACTTCAAACAAATATTACCATCATTGGTGGTAAGCTTTTCAATAATAATTAGACAATATTTTTGGGTTTTTCAAGAAGTTTTCATTTTTTTTAAAAAAATCACTTTGGCAGTTATACAGACCTCAATAGTAAGCAAATAAAAAATAATCAAATAAGTATCCTGATACTTATCTCACTCCCAAACTAAAATATAACATTGTCCCCAATGTAATAGTAAAAATAAGCAAATAAAGGAGGAAAGAGATTAGGTACTCCCTGGGGTAAATGTAGAGAAGACAGTCTGATTTGATTAGACGGACCAGTTGAAGTGGACTCATGGTGTGGTGCTGGGACTAATGGTCGAGAGACGATGTCATAGATATCACCCACGCGGCTTGCAGAGTGGAGCATCCTATAGTTGACATGGTGAGAACTCACAAGTATAATCAACAATCTATGGAAAATGTGTGCCTAACTTACAAATTCAAATCTTCAAATTACATGTAATGCATCACTTAACCTAACTTAATTGAAAAAGATATAAGAACGGGTTGCCTCCTATTAAGTGCTTATTTGTAGTCATTAGCTTGACTTTTATGAAGTGGAAGAATAAGGGATTTCGAGATTATCGAATGTGTCACTCTCAAATATTCTCTTGATTTTCTTCTCCATGTTTTGTGGCTTGTCCTTCCTCTTCTATTTAAAAAATGCAACATGTCCATCAGAGATGTCTTCTTCAACTTCAACCACATGTTTATCCATGTCAGCTTTTTGCATATGAACAATGTCTTTCACCTCTACTGTTGGCATCGTCTCCCAAAACCTTTTAAAGAAGCTTTTCTTGAATTTCTTCAAGGTCTCAACTTGATATCCTGTCTAATAAGGGAGAGGTGGTGCTGCCTCATCTCTACCCAACATATGAAATACCTTCATTTTATCCTAAATTCTTAATGTTAATACCCTATGTGAAACATCAATGAAAGCATCCGAAGTAGTTAAGAAGGGTCGGCCCAAGATAATAGGGATCTCTGCATCCTCAAGTATATCAAGAACAACGAAGTCAATGAGAAATAATAACTTCTCCACTCTCATCACCACATTTTCTACCATCCCAAATGGCTTTTTAATAGATCGGTCGACCAACTGAAGATTGAACTTTGAATATTTAACTTCACCAAGTCCTAATCTCTTAAAAACAAAAAGAGACATTAAATTGATACTTGCACCAAGATTGTACAATGCCCTGTCAATCACGAGATTACCGATGGTAATTGGAATTGTGAAGTTGCCTGAATCATTTCTTTTTTTTAGTAGTTGCTTCTCCACAATAGCACTTACTTCTCCTGTAAGTTTTACTGTATACCATTCTGCCAACTTTTTCTTATTTGCATACAATTGTCTCATATACTTGGTGTAGTTGGGCATTTGAGTCAGGGCCTCTATAAACGATACGTTAATATACAACTTAGATGATCAAAAAATTGTGCACATTGCTGATACTACTTTTTCTTTTGTGAATTTAACCTTTGTAGGAAAGAGATAGGTTGTAAATATTTTTTTTATTAGCTATGGAGCTTTTGTTTTTCCATTGTCTGCCACCTGCTCGTGATTAATCTGCACATATGGAGTTACATCTTCGCCTTGCTCTTCAAAAACTTGTTTTTTGTTGATTGGCCTTTTTGCATGTATTTCAGGCAGCTGCACTCCATTTCTAGTTTTTTTTTTTCATGTACTTGCTCCATGGGATTGACCTCAGTATTTCTTGGTAAGGTACCATGCTGTCTACTTGACATAGCAACTAACATCTGACCCATCTGTGTCTCTAAATTCTTTATTGAAGCGCTCTAATTTAGGAGATTAGTCTCTGTTCTCCTCATAAACTGATTATTTACTTCCATGTACTGCCAAGTTTTCTCCACGAACTTACCAAACATATCTTCCAGTGAGGCTCTTTTTTCTGGCTGTTGAAGCTGAGAACCCTGTGGTCTGCTCGTATTCTGATTATTTCTCCAAGAGAAATTTGGATGATTACGCCAATAGGAATTAAATGTGTTAGAAGACAAATTATTTTGCTTGCATTGACCAATCTTGAACATACCCGACTTGCTCGGATTGCTGTGATAGAATATGACATTCTGATGTAGTGTGATTAGCTCCATACTCTTCACAAGTTGATTTCTTCGTCTGCAACGCATCAATTGAATGCAACATGCTCTCCACTTTGTGTGCCAATAAGTCTATTTTTGTAGATAATGCAATGAAAGTGTCTACTTCATGTATCCATATAGTTCTCTTATGTATAGACTGGTCTGATGCCCACATGGCGATAGTGATAGACATTATCTCAAACAGCTCCAAAGCTTCAGCAATAGTTTTGGTGGATAATGAACTGTTGGATGAAGAATTTACCATACTTTTAAAGGAGATAAGCAGACCTGCATAAACATACTGAACTTGAAGCCCCTTACCTAATGCCATGATGAGGGCACATCCTCAGCATATTTTTGAATCTGTTCCATGCCTCATCGAAAGATTCAGATTCTGACAGCTGAAATATAGTTATTTCATGCTTCAATTTTGCAATCTTAACTGGTGAAAATAATTTTATGCATAATTGTTGGGCTAAGTCATTCCAAGTGGTGATGCTGGCAATCGACTGTGAGTTTAACCACTTAAGAGCTTTGTCACGGAGAGTATGTGGGAACAAACGTAGCCAGATAACATCGTCTGAGATCCTTTGATATTTGAAATGTTGGCACATTTCCAAGAATCACGAAACATGTGTATGTGGATTCTTGTCTGCCCTTCCATAGAACTGATGCCCATTATGAAATAGATTAATAACATTGGTCTTTAATTGGATGTTTGGCTACCCAAACGGTAGGTAGACAATGCTAGACTAGCTCTGAATGATATGTGGAGTCATAAAAAATCTCCCACTAACATGTTTTCTTCATCAATTGCTATCTTCCAATTTTCTCGTCCTGCCGGAGCAATCTCATTGTTATTCATGGTGTTTTTCTATTTTTTGTCTTTTTGGTGTGCTTTTCTTGCTTCTATCTGCCTATGATGGAAAGTACGTTCATTTTTACAATAAAAAAAGTACATTCAATTTCTGGATCAACTGCTATTAGAGACCTGTGTCTCGCGCTTCGCATGCAAAAGCCTGAAAAGAAACAATTCAAACACTGAAATGAACTAAAAAATTAAAAAATAAATAAAGTTCAAATTAGTGCTAATATAACTGAAAAAAAAAACTAAAACACAATCCCGACAACGGCGCCAAAAACTTGTTAGCAATATTATTTCGCAAGTGTACGGATCACACAAGTAATAAAGTGAATTTTAGAGTCCAAGTATCATACCCACAGAGATTGCATTAGTCTATTTTCAAATTAACTTAGCCTTAACCGAAACTATAGAATTTAATGAATTTTTTTATTTACAATGCAGTTATCAAATTACTTACTAGCTAATCAATGCAAGACCTAAGTTAACTAAAATTAATGCAAAATTGAGATGAATGCGAATGTGATATAAATTTAATAAAGAAAAGCGTACTAGTATCCCGAATCCACTTATACCAACCCCTTTAACTCGATGAGAGATGCGAACGTACAAGAATGTATTAAGTGGATTCTTGTGTACCAACCCCAACTATATATCTATGAGGGATGCGAACATACAAGAATGTATTAAAATTTGTGAATATTTAAAGATCAAGTAAAACATATCGGTATATCTCTATCTTCTATCCAACTCTACGACAATTGATCCTATATTTAACTTATATTCTGCATGTTTTAATCATCCAACTTTGAATTTTGGTTACTTTAGTCCTCAGTTCTTCCAATAGTTTGCAATATGTTCCTTTAAGTTCTATTTGAGTGAAATTGAGTCCCCATACTCTCTAAACATTGCCAAATTGTTGCTCTTTCTGTCAATTCTTCTCCAATTGCTTATAAACGGATTCAAAACTGAAATAGAAAAGAAAATACACTAAATTAAGTAGAAAATCTATAAAATAACAGGACACAAGCTTAGTATTAAAGCCCGAACAAGTGCACAAAATGCACTTATCAAATATTTTAAAATAGTATCAAGAACTTATCCCGACGAGTGAAGAACATAGTCTAAAAATAAGCCGAAAGATGTGACGTCAAAATGAGAATTAGAATATAAAAATTAGGACTATTCAATTCATTTCGAACCACCATCTTTGGCTCATTTTTTCGAACTCGTCTTTTAATTTTTTTCAATTTGAAAGACATCAACGAAATTTTTTGGCCACTCATGAAATTTTTTTTGGCTCCGCCACTAACCATCCCCTTCTTAAATTGTGTCGAAACTCTATCTCCTCTCATTTACATTAATCAACCCCAAAATTCTCAACCCCGAAATTCTAATTGATGAAATGTATAGTTGAAAAATTAATAAAATTTTGGGTCCTATGAAATTTGTGGTTGAAATTAATTGTTAGCGTTTTATCACACCATCCATTTGTTAATTGAAAAGTTAATAAAAGTGTGGGTCCCATGAATTATTAATGTTTGATCACAATTTTTTAGTAGATTTTAATATGGACCAAATGGGCACTCAATCACCATCCATCTGTTCATTCCACTTAGTCCCTGAAAAGCTTCAAACCACCAAACATATAAAGGATTATGCCAACTTTGTAAATAGAAGGGCATTCAACCCATTTTTTGTCCACAATTTATACTTCAGGCAAGCACAACCCAAGCATCATCCCCATGGAAGCCGCAATCTCCTTTGTACATCACCTACTCAACATACGACAACTATTCCACAGTTGTTATATGCCTCGTGTGTGCCCTATGCATCTAGCCCCGACCCTTCATCCAGTAGTTGCATGCCCAACTCAGGTGTATCTCATCATGTAGATGTGGGTCTTAACACACTATCACTCAATTTCTTTACATTGGATTTGACGATATTATGATGTGTGGCGGCACCAATTTCTCACTACCCATACCGATTGTGCTCTCATTTCCTCTTCATCTCATTCTTTTAAATTATCTAGTGTCCTTTTTGATCCGCACATGAAAAATAATTTAATTTCTATTTCTAAATTTTGTCAAACTAATCACGTGTTAGTTGAACTTCTCTATCTTCTTTTCAAGTAAAGGACTAAAGCATTGGGGCATGCCTTTTACATGACGAGTTAAAAACGTATGAGTGGCCTACACATATTCCTCCCTCTCCATCGATCATTGTCTTCTCTAGTTACAAAGCCTCATCGTTTGACTGCCCTACTGGTTAGGCCACCCATCTACTAAAATATTATAGCATTTCGTTTCCATTAATGTTGTGCACGTATCCATTTCTATGTCTACTGCGTCTCATTGTGATGTGTGGAAATGTACCAAGTCACACAAGCTTATATTTTCAATTTTTTCTATTACTAGCACTACCCTACTTGGTGTCATTTTCTCTCATGTATGGAGATCACGTGTTGAATCTATCAATGGAAATATATATTAAGTTATTTTTATTGATTATTTGTAAATATATCTAGCTATATCCTCTTAAACGTAAATATGATGTGCATGGCATTTTGTCTATTTTAGATCCATTGTTGCAAAATTCTTTAATTTTCCTATACGTATACTATATATTGATAACGGTGGCAAGTATATGAAGGTTAGGTACCACGCCTATGAAACAAAGGCCTAGAAACTAGTCTCACACTCCTTCGCCATACCTCTATCTTACTCTTGTTAAAATATATATTAGAATTTATTATGATTGTTTACCTATTATAGATTATGGTTTTCATTACTATATAAACATTTTTGTAACAATAATTTCATTATGCCGTCTGCCTAATAAAGTTGGTTCTTCTTTCTTTTTTCTTTGTTTTTCTGTGTTCTTTCTTCTTCACGTCGTATCAGAGCACATGTTATGTATTGAATGTTAAGTTATTTCTTTTTCCTTTCCTACTCAAAGTTTTGCACATTAAAAAACATTACTATTTCTTTAACCCGAAACTAAAAATCCACTATTTTTGTTCAATGCGACCTCGGATGGAAGAGTGGTGACCATATTTGGACTCACGATGACGAAGCAAACAACCACAGCCGGTGCGTGCAACGCATGGAGGAGAGACATGATCGGACGTGGCAGCGCGTGAGGCTCATGCGTAGGAAGAGTGAAGGCGCGTGCGGGTGCATGTGATCTGATCAGTTTGCTCTTTTTATACAAATTGTTCTTTGGTAAATTTCTGATCTTCTAGTGGTGTTTGTTTGGCCGTTGGTTGAGGTTCTTCTTTCAAAGCAGATTATTTGGTTGTTTGTATTGCTAATTTTTTTTAATTGCGTAATCTTGATTTTCTCTTATTTGTAATAATGGCAACTGAAAGTGATGATTCCCTTCAATGTATTAGTGTAAGATTAATAGTCAGAATTATTCATATTGGAGTACCGTGATGAAATTTTTTTTCAAAGGTAAAAAATTGAGGGGTTATGTTATTGGAACTATTGTGATATCTAAGAGTACTAGTGATAATTATGCTACTGATGTTGATACTTGGAAATCAAACAATGCAAAAATTCTTACTTGGATAAACAATTCTAATGACCATTCCATTGGTGCACAATTAGCAAAGTATGAAACTGCAAAGGAAGTCTGAGATCATTTGCAGAAGTTATACACTAAGTCTAACTTTGCAAAATGATACCGGTTGGAGATTGTTATACGAGCCATATAACAGAAAAATATGGATATTCTAGAATTTTACACTGCTATGACATCGATTTGGGATGAGTTGGCTCTTACAGAATCGACATGACTGAAATCATGTGAGGATTATTTTATTTATAGAGAGGAGCAACGAATTGTTCAATTTTTTATGGCACTTCGCAGTTTCTTTGAGGACCTTAGAGGCTCTATCTTGCATCGTACTCCTCTTCCTTCTGTTGATTAAGTGGTTAATGAACTTGTGGATGAGGAAACACGTTTGAAATTCCTAACTGGTGAGGCATCACTTCCTAATTCTCGCACTTCAGTTTTGGCTGTTCCTTCTCGACCATCTATGCAGAATCAGAACAAAGGTTATGTGTAAGTTGCTAGTGATGAGTTTAGCTTTTGCAAAAAAAAAAAAAGACATTGGAAGGCTCAATGTCCTAAGAAGCTGCAATCTCTACGGAGTCAACAGCAGTCACAACAGTGATTCTATCATCCTAATCCTAACACATTAGCAACCATGTCACTTTGTGACTCATCTATTCTTGGAGCACCTCCCTCTGATCCCAGCTAACTACTCTAGCTGAGCTGTTTCAGAAGTTTTTTGCCACTCAGCCATATGCTATGTTAGCCTCTACTCATGTAGGTTTGTCATCCCAGAGCCCCTCATATATTTCTTCCTCATGGATGTTTGACTCAGGTGCCTCTAAACACATGTCATCTGACTCCACACTGTTTGATTCCTTACGCCCTTCTAATTCGTCTATGTCTATTATGATTGCTGATGGTACTCCACTACCTTTGGCAGGGATTGGTTCCTTTAACACACATAATTTATCACACTTAGATGTATATTGTGTTCTGGCTCTTTCTTTGAATCTTATATCTACTGATCAGTTGTGTGACTCTGAATACTTAATTTAATTTTTTTCTACTACTTGTCATGTGCAGGATCCTCAATCTCAGAAGCTGATTGGGATAGGCCATAGAAAAGAAGGTTTATATGTTTTGGACAATCTGAGACCACTGCTTGCTACAGCTTCTAATGTTGATTTGTCGTCATTTTCTTTGAATTCTTCTTCTTCTAGTTTGTATTTGTGGCATTCTCGCCTTGGACATGTTTCTGCTAGTCGTTTAAAAGTTTTAGCTTCTAAAGGTCAATTGGGAGATTTGCGAACTCATGATATTTCTTATTGTAGTGGTTGCAAATTAGCTAAATTTTCTAGTTTACCTTTTTCTAGAAGTGTTTATCGTTTTGTTGCACTATTTGACCTTGTTCATTATGTATGGGAACCTGCTCCTATTGCTGCAAAAGAAGAGTCTAGATATTATGTCTCGTTTATCGATGATTATAGTCGTTATTGTTGGATTTATCTTATTAAACGACGTTCTGATTTTCTTTTTATTTATCTTTCTTTTAGAACACTTGTTAAAATTCAACATTCTATTGTTATTAAATGCTTTAGATGTGACTTGGGTGAGGAGTATACCTCTACTGACTTTTCTACATTGCTTGCTTCTGATGGCACAATTCATCAATCCTCATGTACTGACACCCCCACAACAAAATGGTATTGCTGAATGAACGCATAGACACATTGTTGAAACTGCCTGTTCTCTACTCTTATCTACCAAAGTTCCTAGTGAATTTTGGAGAGAAGCAGTTTTAACTGATGTTCACTTAATTAATAAGATTTTGTCCTATCACACTTTGGGTTTATCACCTTCTGAAACACTGTTTGGGCATCCTCCTAATTATTCTCTTCTAAGAGTTTTTGGGTGTACATGTTTTATCCTTCGTCCTCAAGTAGAACGTAGTAAGTTGACTTTATGCTCTGCTATTTGTGTCTTCTTGGGATACGGAGAGGGACAAAAGGGTTATCGCTGTTTCGATCCTATTAATAAAAAATTATATGTTTCCCGTCGTGTTGTGTTTCTTGAGCATATTCCATTCTTTTCTATTTTTGATAATACTCATTCCGTGACTAAGACTAATCTCATTTATATTGATCCTTTTTTCTGATGATACCGATAGCTCCCTTCCCACACTCCTTTGTTGTTGATCCTTCTTCTACTACAGGTACACATACGCCAACTCATAATGATCATTCTCCATCTATGGCTACTTAAGCACCATCTGAGATTGTTGGTCAACCTCATTCTCCTCGACATCCTCCACATATTCGTATGTCTACTCAGTTACTTAATTTTGCTTATTCTTATTATTCAAAATCTTTCTACTGTTTCTTAACATCTATTCACAAACTTTCTGAACCTTCTTTCTATAAAGAAGCTATTCTAGATCCTCTTTGGCAACAGGCTATGGCTGATGAACTCTCCGCTTTACATAAGACAGTCACTTGGGATTTGATTTCATTACCTCAGGGTTAACATGCTATTGGTTCTTGTTGGTCTATAAAATCAAAACCAAATCTGATGGTTCAATTGAGTGATACAAGGCTAGGTTGATTGCTAAGAAGTTTAGTTAGCAGTATGGTTTGGATTATTAGGAGACTTGAGCTCCTATTGCAAAGATGACTACTGTTCGTACACTTATTGCAGTTGCTTCTGTTTACCGGTGGAATCTCTCTCAGTTGGATGTTAAAAATGAATTCTTGAATGGAACCTTTTAGGAGGACATCTATATGGCTCATCCTCCTGGTTTTTCTCATCATCCTAGATATGTCTGCAAACTTAAGAAAGCACTTTATGATCTCAAACAGGCATCTTGTGCCTAGTTTGAGAAATTTTCTACTGTTTTGCCTCTCTTGGCTTTACATCCAGCTATCATGATTCTACTTTGTTCTCTAGATGTACCTTATCTGGTCGTATTTTACTCCTATTAAATGTTGATGACATGATTATCACTGGTGATGATGTTGTTGGTATTGCTGCCTTAAAATTTGATTTGGCTCGTCGTTTTGAAATGAAGGATTTAGGTCATTTATCTTATTTTTTGGGGATCGAGGTTTCTTCTTCTCCTAGAGATTATTTTCTCACTCAGTCTAAGTATGCAACTGATGTTATTGAGCGTGCTCGTCTCACTAATACTAAGACTGATAATATTCCTCATGAAACCAATGCTCGTTATTCATCTTCTGACGGTATCCCTTTCCCTGATCATAATCTGTACTGCACTATCGTTGGAAGTCTCGTCTATCTCACCATCACCCATTCTAATATTACTTATGCTGTTCACATTGTTAGTCAATTTGTCTCTCTCCAACTATCGTTTACTGGAGAGCTGTTGTTCGTATTATGCGCTATCTTCGTGGTACTTACTTTCAGAGTCTATTATTTTCATCGACCTCTTCCTTTGAGCTCCACGCATACTCTGATGCTGATTGGGCCAGCAACCCAACTGATCGTAAGTCTACTACTGATTTTTGTCTATTTTTGGGTGGCTCACTTGTCTCTTGGAAGAGTAAGAAGTAGATTGTTGTTTCTCGTTCTTCTACTGTAGAGTATCATGCTATGGCGTCTACCACTACTGAGATTGTGTGGTTGTGTTGGTTACTTGATGACACGGGTGTTTCTCTTTCCTATCCAACTCCTATGTATTGTCATAATAAAAGTGCTATTCAGATTTCTCACAACTTTGTGTTCCATGAGCGCACGAAGCATATTGAGATTGACTGTCATCTTATTCGCCACCATCTTCAGCATGACACTATTTCCTTACCTTTTGTTTATTCGTCGCTATAGTTTGCTGACTTTTTCACAAAGTTAGATCCGGTCCATCATTTTTGTTTCTTACTTGACAAACTCTCGCTGCTTATTGTTGTAGCATCGTAAGTTTGATGAGAGATGTTAGAATATATTATGATTATTTACCTATTATAGATTTGGATTTTCATTACTATATAAACCTTTTTTGTAACAGTATTTTCATTATGCCGTCTGTCTAATAAAGTTGATTCTTCTTTCTTTCTTCTTTGTTATTTCTTCTTCACAACTCTCATTTTGGTATTACACTTTTAGTACAACCATGTATCTCATTAATTGTATTCCCACATCTTTTCTAGTCATGAAAACCCTGATGGAGTTAATCTTTAGAACTATGCCAAACTCTGTGTTTTTGGGTGCCTTTGCTACCCATGGTTAAAACCATACATCGACCACAAATTAGAACATCGGTCATACACACATGTCTTCCTTGGGTACTCTCACTCCAAAATACCGACTACTGCTATTATATTTTTAACAATCAAATTTAAACTTTTCGTCATGTCGACTTTGTTGAGTCTATGTTCCCATTTACTTTACGAACGACAACTGATAGTAATTCTTCTGTCTCTCTCATCCAACTCCCACTCCAATTTATATTCTACCCATTCTGTCTACCATATTTCGCCAAGCTATTAGCTTGTTCCATAAGTAAGCACCACCCATTAACAATCATATTTCATTGATGTTGTTGTTGACCCATACTTTTTGGGCTCTACAGTTCCTCATTCGCTTAGATGTGATCCAATTTTCTTCCATTTGAACCATCTCCAGCTTGTACACACAAGCAAGCTTCACGCCCCACCAACAATTCATGTATGTCTGGTTCCTCTTGCTGTTACTCAGCCGACAACGCCTATTCCCTCTAATGCCTACAAATGTTCATCCTCTAACTACTCGAGCAAAGTCTAACATCTATAAACCTATACAAAAACTTGACCTCGTTACTACATTACCACAACTAAGAACATTGAGCCTATATCTCTATCTCAAGCTCTTAAACATCATCATTTATGTACTGCTATGTTTGAAGAATTCAATGCATTACTTCAAAACGGTACCTGGACTTTTGTCCAACCTCATACATCCTAAAATTTGGTTGGTTGTAATTGGATTTTATCAAATTAAACGTAAAGTTGATGGCTTGCTTGATCGATATAAGCCTTGATTGGTTGCTAAGGGGTTCTACAACATTCATGTATTGAATATCACAAAATGTTTAGTCATATTGTTAAACCAACAACTATTCGCCTCATTCTTCGTCTTCATTGGCCTCTAATTGGTCCCTGAATCAGTTGGATGCTAACAACGCCTTTCTCCATGGCACATTAACTGATGACGTCTACATGTCCCAACCTATTGGGTTTGGGATACTAGTAAACCATATTATGTTTGTCATGTTCATAAAGTTATATATGGCCTCAAATAGGCATTAAGGGCGTGGTATACTAAACTGACAAATTTTTTTCTTAATCATGAATTTGTGAATTTCAAATTTGATACATCTTTGTTTATTTATAACTTGAATGGTTGTACTATCTATTTGCTTGTCTACATCGATGATCTTGTTGTCACAAGTAACACCACAAAGTTGACTGACAAATTTTTCAAACATTTTGTCATCAAATTTTCCATCAAAATCCTTGGACCATTAGCTTGCTTTCTGTACATTTAGGTTATCACTACCACATCCAATCTTTTTCTCTCCCAGCAATCATACATTATCAATCTCCTAGAGTGCACCAAGATGCTAATGCCAAGGCTGTTCAGACTCTAGTTTCCACCTCTACCAATCTAAGTCTACATAATGGGCCTCTCTCTGATGCCACTGATTACCGTCAAATTGTTGGCAACCTACAATATGTATTTCTCACTCGTCTAGATATTTCCTTCGTAGTCAACAAATTAGCTCAATTCATGCATTGTCCAACAACTACACGCTGGGATTCTGTCAAACAAATTCTTTGCTATCTATGTGGGACTCCATATCATGGTTTATTTTTCTGGCATCATTTTCCGCTATCCTTTATGCATTTTTTGACCTCAACTGGGCTTGCAATACTAATGATAGAACCTCCACTAGTGCCTATGTTGTCTTCCTTGGACGTAAGCTAATTGCTTGGTGATCTTGCAAACAGAAGGATGCTGCTTCATCATCTACTGAGGCTGAATATTCATCTATTGCCACAACTGCATTTGAAATCATTACTTCATGAACTCGACATTCAGCTATTGTCCACTCCAGTTATTTACTTTGATAATGTTGGGACTATTTATTTGTGTGCCAATCCCGTATTTTCTTTCTAAAATGAAGCACATAAAAATCGACATACACTTTGTTCATGACTATGTTCAAAATGGTTCGCTTCCTATCTCTCACGTCTGCACTACTAATCAACTTGCTGACACGTTCACTGATAAGTGCATTTTGTGCACTTATTTGAGCTTTAAAATTAATCTTTTGTCTCGTTATTTTATAAATTTTATACTCAATTTAGTGTATTTTTCTTTCTATTTCGCACCCGTTTGACATAGATTATAAACTAGCTTATAAACCAACATTGGTTTATTTGAGTTGAAATTGTTGACTTTTTAAATCACTTTAATGTAAAATTACAAAATTGACATTTCTACTTTGAAATGATATTTTGTTGTTTAAGAGTAATATATGTATTTCATGTTAAAATTAGTTTGAAAATTTAAAAAATACGGCTGAAATAAACCACTTTTGATTTATAATCTCTGTCAAACGGGACCTTAAGTTTTAGACCCATTTATAAGAAAGTGGAGAAGAATGGATGAAAAGAACAACAAATTGAAAAATATTTAGGAAGTACAATGATACAATTGCACTCAATTGAAGCTTGAAAGATCACATTGGAGGTTGTTGAAAGATTTGAGTACTAAAGAAGCCAAAATCCAAAGTTGGAAGACTAAACGTGCAGAGTAAAACATTTAAGCTGGGCGAATGCCCAGCCTCACAAACATACAATAGAACCTATATTTTTGGCATGGGCAAACGCCTGGATTTGTACTAGGTGATCGCCCAATGCAAAATTCTGCCAGCGGATTTTTTTCCTTTTTGAGTTTTACTCCAACTTGAAAACTTTTGAGCCACGATTTTAAGGATCTTTTTGGGTACTATTAGAAAAATATATATATGAGTTCTTAACCCAAAATTAGGGTGGTGAATGATTGGGAGATTTCAAAAAGAAAAACAAGAAACGAATATTGAAGAATCATTCGGGCAAGATTGCGATGAAACTTGTATCATAAACCCTTACTTCTTTGAACCTAGATTTTGATATTCAAGCATATTTTAAATTTTAAACAATTGATATGGATTTATTTTCATCTAAAATTATATGCGCCATGATTGTATAATTTGTATGTCTTGTTTTATTATCGAGATATTGAAAATAATTTAAACATAGTATCAATTGTCGTAAAGTCTGATAGAGGATGGAGATATACCGCTATACTTTTCGTGATCTTTAAGTATTCACAAATTCTAATACATTCTTGTATGTCGCATCCGTCGTAGAGATATAGTCGGGTTATATATAGGGATGTGTTTAATTCTATTAGAGAGAGATTGTTAAACAAATTAGAAATATTGATTTTCATAATTAAATCGTGTTATCAAATTCAATTGTTCGGGTTAAAGAGAATTTATATAAGTGAATTCGGGATCATAGTACGATTTTCTTTATTAAATTTATATCAAATTCGCATTCATCTCAACTTTTTATTAATTTTAGTTAACATAGATCTTGCATTGATTAGCTAGTAACTAATTTGATAATTGCATCCTAAACAAAAATTCATTCAATCCTATAGTTTTGGTTAAATCTAAGTTAATTCGAAATTAGACTAACACAATCTCTGTGGGTACGATACTTGAACTTTAAAATCTACTTTATTACTTGTGCTATCTTTACACTTGCAAAAAAAAATATTGCTAACAAATTTTTGGAGCCGTTGTCGGAGATTGTGTTTTAGTTCTTTTTTCAGTTATATTAGCACTAATTCAAATTTTATTTATTTATTTATATTTTTTAGTTTTTTTCAGTGTTTGAATTTTTTCTTTTCAAGACTTGAATTTTTTCTTTTCAAGACTTTACATGCAAAGGGTGAGACACGAGTCTTTAATAACAGCTGATCTAGAAATAGAACGTACTTTCCATCGTAGACAAAGAAAAGCAAGAAAAATACACCAAAAAGACAAAAAACAGCAAGACATCATGGATAATAATGAGATTGCTCCGAAAAGACGAGAAAATCGAGAAATAGCGATTGATGAAGAAAATATGTTAGTGGGTAATTTTATGATTCTGCAGATCATTTAGAGCTATTCTAGCATTGTCTACTTACTGTTTGGACAACCGAACTTCCAGTTGAAGACCAATGTTATTCATTTCTTTTAGAATGGACATCAATTCTATAGCAGGTGATGAGAATCCAAATACACATGTTTCTCGATTCTTGAAAATGTGGCAACATTTCAAATACACATGTTTCTCGATTCAATGGATCTCAGACGACACCATCCAGCTACATTTGTTCCCACATACTCTTTGTGACAAAGCTCTTGAGTAGTTGGACTCACAGCAAATTACCAGCATCACCACTTGAATGACTTAGTCCAAAAATATTACACAAAATTCTTTCCACAAGTCAAGATTGGAAAGTTGAAGCATGAAATATCTATATTTTAGCAGTCAGAATCCGAATCTTTTGATGAGGCATGGAACAGATTCAAAAATATGTTAAAAATGTGCCTTCATCATGGCATTAATAAGGGGCTTCAAGTTTAGTATTTTTATACAGGTCTACTTCCCCCTTTTAAAAGTATGGTAGATTCTTCATCCAACGGTTCATTATCCACTAAAACTATTGCTGAAGTCTTGGAGCTATTTGAGAGAATGGCTACCACCACCGCTATGTGGGAATCAGACCGAGCTATACACAAGATAACTAAATGGGTATATGAAGTAGACACTTTTATTGCATTATTTACAAAAATAGACTCACTGGCACACAAAGTGGAGAGCATGTCGCATTTAGTTAATGCGATGCAGACGAAGAAATTAACTTGTGAAGAGTGTGGGACTAATCAAAACACATCAGAATGTCCTATTCTATCACAGCAACCCCGAGCAAGTCGAGTATGGTAAAAGTGATCAATGACAACAAAATAATCATTTCTCTAACACATTTAATCCAAGTTGGTGTAATCATCCAAATTTCTTTTGGATGGATAATCAGAATAATAGCAGACCATAGGGTTCTCAGTTTCGACAGCAAAAAAAGAGTCTCACTAGAAGATATGTTTGGTAAGTTCGTGGAGAAAACTGAGCAGTACATAGAAGTAAATAATCAGTTCATGAGGAGGACAGAGACCACTCTCCAAAATCAGAGTGCTTCAAAAAGAATTTAGAGACGCAGATGGGTCAGATGACAATCGCTATGTCAGGTAGACCGCAGGGTACCTTGCCAAGCAATACTAAGGTCAACCACAGGGAGCAAGTACATGCAATAACAAGTAGAAGTAGGGTGCAGCTGCTTGAAATACATGAAAAAAGGTCAATCAAGAGAAAACAAGTTTTTGAAGTGCAGGACGAAGAAGTAACTCCAGATGTACAAACTAATCACGAGCAAGTGGCAAACCATGGAAAAACAAAAGCTCCAGAGCTTGTCAAAAAATATGTGCCTCCCATTTCTTTTCCACAGAGGTTAAATTCACAGAAGAAAGAGGATTTTTTGATCATCTAAAGAATCTGCACATTACAAACCATTTGTGGAAGCCCTGACTCAAATGCCCAGCCAAGTATATGAGAAAAATGCTTGCAAATAAGAAAAGGTTGACAGAATGAGATATAATAAAACTTACAGAAGAAGTAAATGCTATAGTGGAGAAGCAACTACCAAACAAAAGAAATGATCCAGGCAGCTTCACAATTCCAATTACCATTGATAGTCTCATGATCGACAAGGCATTGTGTGATCTTGGATGCTCTCATTGATGTTTTATAAAGTATATTGACATTGAGAGTTCACGATGAAATGTAGTTATTTCATATGTTGTGCAGAGATGGGATACCACTACCCCATTTGATATCATGTCCAATAAAGGGAAGGTGGTGGACAAAAAGTCAAGCTAATGACTATAAATAAGCGCTTAATGTGAGGCAACTCATTCTTATATCCTTTTCAATTAAGTTAGGTTAAATAATGCATTACACGTAATTTTAGGATTTGCATTCGTAAGTTAGGCATACATTTTCCCATAGATTGTTGATTACACTCATAAGTTCTCATCATGTCAACCGCAGGATAATATCCATGACATCTTCTCTCGACCTTCAGTCCCAGAACCACACCATGTGTCTACTTCAGCTGGTCTATATGATCAGACCAATTCGTCTTCTCCACATTTACCACCGGAGAGTACCTAATCTATTTTCTCATTTTTTTGCTTTTTTTTTTTTGCTATTACATTGGGGATAATGTAGTGTTTTAGTTTGAGAGTGATAAGTATCATGATACTTATTTGATTATTTTTTATTTTCTTACTATCCGGGTCTATATAACTGCCATAGTGAAAGTCTTGCCGCCAATGATAGAAATATTTATTTGAAGTTGAGTACATTTTTAGTTAGAATATTGGACAACAATTTAACTTGTGTTTTTACTTGAATACTTTACCATTTTAGATTATATTAATGGAGTATGTAGCCACTATTGACTTATCACTTATATGAGAACATGACTTGAGTGTATGCGGTTATGTGTTGATATTGTTGAACTAGGATAATTGTGAAAAATCCCGTTTCCAAATCCTTAAACTAGCAACCAAACTGCTTAAGAATAGTTTGGAGTGTTAAAGTTAGTACGTATGTTCGTAGAATTTTGATAGTTTGGATTTTCTGGGTTTCATCTTTGGTTGAATAGATTTTAGTCAAGAAATCTAAAATGGGCACTAATCACTGCTGAGAATTGAATACCGTGCAAAAAAAAAAAAGAAGAAAAGAAATTACATCTTGCATGATGCGAGCCACATACAAGCTAGATAGGACTCGTTACATATTCATGTGGAGCCAATAACGAGATCAAGAGCCAAGAAGAACAAGGACGTCATACAAGGTATTGTCCAAGCTACGTATGCCAAAATCGACACCCAAAGTACAACAAGCAAGACACCAACCTTCAAAATGAATATGACCAAGGAAGAGTCAACCTTAGTACATTTAATTCAAATTAAGGATTATATTAAAGGCATATTGGAGGCTAGTAGAAGATTGGATGGCCAAAATGCGCATGATTCAAAATTTAGAGACCAAAACGCAGGAGAATGGCACTCTATGAAACAAAAACAAAAGCTAAAAATCCCCAGGCCAAAATTCGGGAAAGTCGGATTTTTTTGAGATTTTGTTTCATTTTCCATTTATAACTCTAATTTTGTTAAGTTTCTATTATTTCTGAATTAGATTAAGTTTTTTTTTTTTTTTTTTTTTGCTATATAAACACTTATCATTGTAGACAAAAGATAATTCAGATTATTGAGAGATTAAATTAAAGTGATATTCACTTTTCTTTCTTGTTAGTAATTAAACTAACTAAACTTAGCAAAAACTTTGCAAATTTTTGTGGCATTCAAACTTAGTTCTTTGATTCAAAAAATCATCGGGTCAAGATATTACGGCTTAATTTTAGCTTTATTAAGGTTCATTATCAATCTTTGTTGTGGGTTCCAAGATTTAATTTTTGCGGGTTCGCATCAGTTGGTATCATAGCATTGGCTCTAAAATCAGGTTCTATATTTTCTTTTCTTTTTTGTTTTCATCAATTTCATCTTAGAATTAGTCAAAAAAAAATTCTTTTCTAGCACCAAAAACGTTCAAGAATTGTTTGGACACGATCCATTAAGGAACCAAACCTCATTCTTTTTTAGTTTTTGCCTTGTGATATTTTTTTTATTAGTTTCTTATGTTTGATCAAAAAGTAAAAAAAAGACAAAATTCAAGAAAAAAATTCTCGTGTTATATTTGGCAAGAAACACAAATTCTATATTGTCATCCGGTACTTAAGTCTTCAAATCTTATTCTTTTTATAATTTTTTTCTTGAGTCGTTCTTGTTGTCTTTTATGTATTTCTTATTTCTTGTTCTTGAACGTTGTGGAGATCGAATTCTTGATTGAGTTTAGTTAGTTCCTTAGAGAACTTGGCAAGGAAAATAAAGAGAGCTAAAAGGCAAGAGAGGTGGGATTATTATCGAGAAAAAGCCAAATAAAGTAAAAAATGAGTGTAAACACGCGAGGTTAAAATTTTCTTTCGATACTAATTTCTATTTTTTTTCATCCCAATATGTCTAATAATGAAGAAACAACACCTAAGGAAGAGAACAACCAATTCTTTTTTTTAAAAGCCATGCAACAACAATTTAGGCAGATGAACATGGTGTTTGACGAAATGAGGGATATCAATAAAGAGATGAAGAATAGGATGGATAAGCATTATACGATGATTAAAACCTTACTAAAAGAGAAACAACACGGGATCTCTTATGATAGAAGACAAGATAGGCGTGATCATAATACTATGGCTAAATTTGAGAATGATGATAACTATAATTATGTAGTTGAGATGTGTAGGATGAGGCGTAGAGGTGATCCAATAGAAGGAAACTATAGAGGCCAATGTGGGATAGATAGAAACCTTGAGAATATAAAAATGAAAATAGCTTCATTCCAATGTAGGAATAACACTGAAGCCTATTTAGAGTGGGAAATATGGTTAGAATTAATATTTGATTGACATAGCTATTCGGAAGAGAATAAAGTGAAATTAGCAGTAATTGAGTTCTCTGACTATGCTATAATGTGGTGGGATCAATTGGTCACAAATAGGAGGAGAAATCATGAGAGGCCTGTAGAAACTTGAGGTGATTTAAAAGCTTTCATGAGGAGGAGATTTGTACCTAGTCATTACTATAGACCTCTCTCAAAAATTGCAGAGCCTTACTCAAGGTTCAAAGAGTGTAGAGAATTACCATAAGAAGATGGAGGTGGCTATGATTAGGGCTAATGTTGAGGAGGATAGAGAGGTCACATTGGCCAGGTTTTTAAATAGATTAAATAGAGATATAGTCAATGTAGTTTAATTACAACACTATGTGGAGTTGAAGGACATGGTGCACATGGCTATGAAGGTAGAGAGGCAATTGAAAAGAAAAAGGGCAGCAATGTATTCTTCGGGATCTAACCCTCATTGAAAACTGAACCACCTAAGGAAAAAGAGAAAAACTTAACCACCTAAGGAAAAATAGGATGTAACTAGCAACAATAAACCCAAGTCAGATTTCCAGCCTTATAAGAATAAGGATATCAAATGTTTTAAATGTTTGAGTTTTGGGCACATTGCGTCATTTTGCGTGATAATGAGGAAGTAGAAACTGAGGATGAGTGTGATAGTGATGTGATGCCTGAGTTGGAAGATAATGTAGAGTGATATGTAAAAGGTGAAGTCCTATTTGCGAGGCATGTTCTTCATGCACAAATTAAAGTAGATGATTTGGAGCATCAGAAAAGAAAAAGTGAGATAGAAGTATAAGAAAAGAAAACGAGTGAAGAACAAAATGAGACTGCAATTAGCAAAACTAATCAATCCTTCCCTAGTTTGCCTATTTCTTTAGTGCACGAATTTGAAGATGTGTTTTCGGAAGAGATGTTTAGTAGGTTACCACCTATTAGAGACATTGAATATCAAATTGACTTTGTATATGGAGCTGTTATTCCAAACCGACCAGTCTATAGAAGTAATCTAGATGAAACAAATGAGCTTCAAATGCCACAAATTGTAATGAATAATAAACAATATACAGCTAAAGTCAACAAAGGCCGTAGACTTATCTTTTAGCTTGGTGATTGGGTTTGGGTGCATATGAAGAAGGAAAGATTTCCTGCTCGTGGACGGTCTAAGCTACATCCTAGGGAGGATGGGCCATTTCAGGTCTTTGAGAAGATAAATTATAATGCTTATAAGTTTTACCTTCCATGTAAGTTTAATGTGCCTGCTACTTTTAATGTTGCTAATATTTCTTCCTTTTATGCAGGTGATGATTCGAGATCGAATCTTTTTGAAAAATGAAGAGATGATGCAAGCCACGGACAGGCTAGCCAAGACTCGTTACATATTTTGGTGGGGACAATGACAAGATCAATAGCCAAGAAGATCAAGGACGCCATACAAAGTCTTGTCCAAGTTGCGTGGGCCGAAACTGACACCCAAAGTGCAACAAGCAAGATACCAACTTTCAAAATAAGTATGACCAAGGAAGAGTCAACCTTATTACATTTAATTTAAACTAAAGATCATATTAAAAGCATATTGGAGGTTAGTAGAAGATTGGAGGGCCAAAATGAGCATGATTTAAAGTTTGGAGACCAAAATGTGGGGCGATCGCCCCACACCATGAAACAAAAACAAAAGCTAAAACTAGCCTGGGCGGAAGTCGGATTTTTTTGGAATTTTGTTTACTTTTCCATTTAGAACTCTAATGTTGTTATGTTTCTAATTATTTTCGAATTAGATTAAGTTTTCATTGATTTTTTTTCTATATAAACACTCATTATTGTAAACAAAAGACAAATTTAATTATTGAGAGATTGAATTAAAATGAGATTCATTTTTCTTCTTTATTCTTAATTGAACTAACCAAACTTATCAAATACTTTACAAATCTTTGTGGTTTTTAAACTTAGTTCTTTGATTCAAGAAATCATCGGGTCAATGTCTTGCAGCTTGATTTTAACTTTCTTGGGTTCACATAGAAAGCTTATGGGAAAGAAGTCTTGCGCATAAGATGTAAGAATGTTTACATTAGTTAAATAAATAGAAATAGTTAGAGGTGCTCGGTAAGGATTTTTAGGCTAATACCCCAGAGATTGGAGATGAGAGTTTAGAAATCGCTCACTATCCTATTTCTAAGAATACGAGTATTTAATTTTTATCACTTTGTTTGGAGAAAAAAAAAAGCATTGTATTGATCAATAGGAACCAAACTCGCTAGAGGTCCCTTCGTAACGGAAAACGTCAATTTGATCGTTAAATGACCATTTTTTATTTATTAAAATGACTGTTTTACCTTTACTTTAATTTAGTATAAATATTATTGAGAGTCTTTAACTTTTAAACTTTGTGACAATGAGGTCCTAAAACTTTAATTTCTAGCACCCGAGATTTCAAACATTTTAAACGTCTGCGCCTGAGGTTTTTTTGTGATGAAAAATATCAGTTTGACCGTTAAAATGTCAACATTTGAGTAAAATGATTAGTGTACTCATATTTAATTTTGACTTAAATAAAAATAAAAATAAAATAAAGAAACAAAAACAAAAAACAAATAATCATCTTCCTCAATTCCAAACTACCCATCCCAACCCCAGCGGAAGCGGTATATCATAATAATTGGTTTGTATTTTCAAATTACTAATGAAATTACTGGTTGGAATAATCATCTTTCTCAATTCTAAACTACTCATCCCCAACCCCAGCGGAAAAGGTATATCATGATAATTGGTTTGTATTTTCAAATCACTGATAAAATTGGTGGGAGTGATGATTTATTTTTTTTCTTTTCTTTTTAATAGTCAAATTGATGTTTTACATTACAAAAAGATTTCGAGCGCAGAGATTTGAATGGTTTGGAATCTCATATGCTAAAAATCAAAGATTTGGGATTTCATGTCACAAAGTTTAAATGTTAAGGACTCTCAATACTATTTATCCTAAATTAAATAAAGATTAGAACTGTGATAATAAAAAAATTAATTATTAAACGATCAGCTGACGTTTTTGTTACAAAAGGACCTCAGACGCAGACATTTAAAAGATTTGAAATCTTAGTGCTAGAAATTAAAAATTCGAAACCTCATTATCACAAGATTCAAATGTTCGAATTTCTAGTGTTATTTACCCATATATAAACACTTCCAAACACACATATAAATGATATGCTTGGTTTGGTATTGTTGTACTTTTAAGAGAATCAGCTTCTATTGTGTTGCAGAAAGAATCAGCTGTGGAAAGAATCAGATAAGTGCTTGTAAACTCTTGTTTTAAAATTGTTGTATGTTTCAAAAACAGAATTTGAACGTTTGGTAAATAAAAGTGATTTATGGCTATAACGGTATTAAATTACTAAAAAAGACATTAATTATGATAATGTTATTTTATATTATTATTATTATTATTATTATTATTATTATTATTACGAGTAATAAAATTTATTTTTTTCTTTTTATAGTAATATGTAATATTGTCAAATATTTTTTAACAAAACATTTTATTTTCTATTATTATTTTAAAATAAAAATAATAAACACTTAATAAATTTTAAATTTTATAAAAATTACAAAATAAAAACATAGTGATATAGCGCAAATAACAAATCTAAGATATTAAAGGAATTAATTTAATTAATTAGGATAAAATGGATATTTTGATAACATATAAATAAAAAAATTAAAAGCAAAATTTGAAAAGTTACTATTTTATGCTTCTTAAAATCTGTTGTCAAGTGAGTAAGATTATTTTATACTCAAAATTTATTGTTAGAGTATAATCACTTTTATAAATTTTGTCAAACGCGTTATGACTCCAAAATCAACCAAAGTCAGTGATTCGTTGGAGCACGAAGTCAATCACACTCACACACCTTATCTGCTCTCTCTCTCCTTGCACTACGTATCTATACGTATACAAATACTGAAATACATGTAAACACTATATATCCCCCACTGCACACCCCACGGCCCCTGCTAAATCCGATAGCAAACTTTTCTTTTCTTGGCCATATATCTGAATTTCAATTGTCAGCAACATCAAATAAGGAAGCAATTCAAGGAAGAAAATTCAAAAATGGCGACCCAGAATTACAGGTCCCTCGACTGTATCACCGTCACCGATATAACAGCGTTGGGAATAGCCCTTGAAGCTGCCGATCGGATTCACGGAAAACTCGCCGGAATAATTCGTGATTATGGTACTGGAACTCCCCACACATGGCAAATGATTTGTAAGCAACTTTTAAGTCCGGATCTTCCGTTTTCTTTCCATCAGATGATGTATTATGGATGCTACAAGGACTTTGGACCTGATCCTGTCGCTTGGTTACCTGACTCGTATGTGATTTCTTTTACTTTAGAGCAAATGCTCTAGTCTATTTTGTGATACTTATAATATGAGATTCGTGAATTGAACAAAAACTGACTGAATTGAGAATAAATGTTACTTAAAAATATGGCAAAATTGTTAGATGGAATCTATTTTCATAAGAGCAAGTGTCAATTGAGAATTCATGTTACTGGGTATTTGGGAAGAAGAAAAGATTGATCATTAGCTGTATAAGAGCAAACGTCACTTTAAATTGTCCAAAATTTAAACATCAGTGAGCTGAATTTGTGTGAATTTCCTATAAATTATTATATCAAGAAACAATCAACAAGTAGATGACGCATACACAAGAAAAGTTAGCTCATTGTTGTTTCATTGGTTGATAAAATTACTATACCATTGAAACAGAATTAGTCATCTCTGATATTGACTTGTTCTTAACGAATGTTCTGCTACATAGGGGTAGTGCAATTTTAACTAATGTTGGCCAGCTATTGGAGAAGCGTGGAAAAGAATTCTTAGGTTCAAAATACAAAGACCCTATTTCGAGCTTCCTTGATTTTCAGGAGTTTTCCGTCTCAAACCCTGAGGTATACATTAAACATTTTCTTACCTTGACCATGAAACTTTTGAGTCCCTAATCATAGACCATGAGTAATGAACTTTTTTCCCAATTAATCTTCTTTCTTTATGTTTCTAAAAAGGTTTATTGGAAAACTATATTAGAAGAGATGAGTATCTCTTTTTCGGTTCCTCCTGAATGCATTTTGCGGGAGGATACTACACACCCAGGTGGTCACTGGCTTCCTGGAGCACATACAAATCCGGCAAAGAATTGCCTGTGTCTAAATGAGATGAGGACTCTGGATGATATTGCCTTGATATGGCAAGATGAAGGAGATTATGAAGTGCCTGTAAAAAGGATGACCTTTCAAGAATTACGCTCAGCAGTTTGGTAAGCTATTTTTGGTTTGGCAAATGTGTTTGACATTTATAATTATTTCAACATGATGGTTCTATTATTGGATGTGGATTTTTGTGATTTTTCTGATAAACACAAAAATAATTTATTTTTATCTTTATCTGTTTGTACAATCTACAATGTAAGGTAGAACGCAAATCATACATAGTATAATGTGCTGAGATGGTTTTAATATCTTGAAAATTTTCTCTCAAAATCCTATCAATGCTAACTGGCATCATTGATCTTATCCCTTAATAAAGCATCTTCTCTAAAATGTATTTTGCGTATGGAGCAATAGGATACACGTATATTTAATAAAAGTGATAGAATATGTAGATAAAACTTGTGCATTAAATGATATTTAGGTTGTGCATAGATGAGAATAACTAGTGTGTTTTCACTCACAATCATATAAAACTTCGCATAAAAAATTATACAAAATGTAAATTTGCTTAAAGTCTATGGTACACCGATATGGATACATTTGTCTGACATGACACGTATGTGTCGACACGCGATTTTCGAAAAAGTACTGACAACGACACGCTTTTTAAAATTTTATAGTGTAAAGAAAATAAAAATTTGTATTCTTATAGCATAAAAAACAAATACTCAAATATAAACTTGACATTAATTTTATACAAATGATTGACTATTTTTTCCGAAACCCTAAACAAGGACCTAGCAGCCCACAAATCTTATCCTCCAATTTTGAAAGACATTGAGACATTGAGACTTTATCTTCCCCCAACTCATGTAGGATTTGAAGACCCACCTACAACACTTCACTTTTCTTCCCCAACTGCACTATCGAAATCTTGCCGAAAAAATGTTGGATTCGTGCCGAAGATGTGCACGGCCACGAAATCTTTGAAAATTCCAGTTTAATCGGCCTTTAAAGGTCAATTTTTTATTTTTATTTGTTTTGAAACCAGATTAGGACACGCCACTGACACGAATCGGCGACATGTCGGATACCGACACGCCGGTGACGATGGCGTGTCCATGCTTCTTAGCTTAAAGTGAACTCAGGGTGTTGACTATTCATACTATTGAAGTTTAATAGTGTTCCCAATTGTTGTCACAATACATGTGTCAATATCCTTTGGGGGGAAGCTCGTCTCCCCATGTTTGACCTGGGGACGTATGAAACCTTGCCGTATTTCATTTTTTTCCTCCCCCTTTTTGGTATTTATTTGAAAGAAAACTTTTTCTAAAAGGATATGAAAACAGTAAGCAGAAACAGAATCTTATTTATGTAAATGTGCTTTGTTCTTTTCGATCCTACAAGTTACTATTACCCTCTTTCAGTTTTCTGGTTTCATATTACTAACAATTTACCTCCTCTTCGTTGTATGACTTAACAGGAACTTGCTCTATTCTGATTTCTTCCTCTCCATTTTGGTACTTGAAAGGAAACATGTTTAAACCGATATAAAAACAAAAAACATAATCATGATTGTGTAAAATACACTTTATTCTTATTGATTCCTATGAGTTACTGTTATCCCCTTTTGATTTTCTTATTAATAACAACATACCACCTCAACTTTGTATAATTTGACAGTATTATGGATTGCACTATTCTGGTTTCAATACTACTACCTAGTGGTTTGAGTATTCGACTCCTGATGTATATGATGCTATGGTGCTCTTATTTTCTTGAGAATTTATGAAAATCACTGTTAGATGATGTCAAACTCTGTTTAGAACTTTTCCTAGGCTGGTTGCATATGCAATTGAAACCCTGGGATTGGAGAAAGGATCTGCAATTGCCATAGATATGCCAATGGATGTTAATGCTGTGGTGATCTACCTGGCCATAATACTTGCTGGCTATGTAGTAGTGTCCATAGCTGATAGTTTTGCACCAAGTGAAATATCTTCAAGGCTCAAAATATCACAAGCAAAAGCAATTTTCACGCAGGTGAGTACTGAGACCTATTTATCCTTATCAGGAGCATCAAGGACTATTATATTATTTTGATGCCTGTATTAAGTCTCGTCTGTCTTCATCAGTGTAGTCAGTTGGACCTCTTTTGGGAAATACTTAACGGATTTTGTACAAATGTAAAATATGGTTATGTTTCTGCCTAAATGAGTTATTCGTTAATGAAATTGTCTTTCTTTAGTAATGTAGCTTGTTGTGTCTCTTTCAACTATCAATCTCAATTTTGGAGTGTAGAGAGGGGTTGTGATGGAAAGAAAGGATCATACTGATATGTTCTGTTCCACAAATTCTTCTTTTAAGAATACTGAGTTGACAGACTCCCTAATCATTGAAGGCCATAAATTTTGGTTTCTTGTCAACAAATGGCAACCCCCACCCATATAAAGGGGGCTATTGGTTTCTTGGTGGTGGTCTTTTTGGCAAGTCCAGCTTCTGTGGCATGATGACCTTTGGAAGTATTGTTGAAGAATTGCAAATTAATATAAACAAAACTCCAAGCTGATAAGTTGTGCTCCACTGATAAATTTATGAATTGGAGTATCATAGGTTCATATAGAGATAGTACTTTGCCATTTTAACAAGGATGTCTGGCAATTTGTTGCTTTTAAAAGTATCAAGTCCCTAATTCTCATCACTGCTACTTGGAAGTCACTGCAGTAATGATTATAAAATTTGTTTTAGAAGTTAATTTGCTTGACTGTCTTATTAATGTTTCTTTCATTTTCACGTTCAAGCAAAACATAGTTACATGAAATTGTTTGTCAGCTACCTAGGAGCGAGTTTTGAGAAGTAATGGAGCCTGCATACTTCAATTATGGGAAGAATCATAATTGATATTAATAATTCGGTGTTCAACCACTGAAGCTCATAGTGCTTATGCTGTTGTCCATATGAATTGTTTTCAATTCATGCCCCTTTTTCACTTGATCATTTCTGTTCTTTTAAAATGAAATATTTTTTGACGCAGTATTCTCATTGCAAACATATTTTTATGATGTATTTGTTTAAGTTCAATTAAATACTACATCTTTTCTTCCCTAATATTTTAATGTATCCAACTGCCACTCCCAGGATCTTATCATTCGTGGTGATAAAAAACTACCCTTGTACAGGTGATTTCTCACTGCTTTCTCCCCCCCTCTCTCTCCCTCTCTGATGAATAAAACTCTACTCAAGGGAAGGGGAAATTTCATTTACAAAGTATACTCAAAAGAGACTCATAAAGATTTTAACCCAAGATCCAGGCAAATGATCCATCCACATCTTCTTACTGTAAGACATGGAAAACTAAAATTTTACTCTTCAATTTCCAAGAAAGATTCTGTGCCTCAAAGGCTCTTGTACTGAGCTCTCTGCAGAACACCCGCTTGATGCATTACATAGTCGGTCTTCATGATAGTTTAGAGTTCATAAAATTTCCATCCCAGTCCAACACTCAAAAAAGGAAGCATAATAAAAGACATGAAATATTGTAGACTTAATACCACCTTAAGCTCACAGTTCATCTCCAGATATTTTCCACAATGAATTGCCAACTAACACATATTTTCCTTCTGCTTTATTATCAGCTTTTAAAATGATTTCTCTTGTAAGTATTGATAGAAAGAAAATGAATTTCTTAAAAGACTTACTGTTTCATATTAAACTCAGATTTATCCTTAGGCATACATTCCAAATTAAATTTATACAATCAGGTTTACCACTTCAACTCCACATTCCTGCACAAAGTCCTTATGATTTCTCAGCGCTCTTTATTTATGTTCATATTTTTTCATCTATGTATTTGTCCTCACACACATTGTGTCCAATACTGCAGTAGAGTTGTTGATGCGCAATCTCCAACTGCAATTGTAATTCCCACGATAGGTTCCAGCTTCAGCATGAAATTGCGTGACAGTGACATTTCTTGGCATAGTTTTCTTGAGAGAGTAAATGGATCCAAGTAAGCACTTTGACCAATGACTATTATTGTATTTTCTTTTATGATCTTAAACTACGTTAAATAAAAGGGTACCATTATGTCCTTTGTTTATGGTATCATTAATTTCTAACGCATGAAGTCCTGTTAAACATGACTACGATAGTTTCCTAATTGTTAACATTATCATTTGAGACATCTGAGAAAAAAATTGAGCTCACAACTAGTCTGAGCTTCAACCAGAATTAAATCAAACTGATGGCAGTGGAACCACTAATTTATCTGATAAATAGATTAGTGGTATCTTCTGCTACAATTTTGTTCTTTTTTAATGCTATCAATCTATGATGCTCGGACTCGGGTACGGGTACGTATCTAAATGTCGGATTTTTTTTTTTTAAAATTTAGGATACTGGGACACGAATAAAAAGAGTCCAAATTTCGGACACGGGTACGTACTCACGGATTTCAAACTTCATTTTTTTCGAAAATATACGTATATAGAAAAATATAATTTTTTTTCAGTTGGCTAATTGAATTAAAATGGGGTAATGTAACATTTAATGGGTCGGGTTTTTTTTAGAAATAACAACTCATGCATAAAAAATCGCAATTTAGACTTTGGAAATTGTAATAGTTATTATTATTTTTTAAATAGATATTGGTGTTTTAAATTACTTTTAATGGTTTAAAAATTGTGGGGCCCAATTATTTAAAAACAGCCAGAAAACAGCCATGATGCTTCGTAAATCGTAATTAATCTTAGAAATCAAAATTGATTCTTTAATGACTTTTAATGCTTATTTTAATGTTGTGGGCCAGTTTTTTTTTTTACAATTAAGGTTGCTCTTTTAATCATTAACCAAAGGACTTCAAAGAGCGCCGTTCCAGGTTTCTCTTCCTCTTCTTCTTCCTTTCTCTTCCTCCTCTTCTTCCTCCAACTTTGACATCCACCAATGGTGACTTTCTTATGCCGTATCCTCTTCAGATTTGAAGGATCCGAGCCGGATCCCATATCTGTACCCATGTCGTGTCATGTCGTGTCGTGTCGAGTACTTCTTCTATTTTGAAGAGTCCGAGCATCACAGCTATCAATAATCTCTAAAGCTCAAAGTGCTGTTAAGCATGACTAAGTGCATGTTTGGCAGTGCTGAAATTATTTTTAAAGTGCTTATAAGTTGTAGGTCCTATGTATTGTGTGAATAAAAAATATGTAATAAGTTGTGGGTCCTATGAAATGCGTGGATAAAAAGTATGTTTGACAAGTTTAAACTGTAATTAGCCTAACAAGCTCTAAGATTCTTTACTACTTGTTGAAAATATCATTTGGGACAAGTGAGTTCAGAGATGACCTGAGTTTCAACCACAAATTAAATCAAAGCGATTGTAATTGCACCATTAACATATGATAAAAGAACAGTCTAATCTGGCAGCATTTTTTTTTTGTAATGCATCTCAGTTCGATATGACAACTTATATCTTTTATTGGTTTGTCCATAAGTTATTCCGCTAACATGAGGATGGCTTTTAAAATTATACATGCACAACACGCTTTTCCTGCCAAAGAAGAGTATCTTGTGTTGGAAATTGAGACTAATTCTTCGTTTTGCCCACAATATCTTTGTTTAGAGTAAAATAATGAGACAAAAAATATAAAAAGATAGAGAAAATTTAGGGACTTCCACTGTGAAAAATCTTTAGAATCATATAGAATTTCACTCACACGAATTTCTCAAATATCGTAAGAGAATAAGAATAAACTATAATGCTAGACTTACAATTTTTCTTTCAAAAAATCTCCTAGTCACGTATACAAAAGAAATACCATAACGTCAATTTATAGCTCAACTTATGCTGAATTTTGACCTAAATATGCTCAAATTTTCGTAGGGCAAAATATGATATTTGGCATATATTTCTTCCACCCAAAGGACTCAGACAATTGAAGAAAGGAAATATTACTTGGTCTACAACACCAACTTATTTATTTCTTTATTTTAATCGGAGTCCTTTTATTTTGGCACTTTCGAGGAACAAACTCAACAATCTCCTCGCTGACGAAAAATGAACCAAAACTTTGTCATATTTTCTGCAGGTTTTGACCACCATACTTGAGGAAAAAAATCAATAAATTTTGACAATTTCAATTCACAAAATTGAGAATTAATATACTCCACCATTTAAGTATAATCAATTAAAATTAACGAATTCTAAGAATTTCATTGGCTCATGTTGAATAAAATTGCTAAAAAATTATAGTGTAACTTCGTTACTTGACTTACTTGGAAGTTCATCAGCCATCGACATCACCTTATATTAATGTCAAAGTCAATGTCCGTGTACAAACATGTGGACTCGTTAATAATAACACATCCTCTATCATGGCAACTAGTACATGCCACAAGGATATAAATATTTATTCAACTGATATCATCGTCTCTCATAAAGAGAGAGACATTGTCCGTATCTAACTTCAAGCGGTTAGCCGAGCTTGATCCACCATTTGGATATTATTTCCTCACGTAACCAGGTTATCCACAGTTTGAAAAAAATACTCTCCTTTTCATGGAGTTATTCTTCTTTCATTTTTTGTGAAATATTATTTCTACCACTCAAAACTCACACTTTCTTTCCTAATTAATTTACATGTAACTTCTTCAAAGCTCACACTTTCTTTTCTATACATCAAAATTAGTTTGATGTGTTTATAGGAGGATGGAAGAGACCATATGAGTTTTAACGCGTTATCCTTATCATCAATTTTAACTCCAATAGCCTAGAGTTCAGAAACTATCCCTTTGAGAACACTCAATAGGTATGAGATTTTTGTGCTTGTATTCATTTGCAAAAAATGAAATTGTTCTTTCAAGTACAGCCTATTTGAAAGACTCTTTGTTTGATACAACTTTTCAAGTTTTTTTCAAAGTTCCTTTGCAGCACATATTCTATGAATTTTTGGAAGAACATTTTTTGCTAGACAGAGATGTATCGTATTTGCATCTTTCAAGATCCATGTTAAGAGAAAATTTATTGACGGTTAAAGCTTTCTGCTATATGAAAAATCATTACAATCATATAGAATTTCACTCATTCAAATTCTCCAAGTACCATAAGAAAAATAATATCATAAATTTTATCACATCCACCAACTTCTACTCTTTCTACAACCCACCAAAAAAAAAAAAAAAAAAAAACTAGGATGCTAAGCTTACAATTTTTTTTTTCAAAAAATTCTCAAAATCACGTATACAAAAGAAATAACATAACATCAATTTATAGCCGAACTTATGCTGAATTTTGACGTAAATTTGCTCCAATTTTCGTAGGGCGGCAAAATATGATAATTTTGTCTTCTATTCCAAAATCCCAAAAATATATTTGCCATATATTTCTTCCACCCAAAGGACGCAAACAATTGCAAGAGGAAATATTCTTTGGCCTACAGCACCAACTTATTTATTTCCTTATTTTAATTGGAGTCCTTTTATTTGGCACTTTTGAGGAAAAAACTCAACATCCTGTGCGAAGAGTAACTGATAAATACATTTATTCTTAACATATGTCAATACTGTACAGGCACTTCTAATTAACTTTTTCAGCTCCACTATATATCAGTGCTATGGTACTGTATGAATGTTTCAGGATCTTTTGTATGTGTTTCATAGCTTTAAGTTCTTATACTACCAAACTCTGATGTTTGTGCCATAATTGTTTGTTTTCATGTCAAATTTGTAGAGAAATTGAGTTTGTTGCAGTAGAAAGACCAGTTGAAGCATTTACAAATATTCTTTTCTCGTCAGGGACTACAGGTAAATTAGGGATCAAAATTATCTTTTGTTTCATGCTCACTTGTGTGACAAAAAGACTTAAAACTGCCAATAGAAATGTACCTACACCATTATTTTCCAATCTAATCAATTTTTTCTCTCTCGTCCTGCATAAAAGGCAATATCATTCATGCCAAGAATGGTTATTCATGGATAATGTTCTTATTATTAAGTTGTGTGCATGTATAAATAACACGGCCTTCTTCAAAATTCAACTCTTTTTCATTTCAGCCACTTTAATCAGTGTAGGCCTTTGACAGCATGAGACTTTCAGCTATTTAACAGTTACTTTGGGATCAGTAAATAATGAGCATATGCTTAACCAGAACGTGTTCGGCAACATTGTCAAAATAAATTGAATGTAAGAAACTACATGCTAACTGATTGTACTGTTCCCTAGGGGAGCCAAAGGCAATACCATGGACTATCTTTACACCTTTCAAAGCTGCTGCTGATGGTTGGTGCCACATGGATATTCGCAAAGGTGATATAGTTGCCTGGCCCACTAATCTTGGATGGATGATGGGTCCTTGGCTTGTTTATGCTTCATTGTTAAATGGGGCTTCCATGGCTCTCTATAATGGATCTCCACTTGGTTCTGGATTTGCAAAGTTTGTGCAGGTGAGACATTCTTTTGATGTTGGATGTTTCTATTCCCTGTCCTTGCTATGGTATAACCTCATTTGCATTCTGCACAATGGTGTTAGTGATTCAGCATTCTTTTATGATGCTAGCAAATGTACTAAGAGTTCTCATTTCTATATAATGTGCTCTCTTTTGATAACCAAGCTATTATTGCAAAATAAGTACAATGGGGAAAAGGAGGGGGAGATATCCCTCTAAACAACTAAGAACAACTGCAGAACATTGCAACCTTTGTTCCTCTGTCTATATTTATATTCATGCATGGAAATATGAAAGCAATATATTAAATTATTGTTAGCAGCTAAATATGTTAAATATGTTGCATATTAACTCACATTCATAGAAAAGTGAGAATAGCAATCGTTGGAATATGAAATTTGTTGATGAAGTTTCACAACCTTTAATAGTACATAGTTATTGCCACTTGATAATTTTAAATCGATAGAGTCATGTTACACGTCCCTTTCTCAATGTTTCTCAGAGTACAGAAAGGTTGGTGTACAATGAGCATTGTCCGATACTCCGATTTAAACATTGTACATAATTCATAACCAGCTGCCAGCACATGATTGTCATGATTGATTAGCTAGAAGAATTGGAGTAAAAAAAATTCTTCACTGCCTATTACTAAGAATTGATCTAACTTTAAGTACTCTAGGACCCTCAGCCCCGAAAAAAAAAAGGGAAGAAGAAGAAAAACAGTTATCTTTGCCACTTCTTTGGGGATATAGTAGTTTCCTCGATTCAGGGAAGTTTAGGTGCTCCTAAAGTGAGTCAGTCACATTACATAATATAAAAGACTTAATGTTTTAAGTTTGGTTTTAGCTTTCCTACCTTGTACTGATGCAAAATCTCACTGCTGCATTTTTAGGATGCTAAAGTAACAACGCTAGGTGTGATCCCAAGTATTGTGAGGACATGGAAAAGTACAGATTCTACTGCTAGCTATGACTGGTCAGCCATCCGGTAGGTTCTGATATTACTTTTGATAATGTTCATCATACATCATAGTCATGTTATCAGGAGGAATGAGTGAGAGAGTATGCGTTTTTTTAATCTTGTCAACCTCCTTTATTTATTTTTGTATGTTCTTTTTTTCATGCTTTTGAGAAATACATGAAACGAGATTTATTTCTAAAATTCCTTTCCCTTGGTCCAACTTAATTCATTTATTGGCCTATGGTAGTTGCTTTGCATCCACGGGTGAGGCATCTAGTGTAGATGAATACCTTTGGCTGATGGGCCGAGCTCAATACAAGCCTGTGATCGAGTATTGTGGAGGTACTGAAATTGGTGGCGGATTCATTAGTGGTTCATTGTTGCAGCGTCAATCTCTAGCCGCTTTTAGCACACCAGCCATGGGTTGTAGTTTGTTTATTCTTGGTGAGGACGGACTTCCTATAGTAAGCACCAACATACCTTTCAGCTGAAACAAATCATCAATTATACACGTTATTGCTTCATGCTTGCATTTAAAATTTACCATGCATTAATAGTAGATTTCGCACATTTTCGGCAAGCTCTGCAATTTTACACCCTTCAATTTTTTTAGACTAAAAAAACAGTTAGTCCCCAACTTATAGCATTTTTCACTTTGGTCATTGATTTTTTTTCTGTTCCAAATTAGTTACTAACAGATGTTTGTCCCCCATTTTCTGAAATTATTTATCCCTAAACTCATTTTCACCCACAAATTTTATCAACTTTTTAACCACACATTTCATCAACTTTTATCAAAATCTCTATAAAATCTATTTTATCTACACTATACAGGAGCTAAACTTCATTTTCATTTCACTTTAAGCACTTCATCTGCCTCCTCCATCTGCTAAATCAACGAAAATGCTGACAGAGGTAGACCGTAGACCAGTGCATATGTATCACTTTCAATGAAGGAAATCTTCTCCTTCCCTGCTATTTATGAAAGAAGTAATTAGTGTCTTTCCTTCTATAAGCAACTACTGCTGCAAAATTATTTCTCTCACTACTGCTGCAAAATACACACGATTTAAGTTAATATTTATTTCAAAATTGCAACAATTTTGAAGAGAACATCATCAGCATTATAATTCTATTCTTATTATCTTTATTTGCAGCCACCAGATGTTCCTGGAATTGGTGAGTTGGCCCTTGGTTCGCTCATGTTTGGAGCTTCAAGCACACTGTTGAATGCTGATCACTATGATATCTACTTTAAAAAAATGCCACTATGGAACGGAAAGGTGCGCTACTGATTCTTCAACTTTCCATCAATCATGGGGTTAGGACTGAAATCTTATGTGCTCGTGCCTTAATCTGACAGGTTCTCAGAAGGCATGGTGATGTGTTTGAGCGTACTGCAAGAGGATACTACCGCGCACATGGTCGTGCAGATGATACAATGAATCTTGGGGGTATTAAGGTCTGCCAATAGCTTTTTAAATATAATGTTAAGAGATGTTATTGTTGAAGTAACTTATAATATGGGGAAAATTGCACCATTTGTTGCCAACCTATTGTTTCTGTAGGAAGTTGGTCCCCTACCTTTCATTATAGTTGCACAATTAGTCACCAATGACACAGCAGTCCAAATTTTTTGTTAAACTGTCGTGTGGCTCTGAAGTTAGCTTTTGCTTCCAATTTCTACTGGTATCCAAAAATTTGAAAATGAGTTTCATGTGGCCTATGTAAAAATTTAATGAAAGATTGGATAGTTTCCATAGTTGGAACTGATTGTGCAACAATAATTATAAATGTTGGGGACCAACTTGCTCCTTAAAGGTTGGGATTCAAATTGTGCTATTGATCCATGCTTTGAGCCTCATAATTGAAATCAAATGGTCTGAGTAAAAGTTTCCTCACTATGGTAAAACGTAAGGTGTTAATTGCATTCATCAATTGGCATTTGCTTTCTTCGGGTTTATATAACTGTAGAATGCTGACTCCCGTCCCCCTTTCTCTCTCTTCTTTTTTCTAGGTGAGTTCGGTTGAGATTGAACGGATTTGTAATGCAGTTGATACTAATATCCTCGAGACAGCAGCAGTCGGGGTGCCACCTCCTAATGGTGGACCTGAGAGGTTAGTGATCGCTGTCGTGTTCAAGAATTCAGATGTGTCACCACACGACTTGAGAAATCTAGCTGCATCTTTCAATTCAGCACTGCAGAAGAAATTAAATCCTTTGTTCAAGGTTTGACATATAAAGCTTATTTTTTACATGATTATAATACAGAAATATGGTTAATTGGTTTCCTCATTATGGCCTATAACTTGCAGGTTTCTAATGTGATTCCCCTCCCTTCCCTTCCAAGAACAGCCTCAAATAAGGTAATGAGAAGGATCTTGAGACTGCAGTTTTCTCAAAGTGAACAAGATTCTAAACTGTGATACACTACTTGTATCAAAGTTGCATAGCTTAATTTGTTAAACGATCTTTATACTTTTGTCATCGCAAATATATGTATATTTATTTTTCTTTGCTTAACATCAAAATAAACGGAGTTTTCTCGACGCGTAACTCTAATGTACTTTTTTTTTTTTTTTTTGTGAGCAAAAAATAAATCAGAAATTGCAAGTGAATCATTGCTAGAATTGACATTGTTTCGAAGAAGTTATTGGGATGATGCTTTACTCTATCACAAGTTATTTCTATGATAAAGTAGGGTTACTTTCAAAATAAGTAATCATGTTATCGCACCCGATTTATTTTCTGTCTCCGGCATTAGAGCCACAACGAACCACGTTGACCTACCTCTATCGCTAAATTGGCTCAAATGACGTAATAATTCTTGGGGCACTACATTGTAATGAGGTTCCAACTGAGTTACAAAATAGTGTAAAAAAAAAAAGTGCTTCGAATTATTGTTATTTGACTTAGACCTGTTTTAAAATAGTCGAAGCATTCATTTTTTCAAATTGTTCGTTGACACGGACAAAATTGAGAAAAATTTCTAAAACTAGTTAAGAACACGTGCTTTGCACGTGATTTTGCAATAATATTGTGAATTCTTTTGTTGAAATTTTTAAATAATAAAAGTTCGATAATTATTTTTTTATTTTATTTATCCAGCCCTCTCAATAAGTACCTCGGGTCACTTGAATTAAAAAATTATTAAAAGTGACAATTTGATTGGAAATTCAGACAAAAACAATGAAGTACTAAACATGATTGATCACGAATTTTTGAAAAGAGGTTCGAGACAGCAACAAGCAAGTAAATTATAGTTTTTCAAGAATTAAAAGTTTTGGGTTTATATTCTGCCTGATTGCCAGCCATTTGATCTTCAAATCAGTATTTGTTAATTTTTTTTGTGCTTGAAGTTGATTTTTGTTAATATGGGCACACTTGATATATTAGACGCAATTTTTATGTAAAATTCTTGCAAAAACCTTAAAAACTTTAAGTACCATCACATTTTAAAATTAACAGATTGTAAAGAAATCATTTCAATTTAAAAATAATAGTCCAAACATATCATTTTAAACTTTATAACGAAAGCTCAAGCATAAAGAAACTAAAATTGGCATTTCCACATAAGGAAGTGCGCTGATAAGCCAAGAATAACTGGTAACATATATCAATTCTTAGTACATCTATCTTTCATATATAAAAAGTTAAGACATAAGTAAAATCTCAATTTACAACTTTATTCACTTGATGGTCCACTAATACTTTGTGGTATGTTGGTTTTCTAAATATCATTTATTCTAAGGATTATGTATCTATTAGAGCTATGTGATTTCAATATAAGTTATACAAAATTGCAGATATGTGATGTGTACAAAAGTTTTCAATATTACCTTTCATTTTCACCATGATTGAGAAAAATCATAAATTTACTGATGATAAAATTTACAATAAAACACATCATTCATCTTCATTTTCACTTTCATCTTCGCAGGGAAAAACTTTTCTTGATGACATGGCATTATCAACAAATGTTGCAGAATCCATATCCATTTGACAAATCCTGACAGTACAAAACAATCTCTCCGATAATTCCTCCTTCGACTACGACTCCACCAAGAAACCTATGTCCACCGTCACTGCCGTAACGCACTCCAAAGCCAAGTGCAAAATTGCGATGACGATTGCTGAGCTATCAATAATATCTATTTCAAGATAATTATACCTTTGTGGAATTCAAGGCTTTACCTAATAGGCACACAAAATAATTTTCCACTATAGTTTTCATGGTCTATGGTTTATTCACAATTTTGTTTACAATCTTAGACCTACTATTGCGAAAAGCATCCGATCCATGAATAAATTGATACAATAGTGAATTGGAGTAATGTGTGATGATTATAGTTGGAAGCTAGTATTTCCAATTAATTATAGGATTAATTTCACTAGCGGTCACTAAAGTTACCTTAAAATTTTAAAACGGTTACTAAAGTTCAAAAGTTGCAGCGTTGATCACTAAATTATATAACTCTTTCTCAAACGGTCATTCCGTTAAGTGAAATGGTGACGTGGCACAGTTAAGTGCTGACGTGGCACCAATAGACCATTATTTATTGCATGATTGTCCCCTATACTTTATGTAATGTTCACTCCAATCCCTATATTTTCAATTATCTTTCAATTAACCTCTAAAAATTGCATCTTAGGTCCTTAATATTTTTACATCTTTACACTTTGGTCATCCATTTTTAATTATCTTATAGTTAAGTTCTCCAAAAATTGTCGATTAGGTCTTTCAACTTTTACATCTTTACACTTTGGACTCCTAAATCCTTGATTTTAGAGGCCAAAATAAGTATAATTTTAGTGGCCAAAATAAGTGTACTTTCAATTAAATCATTGACTTTACACTTGAGTTTTCACTTAAAAGAACAAAATAACATAATTAAATAATAAACTACCTGACAGAACTCACTAATGTCTACTTTTAGTGGTCAAAATAAGTACAAAACTCGCACTTATCACTTAGAGTTGATAAAAATAGAAAAAAAAATATTTTATTGACAAAAAGTACATTTGGACACTTGGACAAAAAATAATTGCGAGAAGAAGATTGACAAAAGAGGTAATTGTGAAAAGAGAATGAAATATACTGTCTGCGGGCAAATGGGTAACTAAAAGTGATAAGTGCGGGTTTTGTACTTTTTGTTTAAATGTACTTTTTGTTAATAAAAAATATTTTTGTCAACTCTAAGTGATAAGTGCGGGTTTTACACTTATTTTGGCTACTGAAAATAGACATTTGTAAGTTTATCAAGTAGTTTATTATTTAATTATATTATTCTGTTCATTTAGGTGAAAACATGAGTGTAAAGTCAATTATTTAATTGATAATTCACTTATTTTGGCTACTAAAATCAATTATGTGGGGGACCAAAGTGTAAAAATGTAAAAAGATGAAGGAGCTAAGCTACAATTTTTAGAGAACTTAATTGAAAGATAATTGAAAATTTGGAGACCAAAGTGTAAAGACATGAAAAGATGAAGGACCTAAGCTGCAATTTGTCCTCGACTTAAGTAAAAGATAATTGAAATTTTGGAGACCAAAGTGTAAAGTTGTACAAATATTAAGGACTTAAGATGCACTTTTTAGAGGACTTAATTTAAATATAATTAAAAATATATAGATTAAAGTGAATATTATATAAAGTACATAGACTGTCATGTAATAAATAACGGTCTATTGTGTGCCACGTCAGCACTTAACGGTGCCACATTACCATTTCTAGTTGGAAACTTAATAGAGTGGTTGTTTGAGAAATGTTTATATACTTTAGTGACTAGTGCTACAACTTTTGAACTTCAATGATCGTTTTGAAATTTTAAGGTAACTTCAGTTATCGTTAGTGAAATTAATCCATTAATTATAATTCATGAAATGAAGGGGTGTGTGTAGATGTAAATGTGAATAATTTTAAAAGCTATAATTAATTAAGATTTAATTGAACCAATTTTAAAGGCTTTTTAGATTAATCAGGGTAAATTAGAAAATCTAAAATATGAGTGAGGATATTTTGGTCCAAAAATGTTTCTCTTTTTAAGGCTTTTTAGATGTAAATAGATGTGCAGGTGGAGTATTTTAAAGACTTTAATTAATTAAGATTTAATTGTTAGATATAGACGTATAGGTGAAGAATTTTAAATGTTTTAATTAATTAAGATATAATTGAACTAATTTTAAAGGCTTTTTAAATTAATCAAGGGTAAATTAAAAAAATTTATAATATGAGTGAGGATATTTTGTACAAAAATATTTCTCCCACGCCTTTTAGATGTAGATAGATGTATAGGTGAAGAATTTTAATGGCTTTAATTAATTAAAATTTAATTGTTAGATATAGATGTATATGTGGAGAATTTTAAAAGCCTTAATTAATGAAAATTTAATTGAACCAATTTTAAAGACTTTATAAATTAATCAAGGGTAAATTGAAAAATCTGAAATATGAGTAAGGATATTTTGGTCAAAAAATGTTTCTCCTTTTTATGGCCTTTTAGATATACTAGTTAGAGACGCGTGCATTGCACGTGTTTTTGGAATTATATTGTTAATTTTTAATATTTTTAAATATTTTATTTTTTAATTGTTAATAATTAAAATGTTAAAGTAGCAATTGTAATTAAAAAAATTGGTTGTTGATAACATGTTGTTTTGTATTGTTCGATGTTGATATTTTATTTACATTCATATAAGTATAATTGCAATCAAATATGAGTTTTATATAGTAATAATACGAATAGCAACTTGAATTCAGTAAAGAATTTTTGGTGATTTGAGCTTTGATAATTGACGAACCATTTGAACTTTTTTAAAAATTAAAAAAGTTTCATATATTAGTTGTCAACTATAATCATTATAATCCAATATATTCAAAACAATCTTTTCATCTCCATAATTTGAATTTTAATCCATTAATAAAAAAGTTACAATTTTCCCATTCATTTTTTTAAATTCATTTCTCATTTCTTTCATCTACGTAAGGCAAAAAAAGTTGAGTATGTCTTTTCACCCTCACATTTAATTTAATATGTTAAATATTTACAAATTTTAAATGTACATTTAATAAATTGTTGAAAATTTAATGTACGATAATAATAAATAGTAAAAGAGTAACAAATAAATATTAAAAGATAATTGCATTCATTTAAGTACAATTACAATTATAGATGAACTTTATATGGTGATAATACCAACAATAACTTGAACCCAATTAAGACCTTTTGATGATTTAAACTTTGATGATTGACGAACTATTGATATCAAATCTTATAGTATTAATAATCTCCAAGGCCGTAAATAAAATTAATAATTAATAATTTTATTGTGAGAAAATATAATGGTTGACTACATAATATTGTACATTTGTTAGAGTAGTAGTTCTTTGTGAACAATATTATTTGTGTATGTGCTTTTTTTTATTAGATGTGTTTGATTTGACGACATAAATGAAACATTATAAATGTGAGTAAGAAACAAAAATTAAAGAAGTGTCAATATTTGTCTATGTTGTAAGAATATTGTTGACAGACAGAATAATAATATTGTTGACGGACAGAAGTAAGATGAGAAAAACGTTCTCTATATATTAATTAAAAATGAAAAATGAAAAAAGTTTCACACGTTAGTTCTACTATAGTATATATTTGGTGAGGTTTAAAGATTTATTAAAAAATTGGTAAAACGTGTGGATGAAAAGTTGATAAAAGTTGTAGATCCCACAAAATATGTAGTTGAAAATGAATTTAAGAAAAAAAAAATTAAAAAGAAAAAACTCAACCAAACATGCTCATAATTACTGTAATCTAATGTATTAAAATCAATATTTTTATCTTTTTAGTTTTGACAACCATGATTTGAATTTTAATACGGTAATAAACAAAGTTAAAATTTTCTTCATTCATTTTCTTTTTGTTGAAACTCATTTCTTATTCTTTTTATCTACTTAATGCCAAAATAATAATAATAATAATAAAAATAAAAATTGAGATCGTCTTTTCACATTCATATTTAATTTAATAGATTAAATATTTAAAAAATTTAATTGTATATTTAGTAAATTGTTTAAAATTTAATGTAAAATAAGGATGAACAATAAAAGAGTAATAAATAAAGTATTAAAATATTATTATACATTAATGAATACTAAAGGTTAATATGGAATTTTAAAAAATTTGTAAAGGTATAATAGTCTAAAAATATTTTTCTAATTAAGTCCCTTTTAGAAGTAGTATAGATTATAGATTATTTTCATATTGAACCTTGGTATTTGTTTTTAACTTAGATCAATATAAAAATCATTTATTTATTGAATAAGCAAACATATAAGTAAATTTTTAGAACTTACTGATGTCGATTTTAATCCCGTAAATGAATGAATTCCTAACAAGTAATATAATAATGAGAACAGTCGAATCCACAAGGATTGGCGATTAATTATCAAATTAATTGTAATTTCGCTTTAACAAATTAACACACAATTTATTTATGATTTCTAATATTATCATATTCTAATTCAACTAATTCTAAATTATCGCGCAAACCAAAATAGAGTAATTATCAAATTCAAGTCTTACGGATACTATGATTCACAAATCCACCATCACGTTTCAACAATCAATTATCCATTACTCGTCTTCGTAAATTATCGCCATAACTTAAAAATTAATGATCATACAATAATCAAAACCATCTCTCCATAGTCAATCAATTCAATACATATATGTGAACCTAATTATCTCAAGTTAAATTTCATACATAAAAGCATCCATTTAATCACAACATCATCCGAAAAGATTTCATAAAGAATAATATTGAATCTCCATCTATTATTGAACTTTACGTTATTTATTTCCACATGCTTTTCAAAATTGAATCTCTCGAAAGAAAATTACACCACAAAACATTTTAATGGCAAGCAAACATCAAATCGGAAATAATGGATAACTTCTAATTAATAAAAAAAGTGAGATTTCATCGTTTATCCTAGATACAAGTAAATTACCGGGACATGATTCCTCAAAAATGAATTATGGTCCAATAATTAAGATGAAAGAATAAACACAATCTGTGATTCTTCGTTACAAATCTTGAATTCTGCTCTCTCAATCTTTGTCTCTTGAATTGTATTCTTGCCCTTTATTGCGTGTCATGCGATATGTCTATTCTTCCACTTTTGTAAGTCTCTAAGTTGTCTGAAAAACGTCTCAAGTAGAATTCTATTTATACAAGAAAACAAAAATTTCTAAGTCCAAGATAACCATGCGATCGCATTGTTTACTATCTTGTGATAGCATGGTTTACTAGTATATTTGTTAGTGCATATAAGTAATTATAAGTTGGTCAAACATAATTTTTATTGTAGTACCCACAATTTTTTTCCACTTTTTATCCACATATTTCGTAATACCCACAATTTTTACCTACTTTTTATCCATACATTCCGTAAGACCCATTGCCTATAATCTACAAAAAACTTTACCAAACATACTCTAAGTTGTGCCTTCCTAACGAGATTATATGGCTCATGCAATCGCATCCCATATGGCTTATGCAATCAACTTCTTCGTTTGCAAATTAGTCTTTGGATATTTGCTTACCAAGCTCTCTATCTTTTTTAGCTTCCAATTTAGTCATTGTATTTTTTATTTCGTTTCAATTTAGTCTTCTTTTATTTGTAACTCAGTCCTTTATCTTTCTAGAATTTATATGTAGGTCCCCAATTCCACTCTTTCATACGTTTTCAGTCATTTTCCACTTATTTTACTTTCTTTTCGTCCAATTGCCATTCGGACGTGAGTTTTCCTAAAAAGATCAAATCAACATGCAATTACGTGAAAAACATACTTACGAGTACTTATAATTGTCCATTTTTGTAGACAATACTAAGTACCAAATTGTACTTATCACTTACCAAGCATGCTGCACTTGTTCTCTCACTTTACGTGCGACTCTTATCGTGTAAATACTCTATTTGTTGGTATTACTAATTTTACTCTAAAATTGATTTTCAATAATATAAATATTGAGGTTGAAATGGCACGAGTAATTCGACAAGATGTTGAGAATTTTGTTGTGGATATGTCTTTCAGGTACTTGGACACTTTTAGGGATGGCAAAAAAACCCGCCGACCCGAACCCGCCCCGCGCCCCGCCCCGCCCCGCCAAGAGCCGCCCCGCCCCGCCCCACGAAGCAATAGGGGCGGGTTTGGGGCAGAAAAATCTGCCCCGGGCCGGGTCCGGGGCGACCCCGCCCCGCCGCCCCGCGACCCGCCCCTAAATTTTTTTTTTTTTTTTTTTTTGAAAAATCATAAAATATAGTAGAAATTATGATTTTAACTAAAAATAAACTAAAGAAGAATAAAACCCGGGTTAAAACTTATAAACTATTAACATTAACCACTATACCACAACCCAAATCTTATAATTTTTTTGTTTTGCTTGGTATAAATATTTAAAAAAAATTGTATATATATTTTTTTAATTATTTTTCAGTTTAACAAAAAAAAAAAAAAAAAAAAAATAGTTCGCGGGGCGGTTGGCGGGTCCAACGGCCGACCCGCCCTGCCCCGCGACCCGCCCCACCCCACCCCGCCCCGCCCCGCCCCGCGAATTCGCGGGTCGCGGGGCGGGGCGGGGCGGGGCGGGCCAAAAAGTTCGCGGGGCGGGGCAGGGCGGGGCGGACCCGCCCCATTGCCATCCCTAGACACTTTCTATGAAATTTAATAGAGACAAGTTGGTAGATGACTTTTGAGTTGTGATGGTACCAAACATAACAACTAAACGTAGAATTTCATGCCACTAAGCACACGATAGAAGAGTACACACAACACCCCTACCTAAATGTACCATTCTTTTTCACATATTTAGTATATTAAATTGGACAAAAATATATAAATTTTGTTGTATCTAGTAAGATTCTCTTCTTTAATCATGTCCATAATTCTCCAGTTTACAATTCAATATATATTCTCATTTTTTAGATAATCGACACAAAATCATTTTCGAAAATGGAGGCGAGAAAAAAACACCCACAACCTTCTCGGGGGAGAACTGCAAATTCATTCAAATTTTGGGGTGCGTTTGCTATGCGACAGAAATATTGTCTTCAAAGTGTAATTAACTCTGTTTGAAACAACCAAACAAATACCCAAAGGAGTGGCAACGATCTCTCTCTCTCTGCGTCTGAGCTCATGGCCGGAGCTCTTCTTTCAAATTCTACCTTCTTCTCTTCTACCCCTGGCCGTCCACTGTAAGCCTTTTTTTTTGGGGGTGCTTTTAATGTTACGTTAATTTATTGAATTGTATTTTAATTTATTCGATTTCTTTTACTGTTTGTTGATTTTTTAGCTTTTTCTCATTTCCTTTTGGAAAAATTGTATTTCTCATGCAGTTCGAGACGAGTTAATTCAAAGAAACTTATAACTCGCGGGTTCAATTTTAGGAGCCCTAGATGTGCAGTGGATACACCGTATGAAGGTAAATTTTGCATAGCTCTGTTGAAAGGAATAGTGAAAATTCTGACTTTTGTTGATTAGTGCACTTCCAAATTCTAATGCTGTAAAAATTTGAGGGCAATTGTGTAGTATGAATCTCAAGAGGTTTCTGATTTCATGTTTGGTTAAGCTAAAAAATTGCTTAAAAGTACATTTGCTTATAAGTAAATAAGTTAGTTTTAGAATTGTTTGGAAGTCAAAGTTGAAAATAAGTAGGTTTCTATTTAGCTAAAAGAATTGCTTAAAAGTACATTTGCTTATAAGTAAATAAGTTAGTTTTAGAATTGTTTGGAAGTCAAAGTTGAAAATAAGTAGGTTGCCATTTTGAAAGAATTTCCTGCCTTACCATCAGAATCTATCAATAATAACAAACTTTTTTACTTATAAGTAAAGAAAAGGTAATCTTAATCTATCCAAACATGTTTGAAAGCCAAAAGTTACTAAAAAGTTCGACTTTTAAGCTTGGCCAAAGCGTGTTAAATTAACTTCCGATACTCTTTTGGAGTTCGCGTGGATATCAATTATTAATGCTGTAATTTTAGGCACCATTAGAACATGAAAAGTCCAATCTATTATTGGCTGAACCAGCTGTTTGTTCTTTTTCTTTCTTTTCTATCTGACTGTCAGTGTCTATGGTGTCAAAGTGTTTTACTAAAAACTTAATTGTCTTTTTACCTCAATAGTGTATCTGTAACTATTTACATGTCAAGAAATCTAGATACTGAATACGCAATTAGCTGCAGTCATATTAAGGTTTTAGTACTGGGCCAGTAATAAATAGTAATTATGTCGTTTGACTGAAGATTGAACAAAAGAATTTGGTGTCTGTTTATTTGATTCTTTGTAGGTAGCCTTTCGAGATTCCCTCGAATTAATATCTGGGATCCTTATAAGCGTCTGGGCATAACTACTGATGCTTCGGAGGAAGAAGTTTGGAGTGCTCGGAATTTTTTGGTGAATGAATATGTTGGTCATGAAAGAAGTGCAGAATCGATTGAAGCTGCTTGCTTTTGAGAAATTACTAATGACAAGCTTCAAGAATAGGAAGAGAACGAAGATCAATTTAAAAACCAGGCTAAAGAAGAAGGTTGAGGAGTCTCCACCGTGGGTTAAGAACTTGCTTAGTTTTTGGAAGTTCCGCCCCCCGTAATCATTTTAAGAAGATTGTTCCTGTTTGCATTTATGGCATGCTGGAGTGTGATGAATTCTGCTGAAGCTGGACCTGCTTTCCAGGTGCGTTTTATATTTCTGTTTCGTTCACAAAAGTAACTGTATAGTTGCCTCCCTGACATCGAACATATTAACTAGAAAAAAGGAAAATACGGAATTGTGCCAATAGTTTGTTTCTGAACAAGTTTTAGCACTTTTAGAATAGAATTTAGTTGTCGCTTTTGTATGAGTAAGCTGCCGCAACTTTAGTGTCTACGATTTCTCTTTTATTTTGATTTAGATTTAGAGGTATTTGGTCTTTAAAGGGTATCAATAGAAGAAAATAACATAATTATAGCTGCCTGAAGTCTCATACAAAGAAAGAATCTATGCATAAAATCGAAAGAATCTTCAAAATAAAATAAAGGGTGTCCACACAACAAAACGAACACAAAGTTATCTTGAGCCCTCGTCTTGTAGAGTAGTCCATAATTTGTTCTACTTGTCTCTTTGCTTGAATGTTAACATTGTTAAGAGGCGAAATACAGAATTTCGTAGTATAATGTGTTCAGAAATTAAAAGGTTCAACAAGAAGCCTTTGAAAATAATAGACGAAGACAAAGGGAATAGCTAATATAGATTTTGCATCTATTATCTATATGAACAATTGTTTTAATTGCAAAACATTTTTTGCCTTTATAGGTGGCATTGTCTTTGGCAGCTTGCATATACTTCCTCTATGACAAAACCAAAAGCTTGCCTAGAGCTACTGTTATTGTGTGAGTTTTCAAAGACACGAGCTTCAATTGCTGCCCCCCTTCCCCTCGGTTTCTCATTACTGAACTTTTCTTCTTCTTTTTTTGCCCTTTTGTATGGGTGCAGATTTGGAGCCCTTGTTGTTGGCTGGATTTCTGGTTCTTTCTTGGTTCCACTGATTCTGTCTTTTCTGTTGCAACCCACTTGGACGCTTGAACTTCTAATGTCGCTCGTAGCATCTGTTTCTTATTTTTATCATGTACTTTTCTCAAATGAAACTTATTACATGTCTTTTAACATCACGATGGACTACAACAGATGTTTGACAAGTTCCATTTTGCTTGAAAGTTCAAACATTATTGACTTTGAGGTGTTCTACAATCTCATTAGTGTTACAAAAAGATATTCAATTGAACACTTTCAAAAAGAATTAGAAAAAGATAGGGTATATTACAATAAATATTCCCAACCTTTGAGGCTATTTGCACTTTCGTCCTTCTTTTTTTCTTGGTGGGGGGTTGGGGGCACCTATGTTGTTAACCTTTCCAAAACAAGCGACATTCAACCAAATAAATGAATTCCATCAATTTATCCGTTAGTCTACACATATGATCCCAAAATTAAAAAGGGCAAGATTGCATTTCATTATTCATAATTAAAAGATAAAAAAAATGAAAAATTAGTAAAAAGAAAAGAAAAGAAAAACAAGATTGCATTTCATTATTCTTCCACCCACCCACCCACCCACCCACCCTGCTATCATCGGGTTAATTTCGTTTTCAGCACTCAGTCAAAATTTAACTGATTAAGGCACCGAGATTCGACTCAGTTAGCCTTCCCCAAAGTTTCTGTTAAGCAATCAAGCAATGTGCACGTTGATTTATAAACGAAAATAGACAAACACAATATTTATGGGAATCTCTCCCAACTCTTTATTACTTATTACAATCTAAGAGATTACACACACAAAGGGATGTTTGAAGGATCAAAACATTCACCTCTAATTTGTGTCTCAACAAAGCATCCCTAAATATACATAATTTGTATGCAATTGACAACCCCTCCACCCACTCACCCACCCAAACTGCAAAAGAGAAAAGCTGACACCTGTCAACTCCACCAACATGGAAACTGACCACTAAGTCACTTACCATCAATTGCTAAAGGCTTGCAACTGCTGGAGCCATGAAATAAATGTCATTCATGTGCCAAACATGTGTTGCCTTTGCACATTCGAATATGTGAACTAGAGTTAGTTGGGCAGCAAGTTGGAATCCGTCCGTGCCTTGCTACCAATTTATGGCCTTGCTGCTATACTCGTAAGTGATGCCCGCAACCTATGCCAATACAAGTACTCATGCATCGCCATCTAATGTGTACTTCAATTGAAAAAAAGAGTACAATGCATATTTACTTCAAATATGTACTTCAATTGATTAAGTTTTTCAAAAACTTAAACTAAATGTTTTAGGCATATTAAATCATTCAAAGATTTATAAATATAGTTTTATTAGTCATGCTAGATGAGTTGGTTATAATAATATCCATTATATGCATATATGTCATGCATTGACAGGCTAACAAGATATTGACTTGTGATTGTTTTTACTTATGCCTTTGCGAAATTCATAATGTTAAGAGTCATGTAGTACATGTTACAACTTCATTTGTCTCATTTTCTTTTCACAAAATTATACACCTTTATGTGTTTGAAGGTCTAGAAATTTCATATTTCTCTAGTAAGTTCAATTTACTTGGATTGCATTATTTTATTTGGCCAATTAATTCTTTAACAGATTTCCTTCAATATCCTCGTTACCTTTCATAATATGAAGCACTACATTATGTACAAAAGTGTCGTCAACAACATTTTCTTTTTTATTCTATTTCTTTCCCATAATGACATAACTTCTCGAGATCTCTTCATTTTATTATTTTCAGCTAGCTGAACCTCTTATAATTAGTTATGTCTATATACTCTCCAAGAGTATGCACCTCCTCAATGAAATCATCTTTACTATGTGCTCCATTTTTATTTTGAGAATTTTTGTCTTGGAATCAAATGTCATCACGCTTTAGGCGTGCCATTTAATTTACCTGATATAATGTTAATGAATTGAAGCATTTACAATTGGTATATGAGACTTGATTAATATCATTCGTCAGTAAATGCATATGTTAATTGTATAACTTACAAATAAATTATCTGTCGAATTACTAGTTCGTATTGTTATTGTGCGAGGATCTAGAAAATATAATATGATGTATTTTTATGTATTTTTTTCAGCTACTTAATTTCTTCCTATAATGTTGAGAAAATTGTCTTATCGAAATGAATGAAGGCAAACCGTGTTATAAAATATCACCTATTAGAATTTAAGATATTTTATAAAGGTTCAAACAAAACTTGTATTCTCAACATTCTTTAATGTTCATCTCATTACACTATAGTGTACTGATTTTACATATATTGCACTATCAAAAAATATCAGTAGATGAATAATATTAGGCTATAACCATAAGCCAACATTTTAAGGATAAATTTAATATTGGCATGATGCGTATAAGTATAAAATGGCATTTCCTAGAAAAAAAATGAGAAATACGTTGTTCTCAATAATAATTGTTTAGAAATTAATTGGAGGCATTTAGCTAACAATAGAGATAAACCAATTATCGTTATCCAAACTAATATTTATTTAGAAGTTTTGGATTTAGACTAACTAACATTGACAAGACACACTGTCTTAATTGTATAATCTGAAAATTATGCTCATAATTTAAAATTTGAGAAAGTAATCTCACAAACTTTAAGTTGTGAATACATAATAACACTATACAATCATCTATTAGATGTATATATTAGATACAAATAATATGTAGATGGTCAACATAGAGGGTGACGCAGCCTTATACATCACCCTAAATAATTTTCATAAGTATAGAAAATTCAGTTCCAATTTTAGCTTGTGATGGCCTACTTATGTATATACCACAAGAACAAGCAACACGTGATGGTTCATTATATTGAAAAATCTTCTGATTTTTCAGTAAATATTCTCATTAATAATTCACATTATATTGATCCGAGATGGTCTAACCGATAATGCTAATCAATAAAAATATTGAGTTCTTGAACTTTTGCTTCAATATAATGTAGCAAGTCCGTATTTTCTCTAAAACAAGCAATTCAACAACTAAATTCTTGACTTGATTGACTTGATTGTTAATAAGTAAATTGATTTAATAATCTAGATTATTAATCAAATAAACAAAAGGTTATGATACTCTAGAAATAAAGTTCATTGCCTAAAAAGATGGCGGCATTGAAGACATTGACGCACAAGATATGGATAACTCGATACAAACTTTTTTTTATTGATTGAAATTAGGGAGAGTAGCTGTACTCTTTTTGAGAGTATCAATACTCTAATATTACACAATACTAATATTCTGAAATGGTAAAGTTGTGCTTTTCAAGAGCAACAATACAATATTTTTTTTCCTAGGATATTGATATATAAAAATTCATGCTTCTTCAACAACAATAATATAATATTCGTTTAATTAAATTTTGCTTCTTCAGCAGCAACATAATATTCTTCTAGAATATTTCTATACTTTGTATTTTTCCAAGAACAACAATAACATTTTCTTTTATAATATTGATATTCATGATGTTATACTTCTTCAAGAGTATGAATACAATAATTTTTATATAATCTTAAATAACCAATAATTGTTATTCTTCGAGACGGCCACAATATTTTTCTAAAACATTGACATGTATATGCTTATATGAAATAATAACATAATATTCTTATAAAGTATTAGAACGCTCTTCGGGAGTAATAACTCAACAATATGTTTTACAAAATTACAATTTTCGGGAGCAAGTAATATTCTACTGGAATATTAATATATTGTTGTGCTACTTTAGGAGCAACAACATATTATTAGTTAGATATTAAATTATGTAAGAATTTATGTACTTATCAGGAGCAAAAACATAATAGATCTTAGATCTTATACAATTATACTCTTTGGGAGCAAGTGATATTCTGGCAGGATATTAATATAACATTGCGCTTCTTTAAGAGCGACAACAAAATTATTTAAAATTATTAAACTTTATGAAGATTTGTTTCTTTGAAAACAATAGATTAATATTAAATCTAATAAATTACGCTATTCGGGAGCAAGTAATTGATTCATTTACCCAGAATTTATGTTTTTGACAATAAAGCATTATAACATTTTGAACAATTGATATTGATTTCCTACTATCTACAATTATATGCGCAATGATTGTATGATCTTTGTGGTTTGTTTTACTTTTGAGAAATTGAAAATAAGGTAGACATAAATATTAATTGTCGTAAAGTCCGATATGGAATAGAGATACACCATATGCTTTACGTGATCTTCAATTATCCATGGCTATTTAATGCATTCTTTTGTATTCGCATTCATCATAAAGATATGGTCAGGTCATATATAGGAGTAGGTTTGATTTTATTTGAGAGAGACTATTGAACAAATTAGGGATATTGGTCTTCATAACGAATGTATGTTATCAAATTCAATTAGCCAGGTAATGAATCAATTACTACAAGTGGTAATTGTTCAATAGTCTCTCTCAAATAAAATCACTAAATTGGCAAATGAGTCAATCAGTAGGATCCCGAATCCACTTGTAGTAATTGATTCAATTAACCTACTCCCCTATGTATGATCCAACTATATCTCTATGACGAATGCGAATACTAAAGAATGCATTAAATAGCCGTGAATATGTGGTTAAAGTTGAAGAAGACGTCCTTCGTGTACATGTTTCATTTGTTAAATGGAAGTAGAAGGACAAGCCACAAAACATGGAGATAGAAATCAAGAGATTATTGGAGAGTGACACATTTGATGATCTCGAGATCCGTTCTTCTTGCACGAGCAATCGGACAAAAAGTTAAGATAATGACTATAAATAATCGCCTACTGAGAGACAACCTATTCTTGTATCATTTTCATTTAATTTAGGTTAAACAATGCATTGTACATAGTTTTAGGATTTGTATTCATAAGTTAGGTACGCATTTCTCCATCATCTTAGCTAGATTGTTGATTATACTCTTATTAGAATTGAATAAGTCATCATTATAACCTAGCATAAAATTGGAATAAATTTGGCACGCATCACGTAGCACTAGAAATGGCCAGATGGAATTTAAAAATATATATATAAATTCACTCAACGTTGCAAACACTGCCATTTGGAGAGAGCAGCGCACTATTAATTTTGCATATTATGATGTCAACCTTAGGATGTTATACTTTGCTAGCCGCATGGTTGATATCTATGACATTGTCTCTCGATCTTCAGTCCTAGTCGCACCACACCCTGCGTCCACATCAGCTAACCCTTCTGATCTCTGAGGCCTACTTCACCTCTGCCACACTTACCCCCGGGGAGTATATGATCTCTCTTTAACTTTATTGTGCTTATTTTTACTATTACATTGGGGACAATGTACTTTTTTATTTTGGAAGTGTTGGAGAAAGTATCTCGGTACTATTAATCTACTATTTTTGTTAACTTCGGGTTTGTATAACTGATAATCTAGAGTTTTATTTGTTGTTTCGTAATTCAACTTCTAGGAACGTGTTAAAAAAATGATCTGTTGTAGAATAGTTTGCTGCCAATGATGATAGTTTGAATGGAGCTAGCTTTAGTAAGTATGACGGATAGGACTTTGAATTGTATTGTTATTTGTGACTTATCTCTATCTGACTTGTCTAATTAAAGTGGATAGCCACCTTAGCTTATGACTCTTGTTAAGAACTTGACTTGAGGGTGTGAGTTGTGCTTGTTCATGTTGTTGACCTTGACCATATAAAATAAACTTGGATATTTCTTAGAGCGTCTACAATGCTACCTTCTATTTTAAATATCCAGATAATGTGGCGATGAGGTGGAGGAGACAAAACTCATGTGGTGGTATTTATTGTAGAAGGCAATTCAACAAGCCGTCTAGTTTTAGACATCATGTTAGACGTCCTTCCACCCATTTTTTCATTAAATTGTATCTATCTTTCTCATCTATTTTTTGTTACTCTTTCCTTTTTCTATTATCTCTCTCCTCATTTATTTTCTCTCTCTCGCCATATAGATTTTCTAGAAACTATCTAACATTGGATATGCTCTTAGTGTAGTAGCCAAACTGCTTGAGAGTAGTTTTGGGTGGAGGAGTTAATATGTGAATTCATATAGGGCTCATGGTCTGCTATCTTCATGTTTTCATCTTGGTTGAAAGGATTGAAGTCAATAAATCCAAATTGAACATAGACTGTTACTCAGAATCTAATCCGTGTTTATTATAACTAGTTACTACAAACGCACGTTATTCAAAGTTTTTTTAAGTCTTGCATAAATGTTATTTTTAATTTTTAAGTCAATACTAATTGATAGTTTTATGGTATATATATAAATTGTATATGATTTTCTATACAATGTGTAACATTATTATAAATGTATAAACATTACATAACCTCTAATAGAAGAAGTGGAGAGAAATATTTTTGGATGATAATACCCTCAGGGATATTTTATAATTACCAATCCATCATTCTATGTATATTATTTTGTTCCTTAAAATTCTATATTATTATCATTTTGTCTGTTAATATTCAATTTATTTATGCTAATACAATTATAATTAATTATGTATCCATAAATTACTACATCTTATTCAACATGACAGGAAAGTGCGATCAGCATTTAATTCAGGACCTAAATATTTTTTGTCTTTAAATTGTAAAATATAAAATGCATTGGCATTTCACATTCACATTGAGTCATGTTGCCTACATCATAAATGTCCACTTTAATAAAGTTTTTATTTTTTGTAATCCTTCAAGAGGAATACCAAATGATAAAAAAGCGCCTAGCGCTCAAACAACATGGAAAAAGAAACCATAGCCAAACTTGAAAAGAACTACTACTACTTCATTTCTATACGTCGTCATCATTGATCTAGCCACCATGCACTATAGGAACCTTTCGATGTGGGGCGTCATCGTCTGAAATAGGTGAAGGTGTATCTTCACGAATACACATCTCAGTAGGTACGTTATAGTCCTTAGAGAACTCAAGTACATCATCCTGAGCCTCTTCCTACTGTACCGTCAGCTATGCACAAAAGGCCTCGTAGTCAATATCTCGTGGCAAGGTAGGTATAACAGCTTCCAATAAATAATTATAAATCAATTCAGTCATCTCTAGTCATTCCTCTAGCAAGGTATCAATGAGAAAGCGGGTGGCTCGGCGACCAGTGATCGTATGGCCTAGCTACCTCACCTCCTTCCACCGCATTAACATCTCTCGAATGTGCTGGCCAATATCGTGTGTTGGATCCCACCGATACCCCAAATACTGCCTAACGATATTATTTCTATGAGACATCATCGAACATGTCTTCGTACAAGTCCTCTTAGTCCGTAGCATGAATAAAATATAAAAAAATGCAAAAAGAGAATGATTTTGATTGTGAGAGAGACATTGAGAGATGATGATTGCATTTTATAGTTGGTGATTCAAGTTTGAATTTGTGTTTAACGAAATGGATGCGTTGAATCAGAAGTCAAAATGAAATATGAAAAGACTCATTATCATAAATGGATACGATGAATTAGAATTCAACATTTGTAACTAAATAATTGAATATATTAGTAAAATGATTGAATGAATGTATGACTTTTAATATAATAATGTTTGAATTTTTACATTAAATAAATAAATTAATTACGTATTGGAAAACGTAAAGTAAGGATATTATTGAAATAATGTAAGTATGGTAGGGATAGAATCGTCCAAAAAATGATTCTCACTTCATGTTATATTTAATATATTATAGATTATAGATATTTTAAGATTTATTATACCTCTCTTTGTGGCTAGTGGTTCTAGCAATTAAGCCAGTATGGGTATCTCAAAATCTGATGTCTTATGGTCATCTAACTTGGGAGTCATCAGCTGAAAGCTCATTACGAGAGCCATCTTGAAAGCATAGGAGAATCAGGTATTAAAAAAAGTTCAAAAGAATGGTGAATAAAATAGTAGCAAAACAACAAGCTGCGTATGTTAGGGATTTAGATAAATAGGGGTTTGAAGTGTTCGGTAAAGATATTTTGGTAGAATCCTAGAGATTGGATATAAAGATTGGAAAATTACTGACCATAAACTTTTCTAAAGAGACACGTATTCAATTCATGTCACCTATGTGTGGAAAAATGCATTAAACTTTGTTAGCTCGGAAAGTTCAATAGTACCTGGACTACTTTGGAATATGAGAGAAGAACATCAAGGGTGGTATTGCACGAGAGGTGTAAGGGGACTGACAAACAATGGGTGTTCAGAGTATGAATGTGTCAACAATGCTATCTTGGTCATGCCCAAGAATGAGTGTAAGTCAATGGTGGCAATGCTTATATATACAAGGAAGTCAAGTAGCTGGGAAGTATATATTTATTCTTTAGTTTTTTTTTTTTTTTTTTTTTTGAAATTCTTTCTCTGATGATTGCTTAAATTCAAATTTGAGGCAACTAGTAACCAAATTCAACTTTTGATCCAGCTAGTTCTTGATATGAGTGTCATAGTTAGTTATGTTTTGTTCGAGTGCAAACAAATGATTAAATTTGGAGGTGTTGATAAATGCAATATGTGCACTTATTTTGCACAATTTTTGGACTTTATCTATTTATTTCGTCAAGTATATCTTTAATTTTTCTTCTATTATTTTTGTTTTAGTTATGGACCCGATTTGAAGCAATTGGAAGACAAACGAAGGATATGGAATTGATCGGGTGGAGTATTGGAAACTATTGGGATTGACCTGCACTAAGTTGAATACTCGGGCTGAAAACAATTAAGTACCAATTTGAAAGAAAATTTAAATTTTGAGTACTAAATTGAATTGAACTTAAAGATCAAGGATGACTTGTGTAAATTGCTGAAGGACTAGAGTGAAAAAATTAAGTACCACCGTCGCTTCTCTTTCCACATGCGCCTATGTCTGCACATCAATATATACCTTACTATACTATTTCTCCATCTCAATCTTTCCTTCTGCCATCTCTGTGTTCATCTCAGTATGCAACTCCGTCTGTACATCTATATGCATATTTGTCTCCTTCTCAATATGTCCTTATGGTAACCCTGTGTGCACCTCAGTATGCAACTTCGTTTGCACATTTGTATGCACCCATGTTCCCCTCTCAACTTGTCCTTATGTTATCCCCGTGTGAGCCTTAGTATGCATCTCTATCTACACATCCCTTGCCCCAAAGTGTACATCCACCTCCGTCCCAACCTCTCCACAATTATCTCCATCGGTCTCTAATACTCCATCAGTCATATCTCTATAATCATCCATGTAGTCTATCTCAGGATGTGGGCATGGTCATAACCACTCCATTATGTTGTCTACCTTCTCATTTATCTCCTCGATTGATCTGTTAACCTCTCCATATGTTGCAGTAGTTGTCTAGATATATCGTCATGACCGCAAGAAGGTCGACACCTGTATGGATCTCTGATTTGTAGGAAGAAAAGACTAATGCCTACATTCAGTCCCTGAACTTTACACCAAAGGAAATAAGAGAACAGACAATTAGCACCAATTCGTTGTAAGGAAGATTACAAAGTTACATTAGAAATATACATACATCATCATCACGCATATTGGGACATACTCTCTACTGTAGTGGATCAAGATCATCATCTCGTTCTTCATCACCAACACCCTCATATCATCCGTCCCCATAAAATTAAGCATCGAGAATTGGATTTTATTTTCTATGCTCACGAATGAACAAATTCATATACTATTGCTCAATCTCATCAAGAGTAACTGTCAACGAGAAATGGACTTCGAGCTGACAAATCGACAAAAAAAAAAAAACATTTTAATAATATTTGATGTAACATGTCAAAGTAATTACAAATATCAAAGATATACTCACTTGGGGATCGTCCAAAACTTTAGCACTTTCGTAAGAATTATGTGTAAGACTCGAATTCCAACAACACATTTGCATGATACATGTTTGCTATACGAAGAATAGACTCAAACGCCCATACCCAAAAAAAGATTATAAGTTATTTACAAATATTTAAAATTCAATAAAAATTCATCTTAATCAAAAGTTTTTGTCATTTACCTGTATCGTCATTTGAAGCCCCTACAAAGAATATTTGGGCTTTATATCCTTCCACCCTCTAAAAATGGGTGTAATGTAAGCTTAAAAATTTTTCTTCTCCATAGATATTTTTTGAATAGCGCCAAATCATCTACTATATCAAAGGTCTAAAGATCAATAGATGTATTCTTCTATTTGGATCTCAACACCGTCTTGTAAATAAACACTAAACTCAATTTGAATTTATCGTCTATATCTTTTTCAAAAGCATCATTTAAAACTTTTTCTTCTCCATCGATATTTATTGAATAGTTCCAAATCATCTACTATATTCAGGGTCTGAAGATCAGTAGATGTATTCTTCTATTTGAATCTCAACATCGTCTTGTAAATAAATATTAAACCCAACATGAATTTATCATCTATTTCTTTTTCAAAAGCATAATTTAAATCCTTACATGTAACCTTATACTTTCTGAAAAGTGTTTACGATCCAATCTCCCGTTTTCAATAATCTGGCTTTTGTACTCCTCCTCATCGAGAAGGTATAGGCTATGGTTCTAAGGCTATTTGTCTGGGCCCTAGAAGTTGAAGAAGATTTGCTTGCAAGAGGATATGAAGGTCAAACTCTTCATTCGACCGGGAACAAACAGTAGCCACCAAATTGGACTTTTCCGATTCTTATGATTTCTTTGAAATCCGACAATGCTAATATAGATCTTGTAATAAAATTTGGTTCATTTCTTGTAAATTTTCTCAAAAAAATTGGTATCTGAGCCCTAACTATAGTTCTTGGAGAAGAAATTAAACGAAAAAAGGTCTGAGACATTTGGGTTTCATTGATGGTGAAGAAGACTGATCGAGATTAAAATTTTAGATTCTGGTCAGACAATAACCTTTTCTCGTGTGTAGACTTTGGATTTGAATTCACTGGGTCATGATACGTCTTCGACGGTGGCACTTGTAACTCCGACAACGGCGCGTGTGAAGTTCTTAAAGCATGTGAACGTGTTTTATTATACTATTGCTGGTTTGTTCTTATTAATTTGCTCTTCTAATCTCCTCTAGGGAAGAATCGGTGGCCCTAGGGTAAGAGAAAATTTGCATCTCTCCTGAAAATACGAACAGTCAGATTTGTTCGCTTTGTTTGCGCTCTCTAACCTCCTTATATTAAATTTTGATTTTATTGTGTTAATGTGCTCTTGTGAAAATATGCTTATGTGATTAGGAAAAAAATTCAGCATGTATATTTTCTAATTTGTTGATATTTGCAATAATCATATGTTCTGAAAAATGCTTAGTTTATGATAATTTGGTTCAAGTTGTTATGAATCTGAGATAATTGCTTGTGATAGTTGATTCAAGCTGTTTTGGATTTGTCATTGTTAAATTTCTGACATTCATTATCTTGAAAGAATAATTTCAGTAAAAATTCTGATTATTGAATATTGTTTGTGATAAGTTTCTTGTGAAATCATTTTTTGCCAATGTTTGATTCTGGTCTCAAAAAGGATCAAACATCAACATTTAGAGTATTCTCTCCTTTTGCTGAACTGAAAATGGGTTCACGTGTTGAATTAAACTAGTTTGATGGAAATGGGGAGTAAGGATTACTCTATATGGAAGCAAAAAATGCAAGCTATTTTGGTTCAACAAAGAGTTTCAAAGGCCCTTGATGATCCATAAATTTTTTCAAATGATTTAAAATAAAAAAAAATGGGTAAAATTGATGAGATGAACGAAATTGCCTCTAATTCTATCATATTGCATTTGTCTGATAATATTGTTGGGCAAGTAGATGAATCAATAACTGCTAGAGATCTTTGGAAAGCCGTAGGTACGTTATTTTTTACTAAAACATTGCCTAACAAGATTTACTTGCTTGAAAAGTTGTTTAGATTTAAAATAGATACAAGTAAAGATTTAGAAGCGAATTTAAGTGATTTTAATATTATTGTAAAGAGATTTGCACATAATGATAATAAATTTGATAATGAAAATTTGGCTGTAATTTTGATAAACTCTCTGCTTGATTCGTATAAAGATGTAAGAAATGCAATAAAGTATGTTAGTTACACTTTAACCCAAGATATTGTTATTGACGCTCTTAGGTCTAAGGAATTGGAGGTGAGAAATGAGTCATAAAGTGGAGTTTAAAGAAGAAAGCATGTATGTGAGGAGTAGGTCAAAAAAGAAGGATCAAAATTATAGTTAAAATAAAAAGAGTATGGGTAAGTCCAAGGGTAGGTCTAAGTCTAGAGACAAAAGTAATAAAAAGTGTTATCATTGTGGGAAATTAAGACACTTTTAAAGGGATTGCTTTGACCTTAAGAAGAAACAATAAGATTAACACAGCTTTAGAAGCTGAAATTGATAGCCTTCATGTTATGACCGTGAGTGAAAGTGAGATGAATCAATTCTTGATTCCGATTGCACTTTTCATATGTGTCCTGTTAGAGTCTAGTTCTTTAGCTATAAACAGATTGAGCCTAGAAAAGTCGTGATGGGTGATAATAAGTCTCAAGTAGTTGAGGGGATTGGGGATATTTCCATAAAAATGCATGATGGCATTATTAGATCTCTTTACAATGTTAGATATGTGCCAAACCTAAAAAGAAACTTAATATCTTTATGTGTTCTTGAAGATGAGGGTCACATGTTTAAATCTGAAAATTACACCATAAAAGTTATTAAGGGTTCTTTAGTTGTCATGAAAGGTCTTAAGAAGTATGGCTTGTACTACTTACATGATGAGGCATAAGTGGCTAATGACTCGAGTTCTTTCTCAGTCAAAGAGGATAGAACTGAGTTATGGCATAATAGAATGGGGCACATGGGTAACAAAGGGTTAAAAGTTTTTGAGTGATTAATAGTTATTTGGCAAAAATCAGGTGACAAAAATGATATTTTGTGAAACGTGTGTCCTAGGTAAGTCTCATAGGCTTAGCTTTGGGAAAGGAGCACACAATGCACAAAGACCTCTTGTTTATGTTAATGCTGACTTGTGGGGGCTTGAGAAACATTTCACTCATGGTGGGAATAGGTATTTTCTGTCTATTGTAGATGACTATAGTAGAAAATTTTGGATGTACCTTTTAAAGTCAAAAGGTGAGACCTTTAGAAATTTCAAAAATTGGTTAAGTCTTGTTGAATATCAAACAGACAGTGATAAGTACATTTTGTGCACTTATTTGGACTTTAAAACTAAGCTTTTATCTTATTATTTTATTTATTTTCTACTTAATTTAGTGTATTTTTCTTTCTATTTTAGTTTTGGACGCGTTTATAAGCAATTGGAAAAGAATGGATGGAAAGAGCAATAATTTGGTGAAATCGACGAGTAAATGAGAAGAAGATGAGTTTTTGAAGTGAATATCAAGAGCCAAACATTCAAGGATGAGGAATAAGATAAAATCAATAAGTTTAAAGTGTGCTGGAGTGACAATGAAGAGTTGAAGCAAATGATCAAACACCTGAAAGCCAAAGAACCGAATTGAGAAACTACCTACCGAATCATGTGGTGAAATTAGAGCACAAATTTTGGCATTAAAATTTTCACAAGGCAAATGATATACCATTGGAAAGATAATTAAATTACGAGTCTAACATTTTTTACGGATCTCAATTTGGAGTTTCCTACAAGAAGTTATGGTTATTTGAAAAACAGCCGCATATTGGAAAAAATAAGCTGAGCGAGCGCCCAGCATCAATTTCGACATGCAAAGAGCAAAATGGTGGCCTGAGCGATCGCCTAGTATAATTTCTGGCAGTGTGATTTTTGTTTCCTTTTGGAGTTCGACTCCAATCAAGAAACTTTTTGGGACACAATTTTAATAATTTTTTGGGATCTTTTGGGGCACAATAAGAATGCTATATATATGAGTTCTTAACCCAAAAATAGGGAGCCAAATTTTGAGAGAAGAAACAAGAAACGAAGATCAAGATTTATTCTTTCAAGGATTCAACGAAGATATAAGAAACAAGAAACGAAGATCAAGATTTATTCTTTCAAAGATTCAACGAAGATCAAGATAAAGTCTTTTGAGTTTTCATCCTATCGGGTGATAGCTTTTATATTTTCTTTTTGTTTTCTTCTTCTTAATATGCTAGGCTAGATTATTTTGTAATAGGATCATGATGAAACTTGTACCATGAACTTCTAATTCTTTGAACCTAGTTTTTATATTCAAGCATATTTTTAATTTTGAATAATTGATATTGATTTATTTTTCTTTATAACTGTATGTGCAATGGTTGTATGAGTTTTGTGGCTTATTTTACCATCGAGAGATTGAAAATATTTTAAACATAGTATCAATTATCGTAGAGTCGAATAGATGATAGAAATATACTGCTATACTTTACGTGATCTTTAAGTATTCACAAATTTTAGTGCATTCTTGTATGTTTACATCCGTCATAGAGATATAGTCGGGTCACATATATGGATAGGTTTAGTTCTACTCGAGAGAGATTGTTATACAAATTAGGAATATTGATCTTCATAATTAAATTGTGTTATTAAATTCAACATTTCAGGTTAAAAGGGATTAGTATAAGTGGATTCGGAATCTTAATACATTTTTCTTTATCATATTCAAAGTAATTCGACATGAACACAATCTTTTGTTTGTTTAAATTATAATTAGTTAATTCTTTTTAGTTAACAATCAAATTAGTTCTTAAACAACAAAACTTCAAAAGTTAAATTGATTTGGTTAAGGTTAATTTAATTGTATTGAACTATCTAAATTCCTGTAGGTACTATACTTGGACTATAAATCTACTTTATTACTTGTGCGATCCGTATACTTGCAGTACAAAATAAATTGCTAACATGCAGCAAGGTTAAAACTCTAAAAACCGACAACGGACTTGAGTTTTGTAACCTTGAGTTTGATTCCTATTGTACAGAAAAAGAAATTCAAAGATATATAACAGTGAGACATACCCCCACAATAAAATGGGGTGACTGAGAGGTTAAAGAGGACTATTATGGATAAGGCTAGATGTATGGTTATTAGTTCTGGTTTAGTAAAGGGCTTTTGGGGAGAAGCAACATGTACTATTGTTTATTTGATAAATAAACAAGTCACCATCTAGTGCTATTAACTTCAAAAATCCAAAAGAGTTATGGAGTGTGATAAGTGCGGATTGTGCACTTATTTTAGCCTTTAAAAATGGATAATTGTGAGTTCTTTCAAGTTGTTTACTATTTATTTATGTTCTTTTGATTATTTAGGTACAAACCCGAGCTTGGATGGTGATTGGAAGAGATCTACGTGAAAAATGAGCAAAAATGACTAAATTTGTGCAAATCGAGAATCTCGGAGACCAAAAGATAAATATGTTTAAAGATGGAGGACCAATGTTGCAATTTATGGAGGACCTATATGAAAGACAACCAAAAATTCAAGGACTAAAGTCAACATTGCAGATAGTTCAGGGACTGAAATTGCAATTAACCAAAAGTCAAAATCAAGCACTTTGAAATTTGGCCCATGCGATCGCATAGGCTTATAAGCTGTGCGATCGTGAGATGCTCCAATTTCCAGCAGTGAGCTTTTATGCTCTTCCATGCGATCGCATGGATTATTACCATGCGATTGCATGGCCTATTTCTTCTGTTGTCCGCGTTTTTGTACAGATTTTTCAAGGGCTTTTTGGTCTTTCAACTTTTATCTCTTGTAGGGTTTTAAGTGGCTGTTTTTCTTACATTTTGGAGTCATTCTCATATACTCACTCTCACATAGAAAGCTCTCCAAGAAGAAGAAGATTAGGGTTCTTGAAAAACTCAATGGAAATGGGTTTTTCTTGATTTTTTGTACATCATTGTGAGTATTTTGTAAATAGAGGAAGATGAATGGAGGTTTATAGTGGACAAATGAAGACAACCATGGGCTCAAGCTAAATCTTCTATTTTTCTTGACTTTATCAAATCCGGTGATGTATTTTGTATCTATTTTCTATTTTGTCTTTGTAAATATTATGGGCTAATTTTATTTGCTAGGAATGAGATGAATCCATTTATGAAGCTTTAAAGTGCATTGTTCTTGTTATTGATTCCTTATACTTGGCTTTTATGGTTGTTTATTATTGAGTTTTATTGTGTATTGAGATGATTGATCACCATTAAAATGCTTTTGTGACTTAGTTGCTACCGGGAGGTTGAAATTAGGTTTAGCACATTTAATTAACAACACAAGGTTTATGGAATGTAGAAATACTCTTTCATGCTTTGTGCAATCAATTTTGAATGTTCTTGAGTTTTAATGCATTTTTACATATACATTCTCTCGGTAGGAATGCTTGGGAGTCTTGTGTAAAATTAGGTGTGGCTTTACTCGAGAGAGATTGCTAGACATTTTAGGAGCATGGATTGCCATATTAACCTTATTTTGGAATTAATAATGGAAAATGAAACTTTAAAGTAGAATAATTGGTGAAGTCGAATTCCTAGTATCTTCTTCTATTTGATTTTATTTCCTACAAATTTCTCTTTTAATATTTTTCTTATTAGCTTATTTTTCATCATCTTTGAATTCTTAGTTTAATTATCAAAACAATATGTTTTATTGTGTGTTTAAGATAGGGCTAGATTGATTTGAATGTTAGCAAAATTATCTATCCTCGTGGGTTCGACATCCTCTCATCACTTTATTACTTGAACGCGACCCGTGCACTTGAGGTACATTTTTAGCCAACAGAGTGGGAAGCCTCCAAATTTGTCCCACCTTAGTATATTTGGGTGTTCAGCTTATGCTCACCAAATGGATGGAAAATTAGAGGCTAGAGCTGTCAAGTGTGTGTTGTTAGGTTATCCTACGGGGGTAAAACACTATAGGTTATGGGTTTTAGGTGAAAAAGGTATAAAAATTATTAATAGTCAAGATGTGGTCTTTAATGAATAGAAATGACTTGTCTTAAAACTGAAAATGAATCTAAGGAGTAGGCACAATTCAAGAATGTTCAAATTGAAGTGGAGACGCATAAATGTTTGGTGTTGATCCAAGTGTAAGACCTCAACAAAATGATGTTGAAGAAACTGTACTTGAATCACCCCAGTAGCAACAACATGATCTTGATGAACCTAAAAATCCTTCACTAAGCGAAGTACTTGTAGATCTTCAAAATTACCAAATTGCGAGAGATAGATAAAGAAGAGAGATTAGACCAAATTTGAAATACAGCTCTTTGAACCTTATTGAATATGCTTTAGCTTCAGGTGAAGCTATTTGGAACCATTAACTTACAAGGTAGCCATAGAGTGTCCTAAGTCCAAGAGTTGGATAGAAGCCATGAAAGAAGAAATTGACTCCTTCATTAAAAATGAGACTTGGAAATTGGTTAACAAATCTGAAAATCAAATAGTGGACCAATGTAAGTGGCTTTATAAAATCAAAGATAGTGTTAGTCCCCATGATCCACCTAGGTATAAAGCTAGATTAGTGGCTAGGGGTTTTACTTAGTTGAGGGTGTTGATTATAATGAGATGTTCTCACCTGTAGTCAAGTATAAAGCAATAAAAGTAATTTTAGCTTTAGTTGCTCAATTCAATTAGGAATTAGAGCAATTAGATATTAAAACTGTTTTTCTTCATGGGGAGCTTGAGGAGTTCATTTATATGGTCCAACCTCAAGGGTTTGAGGTAAGAGGGAAATCTAAGAAGGTGTGCTTGCTTAATAAATCATTATATAGACTTAAAAAGTCCCTTATACAATGGTATAAGAAATTCGATGCTTATATGATTAATCTTGGCTTTAGTAGAAGTGAATATGATGCTTGTTTGTATTTACAAATCTAAAACATGGTTATAATTTGTATTTACTGTTTTATGTTGATGATATGTTGATTGTTTGTGACAATAAAATTGAAATAAGTAAAATGAAGTATCTTCTTAAAGCTGAATTTGAAATGAAAGACCTAGGGACAGCTAAGAAAATCTTAGGGATGGCTATTAAAAGAGATATGAGTATGAATATGTTATCTATTATTCAAGAAAACTATCTTGACAAGATTATAACCAAGTTTGGTATGAAAAATGTTAAGTGTGTGAATGTTCTCTTAGCCGGTCATATGATTTTGTCTTCAACTCAATCTCCTAAATCAAATGAAGAAAATGAAGAAATTTTACACATTCCTTATGCTAATGCAATTGGTTCCGTGATGTATTCCATGATTACTACAAGACCGGGCTTAGCTTATTCCATTAGTTTACTAAGTAGGTTTATGTCTAACACCGGAAAGCCTTATTGGGCTGGTTTAAAATGGTTCTTAAGATATATTGCAGGGACATTAAATGTAGGCTTGGTGTATGAAAATACTTGTGATAAATTAGCTTTACATGGTTATCTTGATTCTAATTTTGCTGGTAATCGTGATCAAAGAAAATCAACTACTGTATTTTTCTTTACTTTGGGTGATTGTTGTGTATCTTGGAAATCACAATTGCAGTTCTTAGTTGCTTTGTCCAGTATTGGGCTGAATATGTAGCTATAACTGAGGTCGTGAAGAAGGTATGTGGTTAAAAGGCTTACTTCATGAATTAGATATCTTGCATGACACTTTACAATAGTCCAAGTGTTCTTATGTTGAATAAAAATCCTTATCGTGAGAGATCTAAACATATTGAAGCTAAGTATCATTTTGTAAGAAAGAAATTAAATTCAGGTGAAGTTGGATTGTTTAAAATATCAAATGATTGTAATCCGGCTGATATGGGTACGAAAGTGTTACGTGTTGTTAAATTCAAGTCTTGTTTAACAAAATTGAAAATTGACTTGGATTAATTTTTTCCTTGTAGGTAAGGGCGATGGTGAGACATATATATAGCCAAATAAAAAAATAAGAATAAGCATTAAGCAATCTAAGGTGAAGATCGTAAAAATCATGTATCCACAATTCTTTTTTTTTTTAGTTGTGGCATTTGTCCACATGGCAAAAGTTGATTGGGTATGTTGGCTGCACCCGGATGTGTGCTTGTTTGAGTGAATCTCAGCCATTGGTTTTAATCAATGGCTTAGATCAATCCTTCTGTTTTTAGTTGCAACTGATTTCTGTTTGAGGGGTCTTTTATGTTGAGTAGTCGATTATCATTTCAGTGAGAAAAATGAAACATTCTAGAAATCTGTTCTTCATTCTTAGGTTATCTTCTTGGCCAAATTACTTCTTTCCTTTTTCTTATTTCTTAACTACATAAACTGGTGTATGTGGTTTACGGTGAATAGAATGAAGGGTTGATCGATTTGGGGTTTAGTTTAAGGATCGATGAGACTCGTACTCATGTTCTTAGAAGGTTTAGGCTATGGGGTTCTAAGGCTATTTGTCTGAGCCCTAGAAGATCTGCTTGCAAGAGGATATGAAGGTCGACCTCTTCATTCGATCGGGAACAAATGGCAACCACCAAATTGGAGTTTTCTGATTCTTATGATTTCTTTGAAATCCGACAGTGCTAATATAGATCTTGTAATAACATTTGGTTGATTTCTTGTAAAGTTTCTCAACATTTATCTATACCTCTCCTTTGAATGGAAGGTGGAGATGCATCCAATCTAGTAGGTAGGATTAAAAGTAATATTCTAACAATATTCAAGTAACATTCTAAAAGTTCATTACATTATCATGAATCATTTTAGAGTTCTATCTAAAATGCTCCAACAAGTCCTCTTTCATGGAAGACTCTAGACTTAGTTTCCTCACAATGTTCCTTATGCTTCTAGAGTCTTCCATGAACCTTTTTCAAGTCCTTCCAAACAAGTATTTTTTGAAACCTATTTTTTAATTACCACTTATACTTCTAGAGTCTTCCATGAACCTTTTTAAAGTCCTTCCAAACATGTATTTTTTGAAACCTATTTTTTAATTACCACTAATTTAAAACCTCTTTTTTAATTGTCAAATATACAAAGCTAGACACCAATAATTTAAAATCTAAATTTTTAATTGTCAAACTTACAAAAGCTAGCCTCACTAAATTTAGAACTAGTTTTTTAACTGTTAGAGTTGATTAATTCAGTCACATTACATAATATAAAAGACACATGCTTTATGTTTGGTTTAGCTTTCCTTCCTTGTACTGATGCAAAATCCTACCGCTACCTTTCTAAGATGCTAAATTAACAATGCTAGGTGTAATCTCAAGTATTGGGAGGACATTGAAAATTACAAACTTTGCTGCTAGCTATGACTGGTTAGCACCAGAGTTATATTGTCACGAGAAATTAGTGAGAGAGTATGCGTTTTATTTTTTTTGTCAGCATCCTTTATTTATTTTTTATATGTTCTTTTTTTCCATGCTTTTGAGTAAAACATGAAACAGGACAACTTAATACATTTATTGGCCTACGTTAGTTGCTTTGCATTCACTGGTGAGGCATCTAGTGTGAATGAATACCTTTGGCTGATGGGACGAGCTCGATACAAGCCCATGAATAAGTACTGTGGAGGTACTGAAAATTGGTTGCAAATTCATTATTGTTTCATTGTTGTAGCGTCTATCTCTAGTCGCTTTTAGCACACCAGCCATGGGGTTGTAGTCTATTTTATTTTTGGTGAAGACGAACTTCCTAAAGTCAGCCACCAATCTTGGGGTTAGGATTGAACGCTTCTATGTTCGTGCTTAAGTTTTACAAGTTCTCACAAGGCATGGTGATGTGTTTGAGCATACTGCAAGAGGAAATAGGTCGTGCATATGATACAATGAATCTTGGGAGTATTAATGTCTACCAATAGCTTTATAAAGGTTGAACCCTAACTTCGAGGGCCTCCATCACTCCCGTCCTGGGGCTTTGGTGGAAGATGTAAATCACAGGATGTGCCTAGTGAAGCAGGGTTGATAACTTGCTTTTTAATTGCACTTGCAAGGAGCCTCTTCCATACCAAAGGTAGGAATCGAATCTCCACTCTGCAGCTTCCAGCAAAGTTGAGACTACCTCACTCTACTTTTCAACAAACTGAGCTATGCCCTGGGAGCAGCTTTATAAATATAATGTTAGGAGGTATTATAGTTGAAGTTGTTATAATATTATATAATATATAAATGTAAATGACTTTTATGCTCCCAAAGCCTCTATAAATAGAGGACTCTGGTTATTAATGAAATTCATTCCTTTCAACTCATTTTCTATCTATCTCTAGTTTTCTTCTATTTCTCCTTAGATCTATAACACGTTATCAGCACGAAGACTCTAGCCAAATTGAGCTAGAAATATTCCTCAACTGAATTGACAAAAGGTGGGTTCAAAGTATATCTTATTCTACTACCTAAAAGCTGATTCTACCACTTAAATGCATGGTTTTAGCCTGGTTCTACTAGTTGTAAATATTTCATATACCTCCATGATTTTATCATTTGGATGGTTCTAAATATTTCATGTTTGTCCTCCATGGCATTGCCATTAAGATGGATCTAATTTGATAATTGTGGTTTTACACTTATCTAGACTATCAAAAGTGGACGATTGTAAGTACTTTTAAGTAATTTTTTACTTAATTGCATGTTGATTTAATTGTTTTAGGTCAAAACCTGAGTTCGAATGGAATTGGAGAAAAACAAAGTAAAATAGGCGAAAAAGGACTGAAGGCGTATGAAGACTTAGATATGGGGACCAACTTGCAAATATCCAAAAGTTGTAAGACTTGGGTTGCAAATAAAAGAGGACTACATTGAAATGAAATAAAAAATTAGAGAACTAAAGAGGACAAAATTCAAAGTTGAAGGACTTGAGCTACAAATAAGAGGACAAAAGGACAAATTTTGAACAATGACCAAATAAAATACACCTCAAAACTTGGAGGACTAAAACTGCAATTTGGGGATTGGAACCAAATTTAGAAATTCTTTACTGTTTGCCGTGGTCAAACCGCGGTTGACTGTGGCAATGCACGACTTATTCGTCTGGACTGTTTTTGGCTAATTTTCAATTCTAGTCCGGGCCTTTTTTGTCTTTTCACGTACATGATTTTCAAAATTAATAAAACTCTATATATAGACCTAACCTAGGTCAAAAGAAGGAAGTTGAATTTTTGAGAACAGAAGAAAAAATGGAGGAAATAACGGCGAAAAACACGAAGAACAACCAAGATCTTGAAAATTGAAACATGAAGGTAAAGAATTTTTGGTGCAAGATATTCAACGTTTTTTCATCTTTTATTCAAGATCCGGTTATGTATTCAAAACTCTTAATCCTGTCTTTCTTCCGAATTATGAGTAGCTAGATTTAAAATTTGGATGAACGATGTAGCCTAGTTTTAATTCTTTAATTTTGACTCTCAAGTTTTGCTTATAAATTAATTATGTTTTGATTTTACTTCTGTTCTTAATACTTGAAATAATTGACTATTATTTTTCATTGATCTTGTGGATTTTAATGAGTTGAAAAGTAAATTATTAATCTAGACCACGTAGTAAAATCCAATAATTGGATAAAAGGTAGAGATACGATTTTATTATTGTCGCGGTCTTGACTTGAATTCTTAGGCGATTTAATGCATCTAATTAAGGACCATTCTGACTTTACAAGTTGCTTAATTAGATATGACTAATTTGAATTCGAGAGAGGTAAATTAAGTTAAATTCGTGAATTCGACCGAATACAACATTAGGAATAAATCTTGAGAGGAGAAATTAGAGATGACAACTATGGTGAACTCGTGAATCCAAATTCTTCCACCATCATTCTTGGATAATTCTTGATATTTGCTTTCACATAAATTATTATATTATTTCTTTAAATTCATAGTTTTAGTTTAAATCTTTCAAATCAACTCAATTAAAATTGTTTTAAATAAATTAGCATTAAGATTAATTTAACTAGTATTTAAATAAGATAATCTTCATGGAAACGATAATCCGGACTCAATAAGTCTACTTTATTACTTGTGTACGATATAGTTCACTTGCAATCACATTATTTTTACAACAGATTGGTAGTATTCCGTCCTCCAATGGTCAAATATTTCCTTGCACAACTTGCTGCATTGACAAAACAGGTGGAGCTCTTGGTCAGAACACAGACGCAGGGAATGAATGCATCCAAGCAACCATCATGTGTGAAAACTGTAGGGCTAACCACTCGACATCAGATTGTATGTTATTGACCTCTTCAGAACAGGTCAATTTTGTGTTGAATAATACACATCAGCAGTATAATCCATATTCACAAATATACAATCCGGGTTGGAAGCAATACTCAAATTTTAAGTGGTTTGAGAATCAACAAAATGGCAATACCTATAATGCTCAGTAAGAAAGTGGACCAAGTCTGAGAGAGATGTTTCAACAATATATGCAAAAAACTGATAAGGTATTGAAGCAGCTGGACACAAACTATCAAAATCAACTAGCATCTATCAGAAAAATAGAGACTCAGATTGGCCAGTTAGCCCTGCAATTGTCAAATAGGAAACCAGACACTTTGGTTAACAATACAGTGACACAGGTGAATGCAATCACTACTAAGAGCAAGGTACCACTGCTAGAAATTCACGTGAAAATTTCAGAGAAAAAGGATAAACAGTTGGCAACTAAAGAAGAAGAAGCTGGGAAGCAAGATGCAAAATAAAAAAAAAAAAAAAAGAAGAATATGTGAAAAAAGAGAAGTTGATCATAAATGAGCAAAATAAAAAATTGACATTCAATGATATTTCACTTTTCAAGCAATTCTCTGACTCCCATATTTATTCTAAAATTGATTTTGTGATCAAGGCCCATGAGGAAGTTGAAGTTTTCGTAGTGGTGTTCGAGCAAGGTGCTAAACTACAATTATATTTATATGAGAAGCGCAACTTAAATTTTTTGAGGATAAATGAAAAATGTGCAAAGTGAATAGATGCAAGCAAAGCAAATCCTCCAAAGCACTATTTAAAGTGCCGTAAAGCAACCAGAAAATAAGTCCAGCTCTAGACTATAAATGGAGCGCTTAATGGGAGGCAACCCATTTTTCTATCCCTTATATGTTTATTGCATTGCATGTAAAATTTTATGAATGTATTAGAAAGTAGAGCACGTTTCCCGATTTTTAATAATTAAGTACATTTAATTTTTTTTTTATTTCAGGCTACGCATCGTCATTCCAATCCCAATTGCGTACTGATTAGCTGAATGTCCGATGTTATCTCCACACTTTTTGATTCGGGTTAACTCTTTCCTTTTTTATTTATTTTGTTTTCTCTAGTCACATTAACAATGTGAACTTTAAGCTTGAGGATGACTTTAATTATTTTGGATTATTGAGGTGTGTGCTATGAAAAAAAAATTATTTGTGTGCTTGTATGTTGGATAGCCTTGCCAGCTAATGATGATATCTATTTAAAACAATTATCGATTCATGAATTATGACTCGGTGATGCTGCTTAAGCTATTTTTCATATACTATACTTATCTATGTGAAATATGATTAGGAGTGAGTAAAATAGTCATGAATATCACTACATTTGATTGGTATATTAAATAGAATACAATAGTAAACCTAAGTTGTGAAAATCAAGACCACCAATTGACAACTCAATTACCTAACCAGTTGAAAGGATAGTTTGGGGATGGTTAAACCAATGCAAAAGGTATTTAGATAGGTGTTGATTCCGTACATGAGGAATATTTGTGTGGAATGTATTTGGCTACCATGTGGAATCTAGGTATTGACCAAATGCTAGAAATCTAATCCCTGCTTATTTATCTTGCACATAAAAAAAATGAAAGGCATTGCACTTGTATTATCTTATACTTCTCTTTGTAGCCTAGTTGACTTGACTGATAAAGCCCGTAGGGGTTCTCAAAACTCGGTGCCCTAAGGTCTATCAGACCTGGGAGCCATCAGCCTAAAACTCGCTACAAGGGTCATCTAGAAAGCTTAAGAGAGAGAGGTCTTGCACATAAGATAGATTTAAAAAAAATAAAAATAAATAAAAAAAAGCAAAAACAAGATTGAGCCTGTGTGCGCATAACTTGGAGATTTAGATAACTAGCGGGTTTGACTTACCTAGTGGAAGCTTGATGGTCAAAGCACTCAATGAAGGGAGAATCGTCACAGATCTAGATAGAATAGTATTGGCTAGACCTAACAAAATTTTGAGCGGTAAAAGAATAAGTGTTTTAAGAGAAACTTTAGAGTTAACACCCAGGTTGAGAGATTGAATATCAATATGGGAGTGTGGATTCTTACGCGCGCGCGAGAGAGAGAGAGAGAGAGAGAGAGAGAGAGAGAGATGAAATATTTGACTATTGGAGGACGGAATATTACCAACCTAAAAGCTTAAGTTGATTGGATTGACTATGCGCACACACATATATCAATCGAGCATCAGATAAGTAAAAATTGATTTTGGTAGCATGATTTAGAAGTTTTTTATGAATTGTTTGATTGTTTCAAAAACCTGAGTCAACACGACAAGCCATCTGTCATAGTAAATATTAATATTATTTGTGTGATTGTTTAAGTAAATAGTCATATTCTAGAACGAACAAATGTTCAAGTTTAGGAGTATTTGATAAGTGTGGTTATACACTTATCTGGACCATCAAAAGTAGACGATTATAAGTACTTTTAAGTAATTTTCTACTTAATTGTGTATTGATTTAATTATTTTAGGTCAAAACCTGAGTTCGAATGGAATTGGAGAAAAACAAAGCAAAATAGGTGAAAAATGACTGAAGGCGTACGAAGACTTGGATATGGGGACCAACTTGCAAATATCCAAAAGTTGAAAGACTTGGATTACAAATAAAAGAGGACTAAATTGAAATGAAAGAAGAAATTAGAGGACTAAAGAGGACAAAATCCAAAGTTGGAGAACTTAGGCTGCAAATAAGAGGACAAAAGGACAAATTTTGAATAAGGACCATATAAAATACACCTCAAAACTTGGAGGACTAAATCTGCAATTTGGGGATTGGAACCAAATTGGAAATTCTTTACTGTTTTCCGCGGTTGACTGCGGCAATGCGCGACTTATTCGTCTAGACTGTTTTTTACTTATTTTTAATTCTAGTCAGGGCCTTTTTCGTCTTTTCACGTACATGAGTTTTAAAATTAGTAAAACACTATATAAAGACCTTTTTAGGTCAAAAGAAAGGAGTTGAATCTTTGAGAACGGAAAAAAAAAGGGAAACACAAAGAACGACCAAGATCTTAAAGATTGGAATGTGAAGATAAAGAATTCTTGGTGCAAGATATTCAACGTTTTCTCCTCTTTTATTTAAGATCCGGTTATGTATTCAAAACTCTTAATCTTGTCTTTCTCCCAAATCATGAGTAGCTATATTTACAGTTTGAATGAACGATGTAGCCTAGTTTTAATTCTTTAATTTCGACTCTCAAGTTTTGCTTATAAATTAATTATGTTTTGATTTTAAATATGTTCTTAATGCTTGAAATAATTGGCTATTATTTGTCATTGATCTTGTGGATTGTAATGAGCTGAGAAGTAAATTATTAATCTAGAGCACGCAGTAAAATCTAGCAATTGGATAAAAGGTAGAGATACACTTTTATTATTGTCGCGGTCTTGACTTGAATTCTTAGGCGATTTAATGCATCTAATCATGGACCATTCTGACTTTATAAGTTGACTTAATTAGATAAGACTAATTTGAACTCGATAGAGGTAAATAATGTTTTGATTTTAAATCTGTTCTTAATGTTTGAAATAATTGGCTATTATTTGTTATTGATCTTGTGGATTGTAATGAGCTCAGAAGTAAATTATTAATCTAGAGCACGCAGTAAAATCTGGCAATTGAATAAAAGGTAGAGATACGTTTTTATTATTGTCGCGGTCTTAACTTAAATTCTTAGGCGATTTAATGCATCTAATCATAGATCATTCTGACTTTATAAGTTGACTTAATTAGATAGGACTAATTTGAACTCGATAGAGGTAAATTAAGTTAAATTCGTGAATTCGATCGAATACAACATTAGAAATAAATCTTGAGAGGAGAAATTAGATATGACAACTATGGTGAAATCGTGAATCCAAATTCTTCAACCATCATTCTTGAATAATTCTTGATATTTGCTTTCACATAAATTATTATATTATTTTCTTAAATTCATAGTTCTAGTTTAAATTTTTCAAATCAACTCAATTCAAATTGTTTTAAATAAATTAGCATTAAGATTAATTTAACTAGTATTTAAATAAAATATTCTTCGAGGGAACGATAATCAGGACTCAATAGGTCCACTTTATTACTTGTGTGCGGTATTGTTCACTTGCAATCACATTATTTTCACAACATAATTATTCCATATACTGTTTTTTTCCCTCCATGGTTTTTCCATTAGGATGGATCTAATTATTTCACATATTGCTTATGCCTCCATGGCTCTGTCATTATGATGTTTTTTTTTTAAAAATAAATTACCATACTCCTATATGTCTTTATACCTCATAAGTAATTCTATCATTTCAAATGATGGTTCTAATTATATACTATCTTATATATATTGTTTTACCACCTAAATAATTAAATCACGGTTGTCTCACGTGAAACTAGAAATGACAGTATTCATAAAATGTTGTGTAAATATTGTAAATATATCATGTTTTATATATATATATATACACACACACTCCATGTTCACTTCCACACATGTATATTATGGTGATATTTTAAATAACCTACCAATAACAAAACCATGGCGTGGATGTTAAATGACGCTATATACACTGCAGTGCGTGTTGCATTTTCTTAAAGTCTTCTATAATTTAAAAACTTTATGTGGTGGTTATGATATTTCGGACAATCATAGGGTGTCATTGCACAACTCCCAGGAAGTATTGCATTTTGGAGAGTACTAAATTTATAGGTTACTTGTTTACCATTTGCATATTCTTGTATCATATCTTAAATAACACGTTATCAACAATGGCAGGTTTGACCTGAATTGTCAGATAATAACTTGTTATTTAATATTTTAAATATCAAATGCTAATGGTTATAAATTAAGCTGCGTCAATCATGGCGTGGATTCCATTATGATCATCCATTTATGCACCGCCATTCCATTATTTTAATTCCAAGAAATTATAGCTCTTGCTTTATATAAAATCAAGTTGTGCTAATTTAATAAACGTAAAGTTGCATAATGAAATTCTCTTTGCAACTAGTTACGTAATTTAAAACTAGCAAATTTATATAATTCAATCATAATAATTATATTAATATTATTTGCTTTCAAATGACATTCAATTTTATTGTCATTTATATTGATCAATTTGACTATTATTTATACGTCTTATTTTGAAAATTAACTTTTCTCTTTTTCATCATATAGCTATGGTGATAAGTGCATTTTGTGCACTTATTTGGGTCTTTAAACTAAGCTTTTATCCCTTCATATTAATAATTTTATACTTAATTTATTGTATTATTCTTCCTATTTCAGTTTTGAACCCGTTTATAAGCAATTGGAGAAGAATGGACGAAAAAACAACAATTTGGTGAAATTGACAAGTAAGTTGAGTTTTTGAAGTAAATATCAAGAGCCAAACATTGAAGGATGAGGAAGAAGATAAAATCAATAAGTTTAAAGTGTGTTCGAGTAACAATGAAGAGTTGAATCAATGGATCAACACCGGAAAGCCAAAGAACCGAATTGAGTAACTACCTACCGAAGCATGTAGAGAAATTTGAACATAAATTTTTTTATTAAAATATCCACATGGAAAATGATATATCATTAGAAATATAATTGAATTACGAGTCCATAGCTTTTTACGGATCTCAATTTAGTATTTCCTACAAGAAGTTATGGCTATTTGAAAAACAGTCGCCATAGAGAAAAAAGTTGAGCTTGGAGATCGCCCAAGATTAAAGCTGAGAAATTACCCGGAACGTATTTTTGGCAGCAGAGAGATTTTTGGTTGGCCTAGGCGATCACCCAGGTTTGCACTGGGTAATCGCCCATTATAATTTTAGCAGATGTGGATTTTGTTTCCTTTTTGAGTTTAACTTCAATTAGAAAACTTTTTGGGACACAATTTTAATGATTTTTTGGGATCTTTTGGGACAATTATGGAACTTTAAATATGAGTTATTAACTCAAAACAAGAGAGCCGGATGAGAGTAGATTTAGAGCCAATTTGAGAGCTGATTTAGGGGAAAAAACAAGAGACAAATCAAGAAACGAAGATCAAGATTCAAGATTTATTCTATTTTAAGTTTTTTTCATATCCGGGTGATGGCTTCCATATTTTATTTTTCTCTTTATTTTCTTATAATTAGTATGTTATGCTAAATCTTTTAGTGCTAGGATCATGATGAAACTTGTATCAAGATTATTTAATTCTTTGAACCTAGTTTTTGATAATTAAGAATGTTTTTAATTCTGAATAATTGATATTAATTTCTCTTCATCTACAATTATGTGCGCAATAGTTGTATGATTCTTGTGGCTTGTTTTATAATCGAGAGATTGAAAATAGGTTATACATAGTATCAATTATCGTATAGTTCGGTAGGAGATAAAGATATACTGCTATGCTTTACATGATCTTAAAGTATTCATAAATTCTAATGCATTCTTGTATGTTCGCATCCATTATAGAGATATAGTTGGGTCACATATAATGATAGGTTTAATTCTACTCGAGAGAGTTTGTTAAACAAATTAGGAATATTGATCTTAATAATTAAATCATGTTATCAAATTCAATAGTTTGGGTTAAAAGGAATTGATATAAGTGGATTCGGGATCCTAGTACGCTTTTCTTTTCCTTTCTTTTTCAAAACTAAATTAATTCTTCTCTATTTTAATCTCTTATTTGTTTGAATTTTAATTAGTTAATTATTCTTTTGTTATATTTTAGTTAGTTCTTAAGCGTGCAAACATTCAAAGTTAATTCAATTAGGTTAAGGTTAATTGAATTGAATTGAACTATCTAAATCTCCATGGTTACGATACTTAGACTCATAATCCATTATATTACTTGTGCGATCCGTACATTTACAAAATATTAAAGACATAAAATTGCTGACAGCCAACATCACAAAAGTTGAGTTTGTTGCCCTCGACATATCAGGAAAAAACTATCTATCATGGACACTTGACGCTGACATCCACCTTATCTCAAAAGGATTGAGTGAAATGATAAAAGAGGAAAACAAAGAATCCCTGCAAGATCGTGCAAAAGCACTTACTTTCCTCCATCACCATTTTCATGATGGATTGAAAATTGAGTACCTCACTGTAAAGATCCACAAACTCTTTATACAAATATCAAAGAGAGATTTGATCATCAAATGACCATTGTCCTTCCCAAAGCCCGTTATGAATGGATACATCTCCACCTGCAATATTTAAAAACTATCAATGAGTACAATTCTGATGTGGAGAAAAGCTCATTGAAGATGATATGTTGGAAAAGACTTTTTCCACTTTTCATGCCTCAAATGTGCTCCTGCAGTAGCAATATCGTGAGCGTGGTTTTAAAAAGTACTCTGAACTGATATATTGCCTTTTAGTTGCTAAACAAAACAATGAATTGCTAATGAAAAATCATGGGGTACGCCCAACTGGTTCCATAGCATTGCCTGAAGCAAATGCAATATTATATTATGGACATAGACGTGGATGCGGACAAGGGCCTAGACGTTGACATAGATACGGTTGTAGATATGGAAATGGACGTGGTCGCTATCGTGGACAAAATAATTAGCAACACTATCAGAAACAAGATAGCAACTTTAATAAACCTATCACATTCAAAAAGAATCACAGAGAAAGTTGCTATAGATGTGGAATGAAAGGGCATTGGTCTCGTACCTGTCGTACATCAAAACATCTTGTGGATCTTTACCAAAAATCAATCAAAGGAAAAGGCACAATTGAGACAAATTTTGTTGATTATTCAACTGATGTAACTCACTTAGATGTCTCTGATTTTGTCACTAATGGCAATACAGATCAAGTTGGGTATACTGTGATGGAAAATATTGATTAGTTTATTTTCATCACATAATCTTGTTTTAGCAAGTTTATATTGCAATTTATTTTGTTGCTTTTCTTTAAATTTTGAGACTTGTATTAGTGATCTATTTCATGGTTGATCAAAGTATTTCTTTATGTTTTGAATTCTTCTCGTTGTAAACTTCCTTTCTAAAATGATCTATTTGATTATAAATTCAAGATGAATTATCGAGATATTTGTTTAGCCAATAGTGCAGCTTCACATACAATTCTTCAGGACAAAAAGTATTTTTTAGATTTAATGCTCACAGAAAATAAAGTTATTTTGATCGCAGGTGAATCGAATATCATTGAAGGCTCTAGAAAAGCTTGTATTATTTTATCAAATAATACAAAATTATATATTGATGATATACTTTATTCTAGTTAATCTCAAAGAAATTTGATCTGTTTCAGAGATATCTGCTGCAATGGATACCACATTGAGACGATGGATGAAAACAATGTTGAATATCTTTGCATAACTTCTTTTTTATCTTGCCAGAAGCAAATACATAAAAAAAACTCCCATCACTACCTTATGGGATATATTATACAATTATGAAAATAATTGAAATAAATATTGTTGTAAACCAGAAGTTCATTGATCCCAAAAGTTTAATACTTTGGCATGATAGACTTGGACATCAGGAGCTACAATGATGCGACGAATAATTAACAATTCATATGGACATCCTTTAAAGAACTAGAAGATTCTTTTACCTGATAATTATCCATGTGTTGCATGTTCGCAAGACAAGTTAGTACTTAGACCTTCATCTATAAAGGTTAATTTTGAATCGCCCACTTTCTTGGAAAGAATTCATAGAGATATATATGGGCCAATACACCCACCATGTAGACCATTTCGATATTTTATGGTTTTGATCGATGCATCAACAAGATGGTCCCATGTTTGTCTACTTTCAACAAGAAATGCCACTCTTGCTAGACTACTTGCTCAAATCATAAAATTGCGAGCTCAATTTCCCGAATACTCAATCAAGAAAATTCTTCTTGATAATGCTGGTGAACTTAGATCCCATACATTTGATGATTATTGTATGTCAATTGGAATTGACGTTGAACACTTAGTTGCACATGTACATACACAAAATGGCTAGCAGAATCATTTATCAAACGTCTAAAGTTTATTGCCTGGCCATTACTTATGAGGACAAAACTACCAACATATGTTTGGGGTCATGTTGTATTACATGCTGCATCATTGGTTCGTATAAGACCAACTGCTTATCACCAGTATTCACTTTTACAACTTTCACTTGGTCAAGAACCTAATATTTCTCATTTACGAGTATTCGGCTATGCAGTCCAAGTACCAATCTCACCACTACAGCGTACTAAAATGGGTCTCCAGTGAAAACTTGGAATTTATGTGGGATTTGACTCACTCTCCATCATCAGGTATCTTAAATCTTTAACAGGTGATCTATTTACTGCATGATCTGCAGATTGTCATTTTAATGAAACAAATTTTTCAACTTTGGGAGTAGCAAAGCTACATTCTCAAGAACAACGTAAAATTTTTTGGAATGAACCAACATTATCTCACTTTGCCCGAAGTAATCAATGTGAGCAAGAAGTTGAAAAGATCATTAACCTGCAAAATGCTGCAAATCAATTGCCTGATGCATTTTGTTTATACAAGAAAAGTAACAAAGTCATATATCCCAGCAGCAAATACTCTAGCAAAATTAGATGTTCTTGTAGGACAATCTGCGGTAGCAAGTGACCCACAAATACGCCAAAAACGTGGCCGACCTGTTAGTGCTAAAGACTCGATACCTAGAAAAAGAAAGGTACAAGGGAAAAACCAACATAAAGAAGTTGGTCAATCAAATCCTGAAAATATGGTTTCTAAAGAATCACAAGTGTCCGAAAATCATGAGATTTCAATAAATTATTTGCTATCGCATAAATTATACGAACAAAAGGATAATGTTATGGACAATATTTTCACCTTTAATATAGCTCTTGATATTGTACAAAGTGAAGAGCCTGAACCATAGTCCGTACGAGACTGTCAAAAGAGAAATGATTGGCCAAAATGGAAAGAAGCCAAACAAGCGGAATTAAATTCTTTGGAGAAACGCAAAGTATTTGGACATGTAGTCTGAACCCCTGAAAATGTTATCTATGTCGGATACAAGTGGGTATTTGTAAGAAAGCAAAATTAAAACAATGAAATTACTCGGTACAAAGCCCGACTTGTAGCACAATGTTTCTCACAAAGACCTGGAATCGATTATGATGAAACATATTCTCCCGTAATGGACACAATAACATTTAGATTTTTAATCAGTTTAGCTGTGTCACAAAGGCTTGATATACGCCTCATGGATGTAGTAACTGTCTATCTGTATGGTTCACTTGATAGTGACATATTCATGAAAGTTCCTAAAGGACTGAAAGTGCCAGAAGCACATAATTCATGCAAAAGGGATATGATCTCAATCAAATTGCAAAGATCAGTGTATGGAGTACAATAATCAGGACGTATGTGGTATAATTGTCTTAGCGGATATTTATTGAAAGAATGCTATAAAAATAATGATATCTGCCCATGTGTTTTCATAAAGAAAACAAATACTGAATTTGCAATTGTAGCAGTTTATGTTGATGACTTAAACATTGTAGGCACTCCTGAAGAGATCTACAAAACTGTTGAGTATTTGAAAAATAAATTTGAGATGAAAGATTTGGGAAAAACCAAATTCTTTCTCGGTTTGCAAATTGAACATTTCCAAGAAAGATTATTTGTTCACCAATCATCATATACAGAAAAAGCATTGAAATGCTTTAATATTGATAAAGCGCATCTACTGGCATCTCCTATGGTCGTTCGCTCACTTGATGTGAAAAAGGATCTCTTTCACCCACTCGAATATGGGGAAAAGATTCTTAGTCCTGAAGTACCATACCTTAGCGCAATTGGAGCATTGTCTTATCTTGCAAATTGCACTCGTCCAGACAAAGTTTTTTCTATAAATCTACTTGTAAGATATATTTCTGAGCCAACTCAAAGACATTGGAATGGTGTTAAACCTATCCTTCGTTACCTGAAAGGTACTATAGATATGGGATTGATTTACTCACAAAAATCTGGGTATTCCTTAGTAGGATATGCAGATGCAGGTATTATCTCTCTGATCCACACAAAGAAAGATTACAAACAGGATATGTGTTTACACATGGAGAAACAGCTATATCTTGGCGATCTGTAAAGCAAACTTTAATAGCAACATCATCAAATCATTCTGAAATTATTGCAATCCATGAAGCAAGTAGAGAATGTGTGTGGCTGAGAAATATGACCCATCATATACAAGCATCTTGAGGATTACCTTCAACAAAATAAAGTCCAACAATACTGTATGAAGATAATGCAGCTTGTACTGCACAACTCAAAGGAGGCTACATCAAATAGGATAGAACAAAACACATTTCTCCAAAATATTTCTATACCCATGAACTTCAGAAAAATGGTGATATAGATATTCAACAAATTCGCTCAAATGATAATGTGGCAGACTTATTCACCAAGGCATTACCGACATCTTCATTCAAGAAATTGGTATATGAGATTGGGATGCGTCGACTCATAGATCTTCAGTGATCAAATATCAGGGGGGAGTAGCTGTACTCTTTTTCCTTCGTCAAGTTTTTATCCCACTAAGTTTTTCTGGCAAGGTTTTAACGTGGCAGCAACACAATACCCCCAAGTTAACTGTACACCTTTTACAATTGTTGTACAGATAGTCATTTAAGGAAGGGTGTTATAATATTATATAATTTATAAATATAAATAACTTTTATGTCCCTAAAGCCTCTATAAATAGAGGACTCTGGTTATTAATAGAATTCATTCCTTTCAGCTCATTCTCTCTCTATCTCTAGCTTTCTTCTGTTTCTCTTTAGATTTATAATAGAAGTAGCCATCAGGGCATAGCTCAGTGGTTGAAAGGATGGGAGTGGGTAGTCTTAGCTTCGCTGGCAGCTACAGTGTGGGGGTTCGAGTCCTGCCTTTGGTATAGATTTGGCCCCTTGTAAGTGCAGTTAAAAAGCAGCTCTTAACCATGCTCCACTTGATACATCCTACAATTTACATCCTCCACCAAGGTTCTGGGGTAGGGACGGTGGGGGCCCTCAAGGTTGGGGTTCAACCTTTATAATAGAAGTAACATATAATATGGGGAAAATTGCACCATTGATTGCCACTCTATTGTTTCTGTAGGAAGTTGGTCCCCAAGTTGTATAATCAATCACCAAAGATAGAAGCCGTCCAAATTTTTGTTAAATCGTTATATAGTTATGTTTCCAACTTATATTGTTATCCAAAAATTTGAAATGAGACACGTTTTCCCGATGGCTATGTAACAATTTAACGAATATTGGATAATTCATTCACTAGGATTGATTGTGCAAAATCGATTATAAGTATTGAGAATCAACTTGCTAATTTTTAAAGGTTGAGGTTCAAATTGTGCGGCTGATCCATGCTTTGAACCTCATAAGTCATAATTGAAGTCAAATGCAGTGTGTAAAAGTTTCATCACTACTTTAAAACGTAAGGTGTTAATTGCATTCATCAATTGTCTATAAAACGTAAGGTGTTAATTGCATTCATCAATTGGTAGACAAATACCGGGCCTTTGTATAAACTAGTTAGACACGCGTGTGTTGCACATGTTTTTATAATCATATTGTCAATTTTTAATATTTTCAAAAATTTTATTTTTTAATTGTTAATAATTAAAATGTTAAAGTAGCAATTGCAATAAAGATAAAAAGTATGGTTATTGATAACATATTGTATTGTATTGTTTGATGTTGATATTTTATTTATATTCATAGATGTATAATTGTAATCAAAGATGAGTTTTATATAGTGGTAATATGAATTGTAACTTGAACCCAGTGAAGAGCTTTTGGTGATCTGATCTTTGAAGATTGACGAATTATTGATATCAAATCGTATAAAATTAATGATGTATTAATATAGATCTTTAGGGTTGTATTTTATAGAAAAAAATAATAATTATTAATTTTATTGTAAGAGAATGTAATGATTGATTATATAATATTGTACATTTGTTGGAGAAGTACTCCTTGTAAATAATATTATTTGTGTATATTGTATTTTTGTTTGCGTCTGATTTGACGATGTAAATAAAAATAACAAAAAAGTAAGTAAGAAACAAAAACTAAAGAAGTTTATATATTAAAATAAATTAAATTAAAAATTAACAAAGTTTTAAATGTTAGTTGTTAAATATAATCACTGTAATCTAATGTATTAAAAATAATATTTTCATCTACATTTTAGTTTTGACAATCACGATTTGAATTTTAATACGGTAATAAAAAAAATTACAATTTTTCCATTCATTTTTTTAAATCCATTTCTCATTCTTTAATCTACGTAATGCCAAAAAACAAATTGTGATCATCTGTTCACTTTCTTATTTAATTTAATATATTAAATATTTACAAATTTTAATTGTATATTTAATAAATTGTTAAAAATTTAATGTACGATAATAATGAACAATAAAAGATTAATAAATAAATTTTAAAAGATAATTGCATTCATGTAAGTGTAATTACAATCAGATATGAGTTTTATATGATGATAATATCAACAATAATTTGCACCATGTGATGACCATTTGGTGATTTAAACTTTGATGATTGACGAACATTTGATATCAAATCTTATAGAATTAATGATCTCCAAGACTGTATTTTACGAAGAATAAAATTAATAATTACTATTTTTATTGTGAGAGAATGTAATGATTGACTACATAATATTGTACATTTGTTGGAATAGTAGTTCATTGTGAATAATATTTGTTGTGTATGTTCTCTTTTTGTTAGACGTGTACGATTTGGCGACGTAAATGAAAACGTCATAAATGTAAGTAAGAAACAAAAAATTAAAGAAGTGTCAATACTTGTCTATGTTGTGAGAATATCGTTGAGGGACATAAGTAAGATGAGAATAACATTTAGAGATAGCAAAAATATCTGATTCGCTCCGAACTCGATGGATACCCGATCTGAATGGAGCGAAAAATACCTAATCCGCGGATCAGCGGAGCGGATCAGGGCAGATATCCATGATCCGCCACAAATCACGAGGCAGGGCAGATCGGGGTATTTTTTTTAAAAAAAAGATTAAATTATAACAAAATAAAAAATTTGGGACAGGGCTGCAATTGTAATTTCAAATTTCTTAATTCCTAATTTGTTAATTCCTAAACCTAGGTTCTTGATTCCATGAAGTTATGAAGATGAGATTATAAACAATTTGTTTGTTTGTTTTTTATTGTGTATTTTGGAGTATTCAATTTTTAATTAAGTAATTGATGTTGTTTGTTTCCTTTGGACATTTAATTAAGTAGTTAATGTATCTTAAAATGTTGTTTAAACTCTATAATATTGTAGTAAAGCTTGTTTCAATATATTTTAAATTTTTTGAATGGAAAAAAAAACGGATCAGTATACGGATCAGGGCTCTGATCCGCCCCGATCCGTATCCAATTCGCCCCGATTTGCTCCGAAAAATAGCGCATTGCAGGACAAATTTGGATCTCCTACAATTATTGCGGAGCGGATTTGGATCAGGACGATTCGCCCCATTCCCATCACTAATAACATTCTATATATAATAATTAAATTAAATTAAATTAAAAATAAAAAAAGTTTTAAACATTAGTTCTAAACTATAGTATATGTTTGGTTGGGTTTAAAAAAAATTAAAAAAAAATTAGTAAAATACGTGGTTGAAAAATTGATAAAAATTATATATCCCACAAAATATATTGTTGAAAATGAGTTTGAAAAAAAAAATTAAAAAAATTGAACCAAACATGTTCATAATCACTGTAATCTAATGTATTAAAAATAATATTTTTATCTCAATTACAATTTTGACAACCATAATTTGCATTTTAATACAGTAATAAACAAAGTTACAACTTTTCTCATTCATTTTTTTTGTTGAAACTCATTTCTCATTTATTTCATCTATATAATGAAAAAATAAAATAAAATTTGAGACCATCTTTTCACCTTCATATTTAATTCAATAGATTAAATGTTTAAAAAAATTAATTATACATTTAATAATTTGTTGAAAATTTAATGTACAACAATGATGAACAATAAAAGAGTAATAAATAAAATATGAAAAATAAATATACATTAATTAATGAATACTAAGAGTGAATATGGAATTTTAAAATTTTTGTAAGGATAAAATAGTCTTAAAAAGTTTATCCCTTTTAGATGTAGTATAAATTAGATATGTGAGGGTAAAATAGTCTAAAAATGTAATATAGAATAATAGAATAGTCATATTTTTATGATCGTAAGTACATATTTAGAAATTACATAATAGTGATTATATTTACAATACAATTTTTTATAAGCGCACCACATTTTAATTGTACTTAAGATCTTCAACTTTTGTTCATTATTGTAATAATGTTCTTAACTTTTTATCATCGAATTCTTATATTCAACTTTCATTAATTAGCACATTTCATCAATGATGATGGTTTCTGTCTAGATATTTTGTTTACGTGCTTTGAAATGAGAAAAAAATATTTTATTGTACTTTTGTATCTATTATTTTTTTAAAATATGATAGACAAATAAATCTTTTTACGAATTCTCACGAAATGTTTTTGACGGAAATCATTATCAAACACAAGATGTGCTAATTAATGAAAAATTGAAGATAAAAATGTGATAAAAAAAGTTGGAGACATGAGTGCTATAATGTTAAAAGGTTAAAGATGTTAAATGTAATTAAAATGTGGTGTAAAAAATAAAAAGTGTTGTGTGAATATAATTACCCATTACATAATTATCATATAACCATTTGTATTATGTAGTTAAGAAAAAAACTAAAGATAAGTTGTCCAAAGGCTCCAAATAACTCCTTTTGTGTGAATATAATTACCCATTACATAATTATCATATAACCATTTGTATTATGTAGTTAAGAAAAAAACTAAAGATAAGTTGTCCAAAGGCTCCAAACAACCCCTTATTTTGTTCAATAATAAAACTAAAGATAATTTGCCCAAAGGCTCCAAACAACCCCTTATTTTGTGTTGGAAATGTACCACTTTGGCATAATAATTGGGTGGGACCCAAGCTTCGATTTGTCAAAGTAAATAGTTGATTAAATTCTACGTTTCGAATAGATGAACGCAGTATATTTAATTATGCAAAACCATTCCATTATGAATGAGAAATTATGGTTGAAAGTTAGACAATAAATGAGGAATAAAATGGGAAATAAGTGAAAGGTGTATCCCACATTGGTTGGATACTCAACTTTGAATCACTTTATAAACTCCAAGTTTGGAAATGGATTTGGGCCCCAAGGGGCGCCGCAAGTCTTTAGAGGGGAGAGAACGTAGACATGCTCATAATCGAGCAAAGCCCACACTCGTGCGCGCCGCCACCGTCCGTCTGATCGACCGGCCGGCACGGCACGGCACGGCACGTGTTCGGGTCGTGGACCTGAACTAGGTTGGGCCTATGTCTAATATTATTTTTTTGGATAAATTTTATTCAAATTATCTAATTAAAAAACTCCCTCCAAACAATCAGTTTCAAAGTGGGTTTAAAAACTGTGCACATGAACAGTAGTGGAGTGTGCGCATGAACGATAGTGGAGTGCATGGAGAGTTGCTTAGAACTGCTCAACCGCCTCCTCCCTCTTCCTTTAAATGTTCCTCAGGCTTTCATTCAGAAAGAATAAGTTTCCAAATATCAGAAAAGCATACATTCTCTCTTCTTTCCCCTTTTTTTTTTGCATACAAACAGTTCCAGCCTTCACATAGTACTTATTTTTTCCTGGTTCGTCGTTCTTGCAGTTTTTGTGCTAGTTCTACAAAGTGCTCGATCGTTGTATCTTGGGAGACTTTTACCACATACCGTAAGCACTGTGTGACGGGGTAAAATTATCTTAAGGACAAAGAGCCTAGTTCTCGCCTCGATCGTTATTATTTCAGAATTTTGTCATGTTACAGTCATGAAAACCATTCATCTGCATGATATGTTTCTGCTAAATTTGAAAGTAAAACCAACAGCTTAAGACGATTTGTATTGTTGTATTTACATTTCATATTTCATGCAAATTTCCGAATTTTTAATGCTGTCCCTATGAATTCCGACAATGTTTATGCATACTGTTAAATTTTAAATTTTCTGCGCCTGTACATGCGTACTGTTAGATTCTAGTTGTGTTATAATACTGTCCAGATTCCTGTCTATTTTGAAAATAGAAACAACAATTGTTTTTCGAAAACAGATTCAACAATCTTAAGACAATTTTGTTTTTATTTTTTTGTTTATATACAGTGCAAGTTTCAAAAGTATACTGCTTTGCACGTTCTCTACACATTTCCGAAATACTAATGCTGCTGCTCCTATCAAATTCTGAAACTGTAATGCCATGCATGTTTAGTGTTGGGTTTCTTTTAATTTAATATACTTTTCATTCAAAATTTCAGAATACAATTTTCACAGGAACGTCATTACAATTAAAGTATGATATGCATGTTCCATGCAATTTTCTAAAAGTCTAATGATGTATAATTCTGAAAGTGTGCTAAGCATGTTAACAATTTAATTCCAAAATTTCGAATTACTACTGATTTGCATGCTTTCTAAAAAAATTCGAAACTGCAAAAATGCATGTTATCCTTAAACTGCAGAAATTGTCTTCCTTATAATATTTGTAATTTTTGGTTCAGTTTTCAAAAAAACTGAAATTGTTGATCTTAATTTGTGGATCTTCTCTTTAGAAAACAGAAATGGCCAATATTGGGACTAATGCAATTCACCCTAATGTGGCACCTACTGTGACGCCTAATGTGGCAACTACTGTGATGCCTACTATGGCTGGTCCATCTGCATTGACTCATATTCATCACGGGGAGAAATTTGAAAAATTTAATGGAGTCGATTTTAAGAGGTGGCAACAGAAGATGCTGTTTTATCTAACCACGCTGAACTTGGCAAGGTTTCTCACGGAGGATTCTCCTTCTGTTCAACAAGGAGAAAATAATCGAGCTTCGGTTATTGCCTTGGACGCATGGAAACATTCTGATTTTCTATGCAAAAACTATATACTGAATGGACTGAATGATTCACTATATGGTGTACATAGCATAATGAAATCTACAAAAGAATTATGGGAATCTTTAGAGAAAAAATATAAAATAGAAGATGCTGAGACTAAAAAGTTTCTTGTCGGAAATTTTTGGACTATAAAATGATTGACTCCAAATCTGTTATTTCCCAAGTTCAAGATTTGCAGGTATTCCTCCATGATTTACATGCTGAAAAATTGACTGTAAGTGAGTCATTCCAAGTAGCAGCTATAATTGAGAAACTCTCACCTTCATGGAGAGATTTCAAAAATTACCTCAAACACAAGCGTAAGGAAATGAACTTGGAGGAGTTGATTATGCACTTGAGGATCGAAGAAGACACTAAAAAGTCTGAAAGGAGGAATGGGGGACCAAACATGGAAGCTAAGGCAAACATAGCTGAATCAAGTTTAAAGAAGAACATGAAAAGGAAGCACTCAAGTTATGCTCCTAAGAAAATTGAGAACAACCAGAAGAACAAGAAGTTCAAAGGGGATTGCTACAATTGTGGCAAACCTGGACACCGATCAATTGACTGTCGCAAGCCTAAAAAGCAAAATGACTATGCACGTGTAGTTGAAACTGAAAATCTTCCTGAATGTGTTCAAGAAATGCACCTATCTACTGTAATATCTGAATGTAATTCTGTTGGAAATTCCTGGGAATGGTGGATGGACACTGGTGCTACTCGCCACATATGTGCTGAAAAGAACATGTTTTCTGATTACAAAACTATCAACGGAGAACAACTGTTCATGGGAAATTTCTCAAGCTCAAAGGTTGAAGGACAAGGAAATGTGACCTTGAAGATGACTTCTGGCAATGAACTCATCCTCAACAATGTATTGCATGTGCCAAATATTCGAAAAAATCTTTTCTGGTTCTCTTCTTAGCAAGAATGGGTTTAAGTTAGTATTTGTATCTGACAAATTTGTACTAACTAAAAATGAAATGTATGTGGGAAAGGGATATATGACTGATGGGATGTTCAAGCTGAACGTCCTTACTATTGTACCCAAATTGAACAAGATTAATGAAGCTTCTACTTCTGCGTATATCGTTGAGGCTACTTGTTTATGGCATAACAGATTAGGACACGCAAACTTTAAATCTGTGCGCAAATTAATGAACTTAAATTTGCTACCTTCTTTAAGTTTCGATCCTAATCACAAATGCAAAACTTGTGTTGAGGCTAAGTTGGCCAAAAGACCGTTTCCTTCTGTTGAAAGAAATACTTCACCTTTGGAATTAATTCACAGCAATATATGTGACTTGAAATTCATACAAACAAAAGGTGGGAAAAAGTATTTCATTACCTTCATTGACGATTGCACTAGGTACTGCTATGTTTATTTATTAAGAAGCAAAGATGAGGCTTTGGAAATGTTTAAACATTATAAGAATGAAGTTGAAAATCAACTTAGCAAAACAATAAAAATTGTTCGAAGTGATAGAGGTGGAGAATATAGAGCGCCGTTTGAAGAATTTTGTTCTAAACAAGGCAATATTCATCAAACAACGGCTCCTTACTCACCTCAATCTAATGGTATTGCGGAACGAAAGAACCGCACACTTAAAGAAATGATGAATGCTATGTTGATTAGTTTTGGTCTACCCCAGAATTTGTGGGGAGAATCTATCCTCTCTACAAATCACATTCTTAATAAAATACCACACAAAGTAAAGGATGAAACACCTTACGAGTTATGGAAAGCTCACAAACCTTCATATAAATACTTGAAATTGTGGGGGTGTTTGGTAAAGGTAGAAGTGCCAAAACCTAAACAAATAAAAATAGGACTGAAACTGTAGATTGCATATTTATTGAATGTGCTCATAACAGTAGTGTATATCGCTTTCTTGTGCACAAGTCTGAGATCACTGATATACATGAAGATACGATCATTGAATCAAGAAATGCAAGTTTCTTCGAACATGTCTTTTCTCGTAAAGACAAAATTGAAGTAAGTTTAACAAAACGAACTTACGATACTGCAAATGATAGTGAAAATGAAGAAGAACCCAAACGCAGTAAAAGGGCTAGAAAGTCTACGTCCTTTGGTTCAGAATTCCTAATGTACATTATTGAAAATGAACCTAAGACATTCAATGAAACAATGTCAACACCAGAGGCTCCTTTTTGGAAAGAAGTTATCAATAGTGAAATTGAATAAATAATGCAAAATCACACTTGGGAGTCATGATATGTTTCTGCTAAATTTGAAAGTAGAACCAACAGCTTAAGACGATTTTACCGTTGTATTTACATTTCATATTTCATGCAAATTTTCGAATTTTTAATGTTGTCCCTGTGAATTCCGACATATCATGCAAATGAATGGTTTTCATGACTGTAACATGACAAAATTCCGAAATAATAACGATCGAGGCGAGAACTAGGCTCTCTGTCCTTAAGACGATTTTACCCCGTCACACGGTGCTTACGGTATGTGGTAAAAGTCTCCCAAGATACAACGATGGAGCACTTTGCAGAACTAGCACAAGAACTGCAAGAACGACGAACGAGGAGAAGGAAAGTACTCTGTGAAGCCTGGAACTGTTTGTATGCAAAAAAAAGGGAAAGGAGAGAGAATGTATGCTTTCTGATATTTGGAGTTTATAAAGTGGTTCAGGGTTGAGTATCCAACCAATGTGGGATACACCTTTCACTTATTTCCCATTTTATTCCTCATTTATTGTCTAACTTTCAACCATAATTTCTCATTCATAATGGAATGGTTTTGCATAATTAAATATAATACGTTCATTTACTCGAAACGTAGAATTTAATCGACTATTTACTTTGACAAATCGAAGCTTGGGTCCCACCCAATTATTATGCCAAAGTGGTCCATTTCCAACAATGCCCCACATGAATGGAAATTATCACGAATATGCTAAATGCAATGCAGACTTGATTCAGAGAGTACGAGCAAAAGGCTTATTGCATTAGGAAAGGTAGCTTTTGTCTTTGAACCTACCTTAGTGGAATACTATCGAGTTTACTTAGCTATTCAGTGAACTTGATGTCTTGAACCGCCAACTGTTAATGTAAACCAAGACAACAGTATCCACACAATAACCTTTCTATCAATTCTTTGGTTCTCATAGTTGTGTTCATTTTAGTCTTAAACAGTTCTTGGTATTCATAAGTGCTCTAGAGAACTTAAGCCTCAAATTCTTATGGAAGCGGCCCCACTTCACACTTATATAGGTGATCTCCTATGAAGAGTATTCTGTTATACTCCACTTATTTTATTCAAACTAAAGGAATCATTAAAATTATAACTTAACCTTTTACATTCTGCAGACAGTACTTTTATAAAGGAATGGATAAGTGCTTAAGTGAGTCTTAATAACTTAGTTGTCTCATTGAACCAAGATCATGGGATCTCCAGTCAACAAGGTTGGGTTACCATCATTAAGGTTCATGCATATTGGGCTTTAATCCCATTCCCTTTGATAAATAATATACTTGATCTCTTGGTAGGCCTTTTGTAAGCAGATCCGCAAGATTCTCCTTTGATTTCACATAATCAATGGAGATAATACCATTTGAGATCAACTGTCTTATGCTACTGTGTCTACGACGTATATATCTAGACTTACCATTATACATGCAATTTTGTGCCCTTGCAATAGTCGACTGATTGTCGCAGTGAATGCTAATTGCAGGTACCGGCTTAGTCCAACACGGAATATTCTCTAAGAAGTTACGAAGTCATTCTGCCTCTTTTCCAGCTTTATCTAATGCTATAAACAACGATTCCATTGTTGATCGAGCTATGCAAGTTTTCTTTGAGGATTTCTAGGACACAGCTGCACCACCAAGTGTAAAAACGTAACCACTTGTGGATTTAGAATCTTTCATATCAAATATCCAATTTGCATCACAATATCCTTCTAATACTACTGGATATCTTATATAATGTAATCCAAATTTTAAGATATGCTTCAAATATCGAAGTACCCTATTCAATGCCTTCCAGTGATCATTGTTTGGATTACATGTGAACCTACTCAATTTATTAACCGCGAACGCAATGTCTGGACGTGTGCAGTTCATTAGATACATCAGACTTCCAATAATCTGAGAATATCTTAATTGATGTATAGGTTCACCTCCATTTTTGGCTAAGTGTAGACTTGTGTCTACAGGAGTTTTGACTGGACTTTCATCAAAGACTCCAAATCTCTTTAGTACAGACTCAACATAATGAGATTGTGAGAGAACAAGGCCATCTGGTGTTTTAGAAATTTTAATTCTAAGGATTACATCTGCTACATCCATGTCTTTCATGTCAAAATGTTTTGTTAACATTTTCTTAGTAGACATGATAATGTCATGATTGCTACCTAGAATTAGCATATCATCTACATATAGACATACTAAGACATATGTTGTGGGTGTATTTTTATTGTACACACATTTGTCACACTCGTTAATTTTAAATCCATTTGACAACATTGCTTTGTCAAACTTTTGGTGCCACTACTTTGGCGCCTGTTTTAATCCATTTAATGACTTAACGAGTCTGCAAACATTTTTCTTTTGTCCATAAGCAACAAATCCTTCAGGTTGTTCCATGTATATTTCCTCTTCTAACTCACCGTTTAGAAATGCTGTTTTAACATCCATTTGATGAATTTCGAGATTGTGTATCGCAGCAATTGCAATAAAGATTCTTATCGAAGTAATCCTCGTTACTGGTGAGTAAGTATCAAAGAAATCAAGACCTTCCTTTTGTCTATATCCTTTTGCTACCAAACGAGCCTTGTATTTATCAATAGATCCATCTGATTTTAACTTTTTCTTGAAAATCCACTTGCAACCTAGAGGTTTATTTCTAGGTGGGAGATCAACCAACTCCCAAGTGTGATTTTGCATTATTGATTCAATTTCACTATTGATAGCTTCTTTCCAAAAAGGAGCCTCTGGTGTTGACATTGCTTCACTGAATGTCTTAGATTCATTTTCAATCATGTACGTTAGGAATTTTGAACCAAAGGACGTAGACTTTCTAGCCCTTTTACTGCGTCTGGGTTCTTCTTCATTTTCACTATCATTTGCAGTATCGTAAGTTCGTTTTGTTAAACTTACATCAATTTTGTCTTTACGAGGAAAGACATGTTCGAAGAAACTTGCATTTCTTGATTCAATGATCGTATCTTCATGTATATCAGTGATCTCAGACTTGTGCACAAGAAAGCGATATGCACTACTGTTATGAGCACATTCAATAAATATGCAATCTACAGTTTTCAGTCCTATTTTTATTTGTTTAAGTTTTGGCACTTCTACCTTTACCAAACACCCCCACACTTTAAAGTATTTATATGAAGGTTTGTGACCTTTCCATAACTCGTAAGGTGTTTCATCCTTTACTTTGTGTGGTATTTTATTAAGAATGTGATTTGCAGAGAGGATAGCTTCCCCCCACAAATTCTGGGGTAGACCAAAACTAATCAACATAGCATTCATCATTTCTTTAAGTGTGCGGTTCTTTCGTTCCGCAATACCATTAGATTGAGGTGAGTAAGGAGCCGTTGTTTGATGAATATTGCCTTGTTCAGAACAAAATTCTTCAAACGGCGCTCCATATTCTCCACCTCTATCACTTCGAACAATTTTTATTGTTTTGCTAAGTTGATTTTCAACTTCATTCTTATAATGTTTAAACATTTCCAAAGCCTCATCTTTGCTTCTTAATAAATAAACATAGCAGTACCGAGTGTAATCGTCAATGAAGGTAATGAAATACTTTTTTCCACCTTTTGTTTGTACGAATTTCAAGTCACATATATCGTTGTGAATTAATTCCAAAGGTGAAGTATTTCTTTCAACAGAAGGAAACGGTCTTTTGGCCAACTTAGCCTCAACACAAGTTTTGCATTTGTGATTAGGATCGAAACTTAAAGAAGGTAGTAATTTTAAGTTCATTAATTTGCACACAGATTTAAAATTTGCGTGTCCTAATCTGTTATGCCATAAACAAGAAGACTCAACGATATACGCAGAAGTAGAAGCTTCATTAATCTTGTTCAATTTGGGTACAATAGTAAGGACGTTCATCTTGAACATCCGATGAGTCATATATCCCTTCCCACATACATTCCATTTTTAGTTAGTACAAATTTGTCAGATACAAATACTAACTTAAACCCATTTTTGCTAAGAAGAGAACCAGAAACAAGATTTTTTCGAATATCTGGCACATGCAACACATTGTTGAGAACGAGTTCCTTGCCAGAAGTCATCTTCAAGGTCACCTTCCTTGTCTTTCAACCTTTGAGCTTGAGGAATTTTCCATGAACAGTTGTTCTCCGTTGATAGTTTTGTAATCAGAAAACATGTTCTTTTCAACACATATGTGGCGAGTAGCACCAGTGTCCACCCACCATTCCCTGGGATTTCCAACAGAATTACATTAAGATATTACAGCAGATAGGTGCATTTCTTGAACACCTTCAGTCAGATTTTCAGTTTCAACTACATGTGCACAGTCATTTTGCTTTTTAGGCTTACAACAGTCAGTTGATCGATGTCCAGGTTTGCCACAATTGTAGCAATCCCTTTTGAACTTCTTGTTCTTCTGGTTGTTCTCAATTTTCTTAGGAGCATAACTTGAGTGTTTCCTTTTCATGTTCTTCTTTGAACTTGATTCAGCTATGTTTGTCTTAGCTTCCATGCTTGGTCCCCCATTCCTCCTTTCAGACTTTTTAGTGTCTTCTTCGATCCTCAAGCGCACAATCAACTCCTCCAAATTCATTTCCTTACGCTTGTGTTTGAGGTAATTTTTGAAATCTCTCCATGAAGGTGGGAGTTTCTCAATTACAGCTACTACTTGGAATGACTCACTTACAGTCAATTTTTCAGTATGTAAATCATGGAGGAGTACCTGCAAATCTTGAACTTGGGAAATGACAGATTTAGAGTCAATCATTTTATAGTCCAGAAATTTATCGACAAAAAACTTTTTAGTTCCAGCATCTTCTGTTTTATATTTTTTCTCTAAAGATTCCCATAATTCTTTTGCAGTCTTTTGCAGATTTCATTATGCTATATACACCATATAGTGAATCATTCAGTCCATTTAGTACATAGTTTTTGCATAGAAAATCAGAATGTTTCCATGCGTCCAAGGCAATAACCGAAGCTCGATTATTTTCTCCTTGTTGAACAGAATGAGGATCCTCCATGAGAAACCTTGCCAAGTTCAGCGTGGTTAGATAAAACAGCATCTTTTGTTGTCACCTCTTAAAATCGACTCCATTAAATTTTTCAGGTTTCTCCCCATGAGGAATATGAGTCAATGCAGATGGACCAGCCACAGTAGGCGTCACAGTAGTTGCCACATTAGGCGTCACAGTAGGTACCACATTATGGTAAATTGCTTTAGTCCCAATATTGGCCATTTCTGTTTTCAAAACAGAAGATCCACAAATTAAGATCAACAATTTTAGTTTTTTTGAAAATCGAACCAAAAACTGCAAATATTATAAAGAAGACAATTTCTGCAGTTTAAGGATAACATGCACTTTTGCAATTTCGAAAATTTTCAGAAAGCATGCAAACCAGTAGTAATTCGGAATTTTGGAATTAAACTGTAAACATGCTCAGCACACTTTCAGAATTATGCATCATTAGACTATCAGAAAAGCATAGTTCAATAATGGTGAAAAATGAAAGGTTTTTGGAATCATCATATGATCATTTGTATTCTGCAGTGAAAAAAAAAACTGAAGATAAATTGTCCAAAGGTCTTTTGTTCAATAATGGTGGGAGATGAAAGGACTTTGAATTTTTTTTAATTTAATGTAGGAGGGTAAAATAGTCTAAAGTTGTAATATATGAGGGTAAAATAGTCCAAAATTGTTTCTCCCTTTTAGGGCCTTTTAGAATTAATAATAAAACTAAAGATAATTTGTCCAAATGCTCCAAATAACCCCTTATTTTGTTCAATAATGGTGAAAAATGAAAAGTTTTTGGAATCATCATATGATCATTTGTATTCTGCAGTGAAAAAAAAAACTGAAGATAAATTGTCCAAATGTCTTTTATTCAATAATGGTGAGAGATGAAAGGATTTTAGATTTTTTTAATTTAATGTAGGAATGTAAAATTGTCTAAAATTGTAATATATGAAGGTAAAATAGCCCAAAATTATTTCTCCCTTTAAGGACCTTTTAAAATTAGTATAGATAAGGAATTATGCTTAGATTGACTTCACTTGCATGTAGATTGAAACGCAATTTGATCCCAAAATAAATTTAAACCCAATTTGGTAATACCTGCATAGAAATATTAAATATGCAACTCTAGTATTATTTTACTGTCTTCTAGATATTACCTAAGGACATGTTCGATACATGTTATTGATAGTTACTCAAAAATACAATTAGTAAGATTTTAGTTTTTTTTTTTTTTTCCTAATAATGTCTATAAGAGTTCATCTGTTAGTAGAGACCGAATAAGTAGAAGTCTCACACCCAAAATGATTAACAAAAAAAGTATAAAAAATCGTTGTTCATATTTTTAAGAACTAATTATCATCTAGCATAAAACGAGCAAGAAGAAAGAAGGAATGGCGGGATACTAAAGAGATAGCTATGTCTACAAGGACTTGTGCAATCGAGTAATCAACAAAGTAATCCGCGTATATATATGATAAACGAGACAACACATGTAAATACACCAACAAACTTAGTCTTATTCTCAATAAATTTAGAGCTTCATTGTTAGATCTAGTAGGAGATCTAATGCAACCAGATTTTTAGCAACAATCCGTGTATATAAAAGACCCAAGTAAAAAATGAGAATGTGTGATTCTTGATTCTAGTAATTAGTTGAAACCTATATTTACAATGCAAGTGAAAAGTACAGAAGTGGTCGAACCCACAGCCAGCGGATTTTGGCAGGAATCAGCAGAAGTGACCTGGCTTTCCAATTTTTATGTTCTGCTCGGCTAGGAACCCGGTAATAGCATTTTTTTGCCAACTTTTGAAACTTCTGCATCCATCAACAAGATTTTTTGGCATTTTTAGACAGATACAATTTAATAGAGTAACAGAAGAACCAGTCACTTAAATATGAAAATATTTCTCGGCAGGCAAGAATATACAAAACGACATTGATACACTGTTACAACTAGGAAACAAAGCAACTTATCGTACTAAATAAATATAGCATATTCCTCAACTGGGATACTAAATTACATCTTGACATAATCCTCTAATTACAAGTAAGATTATAGAAATCTCGAGTTCGAGTACACTAGGGATACTTCCTCTCTATTGTTACTATAAGAGGACTCAATGGCTATCCCTTGGCCTTTTTTTTCTTTCAATTTCCTTTCCTTCTTATTCCCGCACTCTTCATTATTCATTAAGTTTGTATTCACAAAGGTGTCGGAATTTTACAACATATTTGAGTGCTAAAAACGTAATAGAACAACCAGGCAGCTGTATGAATCTTAAGGAATTCTTCATTGCATATTTTGGCAGATCAAAATTTGTGCCTACAGAAGATTAGTGACTTAAATTGTCAGAGAATTTTTCTTTCCTTTTCTTGAAAGAGAGACCTCAAATTAGTTTAGACGGCCTACATGCTTGCCAACAAAAGATTCCTATGAGAAATTATATAATTGCACGCAAATTATTTGTTGGACTAACATTCTCAAATCGAAGATATAAATTCTTAGCAAAAATTAGGAGCAACAACAGGATCTCGGTTTTCAAGATTGCGTTTCAAAATCAAATGTCAATTTCTATGAAGAAAGTGACTAACTTGTGATCAAGATGTGCCAAAATTTCCCCCCCTGGAAAAGCTGCTTTTGTAGTCTCAACTCTCAAATGAAACTTTGATTGCTTGTTTCCATGTCCCACCAATTCTGTATGCGCCTTCTTGCACTTTAGATGAACCTGGATCTTGCATCGGCAATGAATAACCAGAAATCAGGTGGCCCACCCAAACACCATCTTTTCTGAGATGATCATTTTAACATGAGTTCTAAAATAATCCAAAGATAAAAAGAAAATGAAAATCAACTTTGGGATTGAGATTCAACTAACATCTCCAAGCACAGGATACTTACGCCCCTGTGCATCTATAAACAAACGGGCGACTCTCTCGGAAAAATGTAATCAAAATATATTGGGGATAAAAAATGACCAACATCATTTAAAGTATTCACCATTGAAGCAATTCAAAATAACTTACATAATTATATCCATATGGCGTGGTACGTAATGTCCTCCACCAATTCCTAGAAGAACCTTGTTTTGACCACCATTCCTGCATCAGTGGAAAGTATAATGAAGAAATTAAACTAGTATATCCGACCGTAAAAAAGTAAATAGAGATTGATAGAAATTGGTGAAGAGGAAGAACGAAAGATTTAGAGAATAATAGTGAGAAACAAGGAAAAATTTGGAGAAGAAGAGAGAGATGGGAAATTGAGAATTTTTTTTTTTTTAGAGAATTGAAGACAGACGTATGTGTATTTTTTATGTGAGTGGAGGTGAAAACCTCCCTCATGTTCACCTCCACTCACGGTCGGTGATGAGCATCACCAAAAAAAATGAAACGGTGCATTTGCAGACAGACGTTTCTCAGTTAAACAACAATATTCAAAATTTCTTCTTTTCTGCTTGGGCAGATATGGGGGAAATAGCAGCATTCTCACATTTTCTCTATTTAGAACCACTATTGCTGTATGTAAGAACGCATTATATACAAAAGTGAAATAAACTAAAAGATTGCTTTTTCACTCGCTTGAAGTCCATGTTGATCAAACCAAAAGTAGAAGCTTAAGCCTTCAGGCTCAATTCTACACAGGGGGTATATAAAATCAACTCCTTGAATCACAATCACACCTTGAAATTAAGTTACTTTCATGAGGAAGAATGGTTTGTGATCATTACCTCCTCCAATCTCCCACTGCAGCTCCTCCTCCAAGACCTAGACCTTCCCAGACAAGCTACAATGATCATAGGTGCAAATAGACATAATATTCAGAACAGGTTTGATGGGTGAAAATTATTTTAGTGTCCTATCCTAACACTTCCCATTATCATGCTCACAAATGATCATAAACACAAGTTATTTCTTTGAGTTATTGAAGGAGTGAATGGAGGTACAAGCGAAAGGCAAAGAGAACCCGAAGTGCTAATAGTACAAGCATGATAAGTGAATTTAGCTTCCAATTCTGGAACGAATGCCAAAAGGGGATCAGAGAAATGGTTGAATAAATTGGGATCATAGAGCAACCAAAAGTACCTACCACAATTACGCGGGATCAAACACTAATCATGCGATAAAGTTCTTCTAACAAAAAGATATTTTGAAATTCTAAAGTGGATTTCAAAAAAGGAAGAGCAAAATAGTAACTTTTCCAGCTTAAAGAAGAAAGCACAAACTAATTAAAGAAACCTACTGAGACAATACGATGTAACAAATTCAGTGAGAAATTACTACAAATTTATGGCAGAGTTCAAACCCAGCAAGATTAAAAGAGTCATTTAAATTTGAGAAGAGGTAAATTGTGTCTTACTCACTGCAAGTACACGAGCAGTGTGGAGTTGGGGGGATTACTATGAAAGAAAAGGACACAATTAGATATAATGCATATTGTAAAACTACTATGTACACTTAAAAGAATACCGAACTAAGGCAATCGCTTGTGCAGCATCCTGCCGCTTCCAATACTCTTCTGTACTGCCTACAACAACACAATATAGTAGTGGTTAATCAGAAAAAAGCAAGGATCTAAATTGGAATTCAAATTAAAAGATATATCTTCTAGCTCCTCAGTGTCCTCTTTCTAAGATAAAAATAATGGATCAGATAAGATTACACGTGCGGAGTCTTGTGTGATGATAATCCAATAATTTAATAGGTTTCTCATGGCATGAAGGACAACTAGAAATTTACCAATTTCTACAAACATTGTGGGTGTGTTAGTTTCTGGTCCATGATGAGTAGCTTCCAATGTAACCTGCATGAATAAGTAAAAATGAAAAGAAACCTGACACATGTATGTGTTTTTAAAATGGAGAAAATCAAGCTCTAGACCCAAACGGTTCAGATTCCAAAAGAATTGTGAGAGGTTCCCTTAGAAACAAATGGAAGTTCATATCTCGTAGATTTTCTTCTTTTATTCAGTTCACTAAATGGGGTGTGCGAGGGTGCAAGAGATGAGATTTATTTTTGGGAGGACGTTCGGTTTGGTTCTTGTTCCCCTGATTTTTCATTTTCTATACTATATAATCTTTCTTTGTTAATGACCCTATTAATTTTGTTAATTCACTCTCTGAAAATGAGACAATGAATTGGAATTTTCAGTTCTGGTCAACTGAAAAGAACTGTTAGTTTTAGATTTGTCCTTTTTATATTGATATTTTATTTTATTTTTGAGAATCTTTCTAAAACTTTTTCAAATTGACAAGGGTTTCTATGGCTATTGTTTCAGAGGGAGATTAATACCTTTGAATTGGTTAAAGAAAATTATCCTTATTCCACCCTCTTCCCCTCACAGTTTGTGATTTGTAGAAAGGACTCTGAACTTATTGATTTGCTTGTTTTTACATTGGGTGCAAGATAGCTATGGAGTATGCTTCTACATGTGCTAATATTGATTGAGCTTTTCACAAATTGTGAGGCAACAAAACAGAATCGCTATAGTAGAGAAGGATCTTTCTAATGTTTTCTCTTTGAAATAATAAACAAAATATTTGAAAAACAAAAAAGCAGCAAAGCTGCAAATAAATTGCATCGTGCAACCTCTACAATATACATACCTCAAATTCAGGAGTTAAATTGTGTGATTCAGCAATACCCTTCAATAGCCTCAGCCACGGTCCTATGCGTGGATTGGGTGGTGCAGCCCATCCAGGCTTCCCACCAGCTGGCAGCACATCCCCTTCTTGTAAATGGGGCACACCTAAATGCCATTCAATATTTGATACAAATAACATGATTCAGTACTTATTTTACTGGTAGCCATGTCCCCCCCCCCCCCCCCCCCCCCCCACTTCTTCCCACCCCAAACCGAGTTCCGACATTAAAATGACAAGCAAAAATTATACTTCTTGAGAGGATTATACCAATGGGGTGGATTGTCAGTGCGGGACGATTAGAAACAGCCGTGTGCTTGCTGAGAAATATAACCTCGTCAACAACCTCACCAGTTGCCTCCTCCCATCGCCTATCTAAGTGGTCCTCTCTTACAATGCTGTTATCATGCTTCAATAGTCTCACTTCATTATTCACAAAACTCGGAATCCCCTGAGCCAACCCAAAAAAAGCCAGTATGACATTAGCATAATAATCCATGCTTGGCTAAGCTTAAAAATAAGTCAAACTTAAAATTGTTTAACAAGTTACTTTTTCTTATTTATATGTAAAGGTCACTTTTGCGACAGCAAAGTAAAGGTCACTTTCAAATAAGTAATATAATTGTGTTTAACTAATACCTTAGCAAAACATGGACCTAAAAAACCCTTCATTTCAAATATCTTCACTAATCTCTCTACTCTTTTTAAATATTCACGTAAATTCCATTTTGCAGAGCATTTAATTTACTTCTAACCACACTTTTTTATATTTCTATGATCTCATCAACTATTAGTCCTTTGATTTTTAATAACGAAAGTCCTGAGAAATCGCAGTCACTGAATCCATTCTGCACAGCATCATGAATATAGAACTCGTTTAAGATTTCTGAGTTGTTAATATCCTATCAATTGATGAGAAGAAGACATTGAAACTTGTTATCATTCTTTGGTACGAATAAAGAGAAGGGATTTTGTTGTAACCTGGAGGCGGGGGCCAGGGTGCCAGGAGGGCATGGAGAGAAGAGCGGAAGCTGGGCCAATGGAAGCCGGGTCTACGGTGGTGGCTACAACTAACGTCACCATCTCCTCTCTTTTCTTCTTGCCTTGTGGACTAATGAAATTAACTCAATCAAATAACAAATGTTTTAGGCAATTTTGGATAAAAACTCCTATTCTTTAGGAAATTTGGCTCCTCGGTAACCTCTATGTGCAATTGGTGCAATTGGTTTTATTTGACAAGAAAATCAATATATCCATAATTTTAATAAATTGTATACCGTTTCTCTTGCGGTGGAATCCGATCGTATGTTCTATTATGATAATAGATTGAAGCGGTGAACTAATTTTGGACATGATTCGTGGATAGAAATGATCGATTGAAGATGATAAATTGAGAAGATGAGCAAATTTTGAAAATGATAAGATGATGATTGAACAGGAGATTTTGGATATCGTCCATTGAAGAAGATGATTGAACATGAAATTTTAGACATCGTCCGTTGAAAAAGATAATTGAATAGCAAATTTTGGAAGAGATGAATAGTGAAGACGTAGTATGACACAGAGTACTTTTTTATTCCTGAAGCGGAGAAAATCTCCTTACGATTAGTGATAAAAAATTGTTTGTATCTTTATTCTTTATAAAAAAAATTAGAGTGCTTTTCTTTTGTTTTGTATTAAGATTTTATTCATCAAATTGATAATATACATAAACTAGTATACCGCTTTTCATTGCGGTGGAATCCGACCGTTTAAGATTTTAATAGATTGAGGAGTTGAAAAGAATGAGAGATTGAGAGTTTTGTTTGAGGGGAGTTTGATTTTGATGAATATGGAAAAGAATATAGAGAAATTGAGGAATTGAGAAAGAGATATATAGATTTTGGTTTGAGAGGATGAAGACGTAGTGACGGACAAATAAGTACTTTTTTGTGCTTGTAGCGGAGTAAACCTCCTTACGGTCGGTGATTATTTTATATATTCTTACAAAATATTATGAAATAACTAAAATTTAAGATTAAAATTATAATAAAAAAACATGTTAAATAAATTTATTAATTTATTATTTAAATTTTAAAACTTTTATTTTATGGTTATAAAAAATAAAAATAAAATAATTTTGTCATAAATTTGATCCTCAAATACTTTTATTTAGTTAAAATATTTGTTTATTAACTAAAAAGATTAGAGCTCCACATAAATTCTTCACATTTTAATTTATAGTTTTATTATCATTCAAAAATAAAAAATACATAATTCTTCAGTTATTTTTTATTATTATTTTTATGTTTAAATAATAAGATAGGTTCAATATCATAAAATTATATACATCATTTTGTTATTTATTTATATTAATTTTTATTCAAGTTTTTCATGTAATATAGCAATTACATATAATTAGAGCACAATAATTTAATATTTTTTCTCTTATGAAAAATTTAATTGATTTACGACTATAATGATATATTTAGTATGATAAGTTAAATATTATTAAATAAACATACCAAACGCATTTGTATCTTTTGTAAAAATTAAGAACATAAATGAATTTTTTTTTTAATTAAAATGAAGTGTATGATGGTATTTTTTATCAAATAAGGACCAATTGTATGCTAAAACACATAGGTTATGAACGTATGTACCAAAAAACTAACGTTATGGACCATTTGCACACTGAACACAACGATCATGGACCATTTGCACCAAATTTCCTATTCTTTTTTCAAAGATGGTAGCTATTAAGGATGGGGCAGCCCCACCTTGTTACTGCCTCGTCCCTAGCCCTTTTCATGCAAGTAAGGTGTGACTACGATTTTAAAAAAATGAAAAAAAAAAAAAAAAAAAACCTAAGCCATGTGAAAATGATTTGAGAACTAACTTACCAAAAATAACTTTTTAAGACATCTTTTATATCAAAATGTCAAACTATCATTTTTTATATTGTGAAGATATGTTAAATACAACTAACACACAATGATAGTAATACCCATACGTGTTCTAAAAGGTCATTTACACCCATAAACATGATTTTTTTCCTTGTTGAAAATTTGAAAATGCATTGTTCTTCTTTCTCTTTCTACTCTTCTTCTTTTTTGTCTTTAGATTAAATCAAATTATAAGAAATAATTCAAAGCGAACAAACCCTAGCTTTTTATATATTTTGTATTTATAAGATATTTTTATCAATTTTATGCTTTTCAATTTTGTTTTGCCTTGCCTTGTACATGTTCATTGCACTTTATGTTAGTTTTTGTGTGTGTTTAATGAATCTTTGGATTGAAATGATGCTGAAAAATAGTATCACATAACTTAAACTAGTATTATTATGCTGCAATTAAAACAATCGGTAAGTTCACCGACCCCATGTGTCTATTAACATACTAATGTCTTTGTTATCAGACAATAAACTATTGTGTTTGTTAACAGATTGCTATTTGTTTAACAGACATGCCCATGTCTTTTAAGCTGACCCATGTCTCTTTTATCTATAAAGTAATGGAATCATTTAGTTAACGTTTTACAATTTTTGTTGGATTACTAATATAGATTCGACTATATGAATTGTTGTTTTCTTATTTTGGTGAGTTTTTTTTGAAGGATGAAAAAGGCAAATGGACATGGAAATGGAGTGGGAATTATGAAGAAGTTGTGGAAGGATATTTTATATCTACAAATATTTTACATAAAGAGTTGTATCACAAGGTACTATATCTATGCAAGGTTGATTTCTCTTTACATGAAATGGAGTTGGGATTTCTTCTCCCTGGAAATATACAGATTTCAGTTCCAATAAAGATTACTTCAGACAAGCAAGTGCAGTGGTTTGTATATGTCAAAAAGCAAAATTATTATTGTCCCATTTGTTTAACCACCAGGGACGGATCCAAAAAATCATGTTGGACCAAGCTGAAATTAAAAATAAGTCAAGTACAATTTTTTTTGACATACAACAAAAAAAATCTAATTATTACATTATCTACTGAAGTTGTATTTTTCGAGCTTTAACAGCATAAAACTCATCTATAATAGAATCTACATCTATTTTTTCGGCAAATTCTCGTTCAATATAGAGTGTCATACAATCAACAAGAAACTCATCTTCCATTCTGTTTCGAATTGCTGTCTTCACATGTTTCATTGTCGAAAAAGCTCATTCGGTGGTCGCTGTAGACACAGGTAGTGTCAATACAAGACGAATCAATCTAATCAGTATAATGTAACTCTCAGACCTTCTACTTGCAACCAAGATCTTGCATAATTCAGAAAGTGAAGGCACTTGAAACCGAGGATCGGGAATAACATCATACTGATAATGTTGCAACTCATACCTTAAAGAACAAACATCTTGCTGTGTAAAATCATCAGGATAGAACTTTTCTGTAAGCTTGCAAATATCATCCCCATTAAATGATTCAAAAGAATTTCGAGGATCCAAAGCAACAGTTAAAGAGAGGAGTTCTACCGATAACTCATTAAATCTTGTATTTAACTCCATCAGCTGAAAATCTATTGCTTCATTGAAGACATTGAAGTGGTAATGATGCTCAAGTGTAATTTGGTCACGAGAACGACCAATTTTATAAAAAGAATTTAGATCAGGTATATCAACATCATTTCTTGAGCAAAATGTTTTCACTTGATGAAGAAATTCATCCCAACCATTTTCTCTTAATTTTTGAAGTATAGCTTTTGTGGATGAGACAAACCTGATAGCAGCCGGGATGTCTTGAAGAACTTGACAAAGAACGTCGCTGATTCCCAAAATTTTATGCATTAAATGCAAGGAAAACACAAATTCAAAACTTGTAATGGTTTCAAGAACACCATGAACTTCAGCTCGAGATCTTCCATTTGGAGAATGTACAGTAAGATACTCAAGCACCTTACAAGTTGCAACATACATCTCTATCAAGCTCTTTACCGATTCATAGTGTGAATTCCAACGAGTAGATCCCGACTTTTGCAAATTACCAATCTGATTGGCCCCAGTTCCAGATTTTCGTTCTCCACTAGCTAACATATCCTCAAGCTCACTTCTTTGAGCAGCTTGCAACACACTAATACGTTTAGGAGAAGAATTAATAATATTAACAACATTGTCCAAATGAGAAAAGAATTTCCAAATACAAATCACATCTTTGGCTGCAGAAACCAATGTCAGTTGTAGTCGGTGAGCAAAAACAGTGAATGTAATAGGCATATGGACATTCTTTAAGGAATAATGCTTGAAGTCCGTTCCATGTACCACGCATATTACTAGCACCATCATAGCCTTGCCCTCTCATTTTTTGAACTTGAAGGTTGTGACGAACAAGAACATCGCATATCTCATTTTTCAGATTCAAGGATGTAGTGTCACTTACGCTTTTAATTGCAAAAAATCGTTCTATTAAAATACCATCAGTATTCACATACCGCAAGATAATGGCCATTTGCTCTTTTTTAGATTCGTCTTGCGCTTCATCGACAAGAATACAAAAGAAACTTTGTCCAAGCTCCTCACGAATCATTTGTCTAACTCTATTGGCCATGATGTGCAAAATTTCTTTCTGAACATTTGGACAAGTGTATTTGGCATTTTGAGGAGCTTTATCCAATACAACTTCTCCAATTTCTGTATTCATTTTTGCGAAAGCCTTTACCATTTCAATAAAATTACCACGGTTCAGTGAAGATGAAGACTCATCATGACCTCTGAAAGCACAACCTTGAAGTGCTAGCCACTGAACACTTAGAATGGTAGTCTTTAACCGCAAACGATTTTTAAGAACTTCCTCTCTCGTTATGGCATGCATCACTTTATCAATATGTCCTGATGGTCTCATTAAATCTTCAGCTCGTTTCTCACATATATAATGGAATGATGAAGGAGTCAAACCCATGTAAGTGAGAAATGCACATTTGTCTCCTTGGTTTACCCTCTTCCAATTGTTAAATCCATCTGTCACCAATGCAGAACTATTGGACGGATTACCATCATTTAGAAATAAAAAACAGTAGAAACAATATGCCTTATCTGTTAGAGAGAGGGATTCGAACCCTCGATAGTTCTTTGTTCAAAACTATACCGGTTTTCAAGACCGGGGCTATCAACTTAATCTTCTTCTAAGTTTATTTTTTGTGATTGTGAGGATATTGTGACACTTTCACACTGACACCGAATTCATTATCTAGTAAGCATGGGCTGTTTGATTTTACAAAATTATTCATATTTATGATTTTGCGATATTTTGTAAGTTTTGTATACTTTTACAAAATTCTCCAGTTTTATGATTTTGTGACCTTTTGTAAGTTCTGCATTGAAAGTTTGTTTATACTCCAACCATCGAAACTGACTGAACCATTTTTTTTGAAACCGACGATTCTGATTTCCAAATATTGACTTCGGATAATTCAAAAGTATTGGTTAATAAGGCCCGGCTTGTAAATATGCTCGTCTAATCTCATCTTGTAAATTAATCGGATGTTCACTAATATGCTTCCTTTTCCCCGAATCCCTTTCTATCCAAGTAGACGGTTGCATGCCAGGCTGTGAAGATGAAGGATTTTCAGTTTCAAGAGATGAATGTGGAAGAATTTGAACGGTAGGGATTGAAGTATCCTCGTCAACTCGATGAGAATATGTACTTGTAGTAGATTCGTCCGTCTTTTTAAAGAAGGAGAACAATGTTTTTCCCTTCTTGGCACAAGGTTGATGATGATCCATTTTTAAATCTAAAAACACAAATACAAACAATTTAAATTTTTACAAATTCTGTAGTTAATATTGGTTTTGGAATCTTATCAAACATATGAAACTCAAATGGATTAAACAATTTCATCACTTTGCCTAATTAAACATAAAACATTCAAAATTAAACCTTCAGTACGTGCCAATTTCTAAAAAGTAAAATGGGGAAAAATTAAATTCTCATAGCTTGAATCACTTATCCAATTTCTAGTAATTTTTCCAATGCTAATTCATTATTCATGCCAGTGATTTCATAAACTCATACCAAACATATCAAAAAGGGAAAAAAAATTAGTACCCACTTCAACAAACAAAAAGAAAGAAAAAATAACTGATATAAAACAAAACAAGCAGAACAAATTCACAAATATTTCATGTATTATCATGGACCCATCAATACAAAGTATAAACTCAAAAAAATCAATAATGTCGCAAAAATACAAGAACAATCAAAAGAAAAATTGAAGCAATCTATCATAAATTCGGGCAAAAAATACAAAACAAAGCTTAAATATGAATACATAACTTATAGATAAAACTTAATAATTTTTCTTTAATCTTCTAAGTTCTAACCTTGAAGAAAATTGAAGGCAACTCAGTCACTCAGTGAACCGCTGAAACCTAAAGCCGAGAGAGAGAGAGATTCTGGAATATGTTCGGTTTTTGAATCACAGGGGCATTTACGAGCGGATTGGAGTTGTTTTCAGAAGAATACTGGAGTTTGATTTCTTCGCAATAATATGATTTTTGTCCTTAAATTTTGGTTTCACAGGTATATTTCTGGGAGATTGGAAATCAATCTCAGCCGCTGAATATTTTTGGTCTTTTCCCTTTTAGGTTATTTGACTTTTTTATATAGATTTATATGTTATATGTATATGTATAATGGGCAAAACCAAACCAAATGTAATACTAATGGGCTGGCCCGGCTGGGTTGTATGGAAATGTGGGCTAATTAAAATTTGGGCCTAGCTACAATTAGTTTTTTTTTTTTTACTACATATCAATAGCATCTGGGCCAGGGCTGCACTGGGCTAAAGCCCAGTGCAGCCCCCCCAAATCCGCCCCTGTTAACCACACAAAGTAGTTAATGCCAACGATTTGAGTTCCAATTCAATGCCAACGATGGAGATGGAGTAGATCGTGAGATACGAAGAGAATGTAGTAATAATCTTCATTGCGAATTGCAAATAAATGATGACAATGAAAATTGACTAAAATGTGAACGATTATTAGGATGGATTGGAGATAGCTCAAGACAGCAATATAGATTTTTTTTTTCAAATTGAAGCTTCTTACAATATTCACATGTGATTCCTGAGGATGAAAATTTACAAGACAACCATGTTTTTAGCACAAAAAGAAAGATCTTAAGATGGTTGTGCATGAGGTTGCATTAAAGTACAACTTTGAGTTCAAAGTAAAGAAATCAAATAAAGATACATACACAATTGTTTGCATAATGACAATTGCAAATGGCGTTTGTAACAACAAAGTTCAAACAGTGTGATTATTTTCAAGGTTGCAAATATACACAATGCAATGACCATATAAATGCAAGATCGTGGGTTATTGAAAAACATATCATGCCAAATTTTCAAGACCCCAACACTGTATATAGACTTACTTTCGTTAATGGCATCCTTCGGGACTTTGGAATGGATATGAGTTATCAGAATGAGCAAAATCTAGATGTAATTTAAAAAATCTAAGGTGTTCACGTGATGATAGTTATGCTAAATTTGTCTCATATGACCTTGGTTAGAACCAATTACGGTACAGCATTATCTATAGACATTGATAGTGATAATAATTTCAAGTATTTTGTATGGTTCTCGAACATTGTATTCACAAATTTCACTCTTCAATGCGGCCGGTAATTATTGTGGATGGAACATTTCTGAAAGAAAAATATAAAGGTAAGTTGATTGTTGTTACTTGTCAAGATAAAAAATATTCAAATTTATTCCCTTGCTTGGGGCATAGTTGATTTCGATAATGATGCGTTGTGAAATTGGTTTTTTTTTTTTACGAAGTTGAAAGAAGTAACAGGTGATAATGAATATCTTGTTTTGATATCTAACCTCTGTCAAAGTATTATCAATGATGTTCGAACTATTTATCCTAATGCACACGTTGGACACTACATCTATCATATAAAAAGCAACATAAGGACCAAGGCTCGAAAAATTAAATTTTTGTCGTTGTTTAAGAAAGCGGCAAAGGCACACACTGTAGAAGAGTTTGGGAATTATATGAGCCAAATTAACAGAATACATAAGGACATTGGAGATTATTTAGACAAGACAAATGTTCAAAGTCAATTCAGGTAACATTTCCAAAGGAACCATTACAATATCCTAACATAAAAAAATGCAAAGTTATTGAACTTCTTGTTTAAGAAAAATTTGGAGTTTCTAATACTTGCATTGGTTGAGAGTACTAGAAAAAGGTTGTAGAAATGGTTTTATCAGAGGCGTGTAGATGCATAAAGTTGTACAAGCACTCTAACCTAAACAATGGAAGAAAAACTTCGCAAGAATCGTGGTAAGCCAAGAAGTTTGTTGCAAATCCCATCGATCAAGTTTGATATGCCGTGAGCAATGGAATTATGACTTATATTGTTAACTTGGATGAGAAAACTTGTGCATGTAGGCGATTTCAATTAGAATATTTATCGTGCGAGCATGCAATCACAGCGGCAAAGGAGCGTGGATATTCAGTTTACATGTTGTAATCTTCGTATTACAATATTGATTATTGGAGAACAACATGTGTTGAATCTATTTTTCCAGTGTTGAATGAAGTTGAACAGAAAATTCCTAAACATATTAAGTGTCTCAATGTGTTGCCGTCTATAATCAACCGACGAATTGGATGTAAACAAACAACAATGATACCATTAACGTGACAGTTTCTCAAGAGACATAAATGTAGTAGGTACAACGCAACTGGGCAAAACCAACTAACATGTACAAATCAGATATCATTGCTGACAGAAGATTGAACGATTAATAATATATGCACATTTAAGAAATGAATGTTTATAATATGTGCACATTTAAGAAAATAATGAGGATTGTATTATCGTTTTTTGTAACTTGTGTTCGTTGTGGATTTATTGTATTACATTTATGAATTTACTTCCTTATAATGTTGATGAATTTGTGTAAACAAGAGTTCGTTAACAATTGATTAGTTACAGATAGAGTCTGTTAAATTCTATTACACACAGTTAACAAATTGTAGTTTGTCATGCAAAGTCGGGTAACTGACTTGGTAAATATATTGACTACGATACAAAACGAAAGTCATCCTTATTGATAATAAATTATATAACTTTCTTGATTACGATCCAAATAATATCATTTCTTTTAACTGTATTCAAAGTCTCGTTGGATAGCTATTAAACTGAGGCTTTACAGATTTTCATTATAAAATCATAGACATAAGTCTAAGAGAATAATTTGAATAACCATTATTTATTTCACCATTTAGTTATTACAATTCTTCTATTGCTTCATTATTCAATAATATTTTTTTCGTCTCGTGCGGTGCGTTCCTCAAACGTTAACTTGAATAGAGTATTGATAAAGATATGTGATTAGTCGACTATTCATGTCCATAATATAAATACTTGAGGCATGTAGTATATTGTAACTAAATTTATGTAATTTATGTTCATTAATTCTGTTTAAATTTAAAACTCATAGTTTTGATAAATTTAAAATTGATTATTAAATTTGCGAAAAATGTTTAAAGAGAAAATAACAAAATAAATTTAAGATTTAACAATTGGATAAACTTGTAAAATGATTACTGTTAATCTCAAAATTTGGACTGACTTCAACTTATGCCGCGTTGTTGCCTCATCTTTCCTATCCTAGGTGAGGCTTCAAACTTCATTTTGCCGGCCAAGACTTAAAGCACTGAAATGAAGCCTCTAACAATTGGCATATAGGCACTTAGCTGATTCATCTGAGAAACCCTTAATTTCATGCCAACTATATTCTCGATACAACGTATCATCCACGTAGGACGCGTATATTTGTAGATATAACAATTACTACTAAGTTATTATTTCATAGTTAGATTGGTGTGAAGTTTTTATAAATAGTGCTTAACGAACGTTAACTCAATATCTCTAGTTTTATTATTCGCAACATTGAAATCCTAATTATTACAATAATTACCAAAAACGTATAGCTTGCTTTTAATTATAACATTTGCCAAAACTATATTAAAATAATTACTAAAACTAAAATCATAATTATTAAAATAATTACCACTTTTAACACACTGTTTGTTTAAGGTCGGTTAAGGACTATTTTAGACTGTTACAGATTAAAAGCCTTAACAGACTATCAATCTTGTTAAAGCTAAGCTTAATAGACGGTCTGTGTAAGGTCTGTTAAGCCTTTTTGTTAATGCTAAATAACAAACAATTATTCCAACAATTAAAAGTATACCGTGAAGCCAAAATTCAGTAGGGATCAACACATCATTCTCCCAACGGTCCAAAATTCAGTCTAGATCAACATAATATTCTCAAAAAAAATTGTACATACATAATAGAACAAATGGTACAAAATATTTAACAATCAAGTACAAAATGCCTATGGGTCGTAATCGAGTGCATAAAAATTGACAGCTAGCTTTGTTCTCCACTTAGATATGTGGTAGTTATTTACAAGATGTAGTGGTCATTTAGTGCTCAAGAATTCTATAAATTTTATTACAAATATTCCACAATCTCTCCTGCAAAGATAAGAAAACAACAATGAAAAATTAAATCAAATAAAAAATAGACATGTACAATTATAAATTATAATAACAAACTTACGAATTACTTTGTTTGACAGTGTTGTCGAACTTTTGTACTTGGAGGATCTCTTTGGCCAAGAGCATGTTGGCAGTAACATCGAGAGAATAATACTCATGGGCTCCAAGATCTTTTGAAGTTGACCATCTGTTAGGTAGCTCTTGTCAGGATCATGGTTGATTTGGCAAAGTCCACTTCAACTGCAAACTAATGTGAATTTTGGCACATCGAAATATGTATATGTGTACAACCCTCCAATTTCCTACCATCAACAAGAGATTTTTTTCCTACCATCGGGACGCACATCTAAATTGTTCATCCCAAATATGACACAATTATAAAATAGACTTTCAGTATAGCTCTAAACGATCTATGGTATTTTAATGCCCAAATCTACATCAGATGCATCACCAGATCAACACCTGCAAAACATAAACACCCAAATAAGTTTAAATATGTATAATTAGCGACATCAACGTTATGCAAAATGTAGCACATATAATTTAGTTACATCATCTCGAAGCCACTGTCCATTTTTTCGAACTTTCTAAAACAACAATTGAACGTCACTTATTTGATCATTCCCAATGTATGTGAGATGCTGTAACAATATACATAAGTATGGAAAGAGCATTGTCTTAAAATAATTAATAATAAATTAATGCATACTTGTAAAGATGTTTACCCTTTGCCTAATGTTGTCAAATTTTAAATAACTAGCAAGCGCATGAATCTATTGAAATATAGAAAAGTAGCAACAAGGTCGATCCCACAGGGACTGCAATGAAGAAAGTCTAATTTAATCCGAATTAACTATTATTCTGGCTAGTTGGGTCGAAAGGAATTAGGTTAAAAAAATTTAACTTAAAGACTAATTAACTATACTAAAAAGTCAAGTTGAAGGTTCAAGTTGTTTAAAGTATCAAGGTTTCGGAATCCACCATTGTTTAACTTATCAGTTATCTAATTATTGATTAATTTTAAAAAACAAACGATAACTCGAAATCAATCTATTGTCGTCTTAAAATATTTATCAATTAAATCCAAAAGAAGAAAATCCAATATCAGCTCCCATTTGCTTCGATCTTAAATTACTTAAACATTTTCCATATCAAACTCAATTAAAAGAAAATAAAGAATCAAAGGTTTCATATCCTAAGCATTCTATGTATTCCAAATCAATAACAAGATAACAAAAAAATCGAAAGAAATTAATAGAACAAGTTCAAGCACCAAGCACGAATTATTAAATTAATTTCTAATTATCAAGAATACGTGATGTTTCACTACAAGAAAAACAGTCTATTGCAACGGGCGAAAAACGTTGCGAAAGACCTTTCGCAACGTGCATGCGCACGTTGCGTCCTTCGATGTTGCCGAAAAGTATTCATTTACGGCAACGGGCATTGCACGTTGTCATTTAGTTTTTAGCAACGTTCAATGTCCGTTGCCATTTAGTTTTTAGCAACAGTCACTGTGCGTTGTCATTTATAGTTTTTAGCAACGGTCACTGTGCGTTGTCATTTAGTTTTTTAGCAACGGTCACTATGCGTTGTCATTTCTCTTTAACAACGTTCATGTGTCTGTTGCCATTTATCTTTAACAACGTTCAATGTCCGTTGCCATTTAGTTTTAGCAACGTACATTTGCACGTTGCCTTTGCCTATGTATTCATTTTCAACAACGTTCTTGTGCACGTTGTCGTTACCTTGGGTTTTTTATCTATTATTTCGAAATATATTTTATATATATTCTTGTACTTTCTCAATCATTTAAATACAAAATTACATTATAGATATAATAAAACTCGAGGTACATTTGGATAAATTTTCGAACCACCGAAGGCTAAGACTGCGTAAAATAAGAATAAGACTAAGTAAAATAAGAAAGATATGCCAACACAACTTTATTGTACATTTGGATAAATATACTAACACGAGGTTATAAATATCAACACAAGATTTCTCCCTCCGACTAACACATCCATCACGCAACTTATTCTGAATGTTAAGAAAATGCAGCATAATACTCCCTTCAAAATGCAAACAAAATTTACACAACACAAGCGTGAGAAGTTCTAGAATAATTTTGAAGAAACTAGAATATGAAAACTACGCTATCATGCACTCTGGACTTTTGGTTCTGAGCAACACATTCAGATATCCACATCAAGTTCCTGATCTCCTGCTCCCTCAACCTCATGTAGGCAAAAAACACACCATAATGGAACTGCAATGACGATAGAATACGACAATCAATTCATCATACAAAATCGCAAAAAGAATAAAAATAAATAAATAAAGAGCACCAAATAGACTTGTGAAAAATTGTTTTCAGGAAAAAATAAAATAAAATTCTTAATGCTAATCAGAGTGAAACGGTTAGACATCAAAAAACATATTGTTCAATCCATGCCTGAACTGAAGCAACCAAGAAGAAATATGTTTAAATATGATCTGAACTACACAGATTAATCATCAAATATGTTTAAGCTCAAGTGAAATGCTTTATAATGAGGCCCTGTTTATTTTCCCTGCAACCATGGCAAGTCATCAGGTTGATTAAAATTATATAGTTCTTTTTTGATAAGTTTGGATAATTTCAGATTTGGAATCAAATTCCCCTAAAGGTAGGAATAAGGAAACAAAATTCAAGGAATCGAAATCTTAGTCCAGGGATCATATAAGGTTCCAATCTCCAGTGACCTACTAAGTTTAAACATTCTCTAGCAACTTCCTTGGCTGCCACCTCATGTTTTGACACAACTCAAACTCCAAGCCGCACCATGCTAGAATCTTAAGCTCCTACCTGGTTTGTGGTTAGATTACTTATTTTATTTGTTCCATGCTGATGCAGTGAATGAAAAGGAAGTCGTCATATCCAGATGATTTGAAGTAGGCCAAACTTATCAGGGACGAAATTTTCAGCTCCACTCTATCGTGGGGTCATCTCTAAAGTAAAGCCACAAAGATACATATCCTTCTAATTACCTCATTCTTGATTTTAGGGCAACATCAACCTCTAAGTTTGTCGTCAATATTAATCTCGTTACCTTTCCTAGCCAGTGCAGCTAGCAGCCTTCATTGACTGACTAAATCATCTCATCGGCTCTCACACAACTTAACTTTAGTGGGCCCAATTTCAGCCCAACTTGTGAATATGTACATATCCTATCATACCCCGTCTTGTTTTACCACAATCGATCTTCACGTTGTCATCTATACCACACTCAATTTATTAGATGTTCATGATCAGTTCAATATAAGGCCCATATAATACTTCAAATCTTAAAGCAGTCCCATAGAAAAAGAAAATACAAAAAGGATGATAAGATGGCTATGGACATGATAAACTCATTGCAGAAACACGAGGATGGGGTCACAATAGTCAAATAGAGTTCAAATAGAGTGAAGTGGAAACTGAAGGGATGGGTCCTAACTAGAAAACATATTTACTATATTTTCAATTAGCAAAATTATTCTATTATCTTATATTTCTAACTGAAGAGATGAACATCTCAGGATCCTCATTTGATCACCAATATTCTATAGTTTTCTTAGAGGTTCGGTGTAACTTCTTTAGTGACTGGTTTGGATAAACTATTCAGGTTATCACCATAGAGCATGCATATCCCAAAGAAAAAGGAATAGCTTGGGCCTTTTTTCTAATGCTTGTCAAGAAGTTTTCTTAGTTTAGCACAATGTGAGATGTTTTTGATACTTGAATCACCCGAGACTATTTTTTGGCTTATATATTGAACAATCCAAGCATGATAATGGAGTCCTTTGACTTGTCATGTGGATTTTGACTACTAGAAACTGAGATTCCTAACTTGATTTCCTTCCTACAACCAAACAGATCTACAGGTTAGATTCTAAAAGCTTAACATTAAGTAAAAGAATGATCATAGTGGCAATACACTTCCAAAAAATCATAGCCCTGGCCCTTATGCTAGTATTAGTCTGTTTATTATACAAAACTTTGATAGTACATGTCTAAAAAATATTTAAAACTAAAAAAAAAAAAAAAAAAGTCCAAAGCATATGCGATGGCATTGATGTCAACATTTAACCTCACAAGCACCAGAATCAGTGTGCATCTACATTGCATATTGTGTGTTAGACACTAAGAATAAACCAGTAACATATATTCAGAGAACCTGCTCAACTTAATTTCATTCACTAAACTAAAACACTCAACTTCGATGTCCAATGTCCAATGTCTAATGTCTAATGTCTAATGTCTAATGTCAACTAAAAAGAAAACTGGAAAGTTTGTTTCTTCCATCAAGAGGAGATGCGTATTACTCTCTCAAACAAATTAAATATTACTAGCAACCAAATAGATGTATTTATAACAGAACACAATATTCCAACCATCTTGAATTTCAACATGGGAGATCTTGAAAATAAAGTTAAAACATCATTCAAAAAAGGTATTCACCATTTTTCCCGTATAATCTAGCATGTTGTGCCACCTGAAAACATCAAGAAATGACATTCTTATAACCTGATAGAAGACAACAAATTCACTAAAAATGAAGAAACACAACAAGGTTATAATCAATTTGAAGCATCTTGTATTATTATAATATAAAATAGTTCTTACATAGATTACAATTCAAACACAGGTTATTGAATAAAACAAGAAATGTCTGATTAAACTATTGATATGCAAAAATCCAAATGTGATAGTCCAGAGAAAGAGAAAATGGTGTACCTGGAAATCATTGAGGCCTTTACTTGGGTCCACAGCGAAGAACTCCAAAACCTGTCCAAATAATCAAAATATAATTAACGACTATCCCTAAAAGATGCTAAACCCAGTTTAAATATCCCAATTTGAATTAAAATCCCGAGAGCAACATTTCTCTACTCGACCGACAAAGTAAAACTACCAAAGACGCCAATTTTCACATATTTTAAGTCCTAAATCAATAAGATCAATTCAAGACCAAAAGCCACTTATAACAACACAGAAAATTTCAATTCCATTTCAAACAACCAATTACCCAGATTAATCAAAATAACAACAAGTTTATAAATCAAACACAGTCTTTACAGATACTGGATAAATCAAAATGTTGGAAATGACTCCAAACCTAAGTTGAATTTGAGTTGAAAACTGCATCCAATGTGAACATTCTGTCACCAACAGATACTGAATCGTTAGAATCCACGACAATTAGCGGATCTTAATCTCACCACAACCTATCCACAAAACCAAAAATTAAACATGAAATTAAAAAATTCAGCAATTTAGCTATTTAGGTTCCAAACGTAACAAGAGAATAAAATTAAGGACAAATCCAATTGAAATACCCAAAAAAGAAAAAGAAAATTAACCTCTCTTAAACATATTTTAACCTAAAAATATAATCAAAACTCAAACACTCAACCAATTTCACTATCTAGGATTTCATGAAATGGAAAAAGTAAGATCTAGTTCAAGTACCTTGACCGTTGTATCTGGAGCTTCGGCCAACACGGAGGTGGTGTCTTCTACTTTATGGAATTTAATAAGGGTTTTCTAGGTTATTTTTTTCGGCAATGAAATTGAACCTGACAGTTGAAGATCGGTAATCTTAATGTTTAGATCAGGCGACATAATGTTTTTACGGTGATGAAATTGGAAGAGAAGGGTTTCAATTGGATTTTGGGATACAGAGAGAGAGAGAGATGACGTGATTTTGGTTGGAGCCAAGAATTCAGATATGGCGGGTTGGGTTTTGATTAAATGGATATAAGGCAAATTAAAATTATAGATTTTAACAACAATCAGAAAACGTTGCCAAATACCATGAATTTTAACAACGTTCAGAAAACGTTGTCAAATAGTCTTTTTGCAACATACAATGAACGTTGCCAAATACATTATTTTTTAACTACGGTCAGTGCTCGTTGCTAAATGGAAAAATGTAAAAAAAAAATTTGCAACAATAAATGAACGTTGCAAAAGGTCCCATTGGCAACATTCATGTAAGTATTGTTGCTATATCTCAATTTAGTTAACCAATGGCAACATACATTTAATGATTGTTGCGATAAACCCTTTTTAGCAACAGGCAATTGACGAATGTTGTTATTTAGATGTTGCAAAAGGCTCTTTTTCTTGTAGTGTTTAAGATGAAAAAGATTTTATTTAATTAATCCAACAAGAACGAAATATGAAAGTTAAACCCCAAAAACAAAATTAAAAAGGATAATAAGATAATCACTTCATTTAAACAATATTTCATAGTCTACCTTGACTCAAGAAAATTAAAAGAACATAATTAAATTAAAAATAAAAGATTTGATAGAACTCGACATAGATTGAAAGAGAAGAATTCTTCCAAAAGTCTTATTTTCCACGTGATTCTTCTCTCTTGTTTCTAACCGTCCTCCTCCTCCAATTCGACTTAGATTCGGTCTTTATATAGATTCGGTCTTTATATAGTATTTTATCAATCTTGAAATTCGTGTATGTGAAAAGACGAAAAATGTCAAACTGAAGAAAAAAAAAAGTCAAGTAAACAATAAAGTTCTCAATTGCCGCAGTCAAACCGGGTTTGCTTGCCGCGGTTGACCGCGACAAACAGAAACAAATTGGTCAAAATGTGTTCAATTCCCATTTTGTATGCTTGGTCTTCAAAGTTTGAGTAGTTTTGCGATTTGGTCTTCACTTCAAGTTTTACTTACACATGTTGTCATTTTTGCTCCAAAGCTTTATGCTTGGTCCCATGCTTTCCATCTTGGTCTCCGAATCTTTATAGTTGTTCATAATTTGTCTTAATCTAAATAAGACATTAATTAGTAATTTTATCAATAAAAATTTACTAATAAAATATGATAAGCAGGTAACATGTATACTAAAATTGCGGTCATCAAACACCTCCAAACTTAGATTTTGCTAGTCTTCGAGCAAAAATTGAGATAAAAATATTATTTATTCATATATTTATTTTTTTATTATTAATGCACTTTGCAATCACTTTATCAATCAAACTAATAACAACTATGTAAAAAGTACAAGTATTATCAAAGTTTTAGAGAATATGACTCCAACATCCATCAATTCGCACATATTAGTTAATAAACTTGTGCAATTAGATTAGTTATCAAAACTACAATAACCAAACAATTTTCAAAAATACCATGTCAATCTCCAAATCTCAAAATATGTATGTAATAACATTACTCTCAAAAGAAAATAATTCCTATTTGTATGTACTCAAATAAGCGACATTGAATATAAATGGTATCACACACTCACCTCCAAGAATTGCATGTAAATAAAACTTTTCAATAATATAGAAGTGGGTACAATTTCTCAGATATTAGTAGACAAGTAAAGTTAATCTTTTTTCCCAGATATCACTACCCCTACGACCCATAGTGCTAGCATCGACTTCACACATTTACTCTCTAAAATCAAGAGAGACTTTTATTTAATTGTAATGTAGGCTCGGGACAGGGCCAATCAAATGACTAGATAAATGGATAAACAGAGTATGAGTGAAAACAATAGAATTTTTTTAAGACTAGAGTTATTGTGCATTTTCTTCTATCTTTTTTTTGGGAAAATTGCCAATAAGTCATCTCCACATGACTTGTTTCAAATTAGGTCAAAACTTTTTTTAAAATTGTGAATAAGTCATACTTTACATAACTATTTTAAATTAATTCCAAAATCACTCTTTTTAACCATATTTTTCGTTGGCACAATCTTTCAACTCCACAAACCTCCTCCACCTCCGGCGACAACATCCTCCACGTCTGGCGACAACCTCCTACACCTCCGGCGACCTCCGTCGAGTGTTTCTACGGCGCAGTGTCACTTTTTAATTCCCTATAGTAAAATCTGGGCCATCTGCAGTCGTTTATACCTGATAGAATGGATAATGATTGGGTTGAGATGTTTCTTAATTGTTCTGGGAAACTATTGGATTTAAATGCTGCAATCAAGATGTTGGAAGAAAATTCAAAATCTGAGGCAACTAATTTTTAGAAACTTCATTTTGCGTCTGCTATGAGAACAATAATGTCGTGCTTGATTCAGATGCATTACTGTCCTGGATATATATTGGGGAACAATTGACATCCTAGATATTTGCTAGTAAGGAGAAAGCACAACAAGATAAGAAAATTATTCAATTACATAACCATCCTGGACATTTCCTAGTGAATGATCTTTGTTGCAAAGAAGATCTCATTGTTAAAAGACAGCATGGTGTTTGATACTGTATTATAGAAAAACAATATCACAGAAAATATTGTTAGTCATGTGTGTTGTTTGATACTGTATTATAGAAAATAGTATCACAAATATTGTTTGGTACTGTTTTAATCCATGATATTGTTTGAATTTATGTGGAATGAGTTTTAGTTATGATACCGTGCTTTTATCTTTTATACTGTTTAATTATGGCATGGTTTGAACCTGTGATACTGTTTGAATGTCTTAGTTTTGTTTACGATATTGTTTTAATCCATGATAATGTTTTGTTTAGGTAATGTGCATTAATATAATTTGATACTGTTTTAATACATGATACTGCTTTAATCCTATGATACTATTTGAATGTCTTAGTTTTAATCCATGATACTGTTTTATTTAGGTAATGTGCATTAGTATATTTTGATACTGTTTTAATCCATGATACTGTTTTAATCCTATGATATTGTTTGAATATCTTAGTTTTAATCCATGATACTGTTTTGTTTAGGTAATGTGCATTAGTATATTTTGATACTGTTTTAATCCATGATACTGTTTTAATCATATGATACTGTTTGAATGTCTTGATTTTAATTCATGATACTGTTTTATTTAGGTAATGTGCATTAGTATATTTGGATACTGTTTTAATCTATGATGCTGTTTTATTCCATGATACTGTTTGAATCTATGTGTAATGGGTTTTATTTATGATATTGTGCTTTTATCTTTGATACTATTTAATTATGGCAAATTTTGAACCTGTGATACAGTTTGAATGTCTTAGTTTTGTCTATGATACTGTTTTGTATAATACAGTATCAAACAACACACATGACTAATTAAACAGTATCAAAGATAAAAGCATGGTATCATAGTCATGTGTGTTGTTTAAAATACATTATGCAAGACAGTATCACAATAGAAATGAATATAGAATTCGCACATGTGTTCAGAATTTTTATTATAATATGTTTTCGGAATGGTCTCGATGAGACGGTTAAGACAAGTAGCTTTGCTACTGCGTATGATGGATTTTACCTATTTGAAGTCGTCTCTTTAGCTTAAAATAGCGATCTTTAATTTTTTTTGTCAAAACAGTATCACAAATCCTCTAAAACAGTATCACAGATAAATGTGCATCCTTTTGCTGTAAATTAAAGCTCTTCCAAGGTATCTGGGTCCCTCAAAAGCAAACACATACTTCAGAGCAATGCCAAGATGAAGAAAGAAGAACTACCAATCATTCTCAAGTTAATGGGTCTCACTCAGAGAAGTCATGCAAAGGGTTCTCATCTAAAGACAAGAGTAGCAGTTCTAGATCTGACTTAGATAAAACTATGAACGATGTTTCTGATTTTTCCCTTGAATTAGATAACATGATATCGTATGAGAGAAAATCTAAGAGCGGGAGGATCAAACTATGTGCCACTCCTGACGAGGCTAAGAAAAATATCATTCTTAAGAAAGTTACTGATAGAGGAATATCGAGAGAGAGTAATAAGGGAAAAAGTCAACTAAAACTTGGAGGTCTTGATGGTTCAGATAGTAGATTAGATGTTATGAAAAGCCTGGATAAAAAGAACCATCTTCAACCTGAGCATGGTGACAAAAGATTGTCCATAAAGCTTTACTTTGGCAAAGGCGACCGAGCTGAAGTCAATGGGAGTGGGAAGTCACACTCAGCAGCAAATGTTCAGATTGAATTAATCAGTAGACAATAAACAAGAGAATAATATTGTTATTAAAATATTTCATTAATAGTACAAAATCATAGGTTTAATAGTATTACAAAAAAACAGTATCACAACAAAACAGTATCACAAAAAAACAGTATCACAACAAAACAGTATCACAAAAAAACAGTATCACAACAAAACAGTATCACAATTAGCGTTTTTTACAATTAAGGGTATGTTGGTCTTTTAGCTCTAAAATGTGACTTTAATTAAATTAAGTTTTGAGCATATGACTTTAGAGCCCATAAGTGCCCAAACAGTGACCGACCTTGAATTTACCCCTTTTTTCTCAAAACTTTTTTCAAATAACCTTCTCTTTTTTTTTTTTTTTTTTTTTTTTGTAAGTGTACATTTTTTAACTCTCTTTTTTTTATATATTTTTCATAAGAGATACTTTTTGACTTTGATCTATTTCACTTTATACCCTTCATTCTCATCTTCTGATTATTATTTTTGTTCTACATCTCCTTCACCTTCTTTCACCATTCTTTTTTTTTCTCTTTTTTTTTTGGCACCACCATTTGATATAGATTTATCTTTACGTTCTTAGTCATAAAAAGAACATGAAATATAGATTACATTATGAACATGGATTGGCTCAGGGTATGAATAGTTGGATAACAAAGAAAAATTCATGTCTTTTTACTCATTTTTTTTACATAAGGCTTCAAATTAGCTGATAGGGGTCAATGTACATTTGGTAGACTAGAAATGCTCAAACGCATCAAAGATGGCATCACTATCACTTTCTAAAGAGTGGATTAGTCATCCAACGACACCAATCTTTACGGGATTTCAAGTGCAGTGATACCTAAAAAAAAAATGACTATAGTGAATGTATAAATTAGGCATAAATGAGTTCTCTCCAAGAAAATATAAGGCTTATTACTCACTTGATTTTTTTTTTTATTTAACATGTGAATTCTCTTCAATGGATTAATGATTTTCACTCGTCCAACTTCTTTTTTCATACTTGTGACTGACATCAACATGCAAAACTGACAAACAGTGTGTCACAATACTCCAAGCCAAATGTAATACAAGTACCCAAATTAGAGGTGTCAATCCAGATGAGCCCGCCTCCGATGAAGCCCAGTGACAGCCCGCATTAGAAAAAGTCTGCACCACTGCGAATTGCAGGCCGGGTCAACTCAGTCCACAAAAATTGAATACGAGTCTGGCCAACCCGTCGGCCCATCTGGGTCGAGCCCATGAACCCGGTTCAGCCCGTATAAATAAAAAATTAATTTTTTTTGAAAATTACTAAAAAAAAAATTAGTCACCTATTGTAATTAAAAAAATGTTTATATATATATATCAAAAAATGTGTTAAATTACTAAATAAAAAATAAATAACAATGATAAATTCACATTTGTTAATTTTTTAATTCAATTTCTATTTTTTTTATATATATTTAAAGACTAAAACAATACGCATTTGTCACATCTTTTACTTTAAACGGCTCTCTGCCCTTTATTAAAAAAATCAAAATAGGCCAGCGGTTAAAGGAAGAACCGTCCAGGCTGTGAACAGTCCGCTCGGTTCACGGGCTTGCCCGCGGTTCAACTTCCTTGGCCCGTGAACGACCCGCAGGTCGGCCTCTTCGGCTCGTGAACGGCCCACCCGGTTCCTGAGCTGGCCCGTAGTTCTGGGTCGAGACAAATGGGCCGATGCGGGTTCGGCCGGCCGGCCCGTCTTGACACCTCTAACCCAAATCAAAAAGTCCTTACTTCATCCAATTTCTAAAGTCAAGTGCCTTAATTTTTCTAAACATCTTACTCCCAAATATATTCTAAACATTGTTCTCAATGTTCTAATTTATACAATTAACTTAAGTGCATGCAAATATAATCCGTATAGGAATAAAGAGAGAAAAGAAGAGAATAAGTTGAAAAGAATGTACCTCGACCAGCTGTAGCACCATGCACTCCTACTAAAATAAAAGATTAAGATAAAACACAATTGTTGTTTTTTTTTTTTCAAATTTTTTTAATTTTTTTTAGTTTTTTTTTAAAGATGGATAGATATGATCACTCAAATCAATTTCTTGCTCCCCTCTCGAGAATTGAACTCCAAATATAGTTTTAATATTTGGCCATTAACTTTGAAAATATCACTATTTTTGAAGTTTTCAACCTCAATCGCTCTATGGGAATAAACTGTACGAACAATAAAAGAGCCTGACCATCTAAAACGTAACTTATCTGTAAATAGATGCAAACGTAAGTTGTACAAAAGCACTTTTCTGACCTGAAGTAAACGGTTTTTTTACCATGTGCTTGTTATGAAAACTTTCATTATTTATTTGTAGATAATTTGCATTCTCATAAGCATCATTCTGAATCTCATCAAGTTCTATTAGTTGCAATTTTCTCTTCGAACCAGCTTCCTGCAAATCAAAATTAAATTTCTTGATAGTCCAATAAGTCCAATACTCCAGCTCAACCGTTAGGTGGCAGGCTTTTCCATACATCAGTTTATAAGGGGACATTCCAATGGATATTTTGAAAATTGTTCTATATGCCCATAATACATTAGTAAGTCGTAGAGAAACTTCACCTAGTACATGTACAAGTCTGATATTCTTTCAAGTCTTCAACTTGTGCTCAAATTGTATATACTATAGTTCTCTTCATTTGCCAAGTCAACAAAACATCTACACCGAATGCATAAGAACAAAAGATATTTAAGAAAAAAAAAAATTTATAAATTAAACCTCAACTAAACCAAAAGACTAAATAAAGTTTAGGTTTCCAGATTTTTAATTTTCAGCTGTCATCAAAATCTCAAATGAAAAAAATATTGTTAACTACCTAAAAAATATGATGAAATATACCAAAAAAATAAATCTTTCCCATAAGAAAGTTAATAATAGTAGAAAAGGTTCCTATCAATTTACTCAAAACTTTATGCATTTATGTTAAGTAAACAAAGAAAAAAATTAGGGAAGTTGCATATTTCAGATTTAACAATAAGCATCTATTTTCAGTACTTGTTTGATTCTCATTAAAATGAGTTTTTTGTTTTCATTTTTTGACTTTTAGAAGAAAATGACCAAAATATCTTTTTGCTTTTCAAAGTAGTCGTAATATTTGACTAGAAAAAATAAACATTTTTGTCATTTTTCTCCAAAAATCAAAAAATAAGAAACAAAAAACTCATTTTAATGGGAATCAAACAAGCACGTAAAACAAAAAAATAAGTGCAAAGGCAATAAATAATTTCAATCAAATAATTCTTATATATTTCGATCCTTAAGAGTTGAGAACTCTACATACCGCTTCCAATGATAAAAATAAAATAAAATAAAAAAACAGAATTTAACGCCAACTGAGATATGAAAATCAAATCTTAGAGATGTAGCAAATGAAATTGGAAAAATTATTGTGAGAGTGAAAACGTTTAGGACTATTGCAGACATTGCGAATTCGAACATTCTTTAATTTTTCCTTGATTTTTGGACAACCATGAAGTCAATAAATCCTATCGAAGGAGTTGGCAATATGGAGAGAGAATAAAAAGCGATATGAGAGTTTGGTGGGTTGATGGGTGAATATATACTGATGAGAAGAGAGAGATAAGAGAAGGTGAGCCTGAACGAACAATGATCTCCTGCTCCTTGGGGGCAGGATAATTTCACCCACCTGCTGAGGTGTCAGCAGGTGGACGGTTAATGATAAAAATGACGTCATTAAACTCCACCAACTACGTATAAAAATATTTAAAATTCACTTATCTTTTAGGGTCTTTTTAGGGTCAAACTTTTGATTGTCAAATAATCAAAAGTTGTTTTAGGCGTTCTGTAAATTTTTAAAAAGTAATTATAGAAAAATTGTAATATATGGCAACAGATTTTAAGAAGTAGCAAAAATATAACTTATTAGATTCTACTTTTAACTTATCTGATTATATAATCGAAATAAAATTTTTAATATTAATTAATTAACTTAATTCTTTTTGTATATCAATTAGTCTAATGCACAAAAATAGTATGACTATGCTTTTATTTGGTAATTTTTATAAAATTTGAGATTTAATAGATGTTATTATTTTAATTTTAATTTTAAAATATTGGTGAATGTATTGTCACTTTTGTTTACTAGACGCTCAAATGTTGATTTTCAAACATACAACAATTTTGAAATAAGAATATACTAAATACTTATGTGATTCTTCATACAACACAGCATAAATCGATTCTCTTAAAAGCATAATAATATTAAATCAAACCTTTAAATCGGAAAGACTTTTAATTTGACAAAATTGACATTAAGTCATACATAGGGGACTTTTTTCCTCTTAGGTCCAAATAGTTTTGAAAATTGCCCATAAACAACCTTTTTGATTTATTATTGGGTAATTATATTCACACTACATTTTTTATTGTCTACACCGCGTTTTAATTGCAATGAATGTCCATCAACCTTTGACATTTTGATATTTATGTCTCTAATTTTTTTCGTCGCATTTTTAATATTAACTTTCAATAATTTTCACATCTTGTATTTGATAACGATTTTTGTTCAAATATTCTATTAATGTGCATTGAAATGAGGAAAAAATATTTTGTTAAACTTTTGTATTTGTTATTTATTTTGCTTATTTAAAAATACAAGGGGCAAAAAAAATATTTTTATGCACTCCTAATAATATTTTTGGACAAAAATCATCATCAATGACAAAAATAAGACGTGCAAATTAGTAGGTTGATAATAAGAAAGTGATAAAAAACTTAAGAACATAAATGCAAAGATGAGCTGAAGTTAGAGATTTTCATTGCAATTAAAATGTGGTGTAGTTAACAAATAATGTAGTGTGAATATAATTACCCATTATTATTTTGTTGAGTAATTATATTTACACAACACTTTTTATTTTTTGCACCACATTTTAATTTCATTTAACATCCTTAATATTTGAACATTATAGAACTCATTACCTCAACTTTTTTACCACATTTTTCTCTTCAACTTTTCATTAATTAGCATATATTGTGTTTGATAATGGTTTTCGTCTAAAACATTTGTTAAAAATTCGTAAAAAGACTTTATTTGTCTGCCATATCTTAAAAAAAAGAATATATACAAATGTACGATAAAATATTTTTTCCTCACTTCAAAACATGTAAACAAAATACCTCGTCAGAAACTATCATTAATGATGAAATGTACTAATTAATGATAGTTGAAGAAAAAAATTCGATGACAAAAAGTTAAAAAATAATTGCAACAATGAACAAAAGTTGAGAATCTTAAGTATAATTAAAATACGGTGCGCTTATAACAAATTTTAGTGTAAATGTAACCACCCTATTTTGTACTAAAAAATTTAGGTAATTCCCAATAATACCACAATTACCCTTATTACACAAATTAAGGAAATAAAACATGATTGGACCTTACTAACTTGGTATATAGATGCAATATTTACAACATAATTAACATATAATATTTTGCTCTTAATTTACTCTCTCTGTTGTATGAGTTTCTCTCTAAATTCATGAATATGAATTTTCCTCTCTTAATTTACTCTCCATGTTGTAGAAAATTGCAGACTTGAAATTTCTATTTATTTTCATTTTGAATTGAATTGATTAAGCTGATTTGAAGCATGTCATGAATTTCTGAAATTTTGTTCACATAAATAGTTCCCTTTTTTTTTTTTCACATGTTTGAGTTTTCTTTACTGACATTGAATAATTTTGAATAATTAGGAATTGTAAATGTTTAAAATATTGTAATATGCTATATTATTGCTTTATAGTTTGAATAGATTATCACCAAAACAAATCAACAATAATGCGTATTGCTTCATTTGTCAGAGTATGAAGTTTATATTGTTATTAAGTTGACAAACTTTTGACTTTGAAACTCATATGAATCCAATCACAAAACTATAACTTGAAAGAAGTACATTATCTTATTAAATTCAAATAGTATCAAGATAAAATCAATATCATAGATAGCTTAACATTATAATATTATCTTGCATAACATACTTGTGACGAATAATATTCACACTATCCTTAAATACAAACAGTATTATGCATATTCTTGTGAAAAATATGATTGTTAATAATAAACTATCATTCAAACAAGGACAATATCACACACACAACACACACCCGAAACAACAAACTCCAACTTAAATAGAAGAACAATATCATAGAAAACTCAAGATATGAATAGTATCACGCAAAACATGCTTGTCACGAACAATATCACAAAGTATCACATCAAATTCAAATCGTATAATGCATATTAAAATTCTTTTATCGTCAATGTTTCTTCCAACTTTTTATTCTTTATTAGTCGCTCCATCACGTGGCAGACATGTATTGCACAATCAACATTGCGATATAAAAATTCAAATATATTTTAGTAAATATCGGTATGTATCTACGTTTAAAACAAGATAATATAAATCCCATTAAATTCAAACAACATCAAAACAAGAACATTATCACTGGCAACTTAAGATTGAAATAGTATATCACATAGATTGCTTATAAAGAACAATACCACACAATATTCCATCAAATTAAAATAGTATTATGTATATTCTTGAGGGCAAAATATAATTGTTTAAAAATAAACTATAACTCGAAACAATGACAGTATGACACATACTCAAAACAGCAAACTCCAACCCAATAGAAGAACATTATCATACATAACAATATCTTAATAAAACAGTATCTTATTATTAAAGACAACAAATAAGTTAAACTAATATAATAGTATCAGAAGCGTACTAGGATCAGGAATATGCTTGGGGGAAGGGGCAAAATGTTATGATTTAACAGAAAACCTTAACTTGAAAGAATCACAATATCTCGTTAAATCTAAACACTATCGAGATAAGAACAATGTCGTATATAGCTCAAGATTGAAACAATATCTTAATATAACATTACATTAATACAACAATATTTTAAGATAACATATTTCGCACAACATACTTGTCACGAATAGTATAAAATAAGGTAAGCAGATAACATGTAAATTTACTAATAAAATAAGTTAAGCAGGTAGTATGTATACTAAAATTAATTAGTATTTTTATCTAAATATGATATTAATTAGTACTTTTATCAATGAAAATCATGCTTGTCATCTTTTCCAAATTTTGTTGAGCACTTCAATCCATTTCGATCATCTCCCTCAATCAATTATCACCAAAATTTACTTATCTTCTCAATCTATTGCCTTCAATCGATCATTTTTCTCTATCAATCATCTCCAAAATTTGTTCACAATTTCAATCCGTCGTTATAATAGGACGTACATTCAGTCACATCCCAGAGCGATATATTAGTTTGTAGTCTATCCAAAATTTTGAGTTTAAAGAATTGCACGTGGGTCGACCAAAGACAAACACGCGTGCCTCATAAACTAACTCCCCGCCAAATCCCAGGTTCTCATTTTCTTACTTTCCAAATCCCCCTCTAACCCTCACTACATTCCGTAGCAAAGGAAAAGGAAATCGGGAGAAATCTTTATCTGGCAAAGAATCGAGCAATTGAGAGATGGAGAGTGAAAAAGAAACGGAAATCGAAGTTCGTAGCTTGAATGGGGAATCAATTACAGTATCAATTGAAGCAAACAAGACCATTCAGGACCTCAAGAATCTCCTCAAGCAGCAATTCCATCCGGCCGTCTCGTCCCCCAATTTCCACCTGTTTCTTAAGGTAATTTCTTTTCCCTCCTTTTTATATGCGTGTCCACAACTGTATATGTTTTCTATGTAATATGTGTTGGGCTCGTGTTAATGATTATGGAAATGGTAAGGTACAACCAGTGGTGCTCATGGTGCAAGATTTGTCACTAGTGCATGATGCTTCAAAGGTTGTACCTAGCTCTGGAAACTCGCGTCTTAATGTTTATGGAAATGGCAATGTACAACTATTGATGCACATGGTACAAGATTGAATAGTAGTACTTGATGATTCAAAGGGTGTACCTTGCTCTGGAAACCATTGGTTCCATTTGTACCATTGATATGACTTATAGGTTTGTGCTACCAGTTGTGGTTCTGGTTAATTTTTCTCATGGTGGTTTTTGTTTTATTTTCTTTTTGGGGTTTAGGGTGTGAAATTGAAGATGCAGAGTGGGATTAGTAGCTACTCTTTGTTCCCTGGGGAGTTTATAGTTCTCATTCCATTTACAAAGAAGGATAAGCAACATACTGACAGAATGGAGGAATCTGCAGGACCATCAAAAGATCCAAACCCAAATGAGAGCTCTGTGAATAACATGGCTGAGTCAGCATGGTCTGAGTTGATGCAAGACCTATCAGCCTTGCATGACATTTCTAGCAATGAAAATCTGCCCAATGTTGAATTGAAGAGCATGGATGTCGAATACGAGGACACCCATGCTGAGAGGAAAACTTCAAGGACGAAGCGCAAGAGATTGCCGAATAGGGACAAAAAGGAAGGACCTTTGGATGACCTTTTGTTGAGTATGTTAAAGAAGTCTAGCAATGAGGTCCTCGATGAACAGAACTGTAAAGTATTTATTGAGGTTTTGGAGTCTTCAAGTTGTGTAAATGATCCAGGATTGGGGACTTGCGTGATGAGGGAAGCTGCTGATGTGCAGGACTACGAAACAGACCCTTCTACGAGCAATAGCAGTTTGTGCATATGTCCACCATGGTTGAAGGACATAATGATGGCCTTTTCTTTTTCAAACATTTACTCTGCTTGCCTTCAGCTTCGCCGGCAAAAGATTACCATCAGTGCTCTGCAGGGTGCATTGGATCAACTCCATAGATTTGGGTTTCGGCCTGGTATTATGGAACTGGAGCAACTCTCTGAACTCTGTCCTCAGGTAACAATTAGATTGGATATTACATTGTCATCTCATCACTCACCTAATCTCATACACCTGAAGGGTTATCTACCATTTTTTTTACTAAAATTTTAAGTGCATCTCCAAGTTGATTGTCTTAATTGTATAATTTATGTACGCATCACTGCCTTCCTTTATTTCCCAGAAGAAAAGATCCATTTTTAAGTTAAAAAACACCATGAACATGTTGTAAGATGATAATAACATCTAAGCATCATCCACTTTTCTTTTTGACGTTGATTGCTCCATTGCATTTGTCAAATAGGCATAGTAGTGATGTTGAGTCAAGTGTACTCTAGGAGTTTCACTTGACATTTTTTTGATACATATGTGGCTTGCTTCACTTTCACTTCAGAGCACAACTTTAAAATAGTTGGATGCATACTTTTGATATAATTCAATTAAGTAAAAATATATCAAGTTCTAAACTATTTTTTATCAATTGATATCCAGTATGTCAATGTTATACATGATTGTGGTGTATAGAAAGGCTTTTATCTAGATGAAATATAGAGTTAATATTTTACCACGCAGATCTTGAGTTCCCCTCTATGACATATAAAACCCATGAAGTGAGGATTTTAATGCAAGTGTATTCAAATATATTTATCTATGAAAACCTTGAAGTGTTGTGTACTTAAAACTTGGCAGATTTTCTCCTCAATGTTTTGCCGAATATCATTTTGTCCGATATTCATGATGTGTCCTATAGATACTATTTAGGGAAATTCATGGAGATACATAGCAAATTCATGGAAAATGCTAAGAGGACAAGAGGCATTCAAGTTAATAAAATCATTACGTGAGAGAATGGCAACACAAAAAGTTAAGTACTCACTTTTTACATTAACTTTCCATAATCTTCTGCTCAAAAATTTTAAAAGTTGACCTTGGATTGTGGAATTGGTATTATGGGTTGATGCTCCTAGAAATGAGCTTTCTTGTACAGGCAGCTGCTGGAAAAGCTATTTTAATTGCTGATGTTTTGAGAATGTGTTAGAGAAGTTTTTAAGCTGGTTCTATATGTTTGTGGAATATGGTGCCGACGATCAGTGATGTAAGCTGGAAGATGCCATATTTTTTAGGAATCCTTTTGAGCACAAGGGGCAGACATGGAAGTTGCTACCTCATGGTTTCTCTTGGATAATTTGGAAAGAAAGAAACACAAGAACATTCATGTGGAATATGAGTTCTTTTTATTTTTTGAGTAATCACTCTCCATTCCCACCTAAATAATCGGATGCTGTTTTTGGACGAGGCAGTTGGACAGTAATTTTTCTTCTATCTCTTTTTGTTTTTTTCTTTCCCTCTATGTGTGTACCTTGTATAAGGGCATTTACCTTCGATCAATTTGTATCCTTCACTTTTCTCCATCATAATTCAATTGTTGATGTATCCCTCTCTCTTTCTCAGGTAATACGCATTGTTAACAATGAAGCAGAAGCTGCAAAATTGCCTAATTGCATCATTATCACCAAATCATTGACAGAAGAAAGTGATCAGCACGAGCATAAACTTTTTGGTAGTAATTGACTATCAACAATTCATCACTTTGTGTTCTCTAAGATTATATCTGTTTATGCACCCAAACTTAGAGCTCCATCTTAACCTTTTCTGTTTGTTCTGTCTTTATCAGAAGCTGCAAAATGCTTACCTAGATCTAAGATTCTCAATTTGATGAAGAAAAGAGAAGGTTTCTTGAACAATACTCTCTCTGAGGCTGTCAAAACAATAAAGGTAAATTGATATTATTCTAGCTTCCGGATCTCCTTGAGATGTTGTGCTCTAAAGTACTAGTTTTGATTTTTCAATCACGTCACATATCTTTTGTTAGTATTTCTCACTCACCTTTAACTACCATGTGCAATTACAAGTAATGGCCAATCTTTCTATGTTGATGACTTGGACTGTAGGTACTTTGGTTAGGGTGTATTCGGAATAATTAGCCAGGGTCTTTTCCTCTGTGCGTATTGACAGGGTTGTCAATTTGAGAATTATTAGCTTCTCACATTGAAACAACCATAAGCAATAGACTGCCAAGTAATATGCTTCCCCTTCACGTCTTCAACTAAGGATTTTAAAATTAGATCTTTTTTGTTTAAATAGAGAAAAACATAGTGTCGGAATTCAATGATGATAACGCCAATGGATGGTCATGAGGCCATGATAGTTTGTTTTAATGGCTGTCTTCAGAAGCTTAAAATTATGAAAACAATATCAAAACGCTGAAGAAAAAGACAGATTGACAAACACCCAAAACAATATGAAGTGAAGGAGAAAGAAGGTAGGAACTAGTTAACCATTTACCTAAACTCGCCTTTGTTGAACATGCACCTGCTGCTTCAATTGTTTTATTTTTAAGTTGAGGTTTATTTGGGGGGACAATGTTTTATTTTTTGAGAAGACAAACTTTCATTAATAGGCACAAAGGGGTGCCAGATCCTATATGACGGTTAAACTATGTGTACAGTTATAAATACCTACCAAAAAGTTCATTAATGTACAATCATTTGGGGTATGTTCCTTGATAGAAAACATAGAGTACCCAAAAGAATTAGCTTCAAGTCTCTGTTCAAATTCTCCTTCTCCTTAGAAGCTATTCCATTTCTTTCCTTCCAAATAACCAAAACAAACACAGGGGTTCTGTCATATTACATATATCTCGAAGGTATTCGTCAGTCTCCTTGATCACTAAGCTTCTTTAATTGCTTGATACTTCTGCCTCCTGTGGAAGTCTTCTTCTTCATCATTCTAGATTTGAGTGTTTGATATAGATGTCACATGGTTTTGATCTATTTGCCTCAGTTCCATTTTGGACATTTCATCTTGTTCCTCAACCTTCAGTCTCTAGGCCCTGGGCATCGTTCTAGGCCTCTACATCTGCTTCTTTCTTTACTTCAGAAGCTTGCTTTAAGTTCTTTACTTTAGGCATGTACTCCTCTTTATGTTTAGGACATCCATCATGACTTTTGTACGTCAGTTTCTCCCATAGGAAATTCTAGCATATTGTTAATTGTTGATCTTCAATGCCTTGCTCAGACATCTTATCTATGTCGCAAACATCTGTTATAGTTTTCAGATATTTGAAAGACTGCATATATTTAACAAATGTTTCCTGAAAAATCAACACTTACATGATTATTTAATTAAAATACTTCTTGTTTGGAATCATAGAAACTTGAGGCATTGAAGGGATGTAAATCCTATCACTAAGGTGGTTAAAAAAGATTTGATTTTATTAAATGCGCAAGCTATCGAAACTTTTAAACTATTTGAGACTAGAATGTCCCCTCATGTGCAGGCCATTTTTTTCCTGTAGATCCGACTCTTGGATTTTTCATAAATAGGAAGCAACAAATCTTGAACCCAAAACGCTTGCTTACTGTGGTACCAAATTGAATACACATTCTCTAAAAGCTTGAGCTATTAAATGAAATTATTTGTTTATGTTTATGTAATCAACATTCTATATTCGATTTTAAAAGAGGTAGCTCTAGATTGAATGAAGCGGTGAAAAATGATACATTTACCTGATTCTAAGTTTATTGTGGATAAGGTTTAGGTTTGTGTTATTGCTCTTTGAGTAGTTTCCTATTAGAGTTCCAACCCTTTTCTTTTGGAAGGATAATTTTGCAGGTCTAATGGATACTTTATAGCCTCTTTGTTTTCAATAGAGTTTATTTTTATTGAGAATCAAATTGTGTAGTGTGGATGTGCTTAGTCCCTTACGGATGCTACCTGTTGCTTGTCCTCCTATGTTAATAAACAACTTCCATCTTTCTTTTTCTGATGCTACATGTTGCTTGTCCTCCTCTGTGAATAAACAACTTCCGTCTTTCCTTTTCTGATAATGCTTAATATAAACAAATCTTCCTCTTGCATGTTACTCCATATCCATTGTCAACCTTGTTGGGATGTTAACACCCATAGTCTTTTCATTCTCTAACTGAATGGAATCTCGAAGTTGATTGTATGAGATGTAATTCATGCAATGCTTATGCAGTTTTGAACAAAAATATTATGCAATGCTTCTGCAGTTTTGAACAAAAATATTAATTTAATTCTTATTCTTGACGAGTTTCATTAATTGGGACAGTATTATTCAAGTTTCATTAATTGGGGGCATTGGGCTGCTACTTGAGGTTCTGTTTGGTCCAATTTTTAAAGCTTCGGCCCTGTTATATGGGCTGAGGTAATTAATATTGGTAATTTGGGTGCTTGTCAGATTTGAATCGTGCAACGTTTGTGACGTGTCTTTTGGACTGCCGGTATCAATTTTATTGTTGTTGGAGTGATATCTCCCTATGGAAATATTTAATTGAACTTATGAAGAGTTTCTTTTCACCAAGGAACAAGTAGAGCTTATGTACATAAATGATGAGAACAAAAAAATTTCCAATATTTCTCCCACACGCTCATGTTTTTTGGCTCAATCAGGTTATTTTTCTACTTCCTTCAATGTTGGTTCAACTTATCCTTTGATCATTGATTCACGGGTTTTGACTATATGACTAGTCATTCAAATTTTTATGTGTCTTATGATAGCCCAAGAATAATTAACCAAGAGGGGGGTGAATTGGTTTTTTCAACTTTTTCGTAAAATATTCTCAAAATAAGAAAATTAAGAAATAAAAATTAATCCACAAAAATATGAGCACAATGTAAATAAATTAAAGGGTAGAGAGAGTATAAACAATATTTTTATAGAGGTTCGATCCAACTAATGATCTACGTTTTCCGTAACCCAGCTCTCCAATACGAGCACGGCCTTTCCACTATCTTGATTGACTTATAGTGCAATCCAAACTCTTACAATGTATCTGGTGACTTACAAACAAAGAGCATCGATCCTTATACAATATTGAGCTTTCAAGGGACCTCAATACTACCCAAAGATATAAAGAAATAGATTTGAGAATGTATTTATCTCTTGATGAATGATAAATATAAGTTTGGTTGTAAGAGAGACTAACACTTTAATAAATAGCAATAGATGAGAAAACTCAAGTGTTAGAAGAAAATTTTGTTGATAATGATGAATCAAAAGTTTGATTTGATCAAACAAAATTTTTCAATGAGTGATATTGAAGATATAAATACAATAAAGTTTTGAATGAATTTTCTTAATATGATTCTCTCTATAAATACTCTTGTAAGTGTTGTTGAATAATAATAAATAAAGAGGTATTTATAGAGATGAATTTTCGTCACTTTCTATTGAAATAGATGACCAAACGGATGACCAAACAGTCGACTGGTCAGACGGTCAGAACTAGTTGTTGGAACAGTAAAAATCAGAATGGATATTTTTTGAAAAATGACAGTCAGACGGACTATCAATTCACCCAAACGATCGACCGGTTCACTCCAAACAGTCGACTGTTTCATCTAAACGGGTGACCGTTTCCCTAATTTGAAAAATTGCTTTGTGGCTTTGATTAAAGTATTTTATACAATTGATATTAACATAAGTTTTGTGCATAAATGTTTTTGAGCTTTCATTCATTTAATTGCTAAAAATCAAAGAGTTAATACATTTACAATTTTATCTAGAAATCTATTCTTCGATCTTGATCTTCGAATCTTGAATTTTGGATCTTGAGATACTTGAACTCTTGTATTGATTTGGTTTTGATCTTAACATTGTATGAGAGTTTGATTTGTGGCGCTTTGAATATTACTTGAAAATAGATTGTTATTAAACACAACTAATTTGTTTGTTATAATCAAGACATTAAGGTTTAAAGTTAACCATAGGTCAACATTTTACACTTCTTGTTCAGGTAGGCAAAAGGTAAAAATTACCAATGGTTCATTCTCGTCTATAGTAGGAAAAAGTTATATTCCCATTTCAAAAGATATTACTCTTACATGTGTCTTACATGTTCCAAATCGTTCTTGTAATTTTCTCTCTATTAGCAAACATACGAAAGATCTCAATTGTTTTGCGAAGTTCTTTCCTTCTCGATGTGAATTTCATGACTTGTGCACGGGTAAGACAGTTGGTTGTAGAAGGAAGTGGATGGAATTTATTAATTTGAGAGTAAATGAAAATGGATTATCTTTCACAGCTCGTGTGTGGATACACCCCCAACAACATGGGGTTGCTAAAAAAAAAAAAAAAAAAAAAAGTCACATTCTTGAGGTAGCTATGGCTATAAGATTTACCAAGGGAGTTGCAAACCACTTTTGTGCTGAAGCTATTCTTATTGCCATCTATCTAATCAGCAAAATGCCATCAAGAGTTCTAGAATTCAAAACACCACTTGGTATGCTTAAAACCATGTCCCCGATGTCCAAAATATTTTGAACTCTTTCACCAATAGTGTTTGTATGTGTTGCGTTTGTCCATGTACATAAGCATAACAATGGTTAATTGGATTCCAAGGCTATAAGATGTATTTTTTTGGGTTACTCTTCCACTTAAAAGGTTATAAATGCTATTGTCCTGCAACTAGAAAATTATATGTCTATTGATGTTGTATTCCATGAGAACACTTGTTTTTTCCTAAAAACTTCTCTTGAGGAGGAGAGTGATATCAAAGAAGATCATTTTTATAATGATTTGTCTCGTGGTGCTTTGTCTCTCTATGAACCTTCTCCTCTACCGCATGACGCCTTTGCCTATCTTTTTCCTAATATATTTCTTCAACGACACTATCGTCTAATCCTAAGAGTTCTATAACTTGTTCTGAGATTTCTGTCCCTAATACTCCAGTTGAGAACATACAAGATAGAGACCCCAATCTAAAGGTTTACTCGAGAACAAACAAGACAAAAACACTGCAACACGATTAATTTTCTAAACCGAGTACAAAGATTTAGGAAAACACGGGTAATCTTGATTCTAATGTTGTTTCTGATATTGATGTTCTATCGCTTCTAGGAAAGGTGTTAGATTTTGTACTTCACATCCTATTTCAAATTTTTTTTCATAGATTATCATATTTCAATAGAACTTTTGCTAGTAATTTGTCTTCATCTGATTCTATCCCATGAACTGTGCAAGAAACATTTGTTCAAAGTCGAAAGAGGCCATTCGTGGGAAAATGAGGGTGTTACAAAATAATGGTACATGGCAACTTGTTGATCTTCTTCCAAGAAATATACCACTACGAAGTAAATGGGTGTTTAACAATTAAGCATAGGGCCGCATATACGATGAGACTTGTGGCAAAAGAATTTACACAAACGTATGAGATTGACTACAAGAGACATTTGCTTCGATAGCAAAAATGAGCTTTCCTCTTATCCCTGGTAGCAAACTTGGACTGGCATCTTGAGCAGATAGATGTTAAGAACGCTTCTTTTCATGGAGGCTTAGAAAACACATTCGACAAAAAGAAAGTCTGCAAGTTGAAAAATTCTTTGTATGGGTTAAAACAATCTTCAAGAGTTTGGTTTTTCAAATTTACTATACCAGTTCGTCGTCTTGAGTATAAGAGTTAAGGTGATCATACCGTGTTTTACAAACACTCAAATAATGGGATGATTATTGCCTTAATTGTTTATATAGATATTAGCAATGTTCAGAAAACTGGATCGGCCATCGACCCGGAAAAAATAACAGGTCAAGAGTCAAAAGGTCGAACCAAGGTCGAACCCGGTCGAACCGGTTTCAATTAAAAAATTAAAAATTAATCTAAAAATCTCATAAAATTTCTAAAAATAAGCTATTTTTAAATAAACTAACATTTATAGACAAAATTCTCACAAAACTTAGCTTTAAATTTACTTTTCATAACTTTCAATTAAAAAATTAAAAATTAATCCAAAAAAATATCGATTTTCATTAATTATGACAATAATATCCAGTGTTTAGAAAACCGGACCGGACCAGCCGGTTCAACTGGGAAAATCGAAAACCGGCCACAAAATCGGTCCGATTTTTTGAAGCCCGGTTAAATTGGTAAACCAGACCGGTTTTGTGGCCGGTTCTCGATTTTCCCAGTTGAACCGGCTGGTCCGGTCCGGTTTTCTAAACACTGGATATTATTGTCACAATTAATGATATTGATGAAGTGAGGAGACTAAAAGGAATGCTTACCAAAGAATTTGAAATCAAAGATTTGGAAGTACTACAATATTTTTTGGAAGTTGAAGTAGCAAGATCTCACAAATGAATTTCCTCTCATAAAAGGAAATATGTTCTAGATCTCCTTCATGAAACACGTATGTTGGTTTGTAAGCAAGTTGATGTTCTCATTGATCCTAATAACAAGTTGGGAGCAATAGTTGAGAGTGATGCAGTTGACAAAGGTCGTTACCAAATGTTGGTCGGAAAGCTGATTTATTTATCTCACATAAGACTAGATATAGCATTTGTTGAAAGTGTGGTAAGTCAGTTTATTCATTCTCTTTGTGCAATTCGTAAGGAAGTAGTCTTTCATATTCTGAGATACTTTGAAAAATGCTCCTGGATAAGGCATTCTCTTTTCAAAGAATTATCATTTCTAAGTAGTGGCACATATAGACGCAGATTGGGTTGGTTCTGTCATTAGATCTACTTCTGGATATTGCACGTTTGTTAGCAGAAATTTTGGTTATGTGGACGAGTAAGAAACAATCAGTAGTAGAAAGATCTATTGCTAGATCTAGCACTTAAGTTGCATTCAGAGCAATGACTCAAGGGATTTGTGAATTGATGTGGTTGAGGACATTGCTCAAGGAGTTATCAGTTGTTCAACCTGGTGTAACAAAGCTTTTCTCTGACAACAAGGCAACTATTCAACATTGCGCACAATCAGTAAACATATTGAAGTGGATAGAAAGTTCATCAAGGGAGAGGATAGAAAATGGACAAATTTGTATTCCTTGTGCAACTAGTAGAGCAAAGCTTGCAGATGTTTTGACAAAAGACCACCAAGACCTTTATTCATCTCATGTATTAGCAAGCTGAGAATGATGGATATCTTCGAACCAGCTTGAGGATTTTGTGAAAGATTTCCTTAGTTAATATTTTGTAATAATTGTACTTAGGCTAATTGTAGTTTCTTTCCTAAAGTAGTTCTTTCTCCGATAATAGTTTAATACCATTGTATTCAATTGTTTTAATAAGAAATAAATATACCTTTTTCTACAATATTTATGTAATCCACATACTATTTTCGATTTTAGAAGAGGTAGCTCTAAATTGAATGAAGCGGTGAAAAATGATTTGTTTACCTGATTCTAATTTCTAAGTTTATTGCAGATAAGATTTAGGTTTTTGCTATTGTTGTTTGAGTAATTCCCTATTTAGAGTTCCAGCCCTTTTCTTTTGGAAGGATAATTTTGCAGTTCTATGCATACGTTATAGCCTCTTTGTTTTCAATAAAGTGTACTTTTATTGAGAATTCAAATTGTTTTTTTTTTTTGCATGTGCTACCTGTTGCTTGTCCTCCTATGGGAATAAACAACTTCCCTCTTTCTGTTTCTGATAATGTTTAATATGAAACAATATTTCCCTTGCATTTTACTCCTTATTCATTGTTAACCTTGTTAGGATGTTAACATCTATAGCCTTTTTCATTCTCTTACTGAATTGAATCTCAAGTTGATTTTATGAGACATAATTAATGCAACTCTTCTGCAGTTTTGAACCAAAATATAAATGTAATTCTTATTCTTGATGAGTTTCAGTATTATTCTAGTTACTGAATGCTGAAGAACGTTTTAATGCAGTACAATAATGGAGGAGAGATGGTCGAGTCCTTCTCAATCGAAGATCTTATCTTTGTGAAGGAAGGGGATACCAATACAATTGAAACTGAAGTTAAATCAGTCAGGAGAGGCTACTCTTCCACTTCAGGCATACATTCATATGAAGCACAATGTCATGTAAGCAAAAGTTTATGTTTCACAGTTCTTGTCAGGAGTGATTCTTGCATAAGCACTGCATTGCAAGAGATCAAGAAAGTGGTTGTGCCTGGTTTCCATGCTCATTAGTGGAAAGTCCTGAACATTACCTGTGTTATACCATGCATCATGCCTTTTTTTTTCTCTCTCTCCTGATGTAATGCATTTCAATAACTGCATATAATTCTTCATCACTCGTTTTTTATCCATGTACCATTTCTGAAAATCCCCAACAATTTAATTCTAGTGTTTGAGCATGTAATATAATAAATTACTTTCTAGAGCATTTTGTAGCAAGATGAGGTGCATATATGGACTCCTTAAGTTAATTATCAACAATACTGTATTTGTTTGTGTGTGTGTGTGTGTGTGTTGTCTCTGTGGCTTTTCACAACCTTGATAAAATGGAGAGGGCATACGATGCATAAAATGAAAAGGGACGGGCCTACTATTGTACACATGCTGCTAGGGGGTTAGAACATATGCTGTTATAGATGACTTTTTAATATCGAAGTGTCAAATTCTCTTTCATTGGTGGAAAACTTAGATTTGATTCAAAAAGCTTTACAAGAATTTAGGAATGAATGAATAAGATTCTGGCGAATGCAATACTGAGATATCAGAGTATGTGAAGAATATAGAGATCTGTAAATGTTGTGAAAATATGGGAATAATTTGTATGTTTCGACAATAGGAAGATTACAGACATAGAAACAGCCTAAACTAACTGATTTCTATAACTTGGGGAATATTAAATGCTAAGATACAATCCCTAAAAATCAGGGATAATAACAAACTAGATATGCTCCATATATTTACAGATTTTCTTGATTAATTTGCCAGCATATTTCAACACTCACCCTCAAGCCGGTGAGTGGATATTATCCATTCCCAGCTTGCCAATAACATTCTGGAAGGCTGACCCGCTCAATCTTTTGGTTAGTACATCTGCAAGTTGGCTCCCAGTGGGCACAAATCGCGTGCAAATAAATCCGCTGTCCAGTTCAATGTGCTTGGTACAATCATGTTGCACAAATCTCCTTCATGAAGTGTCTGTCAACTTCAATGTGCTTGGTACAATCATGTTGCACAGGATTATGTGCAATGTTGATATTGGTACAATCATGTTGCACAGGATTATGTGCAATGTTGATTGCTGACTTGTTGTCACAATGGTCCCTCCCATGCAATCTTCAAATCTTCTAAAATTACTTTCAACCACAAAAGCTCACAAACTTCTAATGCCATTGCCCTAAACTCAGCTTTTGCACTCGACCTTGCAACTACATTTTGCTTTTTGCTTCTCCAAGTTACAAGATTTCCACTAAGGAAAGTACAATAGCCCGATGTTGATCTTCTGTCAACTATAGACCCTGCATAGTCTGTATTTGTGTAGGCTTCTAGTGTTAACTTTTCTTCTTTCTCGAACAATATGCCTCTTCCCTGAGTTCTCTTTAAATAATGCAAAATCTGATGTGCTGCCTGAAGATGTACTTCTTTTGGATTGTGCATAAACTGGCATACTACCCCTATTGCATAGGCTATGTTTGGCCTAGTATGTACCAACCAACCTTTGATAGGACTCCCTATCTACTATTGTATCTTCTTGAGCTTCACAAAGCTTATGATTCTGTTGGATAGGAGTCTCCACTGGTTTACACCCAAGTTTTCCTGTCTCTGTTAATAAATCTAGCACATACTTTTGTTGTGATATAAAATATCCCATGCTGAGAGTGAGCAACTTCAATGCCAAGAAAGTATTTCAACTTGCCAAGTTCTTTTATATCAAACTCTTGAACCAAACACTTTCTCAAGGCCTCCCTTCCTTGTATGTCATCTCCCATCACCTCTATATCATCAACATATACCAACAAGGCACTAACTCCCCCTGCAATGATATGCTTAACAAACAGCGCGTGATCACCTTGACTTTGCTTATACCCCATAGCTTTCATAACTCTGGAAAATCTATCGAACCAAGCTCTAGGGGATTGCTTCAACCCATAAAGTGCCATTTTCAGTCTACATACCTTGTTCCTTTCTAACTCAAATCCTGGAGGAACTTCCATGCAAATTTCTTCATCAAGATTGCCATGTAAGAAGGCATTCTTGACATCATATTGGAGCATACTCAACCTACGGTTAGCAGCCAAGGACAACAGAATTCTCACATGGATACTGGGGCAAAGGTTTCAAGATAGTCAATTCCGTAGGTTTGAGTATACCTTTAGCAACCAATATAGCTTTATATCAAAAGACCCATCTGTCTTATATTTTACATAAAAACCCAACATCCCACCAGTTTCTTCCCTCTAGGTACTTCTACCAAATCCCATGTTTTCTCAAGCATCCATCTCAACTTTCGTAGCTTTCTTCTACTCCTTATGACCTAATGTTTTAGGGACAGTTTTTGGAATGGTTATAGTATTTAGATATGTAAGGAAGCGTTTATGACTGTCTGAAAGTTTCTTATATGATATAAAGTGAGACAATGGGTATAATGGGCGTTGGGTACACTTTCTAACCCCCTTCCTAAATGCAATAGGAAGATCATCATCTTTAGGTTCAGAAATAGGAGGTTCAGAAATAGGAACATTACCTTCATAAGCTTCACAATTAGAAACCATCTCCTCATTAGCACTAGGGTTTAGTTCTGAGTTCAGGACTTGCATACGTTGAATAATAGGTTCTTTCTCCTCAAATAGACCTGCAGTGGGCGAGTAGCACTTGGAACCTGTTTGTCCTTTCCTATAGGACTTGGAGTATGAGGGTCTATTTTATTTTAAATATAAAGCGAAGATAGAGGTGACAACTCATTTGATAGTGGTGGTGGCGGCAGTTCATTTGACACTGGTGGTGGTGGTGGTGGTGGTGGTGGTGGTGGTGGTGGTGGTGGTGAAGGTGAAAAAGAAAGATCAAGTAAAAACAAATCTATATCCTTATTGTTGTGTGATTTTAATTTCTCAAGTGGACGGATCGTTAACAAGTAATAAAGTGATGTGAAAGGTGTCGAACTCACATAATCATTTTGATTTTGATTTTAAAACTATTTTAAATTTGTTCAATTAAATCTAAATTATCAAGCAATCAAAGTAAGTTTGTGAGAACAAATTCAAGTTTTATTGAGACTAGGATTTGCGAATTCACCTATACATTTATTAATCAATTATCTGTTTAATCGCTTTAGTTTATAATTACTTTAGATTAAAAATCGGTGATTCTATAATAATCAAAAGTCTCTCTTGATGGTTAATTAATTCTATATCGATATGCGAACTTAATTATCTCTAATTAAGTTTCGAACATAAAAATATGTATCCAAAATAAGAACACCTAAACGAATTTCATAAGGCATAATAGTAATTTCTATCTATTATTGGATCCTATGTTATTCAAAACTATGTGCTCATCTATATTGAATTTCTCGACTTCAATAAAGATTACAAAATATTCTAATGGTGATCAAGCATTAAAACATTAGAAAGAATGAATAAATAATAATTAATCAAGAAACAATTAATTACTAAAATGAAAAAACTTCTAATTAATTAAAAAATAAGGTTTTATCTTTCATCCTAGCAATAAGTAAATTAGCTGAACATATTTTGTAAAATAATACAGAAATTGTATAAATCATGTTCCAAAAGAAGAAGAAGAAAATAAGATTACAACCCGTGATTCCGGCTCAAGAATCTTCAATCCGTTCCTTGATTTTCGATTCTTCTTTTGTATATTTCTTCCCAAAATTCGTCTCCCGCGATATGTGCTCTATTCCTCTTTTTATACTCCCCTCCAAATTCTTCAAAACGTGTTTAAGGTAGTTGTTTTATCCAGGACTCGGTAGAGTTTTACTTCTATTAGGAATCCACTTAAGTTCTGCCCAAAAACCTAACCTTGTGATTGCATGGTTGTGACAAATAATGTTTAGCAGAATATTTCACTATCTTGCGATCGCAGTCATGGTTAACCATGCGATCGCACGGTTAACTTGGACGTAGTTCTTGGTTTCCTTTCTTTGATATTTGCATGTCAATCCCTTCAAGTCTCTTTGTCTGTTCAATTGAGTCCATTTTTCTTCTATTTTTTTTTTTTTTCGTTTGATCGATACTTGAATTTTGTTATTATCCTATAATGAACAAAAACAATATGCTATTATACTGAAAACATGCAAGAGTACTCATAATTATCCATTTTTGTGAGCTCCGATAAGTACAAAATTGTACTTATCACTTATCTTCCTTGAATGATGTCTCCCTCTAAAGATAAGGATTAGCTAAGTAATTTCACTTTCAACAAATGTGACATCAACTGAAACAAAGATTCTTTTGTTGGGAGGATGATAACATTTATATCCTTTTTGTATAGATGAATACCCAATAAAAACACATTTAAAGAGCCCTTGGATCAAGTTTACCCCTTTGATTAGAGTGAACATGGACAAATGACACACAACCGAATACTTTAGGGATAAGGTGATTTGTGGTGTTGAAATCTGGGAAATTTTTTGAAAAAAGTTGCATAGGACTGTTATAATCAAGAATCCGAGAGGGTAATCTATTAATGAGATGGGCAGCAGATAAAACAAACATTTTTTTTGGAAGAGAAAGGCATGAGTAACAGCTAGAAGATGACCATTTTTTCTTTCAGCCACTGCGTTTTGTTGAAGTGTATTGATGCATGAAGACTCATGAATTATCCGCTTTTCTTGAAAAATTTGTGACATTGTTTGATTAAAGTAATCCCTAGCATTATCTGACTGAACTCTCTTTATATCTATCCAAACTGTTTGAAAGGTAGAACTAACATCAGATTTGTGTTTTACAAGGAAAACCCATTATACACGAGTGCAGCCATCAATAAACAAAACAGACCAACGAGTGCCATAAATATTTTGAACTGTAATAAGAGCAAAAGGAATTGACATTCTTTTATTGTTTATTGGGAAAGAAGTGCGCTTGTGTTTTGCAAGTTCACATACGTCACAATGAAATATGCCTATATCAATCCTTGTAAACAAAACCCAGAAGCATAATTTTAAGAATACTAAAGGATGGATGACCAAGGCGAAGATGATACAGCCAAATTTATTTTTATTTGAAAGAGAGGACTCAGAAATGAAAAAGGAACATGGCTTCTAGTGCTATTTTGCCCACTAGTAGAGTCCATTCTTCTCTCTAGCAAGTCCAATCCTCTTCCCTGTGCCCTGGTCCTGAAATTCACATTGTGTAGAAGAAAATTTCACTACACAATTCAGATCCTTTGTGAGTTTATGAATTGAGACAAGATTCGTGGACAATTTTGGCACATGCAAAACTTTTTTAAGGACAGTTTTGGGTTAATAATAATATCTCCCTGACCAGCAACTATTATTAGAGTTCCATGAGCTGTAGCTTTTTTCTTATTACCAGGACAAGGGCTATAGGAAACAAACTGTGAGACGACTTAGTCATATGGTCACTAGCTCCTGAGTTAACAACCCACACTCCTGATGTAGGTGTGTTAGAGACACTTAGTGTGAGAGACATTACCTGAAAAAGCCAAAGAATAGTACCTGGACCCGTAGGTTTCTTCAAATTCCCCAGCAAATTTTTGAGTTTTGCGATTTCTTCACTATTAAATTCTATCTGAACCTGACAATAATCACCTTCTCCTCCTGGCTGCATGGATGTCATATAAACTTGAAGTTTTTGGAGAAAAGAAATCTTGAATTCAACTTACTTAAACTTTTACAACACCTTTCTATTTATATTTACATTAGCTGACTTGTAGGACTAGATTTAGCTAATTTCTAATTCTATCAAATCACTAACTTTTAGCTAAATATAATAAAACAGATTATATACAGAATAAATCAAGGATTTATTTTCTAATATCAACTTTGACCAGATCAATGAGGATTGAGTCAATCTTTTTCAATTTGGTCAGCCCTTTTTCAACACTCCTCTAGTTGGTCTGAAAATATTCTCCATACCAGCTTGCATATCAACCAATCAAAATGCCCTTTTTGTAGTCCTTTCGTGAGTGAGTCTGCAACATGTCTAGATGTAGGTACATAAGGCATTCAAATCAGTCCACCATCCAACTTTTCCTTTATAAATTTTTTATCTATTTCCACATGTTTAGTTCTATCATGTAGAACCGGATTATGGGCTATAGCAATCGCGGATTTGTTGTCACAGTAGAGTTTTAAGGGTAAGGTAACCTGAATTTTGAACTCTTCAAGAACCTTTTTAATCCAAATCACCTCACAAATCCCAAGGGCAGCTGCTCTAAAGTCTAAACTCTGCCTCAGCACTGCTTCTTGCTACAACACTCTATTTTTTACTCTTCCAAGTCACAAGATTTCCCCCAACAAATGTACAGCCAGAAGTTGACCTCCAGACAGTTATACTCCCTACCCAATCTGCATCTATATGCACCTCAACCTGTAAATGTCCATTGTTAGCAAATAACAGTCCGTACCCAGGAGTTCTCTTTAGGTACCTCAAGATTCTTAACACTGCCTCATAATGTTCTCATCCAGGTGAGTGCATAAATTGGCTAACCTCACTCAGTCACTTACAGCAAAAGAAATATCGGGTCGGGTGTGTGTGTGCCAAATAAATCAACTTGCCTACAAGTTTTTTGGTATTGCTCTTGATCCACCATTTTTTTCAGGTTTGGCAACTTCAAGCTTCTAGTTGGGCTCAATTGGAGTCTTAGTAGCCCTAAAACCCATCATCCCGATTTCTTCCAACAAAGCTAACACATATTTTCTTTGAGAGACATATTCCTTTCTTGGATGTAGCAAATTCCATACATAGGAAATATTTTAATTCACCTAGGTCTTTAATTTCAAATTCACTAGCCAGTAACCTTTTTAGTCTCTCTAGTTCTTCACCATCATCTCCGGTCAAGATGATATCATCTACATAGACAATTAAAATAGCCTTCTTTCCTTCACTCAAGTGCTTTAAAACAGTGTATGATCCCCTTGGCTTTGACTGACCCAAATTTCTTCACAAACTTTCCAAATCTTTCAAACCATGCCCTAGGAGATTGTTTGAGTCCATATAAGGATTTTACTAGCCTGGAAACTTTGCCATTGCCAAGTTCTCTCTCAAAACCGGGTGGGAGTTCCATGAAGTCTTCTTTTTCAAGATTGCCATTTAAGAAGGTTTTTTTGACATCTAGTTGGTGTAGAAGCCAACCAAGAATTGCTGCCACAGAGAAGAAAAAAAAAATTCTGTTATTATCTAGTACCGTCTGAAAGTGAGCACCATCCTCTGGATCTTTTCACTTGTAATCGTTAAACACGTCGAGATCTAGCCATAACCTTTTCAAAGTAGCAAAACATTTGGTAACTGTGTCAGATCCTTCTCGATCTCCCCGAGTTTGAGTTGTTATTCATAGATTTGAAGCTGATTACCAAGATCAGAATACATCTGATTTAGATTGTCCCACATATCCTTGGCTGTTGAATAGCCGAGGTAATAGGCACTAATATCCTCCTCCATAAAGTTAACAAGCCAAGCCAGGCCATAACCATGGAATTTTCAGTATCCCAAGTTGCATGTTGACTATCTTTCTTATCTGGTTCAGCTTTCTCACCAGTTAAATACCCAAGTGGGAAACGACCACGAATATACATATGCACAAATTGGGACCAGCGAAGAAAGTTATCACCATTCAGCCGAATAGTGGTGATTCTGACTGAATGGTGATCCAAAGGAGGTTGTAAGTGTGGTTGACTTTTGGTGGATCATGCAGTGCTTTTGACAGGAAAAAAAAATAGCCGAATAAAGCTACTTCTCAGAGTTGGAACAAGGCTCTGATACCATGAAGTTTTCGGAGTAAAGAATTCTTCAATTCAACTTACTTCACTTTTAATAGTACAAACTCTGGGTCTATTTATATTTACATTAGCTTACTTGTAGGACTAAATATAGCTAATTTCTAATTCTAGCAAATTACTTACCTTTAGCTAAATATAGTAAAACAGAATATATACGGAATAAATCAAGGATTTATTTCCTCAAATCAACTATGACCAGATCAGTGAGGATTGAGTCAATCTTTTCCAATTCAGTGAGCCCTTTTTCAACAAAACTTGTCCTTGTCCTTGTCCTTGTCCTATGGAGGGTCCACCTTTGATTGCCCAATTCTTGCAGTTTGTTTTAGAATGTTGCAGATATGGAGGCTTGCCTTGAAGCTTCCAACACTTGTCTCTGGTGTGCCATGGCTTCTTGCAGAAAGTACACACCGCATATTCTTTGTTTCCTATCTGTACAGTCCCTAACCTCCACTATCACCAGTCACTCTACTAGTATAAGCATTCGGCTGCTGATCAGAACCAACCTTTTTTGCGTTTGCACTTCTCACAACCCTAACAGAACCTTCCTGAGATTGAGACTCCAACATGACTCCTCTCCGACTTTCCTCTTCTCGGATTATGCCAATGGTCTCATTCAATGATGGAAGATCTTCTTTTCCCCGTACTTGAACTCTTACTGGATCAAATTCAGCATTCAAACCGGCTAGAAAGATAAAGATTCTATCTTTCTCCACAAGCCTTTTAAGCATGGTGACATCATCTATGCACTTCATCTCAATACACTGATAGTGATCCAGTTCTTGCCATAAATTTCGTAAAATGCTGGCATATTCAGTAATGGAACGGTTACCTTGCTTAGTAGCCGAAATTCTGGTCTTTATATCATAGATTTGAGTAGCATCACGAACCTTTGAATGGGTTTGTCTGCAGGTCTCCCAGATGTCCTTTGATGTCTGCAAAAACATACAAGTATCACTTTCTTCAGGCATCATAGAGTTCCACAACCACGACGTCACTGTAGAATCAGCTTCATCCCAGGCTTCAAACTTCGGATCCCCTGGTTTCGGACCAGTTCCGAGGAGATGACTCAATTTTCCCTTCCCTTTTAGAAAGATTCGAACAAATTGAGACCATTTAAGATAATATTTTCCATTCAAATGATATTCTGATTGAATATTCGGTAAATCTTCCGCCGGTACTGGGTTCATAATCTCCCTTGCTTGGATCTCATGTGTGTTGGACATTCATTTCGGTAGACATGATAAAGGCCGAATGAAGATAGTAAGAAAGGAAGGAAGGAATAAAAACAGAATTTCTGGGCTCAAATTAATTCAAGCTTGTGATTGGCAATGAAGGCTGAAAATAAAAAAAAATAAAGCTTGAAGAAGGATATTACGAGGCAATGCAGGCCATGGAAAAATTTTCAATTCCCAGACAGAGTAAGAAGCTCTGACACCATGTGAAAATATAGGTATAATTTGTATTTTTTGACAATAGGAAGATTACAGATATATAGACAGCCTAAACTAACTGATTCCTATAACTTAGGGAATATTAAATGCTAAGATATAATCCCTACAAATCAGGATAATAACAAACTAGATATACACCACTTATTTACAGATTTTCTTAATTAATTTGCCATCACATTTCAACAAATGTTCCATACTCAAGTATCAGTGAATCTATTTCAATCGGGTTTGAGAACAATAGCTTGCACTTGAACTTGCTCGATCTCATAGCAAGCTCCTTGAATGAGCATATTTTTCATAATATTTCTGTACAGTTGCAATGTAATAATTATTTTCGTCTCTGAACTCATGTGGATGTGCTAGCTCTTAGAAGTTCTTTCTTATTTATTCTACAATTATATCCTAAGAAAAATTTATTTATTAGTGACTTCAAGGCAGAGATCTATTAGACACAGATAAAGTTCTCATGAAAATTCAGGATATGTCATTATATTTGAATAGGTTAGTGCAACAGCCGTTTCCATAAAATATGATGGAAATACTTCCCCTTAGAGAAGTAATGGTTTCTGAAACTGTACAATTCCATCCATATACGAGTACGAATTATAGTTTGTTGATATAATAACAAGTTCTCCGGTCAAACCAGTTTGTCCACATAAACTGCACGTTCATCCGGATGAACATCTTTTTTCAGCCAGATCGTCATAAAAATTCATATAAACTCATTTCAATAGAAAAAAAATATGAGTTCATACAGACGCATTCATCTGTTCAATCAGGATTTTGCAAATGTCATTTGGAAAGATATGTATAAGAAATGCTGAGCCATTTCATTCCGATCAAAATTCGCTGGTTATTTAGAAATGTCTTAACAAAGATAACCTATCACTAAGTTCTAGAATGTCCAGGCAAGATTTGCTTTAAGTAAGATACTCTACAATAGATTCGTTTAAAAAAATCATTAGCAACACTGCATCCTTTACTATCATAAAAGAAAATATGGAGTACCAGAAGGGAAATTGCTCGAGGGTTGGCATCTAAGACTTTCTTTATGTAATTTCTTTTAGCTTATGACCAAACATATATTCTTGTGTTGCATGGTGGGAAGAAGGATGTGTAGATAATTTACATTCTATTAAATGATGACCCCAATGATCATAAGAAGAGTACAAGGAGAGCCGAAAGTATTAACGTTTACATGCAGTTGGCTTTGTAATTGGTCAATTCTGGATTTATGATTCTAGTATTTAAAAATGATCCACTCTCTCTTTGCTGCCTGTTGGTATTTAATTAAGCATCACGAGATTCACTTAGAAATGCACATTCTGCATATTTGTCTTGAAGTAATATTCATTATTGAGCAGGACACAAATTCATTGTTAGCAGAGGAAATGGTGCAGCATCTAAAAAAAGGCATAGGATCTCAAGGACAGGTTATTACTCTCTCTCTTTCACAACCCATTTTTGCCTTTTCCTACTTTCTTGTCTTCTTTCAATACATACCCCTCCTTTTCTTGGGCTGGGAAAAGAATGCAGCAAATTATAATCTACCTGGTGTGTCCACACTATGTAAAACTTAAGTGTAATTTTGACCTGTCTTGCTGTCAGGTTTGAGATTGCACTGGTAATCCAGTATGCCTGTGAAAACTATTACCTGTGTAATTGTGCTGAGTGCTATACTTATCCAGTGCAGGTGGTTCATATTGAAGAGATCAGTACACGGATTGCCAAGTATGTTGAGATCCCATGTATGCTTTCGGAGAACATAAAGGATGCACTCAAACGTGTGGGAATTACTAGATTGTATAGCCACCAGGTGACTTTATTTTATCTTGAATTTTACACGATGCTGATCCGCACTTTGAATTGAATGTGTATGTCTAATTATCATAGAATCTACAGGCCGAGTCCATTCAAGCTTCCCTTGCTGGGAAGAATGTAGTTGTGGCTACCATGACCTCTAGTGGGAAGTCTCTTTGCTACAATGTTCCAGTTCTGGAAGTATTATCCCACAATCCATTAGCTTCTGCTCTGTATCTCTTTCCTACAAAGGTTTGTTTTTGTTGGTCTGAGTCATACCTTTGCTGGTTCATGGTGGTCTGATTTGGATTTACTGAAGTTTCTCATGACAGCTATCAAGTTTGATTCCTTCAGGTTCATAGTTTTAGACAATCTTTAAATGATTCCACTTGCATGCAGGCGTTAGCTCAAGATCAATTGAGAGCTTTGCTGGTTATGAATCATGGGCTTGATGATAGCTTAAATATTGGAATCTATGATGGGGACACTTCTTGGGAAGATAGATTATGGCTGCGCGATAATGCCAGATTGGTATTTCAGTAAATTGTCTTAGATAGAATGGTTTTTCTAAGATTGCCATCATTTTTTATGTTTATTTTCATCAGATAATGTGCAGTTGATTACAAATCCAGATATGTTACACGTTTCAATCTTGCCGTTCCACAGGCAGTTTGGGCGAATTTTGTCAAATCTTCGGTAATTTTGTTTTTGTTTGTGTTTCACTATCACTTTTCGTGTGACTTCTCATTTGACTCTTAAGTTAATATGGTGAATTTCACTTCTGAACAGCTCTGCAAGTTATTTTCTACATATATTTAATTTCAATTTTGGTGGTATATTTTTCTAAGGGTTTGTGCTAGCAGGTATATCATTATTGACGAAGCTCACTCTTATAAGGGAGCATTTGGTTGTCATGCTGCTCTTATTTTTAGAAGGCTAAGCCGACTCTGTTCTCATGGTATGTTCCTCCATTTTACTTTATGTGTGGGGCAGATATTCTTTTCTTAAAGATGAATCTTAACCTTCACCGTTGACTTCTATGCAGTTTATGGAAGTGATCCTTCTTTTATATTTAGCACTGCGACATCTGCGAACCCCAGGGAGCATACTATGGTAATGTATCTCTTCATAAAATCTAGAATCAAAATAAATTATAACTGCATTTCTGTGCATAACATGTTGGGTGTTACATAGTCTTGATGGTTTAAATTAACCACTTAACGTCAGACATTTAAATTTTAGTGCGTCTATAGAGTGAAGGTACTTTTTACTTAAAAACCACTGTACTGCCCGTTTAATATGTACTTCTCCATATTTAGTAATGTGATATTACAGACAACCCTCAGCTTAGAATCTTTTGATTTATATCACATCATTGGAGGTGATTCAGTACATGCCAAATTCATAACTGCAATAACGATGCTACAGGAACTTGCAAATCTACCGGCAGTTGAGTTAATTGATAATGATGGTAGCCCTTCTGGTTCAAAGCTTTTCATGCTCTGGAATCCCCCTTTATGCCTGAAAAACGTGGGTTCCTTGCTTATTGGTTCTGATGCTCTTTCATTCAAACACTATTAAACTCGTAAGTGTTTAATTACCTATCTGCAACTTCTCCAAATTATTATAGGTTTGGAAAAGAACAAAGACTAGCATGCAGGCCAAAAAGTCTTTTGATAAGAATGTGGTTACAGGACGATCAAGGTATTACATTTCTTATATTTAAGCTTGTGGAAAAAGTTGCTTATCTATTTCTGTACTATCTTTAGCATTCTTATATTTACATCATTGGGAAGTAATTATAGGGTCTGTTACTATTCATTTCTATATTTTTCACCCCCTATATTGTCCCTAGCAATGGGGCTGGATGGCTTTTAATCAGCTTGTAGCTGCAATTAAGACCGATTCATGGTGATGGTTTTGGACTAGCAATTGCATAGGAAAAAAAACTTACAGTCAGTGTAGTAGTTTTTCATGCTTCAATAATCCTGGTACCTTTAGGAGTTTTATTAATGTGTTTTCCTAGTTAGGCTATACTTTTAATTTGCTTTTCCTAGTTGTTTTAGGATTTACTGTCTATGTTTATTTCCTTTTTCTTGTATTAGGAATCAAAATTCTATTGTTGTTTGGATCAGCTGTACTGAAGCCCAGTAGATTACAAACACTAGTCCTGTGCTTTTTTTTTTTTCAAGTTAATTACAATTGAGGTTCACTCTTATAAAAAAAAAATTAAGTTCAGACAAACAAGCCTCCGGTTCAAGTTTTTTAAGCATGTTCTCTCCTGGCACCAAGTATTTTCCCACTTATCAAGAACTTTCAGATTTTTAATCTGGAGTTCTTGTTTTTCAAGAGAATGTAATCATCTTGTTTTTCAAGAGAATGTAATCAACGAGTAAAGAACCAAAACACCAATTGTTTTACAGAAAGCTAAATGACTGCTGAGTGGGGGGAAAATCCAAATATAAAACTGTCAATATAAGATATACAGCCTATTACGTGGAAAAACACGTGCACAAAAATTAGGCAATTGCAGCCATTCATGAGAATATCAAAAAATGGATTCTGGTAGCAAAGCCAGTGGAATCTGCATCCTGGGCCATAACTCAAAGAGCTCAAATTCTAAAGTGAAATAGAGCGGATAATGCATTTGATTAATCCGTGGGGGTTTTATCAGAAATAACCACAATAAATAAAATATTTCTTAAAATACTATGATATATTTTTTTATTCTAAAAGTACTGTTTTTATTTTTATTTTTGTAACACTTGTTGTTACATTTGTTATGTTTGTAACAATATTTGTTGTAACACATTTATTATAACTAAAATAACAAATGTAACAAATGTAGCAACAAGTGTTACAAAAATAAAAAAACAGTATTTTTAGAATCAAAAAAGTTAAATAGTATTTTTTAAATTATTTTATATTTTGTAGAAGGGAAAGGACAATTAGTTTCAGATTTGGTTGCACCAATCTGGTTCATGTCTTAGCAGGGTTGGGGTATGACACATAATAGTGTCTATGCATAACCCTTATGATGAATCTGGTGTTTTCCCTGGCAATATGTGGGAATACAAGGAAGGTTGGAGTCTGACTTAGTCTCAGGATAAGGTATTGAGGTTCTTGGAAGTACATGTCCTCGTTATAGTTACAGGAGCTTAATACTGGAGCAAAATTTCAAATTGAAATAGAAAGAAAATGAGTGTAGTAGAATAATGAGGAGAAGTTAAAAATACAAAAGGAAGTGATGATAAGTTCAGTCGCATGATAACTTTCATTCTAAAAAATGAAAGTAATGATTTAGAGAAGATCATGTACAGATATGCCATAAGAAAAGCTAGAAAGGATTGTTGCTATGTTAAAACTGAGCATGGGTAATGTTTGTTTTAATTTAAAATAGAAAAATTAAAGAAACATGGAGAAGCTACTTTTGGAAGTGTTAAGCAGGCACAATGAAAACCCTAATGGTTCAAAATCCAGTTGCTGATATTTGGAAGTGTTCAGAGGATGAAGTCCCTTTGATTAAATGAAGTATTCAAATCAGAACATTGTAATTGAGATATGACAGCTGAGTACAGGAGTGCCTTAAAAGCAAACATTACAGTAGTCTTGGATTAGTGAGTCATTAATTATAATTTTGCATTTAGCTATCACAATAACGATCAAGGTTTAGAGTCCTAAATGATATTTCTGGAATGCGGTTTTCGAACATGCATTAACACATTTGTTTCATCATGTTAGGTGCATTGTCCATTTACATAGTCAAGCTTGTTTTTTCACCACTTGGAAGAAAAAAATACAATGTCTCCATAATGATTTTTATTTTGCAGTCCTATTCTAGAGGTTTCGTACCTCTTCGCAGAAATGATTCAGCATGGACTTCGTTGTATTGCATTTTGCAAAACACGAAAACTCTCTGAACTTGTTCTATGCTACACGTATGTTAGCATTTCCCATCTTATAATTTATTTCAAAAGTTGATCTTTGGATGAGCTTGTAAATTTATTTTTATCTATGTGGTTGTGATAAGGCGTGAAATTCTCCAAGAAGCTGCACCCCATCTGGTCAATTCAATATATGCTTACCGTTCTGGCTATATTGCTGAGGTCAGTTTATGTTTTCCTCGTCTCTTGTAATTACTCTAAAAGACTATGCCAATGTGTCATTATTATGCGATGGGTAAGACTTAAATCTGTTCTTTGGTCAATATTTCCTTTCGTACCTGAAACATCCTAAATGCGTTTATTTTATTCGATCTTTATTCGCTTTATTATGTTATGTATTAGACCCACATTTGATCTATAAACTAGATGTCTATTTCTTGTCTACCATTATTTTGTGACAGGGCGTATTAGGCTTTTTGCCATTTTAAAGATTTTGCACTTCAACGTTGTAGGGTCACACCAGTCTTGATAGTTCCTCAATTACCAAATTTGCTTAGTTCGATAACCAGTACCCTTGCTTGCATCATGAAGACATGTACAAACACATAATTTATCCAGTCAAATAAACAAGCTTAAACTTACAAAATGTTATCGAATCACTACTTGTATCCCACCCTAAAATGTTGTTCTGGGGCAACTTTAATGCCAACAAACTAAATGTATTCCATCTCTTTGAATTTCCTTTTTTAATTCTTCCTTCTCCTTGTTTTCTTTCTTCTCTCTTTCTCTCTCTTCTATTTCCCGTTGTGCATCAGACTGGCTGAGTTTACTTGCTCCCTAATTGCCACTTTCTTTGCACATCCATAATTTTGTGACACGACACAATCCCACTTTTCAGCTCATTTTCTTAACGCACCAGAAGAAGGGAAAGAAAGCACCACCGGCAATTATACTGCCTTTTGTGTCACTTTGGTGAAAGTGAAGCTTAACAAACTAATATCCATCCAAAACATACAAGAACGGTAGAATTTATAATATCAAGAAATTAGTTTGGGCAGACCAGTAAAATTTGAATGCAATTTGTTTGTTAAATTCATAAATTAGCCTACTTGAATTTTCAAAAGGGTATAGTGTTCCATGGTCCCTGCAGTTGCCGGAGCAGGCATACTCAGTTGTTGACATTCTTATTTTTTTGATGGGGACAGACCAGGAGAAGAATTGAGAGTGACTTATTCAATGGTAGTATATGTGGCATTGCTGCCACAAATGCCCTTGAGTTGGGAATTGATGTTGGAAACATTGATGTTACCCTGCATCTTGGATTTCCTGGTAGCATAGCCAGGTATAGTCTATGTTTCATTTTTGTTTTTGTCCGTTCTCTAGCATTTTACTGTCTTATTCTAATTGTTATTAGTTCACATCTGCATTTAGTCTTTGGCAACAAGCGGGAAGGTCAGGCAGAAGGGAAAAGTCATCACTTTCTATATATGTTGCATTTGAAGGGCCTTTAGATCAATACTTCATGAAGTTTCCTCAGAAACTATTCAGGGGCCCAATTGAGTGTTGCCATATTGACGCTAAGAATGAACAGGTTTCTTTAACTTTATTTTGTGTATATTAATTTTCATCTCCATTCATTTTATATCAATTTGATTCTTGTACTAGAAAGGAGGTTAAGTTGGATTTTGTTTCAGGTGTTCTTGAGAGGGATAGGGGATTCTGAGGGGGGGAAGGAAGTTGGCCGGGCCATTCATATATTTGACTCTAAACCGATATAAGTCAGTTTCTAGTAGGGATTGGTCTCATCTTTGGTGTTTCTTTTCTTTACAGGTACTTGAACAGCACTTAGTATGTGCTTCTCTTGAGCACCCACTGAGTTTGGTTCATGATGAAAAGTATTTTGGTCCAGGCTTAGATAGTGCAATACTGACACTTAAAACTAAAGGATACCTGAGTACTGATCGGTCACATGATTGCAGTACTAGAATATGGAGTTACATTGGGCACGAGGTAATTTATTTGGGAATATAGCCTGTAATAGTTTCACCATTCTTCTAGTCAAATAGACTATAAATTGTGAATGCTAGTGAATAGGTTATTGTGTTGTCTCTTGGCCTTTATGGAATTTCTGCAGTTCTCTTTTTACATGATTACATCCCCTTGGTTTCTTCAAAATGAAATTCCTGTAATTATTTTGTCAGAATAAAATTAAAAAAAAAAAAAAAAAATCTTGTATTGGGCAAAGATACGTAATTATTTTTTCTACATCTCAATTATATTGATTTTTCTTCCCAGAAATGTCCATCAAGTACTGTTAGTATTCGGGCCATAGAAACTGTGCGGTATAAAGTGATTGACAAGATAAGGAATGAAGTTCTTGAAGAAATTGAGGAAAGCAAGGCTTTCTTTCAGGTAATAAGGTTGCTGTAAAAGTAACAAGAAATCAACTAATTAACTGGAGTCAGTGCCTGCTTCTCTAGATATTTGAATTGTTCCGTGACTGTACTGCTTTACCTTTAATTTGACCTTGGATCATATTTATTCTCAGACTTTTAGTTGATGCTTTCAATATTAAGTTTATCTTTCATTTAGTTTTTATTCTTCATTTACTATGCCTATTGAAAGTAAATATTATCTTTCTGTTGTTTATTGATGGTTGCGTATAGAAAGCCATTTACTTTGTTTAGGCTGCTGTCTGTGGTATATGATGGTTCATATGATCCTCCAGGTTTATGAAGGTGCTGTATATATGAATCAGGGGAAAACCTATCTTGTAAAGCATTTGGATTTATCAAGCAAAATTGCTTGGTGTCATGAAGCTGACCTGAAGTACTACACAAAAACTCGTGATTACACAGATATTCATGTGATTGGCGGCCATATCGTATGTCATGACCTAAACTTTATTTTTATTTTTTTATTTTTTGGCACTCTAACACACCTTTGTTGCGCTTCTTATTCAAAAATATATCTGTAATGTATGTGTCATAAAATGGATATGACATATCTTACATCTTAATTTAATTTCATTAGTTTGTGTTAATCAAGTATTTCCTAGCCTCAATAAGAATGGGACTTTCTGGGACTATCATTACTGTAGCGAGATTTCAACTGCAATTATAACTTCTTGACGACAACGTCTTGCTTGTATACTGGCCTTCATATGCTCCAGCTGAGGAAGATTTTGCCTATCTCGTGATAAGTATGGATTAAGACTTGGTTAAGTAGAATAGATTTGAGCTAATGCAAAAAAGATCATACCGTTTCACATGACGATTTTTTTAGATCATGAAGGCATTGAGGCAGAAGCCCGCAAAATGTATTTTATGATCTGGAATAATTATATTATGCATGCAACCACAAGTATTTCTGAAGGCACCAGTGTGATACCAGTAAGATAAGACAGGGATCTGCAATCAGCCGATTTGTAATGATTTAATTGCTAGAAAGATATGAGATACAACTATTAACTGGTATTTTCTTTAGAGCACTCCATCGTCAGAATGATGTATTACAACCCTCATATCTTCTACATCATGGTGGACTATAATAGGATAGATGTTGGTGCTTAAAATGTATATCATACACTCAAAATGGAAAGATTGTCTATATAAATGAATACTTCATTAGATCCATACGGGAACAAGTTTTAGTTTTTGAGATGGCATTCTTTCCTTGATGGTTTGGTATGCCCCTGCTCTGGCAAAGAAGAAGTTGACCTGATATCTCTTGCCTTCAATTATTTCCTCAGATTTACAATTCCATTTTCTATCTGCATTTCACCTGTGCAGTCCAACAATGTTGATCAGATCTACGTCAGAAGAAATCCTAACCAGTTGCATGTCCTATGATTGTTTAGGCCTATCCAGTGAGGATTACCGATGACCGATTTCCAAGAACAACAGCTCAAGCGCACAATTGCAAGGTAAAAACTAATTGGTTTGGTTTCCGTCGTATATGGAGAAGAAGCAACCAAGTTTTTGATACCGTGGAGCTGTCTCTTCCTGATTTTTCCTATGAATCACAGGTGAATGCTACTAAAGATTGTCATTGTTTTTGGATTTTCCTTTAGCGCTGGTTTGATATTGTTTCATGGTAATTATTCAGTCTTCATAAAAATAATTCCTCTTAATATTATTTGCCAGTAGGCTGTTTGGATTCGTGTTCAGCAATCAGTGAAAACAGCTGTGGAGACTTTAAGTTACTCATTTCGTGGAGGTTTACATGCTGCCGGGCATGCTCTTCTTAATATAGTTCCTCTGTAAGTTCTCTTCCCCTTTGTACCTGAATTTGATAGGTCAAAACTGTTTGCTATTGTTCAGTTCCTTGATCTTAAATTATTGTGTTTGACATCCTCTTGTACCTAAGTTTTTCTTCCTCTTTGTACTTCTATTTTTATTGGTGAAGATTATTTTCTGTTTTCTAGTGCCTTATCTAACTGGTTGTGTGTTTGACTTCCTTGTGATAAAATGTCAGATATATTTTATGCAACCAATCTGACTTAGCTTCAGAGTGTGTAAACCCACATGATGCTCGTTACGTTCCTGAGAGAATTCTGCTTTATGATCCTCATCCTGGAGGTACAGGCATTTCAGCAAAGGTACACATGATGGAAACTTCCTCCTTTGTTTGATGTAATCCTTACCCCCTTTCCCAATTATCCATGTGAAACAGGGGACTTGACTGGGGGTTGCCGAAATAAATCCTTTTTGTCCCTTTTCTGTAAAAGCCAATTATCCATCTAATATGTATTTTGTAAACTTTTAGTTATGTATTTATTTTTGTTTTCTTTCCGTTCTGTTTTCCAGATCCATAACAGTTGGATGTTGTGTGTTTCTCATAATTCAGGAAGGGGCACATCAAAGGCTGAGAACCTAAACTCCTTAATGCTGGCTATCTATTCCGTTCTAATGATTCTCATCCTCTGAAAGTAGACATAAACCAGAAAGCATCGACCATAAAACAATTGAACAAACTGACCTGGAGAAGTTATTTTATTATTAACTGCAATCATATAACAAATGAAGAAAATCGCTACAGTAACGATTCCCACAAATAAACATAATCAACCTCTAACCATGAATTCATTATCTGTAGTCGACCTAACCCTTTGTTGAGCTAACTAAACTGACCCATCTATGATGGAAATTCTTGAAGATATGACTTTTCTTGACAGTGAAATCCTAGACAAGCTAGGTTCCTTATTTGTTTCCTTATTTAGGAGATTTAGTCAGCTGTGTGAGATTATTTCCATAATAGGGTGAATCTGTAATTAGTACAAATTCTTTCCTTTTCTTTGGATGGGGTAAATTATGGAAAGTCTTTACTGGACAAATTATGGTAGGTATTCATAAGCCATGCTATGGTAGGTAGTTTTGACTTTTCTTTTATTGTTATTTGTATCCCTATTTCTCTTTGTAATAGATGAGAAGAGTTATTCAAATTTTCTATTTCTTTTTCAATTATTTTTACTCAATAGTTTCTAACCTAAATCTTTAAGAGAAACTTAGATACAACACTGGAAATGATGAATAAGAGATTTGAGCAGCAAAACTCCTCCTCTAGATCCAAATATTTGCTTGAGATCATGCTGAATATTCGGATGGCTAAGCAAACTGCTGTTTCAATTTACTTAGGTTCAACCTATTTTCACTGAGCTGTTAACTGCCGCTTTGGAACTGCTTACTTCATGTCACTGCTCTGGAGATTCCGGTTGCCCCAATTGTGTACAGGTCTGTACTAAACTCTGTGAATATCTTTTACTCCTTAGATTCAGCAAGACTGAGTCCGTTGATTCTGTTCCATTTCAGAATCTTGCTTGTCATGAGTATAATGAAGTCCTACACAAGGATGCCGCTATAATGATCATCAAGGTTTGACTTAATAACCATCGTACAAAGTTACGGACAGTAGCAGTTACACTAGATCGTTCTGAACTAAAACTTTTGCAGGGTGTTCTAGATGCTGAGCAATCCAACTTCAAGGTGACTGCTGAAGCATCCTGATGCAGATTTGCAAACTTTTCTCATTATGTAAGAAAATTTTGGTTATAATTCAATTAATGTGCACGTTATCACCATGCATTTAACATGCGGAGATGCTGCTGCTTCCCATATTAATATGATGATTTAATGTGATTTATCATTAACATGTGGAGATGCTGCTTCTACCCATATTAATATGATGATTTTACATGATTTATCATTCTTGTTGGGAACTCATTCTTTATGCATGTTAGATTTTCCTTTTTTAAGTAATGCAGTCCAAGGTTTGTCTTCATATTTCTTTTCTGTAACTTATATACCTTCTTGTCCTTCCATAGTTATGAGGTTATAGACTCATCAGCTTGTGAAAGCCTTGTGATTTTTCATTGTAGAGAAAAAAATGGGTAGCGGAAGAAAACGGCGCAAGATCTTTGGGGACACTGGGTATTACAAGTTCGGACCAAGTTAAAGTAGATGAACTTTTATTGTAGCATTCTCAGATTTCTTGTCGACACAAATGAATCTTCCATTGATTTTAACTTTGGGTCCCCTTGAATAATTGTATTGATTGTATTTTTCGAATAAAAAGGAAATATTTTTATTTTCTTTGCCTATTTATGTAAATTTCCCTACATCTGATTCCCCATGATCCGGATTCCGGCCAACAAGTGTGATTTCCTATATACGCAATCAACAAGGTAAAAACCCGATTCTTGTAATTAGTAATAAATAATAATATATTTTGTGATTTTTTTTGCTCGGTTCGTCTCACATTTACCTTTTTCTTTTTCTTTTTCTTTTTCCCCCCCTGGCTTGCCTTGATTGCTTGGAATCTGAACTTGTACATTGAAATTTGTTTGATTATTGCATGATTGTCAGCAACTTATTCTTTCAAACACAACGTCATAGCTGTAATTTATAAACTTATTTTGATTCTTTAACAAAGAGTTTTTGTATAGTTCTAAGTATTTCAGAGTCGATATCTATTGAATTTTAATTCGTTTTTGTGATTGTAGAACGAAATATTCGAACTCGAGTTACATTGGCAAAAAATCAGAAAAAAAATAAGAAGTGGTTTTGAAGTGAAGATCAAGAGTCGAACATTGGAGGATAATAAAGAAGTGAAAATTGAGAAGTTTAAGGTGTTTTGAAGTGATAATAAAGAATTAAAGTGAATGATCATATATATGAAAATTGAAGAAGCGGATGAGAAACTTATGGGCGGAGCATGTGGAAAATTAGAACATAAATTTTGGTACGAAAATCTCCACAAGACAAATGATATATCATTGAAAAGATAAATGAATTAGGAGCCCAACATTTTTACGGATTGCAATTTCGAATTTCCTATCAGAAGTTATGGCATTGATCGAGTGGACCTTGTACAAAAATCCAGACTTCTGTGTCTGCTGGGGTGGATGGGGAACCCGCTCTAGCAAATGTCCCCAAGGTGCGTGTTTTTAATTATTTTTGAAATAATTTTAGGTCCGTTTTGAAACTTTTGTGCATGGATATTCAGCCCTAGTTTGACATATATAAATACAAGAACTCTCGTACTTCAAACGGGTCAAATTGTTGGAGAATTTTAGAAGCGAAAACAGAGGATTTCACTTGAGAATTCACATCAACCTTGATTTTTCTTCGTTTTCAAGTAAGAAAGAGGAGAAGTAGGTTCAAATTCTAATTGGAGACATTTAAGGGCTCGAGATTTTTCTTCTGGTTTCTTCAATCTTCATATAATCTGGGGGATGTACTTTCAATTGTTTTGGTGTTTTTGTAATTCAAAGATGTTAGGCTAAACATATTCACGATTGAATAAAGATGTAAATCTTGTTTGAAGTTTTAATTCAAGAATTTATGTTTTGATATTTAATTTATATTTATTTGATTGTTTGTCAAGTAATTATTTCGTTTGAATGATTGATCAACGTTTGGAGGGTTTTGTGACTTATTTTGTTTCTGAGAAGTTCAATTTAAGTTTAAGCACGTTTGACAAACAATGCAAAGTCTCTGCGAGTTCTATCAACAGAACAGAAGAGAAGAGATTTCGAGTTTTTTGTTGATCAGGTGACACCCAAATTTGAACTGGGAAAAAAGGATTTGTAGTCCCTCGCCTTACCACTGAGCCATGCCGCCAAAATGATACAAAATGGAATGGATATGATAATTTTCCTTATTGTACTTGCATTTTGAGTCCTATTTTTTTTAATCCTTAGATAATCTTCTACGCTTTGTGCAATCGTGGTTGAATAATCTTGAATTTAAATGCATTTTTAGATGCTCAAATATGTGACAGAGATATTATTGGGTTATATATGAAAATATGTTGAACCCTACTCGGGATATCATTAGATAAAATGTGATTATTGATTGTCAAGTTAAGCATGAATTGATTTAATTGGGAGAATTTGAGAATTAAAATGGATTACAATGATGGAATTAAAATCTTAGTATTATTTCTCTTCGAATTTTTTTCAAGACTCTTTGCAAAATTTTACATTGAAAATTGTGTGTTTTCTTAGTTTCAAGTAAATCAAGACTAAATTCCCAATTCTCGTAGGAAGACACTTTTCTCACTACTAGTATTACTTGTCTATGAAACCATTATCCCCTTAGTGGCCAAGGTTTTTCATACCAAGTTACAGACCACGGTCAACCTCTTAGCTGAGGAGGTCAACAAAAACTGGCAGAAACACAATGAGGGGATAAAAGCTGGAAATGATGAGTACTTGGCAATCTATTTGATGAAATGCTCACCAAGCAGCAACAAGGGGTGTTGAGGCCTAGTGGCCTTAATATTAGGTGCTTTAGCTGGTTGGGGAGTCCATTTGGAGGTATTGTTGTTAAATGGTTTGGATTTTTGGTACTTGTTGATGGCTGTGATAGTAGTTTATTACATGAAAGTTATTTTAAATGCCTTGGCAATGGTGTCAAGCTTCATAATTTTAACCACGGATTTGATCTCACTCTTAATGCCACTAGTGAATATGGAAATATAGTATGACTCAGGTAAATGGGGTAGGGATAGCATCTCTTGGGCTTTCAATTCCTCAAACCTCTCCTAGAAGTTTCTACCACTTCTTCTTGTGGTTTCAAATAATCTCCTGCATATCTCTTCTAAAAATACACGCCAATCAGCCTCTGTACGGCTGGCAATAAAGCAATGGAACCAGATATGACCCTTGCCCTTCACAACTGTAAGATCATTAGACACTTGGTGTAATTGGAAATATTTCTTGGCTTTCCTCAACTATTCTCTAGGACCATCACCACCAAAATGGGGAAAATCAATTTTAGGCAGTTTAGCCCCATTCTATTATCTCCCATATTTTGGTTATTAATGGACTGACCACCATTCCGAAATCAGTGAAATTGACACTCTATATTCAACAAAAATAGAATTTAATTGAGCTTAATTAGTGTGAAGCTAAAAGGAAAAAAGAAATGAGCTGGCGAAAGAATTAATGGATGAATTTATTAACCAATTTGCAGAACAATTACAGATTCAAAATTATTAATTCTGATGCACGTGGTTTTGTTTATACCCTTCTTCATACAGTTAGAAAATGTGAAATTAAATGCGTAAAGAGAAAAAAACATGTTTAGCTTATTACAACTTACTATTTGTTCCTAATCTAAATGGCATCATTTGCCTAAGCATTGTTCCCGCTAAATTTTTATTTTTGTTTTCTTCAATTCAATTAATCCGTTTCTTTCTTTCTTTCTTTCTTCCTGCCCTAGTTGAGCTTCATGGATGGTCTCTAGTTCTCCTCCCCACCGTGACATTACTTTGGCTTCAATAATGCTTCCACAATTAGCGATGCCGGCTCGGCCCTTAAAGATACTGCCCGAACCATAGCTCGGCCCGTCCAAAAAACACGAGCCCAGACTAGCCCGTGGCTCGTGGGCCACACAGGCCTGTCCACATGCCGCACGTGACATATATATATATATATATATACACAAATTAAAATTGTATATATCAACACTTACATGTACAATTGTATACGAACAAGTTGTTACATGTACAATTTTTGGTAAACTTAAATATCAACACTTAAAATGAATAAAAAATGAAATAAATTTATACAAATTATACTTACATTTTATGTACTCAGTTCTTGCACCTCTTCGGCTAATATGAGGTCTACTTTATTTTGGATTCGAAGTTCTGCATTCTCCTAATATTTTAAACATATTAAACTTTGTAATATGTCTGGTTTTAGTCTTGACCTCATATAATTGAGAATCCTACTACCTACACTAAAAGCAGCATTCGATGCTACAATTGATACTGAAGGTGTTAATACATCACTTGCTATAATAAAAACAATTGGGTATTGAAGCTTGTTTTTGTTTCCACCACCTAAGTATATCAAAATTATTTCTCTCATCTTCATCTAACAAATTAAGCATGTCGTGACCAAAATATCTAGCTAACTCTAAATTTACGTCTCTAACATTTGTGGCACGAGAAAGAAAAGAAGAAAAACTAGATTGTTGAGTTCCCTTAAGTAGAAAGAAACTCCAATAATCGTTAGCGTTATTTGATGACGAAAAAAGGATTGGTGTAGGAGGTCTTCTAATGGTCCTACTAGATTTTTCCGTATAAAAGTCGTACACTTTACGTAATATTTTTTCTTCTAAATTATCATAAGTTATCGGATTACCATAACTTAAGTTATTAGAAATTTTCGAAATAGTATATTTTGTACCTTGTAAATTTACTCTGGGGTCTATAATTGACGCTAACAGAAACAATATATACAGTTCTTCTCAATATTTTTTAAACTTAATTTTCATTGCTACTACAATATCAGAAAAAATTGCAAATGCCTTATACCTATAAAATTATTTGCAATAAAATAAAAAATGATTTAAAACTAATGGACTAGTAGGATAATATACACCAACACATGCGTTTGTAGCGTCGAAAAAACTTTCAAAAATTTTCTCACATGGAATGCAATTTCTCAATCATATGTTTGCAAATCGTATTCTGGACCATGTGAATGTCGACCATTATTATGGGCAGTTATACAATTTTAAAGATTTTGGTGAAAATGAATTTTTTACACATAATTCATAAAATATTTGTTTTCGAGAAGGTGAAGCAATAATATAATTTAAGGCTACCTAATTTTTTTCTAATTGTGGGCCTATATACTTTAAACCATTTTTTTAGTCAACACACCATCACATCCTTAGTGTGGCTGTTAGGCCTCCACCAAGAAAGGATGGGGGGTTCAGATACCCTAACCATATATAAATAACTCATAAAAAATACATGGAATTGGAGCATAAAATCTGACCTCCAATCATAAGAGCTAAATCAAAATAATAAATAAATAAATAATAAAGCAATAATAATATGGTACTACATCCTAAACAATAAAGTCCTATAAAATTCTATAGATCCCTAACTGTAGGAAGTTCATGTCTATCAATCTGAATTAAGCTGCGCTAACATCGCGGTAAGTCATGAGTATTGTACTCGAAATAGCAACGACGATCCCAACTCTTTGAAGCAAGTAAGTCAGCCACCTGATTGTCCTCGCTATAAATATGAGAAATTGTATCACGGTCGAAGGCAATGAGATGTCTGATGTGGTGAAGAGTGGCCTGAATATACCAAGGTCCTCTACCTTTGGTGATGCTAGTGAATGGCCAAAGTAGAGTCGGTCTCAATCTATAAATCTGATAGTACAATCCTCTGAACAAGAATGATACCGTTAAGAATAGCCCTGAGCTTGGCATCCAGAATAGGGCACTCGCCATATTACGAGAAGAAGGCACGAACACACTGACTTGACGAATTCTTAATAATTTCCCATCCACTCGCAAATCCATCTTTGACGCATCCATCAGTGTTGACCTTGTAAGATCCCACTAGTAGAGTACGCTAATAAACCAAAACATAGGGAGGAAGTGATAGAGTAGTAAGAGAGATACCAAAAAAAGGAGCAATATCCATATCCATTCGCCAATGAATAACTCGAAATAAACGGCCTGTATGTAGTAGAGAGATAGTATAGTATACTCTCCAAATAATCCGTCTTAGCTCCATAGAGATATCCCGGTACTTTGCATCATTTCTCGTAGTCCAAATAAACCAGAGAATTAAAATAGGAATGATTGTACAAATATGACCCTGCTTGAAAAACTGACTCGATAAACGCCAAGACTGAAAGCGATAATGAAAACCCTTCACCGGCTGAAGGTTATATGAAATATGTTAGAAAAGTGGCACCAAACCTGGTCGGCAATACAACTATCAATAAATAAATGCTGAATAGTTTTAATAGCCGAACAGTATTGATAACGAGAAGCCATATGACTCCCAATCTGCTTCTGAATCACAACATCAACTAGGATAAGACCCCGCCATAATCTCCAGCAGAAGAAAGAGATGGATGTCGGGATAATAAAACTACAAATCATTCTGTATACAGCCTAAATAGTATGTCTCGTGCGAACTAGCTTCCATGCAGAGTTGGTAGCAAATCTACCATCTGAAGTATCCTTCCACATAATTTGATAGTGTACCTTAGTAGTGATAGAGATGCTCTCTATCTGCTCAGCAATAATATATGGTACTAGCTGAAGAAGTCTGTCAATGTGCTATCCAGTATCATCAAATAAGTCTCTAACTTGGATAGAAGAATGTGCCAAGTGTAGGTGCTGATTAGCTAATGTAGACTTGCCTATCCAACAGTCATGCCAAAAATATATATGCCCACGCCCTAACTGGCAAGCAATATGTGTCTCCACCTGTGGGCCTATGTGCTTCAGCCTCTTCCATACAACGGAAGCATAATAAAAAATAGTAGCCAGCAACGGATGGGTATCATGACAATACTTACTTAGTAAAAACTAAGCCCATAATGACCACTGAGATCTAAACAAGCATTATGGAAAATATATCAACAAGATCACGTAGTCTCCTAAAGCCCAATCCACCCTCCTCAGTAGGAATACAAAGGTCATTCCATCTCCTCCAATGTAATGTGTGTGCATGGTCTCTGGAGTCCCAAAGGAACCTAGCAAATATGTCTTCTAACTTTTTCAAGATAGCCATGTGAGGCTTCATAATCTGAAAGAGATAGAGAGGAATAGAGGATAACACTAATCGTATCAAAATAATCCATTCTCCAAATGATAAGAGTCTCGAGGCCCAGCCATAAATCCTACTCCAGACTTTTTGGACTAAGTCATCATACAAGAAGATCTTTCTGGCTCCTTTAAATAAAGAAACACCAAGATAAGTGAAGGGCTGCTACTGATGACGAAACCCCGTCAGATGCTCCAGCCTGTGTATCTGACTAGTAGAAAATCTCCTACGTAAGATAATCCCGCTCTTATCTCTGTTTACCAGCTGCCTAGAAACCCCTCATAGTGCTCAATACACTGTAATACTCGTCTGATAGACTGCTTCTGGCCAATGACAAAAATAATCATATCATCTACGAAGGACAAATGAGAGATGAGAGCATCACCCCTACGTCTGTATGCCATCGAAAGAATATGCTGATACTGCTGAATAAGTAGTCGTGAAAAATAATCTGTAGTAATAATAAACAACGATGGAGATATGGGATCACCCTATTTGAGCCTCTGAGATGATGAGAAAAAACCACATGGCCTGCCATTAAGTAGGACCGAGAATCGACACTCTGAAATACACATTCGTATCTTATCAATCCAAAGAGCATCGAGTCCAAAACCCTCCAAACTAGATATCAAGAAGCCCCAATCCATGCGGTCATAGGCCTTAGCCATATCAAGCTTGAGGATAACATTACCCCCATCACACTTTCGTATCAAGTGTATGTAGTAACTCCTGTGCAAGGAGGATACTATCTCCAATTAACCGTCCCGAGATGAATCTGCTCTGAGGAGCTGAGATGATCTGAGTTAGTAAAGTACTCAGTCGTAAATTCATCAGCTTCTTAACCAACTTATTAAACACTGTACATAAGTTGATAGGACGAAACTATAACCACCTACAGGTATTGTCCCACTTTAGTAGCAAGACAATAGAAGTAGCTGCAAAACTCCTAGGTAGGTGCCCTCCAACAAAGAAGTCCAAGACTGCCTGAAACACATCCTTTGATACTATGTCCCAATAGACCTGAAAAAAGTGAGATGAAAACCCATCTGACCTGATGACATTGTCTGGATCAATACTGAAAATAGCCTTTCGCACCTCAGTCAAAGTAGGAGTTCGATTAAGCTGCAAATTGTCCTCATTGGACACCAATCTAGGTATAATACCAGGTCAAATAGGGTCGACAGGCTGAGGAAGAGCCGACAGAAGCCCTGGAATATGACATACACATCGAATATGAAATAAAAATTCTACAAAATGTGGATTTAATTCTCTAACCAATTTGTCTATTACTATGTTGTATGTTGTTAGGCGCATCATTATCAATTGTGAAACTGCATATTCTAGATTCGCAATTAAATTTTTTAATAATTGTCATTAAATAATTAAAAATGTGTATCCCATTATTAAGGTAGTCAATTACTTTAAAAGTAATTATTCTTTTATGCATAATCCATAGTTGATCAATATAATATAAAGTGGCAGCAATATATCATTTATGATTTTTATTGGACCATAAGTTCGAAGTGAATAATAGAACGCCAGAATATTTAGTTAAATCATTTATTATATTTTGATTCTTTTTATTATATAAAACAATAGTATCAGCACGAAAAGTGTTTCTAGCAAATGGTACATACTTTGGTTGAATATATCTTTGTACAAATTTTGTGAAGTGAGGGCTTTTCAATATGTTAAGAAGGAACTCACCACTGGCCACCAACTGAGTCATGCATTCCCGATGCATAGTGTCTTGTGAATACACTCAGTTGTTAAGTTTCGGTGAAGAACTAAAAGATCCACTAGGAGATCCGAAATAAAGTTGAGCTTGATTGGTATCAACTCCTCCGTGCTTTTGCATACACTTAAGAAAATGTCAGTTTAGAAGGCTCGTGCCGCCACTTTTTTGGCATGCAAAATTTTGTTACAATATTTACACATTTTCTTGAAGATTTATTGTCTGTCTGCAGTTGCACTGGTCTACACTAATTTGAAATGATCCCAACATTGAGCTTTTTATTTTGTGGCTCTTCATTTAGTAGTCAACCTAGTCGTTGTAATAGTATTGGTCGTTTCTAATTCTTCATTGATATCATCTAAATTGACAATTGGATCAGTATTCCAATCCCATAATCATCACTAAATTCAATAATTGGAACATCATTTAACCCACTGAAATCATCATAAATTTGGTAGTATGCACTTCCTTGTAAGTTGTATTGATTCATGTAGAAAATAGAAATGTAGAATGTAAAAAACTAGAAATGTAGAAATTCAACTATAAATTACACAATAAAAGAGCTAATATTGACAATATAATTTTTTTGGATTGTATAGGTTGAGAGAGTTGTGAATTTGTGAAGAATATGGAAAGTTTAGAGGGTATTTATAGAGAAAAAAAGAGCCGTTTGAAAGAAGAAAAAAAGTTAAACGGTCACTTTTGTGACTGTTTAATTTGGTCCCTAGCAAATGGCTCACGAGCTGGGTTGGCTCGTGGGTCAGGTCCGGGTATGAGTTGTTTCTAACGGGTCGGCCCGTGGTTTTCAAGATTTTTTTTCTCGGCTTGGCCCAGACTCGGGCCCGTCCTTACACGAGCTCGATCCCATAATGGGTTGGGCTTTTAAAAGCTGGGCCGACGAGCAACTCAGCCCAATTACCATCCCATCCAAGTTGCAGGAAAACTAAGGGTGTGTTTGATTGGAAAGGGTGGAAAAGAAAAAAATCCATGTAAAAAGAAAAATAAAAACCACTAAAATGTTGAAAATATTTTTCACCAAAATAGCCAAATTCATACTTCAAGTGATTGTACCTAAAAAATATTTTCCTTTTCCACCATGTATCATGATAAGTGCACTTTGTGCACTTATTTTGGCCTTTGAATTAAGTATTTATCCCGTCATATAGTTGATTTGCTACTTAATCTAGTTATTATTTTTTCTATTTCAGTTTTGGACTCATCTGTGAACAATTGGAGAAGATTGGACAAAATGGGCAATAAATTTGAAGATATTTCAAAAGTATGAGGATCTAATTGCACTCAATTGAAAGTTGAAGGGCCAAATTGGAGGTTATGGAAAGTTGGAGGACTGAAGAAGATAGTATGAAAGTTTGAGGACTAAAATTACCATGACCCAAAGTTGAAGGACCAAATTGGAAGCTGTGAAAATAGGAAGGACCAAAGCGAAAGGACTCCAAAAAATCAAGCTGGGCGAGCGCCCAGCGCTGTTCAGCCATTACAGAGGCAAATCCTACTGCCTAGGCGATCGCCCGGGAGTTTTTTGTGCGCTTATTTTATTTTATTTTATTTCCTTTTTTATTCCTAATCTAGTACTTTTGGCCCGCAGATTTTGTAATTTTTTTGGGATATTTTGGGCACAATTAGGGTAGTATAAATAGGAGTTATTAACTCATAACAAGGGAGATTTTTGGGAGCCGAACTTGGAAGAAGACGGAGGAAACAAGAGAAGATAACCACTTGGCGATCAAGAGTGTTTTCGAAGATTTCTTCTCATTAAATCCATACCGAGTTCTATCAATTCTTTTCTTTGTAATTTAATTATGTTCTTCTAACTTTCTTGAGCCAAGGTAGACGATGATATCTTGTTTAAACAAAGTGATTATTTTGTTATTCGTTTAATTCCTTTTTAGAGCTTTAACATTCATGGTTTGTTCTTGTTGAATTAATTAGATAAAATTTCTTTCATCTTCAATATCATGTATTCTTGATTGTTAGAAATTGATTTAATTAATTCGTGCTTGGTGCTTAAACATGTTCTATTAATTCTTTTTGATTTTCCGTCATCTTTTTTATCAATTTGGGATATATAGAATGCTTAGGAAATCTTTGATTCTTTGTCTTCTTTTAATTGAATTTGATACAGGGAACGCTTAAGTAATTTAAGTTTGAAGCATAAGGGGAGCCTATATTTGATTTTTTTTCTTTTGGAATTAATTGATAAATCTTTAGGGACGACAATAGATTGATTTCGTGTTGTCGTGTGTTTTTGAGAATTAATCAATAACTGGATAATTACTGAGTTAAACAATAGTGGATTCTAAAACCTTGGTACTTTAAACTTCTTGAAATTTCAATTCATCTTTTTAGCATATTTAATTAGTCTTTCAGTTAACTTATTTCAACCAAACTCTTTTCGACTCAACTACTTTAGAATAATAGTTAATTTGGATTAAGTTAGACCTTCCTCATTGCAGTCTCTGTGGGATCGACATTGTTACTACTTTTCTATATTCCAATAGATTCGTACACTTGCGAGTTAATTAAAATTTGACATCAAGTTTTTGACAACGTTGCCGGGAACTGCGTCTGAAGGTTATTTAATCTTAGTCAATTTTATTCTTGACTAGTTATAATTTAAGATTTCATTTATTTTCTTTTCTTTTATTTAAAAAAATAAAAAATAAATAAATAACCCAAAATTTGTATAGTGCATGCTTGGTCGTAGATCTCTAGAAACTAAGCTAGAACATCTAGATAGTGAAATTGAAAGAACTTTTCACCAACGAAAACGAACCACCAATCTAGATAAAATTGAAGGGACCGAAGCAATAATCGCTATGTGTGATGAAATTGAGGAGAGACCTTTTAGAGACTATTTTAGTCCATTGGCTAATTTGAACACCTCATGCATACAATACCCACAGGTAACTGTTAGGAATTTTGAGCTAAAATCGAGTGTGCTTAAATGTCTTCCATCTTTCTATGGTTTAGATAGTGAAGAATCCTATAATCATCTCACAGATTTTTATGCTGTATGTGAGACATTTAAATATGAGAATGTTTCTCTTGATAATGTTAAACTTCGTCTGTTTCTTTTTTCTCTGAAAGATAGATTTAGATCATGGTTTAATACGTTACCTGTCAATAGTATTACATCTTGGGAACAAATATTTGCTAAATTTTTGAATAAATATTTTCCTGTTCACAAAACTAATGCTATTCGCAGGAAAATTTCAGAGTTTGTGCAGAGAGACGACGAACCATTCTATGAAACTTGGGAGAGATTCAATGGGCTTCTTATGAAATGTCCACATCACGGTTATGAAAAATGGCACTTATGCCAATACTTTTTAGAGGGATTATTATCACATATTCAGGAATGGTTGATGGCCACAAGCGGTGGAGAGCTTATGTCTAAGAATGCTACAGAGATTTGGAGCTTCTTTCAAAAGCAGGCTGACAATTCACAACAGCGGAGTCTCGATCTTCTAGAACTAAACTAAAGAAAAGAGGAATGTATGAGATTCGCAGTAGTGAACCTAGCTCAGAAATCACAGAAGTCAAATGCATGACAGAAGATATTTCTCGTAAGTTGACCTCATTAACAGCCAATAGTCCTATAGAGCCAAATGCATGTACTGATCAAGCGAATACCCTTAACATGATGAGGAAACAACCTTACAATCCTTATCCCAACACATATAACCCAGGATGGAGAGACCATCCAAATTTTTCTTGGTCACAGGGTGTTTAACAAGATAGTACGGCAGGTCAGGCTCCTCAGCAACTACCAGACAATTCAATCAAAAATTTTCACAGCCAAAACCATGGGAGGAAGCAATTCAAAACTTGACAAAAGCTATACAAGCTGCATTAGAGCACCAGAATCACACCATTGCTGAGTTTAAGAATGAAGTACGCACTAGCCAGAACTCACAGGCACAATCCATCTCCAATATGGAGAACATGATGGGGCAATTGGCTTCATCAGTACAACAGTTGGCAACAACTATTGAAAAATAGAAGTTTCCTAATCAGCCATTTCCTAACCCTAAAGAAGTGCACAATATTGGGACTGATTCAAGCAACCAACAGGAGGAGGCTAAATCCATCATGACTTTGAGACGTGGCAAATTGTTTGACAACAAAGTGGATATTTCAAAGCAAAACACATCTCAACCAATTTCTCCAGGTAATGCCCCAACTGATGATTCAGTCCAAGAAGCTCCCAAGAGAACAACGAGCCATCCTACATTCCAAAAGCCCCATTTCCTCAGAGGCTAACAAAGGTAAAGCAAAGTGGGTCTCTCAATGATATCATGGAAATCTTCAAGCAGGTAAGTATAGATATTCCTTTACTTGATGCTATTAAGCAAGTTCCTGCTTATGCTAAATTCTTAAAGGACTTATGTACAAAAAAGAGACAATTACATGTGCGCAAAAAGGCATTTTTGACTGAACAAGTTAGCTCTATAATTCAAAGCAACACCTCTCTAAAATTTAAAGATCCAGGTTGTCCTACTATCTCATGCATCATAGAAAACCATAAAATTAAAAAGGCTTTGCTAGATTTAGGAGCTAGTGTTAATCTTCTTCCTTACTCTGTGTACATGCAACTTGGACTAGGCGAGTTAAAACCAACATCTGTGATTTTACAACTTGCTGATAGATATGTGAAAGTACCCCATGGAATTGTAGAGGATGTTTTGATACATGTTGACAAGTTTTATTTTCCTGTTGATTTTATTGTACTTGATACTCAACCAGTACGAGACTCTAGTAAACATATTCCTGTAATTTTTGGTCGTCTTTTTCTAGCAACATCTAATGCTATTATTAATTACAAGAATGGAGTGATGCAACTATCTCTTGGCAACATGATAATAGAGTTGAATATTTTTAATGTCAACAAGCAACCACATGATAATGAGGATGTTGTTGATGTTGACATGATAGAAGCAATAGATCATGATTCTTTTGTTTATACTAATTGTGATGATGCCTTAAATATGTGCTTAACTCATTTTGGTTCATATTTTGATGATGATAGTGCTATAAATGAAGTAAATACTTTGCTTGAGTCAGCACCTGTCATGGATACAACTAAATGGAGACAGAAAATTGAGCCACTTCCAATAAGTGAAAAGAAGAACATTCCATCAGTTCAACAACCACCAAAATTAGAGCTTAAAGCATTGTCTGACACTTTGCAGTATACATTCTTAGGAGAGGCCGACACTTTACCTGTAATTATCTCTTCTGCCCTTGATGATGCACAAAAAGATAAGTTGTTAGGTATTTTGACTGAACATAAAGAGGCGCTAGGATAGACCATTGCTGATATCATATGTATAAATCCAGTAGATTGTATGCATTATATTCATCTTGAAGAGAATTCTAGGTCTACTAGAGAGATGCAACGTAGGTTAAATCCTAACATGAAAGATGTAGTAAGAACTGAAGTACTTAAATTATTAGATGCTGGAATTATTTATCCTATTTTTGATAGCACATGGGTAAGTCATGTACATGTTGTCCCAAAAAAATTAGGTATAATAGTAGTTACTAATACAAACAATAAATTGGTTCCAACTAGAGTAACTACAGGATGGCGTGTTTGCATTGACTATAGAAAATTGAACTTAGTCACTAGAAAAGATCACTTCCCTCTTTCATTCATTGATCAAATGCTTAATAGGCTAGCCGGTCATGATTATTATTATTTCTTAGATAGTTATTCAGGTTATAGCCAAATTTCCATAGCTCCAGAAGATCAAGAGAAAACTACTTTCACTTGTCCTTTTGGAACCTTTGCACATAGAAAAATGCCGTTTGGTTTATGTAATGCACGTGCTACCGTTCAAAGATGCATGGACTTGTTTGATAAATGTTTACGCCATCTAATCTTAGTTTTGCAGAGATGTGAAGAAAAGAATTTATTGTTAAATTGGAAAAAATGTCACTTCATGGTAAAACAAGGTATTGTTCTTGGCCACATTATTTCTATTAGTGGTATTGAAGTTGACAAGGCTAAAGTTGATCTTATCTCCAATCTTCCACCTCCAAAATCAGTGAAAGAAGTAAGACCATTCCTTGGGCATGCTGGTTTTTACAGACGATTCATTCAAGATTTTAGTAAAATTTCTAGACCCTTATGCAATTTACTTGTTAAGGATGTACCTTTTGTCTTTAATGATTCGTGTTTAGAAGCGTTAGAAAGACTAAAAAAATTGTTGACCACTGCACATATCATTCGACCACCTGATTGGAATTTGCCTTTTAAACTCATGTGTGATGCATCTGATTATGCTATAGGAGTAGTTTTAGGACAGAGATTAGATCGGTTGCTGTTATTTACTATGCTAGTAGAACTCTTAACGGTGCACAATTGAATTATTCTACTATAGAGAAAGAAATGCTGGCAGTTGTATTGCACTAGATAAATTTCGATCCTATCTTGTAGGGTGTAAAGTATATTTTTTTGTGACCATGCTGCCCTCAAATATGTTCTCACTAAGAAAGATGCTAAACCCATATTGATTAGGTGGATCTTTCTTTTGCAAGAATTTGACATTGAATTTAGAGATAAAAAGGGTTCTGAAAATGTTGTAGCTGACCACTTATCTCATATTGTGCTTGACTCTGTACAGGAAAAACTACCATTAAATGAGTTGTTTCCGGATGAACAACTTATAAATATTGATATTGTACCTTGGTTTGCTGACATAATTAATTATCTTGTTACAAGCAAACTTCCAGAACATTGGATTAAACAAGATAAAACTAAGTTCATAGTTGAAGTGAAGAACTTCTTTCAGGACGATCCTTATTTGTTTAAATACTGTGCTGATCAAATTATAAGGAGATGTGTCCCAGAAAGTGATTTCCACAGTGTTCTATCATTTTGTCATGACCAAGCTTGTGGAGGCCATTTCAGTGCTAAAAAGACTACTGCCAAAATTTTACAATGTGGTTTTTATTGGCCTACTCCTTTTCATGACACTCATATTTTTTGTTCTTCATGTGACAGGTGTCAACGCATGGGAAGCATTTCAAAAAGAAACATGATGCCGCTTAATCCTATTCTCGTAGTGGAGATCTTTGATGTTTGGGAGATTGATTTCATGGGACCTTTTCCTCTATCATTTGGCTATCTATACATATTGGTTGGTGTCGATTATGTGTCCAAGTAGGTCGAGGCAATGCCATGTAGGACCAATGATCACAAAAGTGTAGTGGCATTTTTGAAAAGCAATATCTTCTCTCTCTTTGGCACTCCATGAGCCATTATTAGTGATGGTGGATCTCACTTTTGCAATAAACATTTTCAAACCTTACTAGCAAAATACTCCATCACACACAAAATTGCAACCCCATATCACCCACAAACTAGGGTCAGGTAGAGGTTTCAAATCGTGAAATAAAGCATATTTAGGGGAAGACAGTTCGACCTGATAGAAAAGATTGGTCTCTACGACTTACTGATGCATTGTGGGCATATATGACAGCTTTTAAAATACCCATTGGAATGTCTCCTTATAGACTGGTGTATGAGAAAGCCTGTCACCTACCGATTGAGCTAGAGCATAGGGCTTATTGGGCCATTAAGAAATTTAATTTTGATATGCAAGAAACAGGGTCTAAAAGGAAATTACAACTAACCGAACTTGAGGAGATTCGAAACCACGCTTATGAGAATGCAAAGATCTACAAGCAAAGAATGAAAGTCTTTCATGACAAGTACATAGTCAGAAAATCATTCATCCCAGGTTAGAAAGTACTATTATACAATTCTCGTCTGCATTTATTTCCAGGTAAGTTACGTTCTAGATGGTCAGACCCATTTATTGTTCATACAATCTATCCACATGGAGCTATAGAGGTTGAAAACCCCAAAAATGGTGACATTTTTAAAGTTAATGGCCAAAGATTGAAACAATATTTGGAATTTAACTCTCGAGAGGGGGAGGAAGAAATTGAATTGGGTGATCCTACCCATCCATCTTAACCAAACATGTTAAAAAAACAACAACAACAAAAACAAAAACAAAAAAAAGTTTTTTTGTGTTTTCTTTTCTTAATTTTTTTATAGGACTGTGGGTTGTCACAACTGATCCTGAGATGCAATAGGAGTTCCACCGGACCTTCAGCCAACCAGATCTATCTTCTCCATATCTATCTCTGGGACGTAACTGATCTTTTTCCTCATTTTATTTGCTTTATTTTATTCTTACATTGTGGACAATGTACGGTTTTTGTTTGTGGATGGGATAAAATGTATCAGGGTACTTAATTGTTTCTAAATTTGCTTATCTCTGGTTTGTATAACTGAAGTAATTTTGTTTAAAAAAAAAACATTATTATAGTTTATTTGTCTAGTTACTGTTGAATATTCTACCGCCAATGATGATATCTGTTCAAAATCGAGCACATTTTTAGTAGACTATTAGACAACACTTGAACTCGTCCTTTTATCTGAATATTTATCCATGTTAGACCTGATTAAGGAAACACATAGCCATTATTGACTTATCATTTATTGGAAACATGACTTGAGTGTATGCGTTGATATTGTTGACTGAGTATCTTTTTTTAAAAAAATTCTGTTCCTACATCCTTAAGCTAGTGACCAAACTGTTTTGAGAACAGTTTGGGGGTGTTAAAGTTACTACTTTTGTTCTGAGATTTTTGATGGTTTGGATTTTCTGGGTCTCATCTTTAGTTGAATGGGTTATAGTCAAGGAATCTAAACTGAGCACTACTCACTGCTGATAAAATAAAATAAAATGTCTGACTCGAGCAATTAAGCCTGTTAGGGTATCTTAAAATCTAGTGCCCTATGGTCATCGGTCCAAAGCTCGCTACATGAGTCATATATATATAAAAAAAGAGGAAAACAAAACAATGTATGTATATATATATATATATATATATATATATATATATATAGACACATTCACTTCTGTATTAGCCTGTGGGACTCGAGCAATTAAGTCTGTTATAGTATTTTAAAACCTGGTGCCCTATATTCATTTGACTTGGGAGTCATTGGCCCAAAACTCACTACATGGGTCACATAGAAAGCTAGTGAAAGAGAAGTATTGCACAGGATATAAGACTGTTAACATGAATATAATAAATGAAAAGAAGTAGAAGTGCTGGTAAGGATTGCTAGATTAGAACCTCAGAGACTGAAGATGAGAATTTAGAAATCACTCATCACCCTAATTCTAAGAATGCAAGTTCTGATATTTACCACTTTATTTGAAAACAAAAGCATTGTGCTGATCAATATGAACCAATTTCGCTAGAACACCTCGAGATTAGAGAGAAAAGCATTGAATGTGCGAGAATTTACGAGTGGTGTGAGGAATAAATGACTACAAAGAGTTCGAAATTGCTAAAATATCAACAACACAATATTGGTCGTGGTCTAATACATGTATAAGTTTAATTTTTGGCTATTCACACATTCACAAAATATCGAGCATCGGATAAGTAAAATTTTTTGTGTTGTTGTTTAATATCCTTCTAAAAGTGTTTCTTTATTTTCGAACTTGAGGCATATGGTTAGAAATTTAACATTGACTAATTTTCAGTTAATTCTATTAGCTTAGTTTAAATTTATATTTTATTTTGTTTTTGTTCGAGGACGAACAAATATTTAGTTTTGGGGTGTTTGATAAGTGCATTTTATGTACTTAATTTGGCATTTGAATTAAACATTTATCCTGTCATATAGTTGATTTGCTACTTAATCTAGTTATTATTGTTTCTATTTCAGTTTTGGACTCGTCTGTGAACAATTTGAGAAGATTGGACGAAATGGGCAATAAATTTGAAGACATTTCGAAAGTATGAGGATCTAATTGCACTCAATTGAAAGTTGAAGGGCCAAATTGGAGGTTATAGAAAGTTGGAGGACTGAAGAAGACAATATGAAAGTTTGAGGACTAAAATTACCATGATCCAAAGTTGAAAGACCAAATTGGAAGCTGTGAAAATGGGAAGGGCCAAAGCGCAAGGACTCCAAAGAATCAAGCTAGGCGATCGCCCAGCGCTGTTCAACCATTACAGAGGCAAATCCTGTTGCCTGCGCGATCGCCCAGGCTAGTTTTTTGTGCGTTTATTTTATTTATTTTTTATTTCCTTTTTTATTCCTAATCTAGTTAGGTAACTTTTGGCCGCAAATTTTGTGACTTTTTTGGGATATTTTGGGTACAATTAGGGTAGTATAAATAGGAGTTATTAACTCATAACAAGGAGAATTTTTGGGAGCCGAACTTGGAAGAAGACGGAAGAAACAAGATAAGATAACTACTTGGCGATCAAGAGTGTTTTCAAAGATTTCTTCTCATTAAATCCATGCCAGGTTCTATCAATTCTTTTCTTTGTAATTTAATTATGTTTTTCTAACTTTCTTGAGCCAAGGTAGACGATGATATCTTGTTTAAACAAAGTGATTATTTTATTATTCGTTTAATTCCTTTTTAGAGTTTTAACGTTCATGGTTTGTTCTTGTTGAATTAATTAGATAAAATTTCTTTCATCTTCAATATCATGTATTCTTGATTGTTAGAAATTGATTTAATTAATTCGTGCTTGGTGCTTAAACATGTTCTATTAATTCTTTTTGATTTTCCGTCATCTTTTTTATCAATTTGGGATACATAGAATGCTTAGGAAATCTTTGATTCTTTGTCTTCTTTTAATTGAATTTGATACAGGGAACGCTTAAGTAATTTAAGTTTGAAGCATAAGGGGAGCCTATATTTGATTTTTTTCTTTTGGAATTAATTGATAAATCTTTAGGGACGACAATAGATTGATTTCGTGTTGTCGTGTGTTTTTGGGAATTAATCAATAACTAGATAATTGCTGAGTTAAACAATGGTGGATTCTGAAACATTGGTACTTTAAACTTCTTAAATTTTCAATTCATCTTTTTAGCATATTTAATTAGTCTTTCAGTTAACTTATTTCAACTAAACTCTTTTCGACTCAACTACCTTAGAATAATAGTTAATTTGGATAAGTTAGACCTTCCTCATTGCAGTCTCTGTGGGATCGACCTCGTTACTATTTTTCTATATTCCAATAGATTCGTACACTTGCGAGTTAATTAATTAAAATTTGACATTATATCAAACAGTCAAAGTAGGAAAATATTTTTCTCTGATGTGACATTATTTTTCTGATGTGACATTATTTTTCTTGGATATGACATTTTCTATAAAAAAAAATGGTGTAATCAAATAGACCCTAAGTTCATATAGTGATTTTCCTGTCATCATTATGCCCAACACTATCGTATTTGAGTTGTTTTGTCTTCCATTTGCAGGCCCTAGTAAGGCCACTGAATTTGTGATTAGGTGACTTATCAAACTAATTACAGCATTAGCATTGTAAAAGTGAGCTCTTTTTGGTACACAGAGCTTATTACTAATAATTCTGGTAATACTCAGGGCATTACTTAAGATTATTGATGGCATGTTACTTGAGGTTTTACAAACTAGTAGGAATATAACTTGTACTCTTTAGTTTAAAAGATGTTAATATGATGATTTTAACTGCTGGTGGTGGTGGTGGTGATACTCTGGTGGTGGTGGTGGATTTAGGAAATGTGGGAGTTGGAGTGGAAGAAGATGGCCGGTATGTTAGATAGTTGTTAGGGTGAACTAAGAAAATGACCTCTTTGTTATTCTTTATTTTTGGATGGTAGTGATTATTTTTTATTTCTTTTTTTCTTTTTCTTCTCTTTTGTTTTTTTTTTTTTAAATTTAAAAAAGAACAATTTTGTTATAAAATATCTATCATATCTATTTTTTCAAACGTTGAAAATGTCTGGTGTTATTTTTAAAGGTTATGAGTTTATCTCATACGCTTTTAAAAGATTGGATATCAAATATACTATTTTTCCAAGACTTAAACATATTACAACCTAGTATTATGTTTGTTACATTAGCAAAAATTAACCACGATTGTCCTCCATTGCTGGAATAGTAACCTAATGTGGCATAGATAAAAAGAAACCCAATTGAAGACTTGAAGCCTATCCCGGATTCCATTGTAAAAAAAAATCAAAACACGAGTATACAAAATTTTATTTTCTTTGTATTCTAATGTTTTGATTTCTTTTGAGTTTCTTGCATTGATGCCTTAGTTTTGCTTCCGATGTAATACTTGCTTGTTTTCCCCGAGATGCCTAGAGTACTTACTTTTTTTATGCTTTAGTTAGCCTTTCATTGTTTCACCGACTGGATTTTCTGGGAATGCACGGAGTACTTGTACAAATCATTTTTTGATCAATACATATTTACATATAAAAAAAAGAAAGAAAGAAACCCAATTGAATAGTTAAAGTAAAGTACCAATATCAAGTATTTCAGTTAATGACATAAAATGCTTCGTAATACTTACATAGTTGAAGTAATTGTAAATGACTCAAGTAAAGTTAAGTGCACATAATAATTTTTAGATGAATCGACTCAAAAATAGGCGACGGATGATGCCGCCCAAAGTCCTTATACAATCCATTCCATAATACATCATCTGATAGAAGGAAAACAGAAGCTCTGGGCATTCCCGACAGTAGTGAATCCGATCGGCAGCTTCACGGGGTATGCCCAACGCCTCTAAATCTGCATCAGTGATAAAGTGGAAGAGCCTGTAATCCTGAGTTGCCATTTTTGAAAAAAATTCTTTGAATTGCTACCTTTTTTATGCTACTAACAATTGAAATCCAGATATATATGGCCAAGAGAAATTTTGTTTATTGAAAGTACTAATCAGTGACTTGTACCATTTATTCAAGAGGATATTGCTTGCAAGGCTTAAAAAACGTAAATTTTGATATTGGGTAAAATTTTTGAATGGTTCCCCATCTTTACCTATTGTATAAAAAAAAATCTTAGTATAGAAAAAAGCACCAATATATATCTAAATGAACATATGAAAAGACTAACGGAGTTCACATTATTAAAGTTTAGGGACCTTTTGCACGTAAAGTGTATTGTTTGGAGACCAACCATGTTTTTTAGATACTGAGTTGGCAAAAATTAATAGCCACACAAGCAATTATATTTATCAACTTATCATTTCTGTTAGTTGGAACAATTGAGGCATACAGAAGGACTAACGGAGTTTCACGATGTTTAGTTGAAGGACTAACGAAGTTTGTTTTAAAGTTTAAGAATGTTATTCCCACAACAAGTAAAGTTCATGACCGTCCAGATTTTTTACCCTTTTGATATTCATCAAACGTAAATATCACAGATGATGAGGCAGATTTGTGGGGAATTAACATGCTTTTGCTATTAGGAATTGGCCCTTAAATTAGTGGTATTTTAATTCTAATAAACTGGAGTTTGAGTTTCATTGAGATTCAATGTTAATATAAGAGCATGTTATGTTGTTTGTATTGATAATACGAGTGTTTGCTAATCTAAGTTTACTTTGTACATAATTTTGGTTAATGGAGATTGACTCGTATACTAAAGATACAAATCACGAGTTTCTTGTAACTTGATTATTGGTCACAATCGAGGTGAATTAGGACAACACACTATAGATGGTAGTCTATCGACCCCATGAGATGGGTTATTTAATTTGATTGCCAAAATGAGATTCTAGATTTGACACACTAGCGAGAAAACCTTTCTACAAATGCGCCATCGATTTGGTCGGTTTTCTTCTAACTACTAAATCATGTATGTATACTTTAGATAATAATAGGCTTGAATTGTGGGATTAATTATTTTGTATTATGAACAAGTAACACGTTATCAATGGTCAAGATTCTCGATATCTTGGGTTACTAGCCTTTAGAGTCGTGGAGTAATAATTTCAATATAGACATCTTGATATCTCTTTAAAGATATGATGTTCTCTTGAATCTCTTGTAAATGGCTTTTTATAATGTATATTTATAGGTTAAGAACTATACATGAATTACAAGATTAACGAGAATTGAATTACAAAAATATAACTCTAATGACCTAAGTGGATTAAGTTAATGGTGGTTATTAGTGGCTACTTATTATATAATTTACAACATATAAAATATGTAACTTGTGGGATTAAGATCAAGGGGTTATGGACATCCATTAACAATATAATTTATGATAGTTTTATATAGGGTAAATTAAGCATTTTGTCCCCAATTTTATTTGTCACAATTTTACCCTCAAACTTTAATTAATTAACGTTTATTGTCCCCATTTAAGTTTTCCGTCCAAATAAATCATCAAGTCATCAGGTTTAGCTCACGTGGAATCAAGATGAAGGTCAAATTCATCAACCCACTATCTCCTTCTCTCCAACCAATTTAATATTAACATTACTTGTCGTAATAATCTCAACGTCATTGAAATATCTCATAATTTACCTACACTTCACCATTTTTACATTTCTTGTTCTCTTCTCTTATGTAAAGAAAAAAAAATGGAAGCAAGACTCTACAAAGGTGAAAATCATTTGGAGCTAAAGACATTGAAAGGAATAATGCTCTTTTGTGTCCATGGCAAATATGCATTGAAACCCTAATTTTTTTTTCTTGGAATCATAATTAATTTTTCTTTTCAACGAAATTGGTGTTGATGCTTGTGGTATGACCCACTTATATGTCCGGATTGAAGGAGCAAAATTGATGTCGATGTTTTGAACCAATATAAATTGGATCTAGGTTGTTGCAGCATTATTTGTGTTTTAGGGATGTGGTGTGTGTTAGCAATTTATTTTGTACCGCAAGTGTACGGATCGTACAAGTAATAAAATGAATTTGAGAATCTAAGTATCGCACCCACAGGGATTTAAATAGTTCAACACAATTAAATTAACCTTAACCGAATCGAATTAACTTTTGAAGTTTGGGTGACTAAGAACTAATTAAAATATTAACTAAAAATAATTAACTAATTATAATTTAGACAAACAAAAGATTGAGTTTAAGCCGAATTACTTTGAATATGAGAAATAAAAGCGTACTAGGATCAATAATCCACTCATACCAATCCCCTTTAGTCCAAACCGTTGAATTTAATAACACAGTTTAATTATGAAGATCAATATTCTTAGTTTGTTTAACAATCTCTTTCGAGTAGAATTAAACATATCTCTATATATAACCTGACTATATCTCTATAACCGAAGCGGACATACAAGAATACATTAAAATTTGTAAATAGTTAAAGATCACATAAAGCATAGCGGTATATCTCTATTCTCTATCGGATTCTACGATAATTGATACCGTGTTTAACTTATTTTCAATCTCTCGATAGTAAAATAAACCACAAAACTCATACAACCATTGCGCATATAGTTATAGAGGAAAAGAAATCAATATCAATTATTCAAAAATAAAAACATGCTTGAATATAAAAACTAGGTTCAAAGAATTAAATGTTCATGATACAAGTTTCATTATGATCCTAGCACTAAAGGGATTTAACCTAACATATTAAGAAGAAGAAAATAAAAATAAAATATAAAAGTCATCACCCGAATATGAAGAAAACTCAAAAAATTTGATCTTGATCTTCGTTTATTCTTTCTTCTCTTTCTCTCTCTCAAAAATCGGCTCCCAATTATGATTTAATAGCTCATATATATAGTTCTATAATAGTTTCCAAAAGGATCCCAAAAAATTATTAAAACCGCGTTCCAAAAAAATTTTCTAATTGGAGTCGAACTCAAAAAATAACGAAATTTGTGGTTGAATCTTTTACACTTGGCGATTGCCCAGGCAAGAAATTTGGCCTTAGCCATTTTCCTCTATAGCTGGGCGTTCGCCCAGCTATGAGCTAGGTCGTTCATCATGCTCTATTTTTTCAAATTTACGCCTTTTAGTCCTCCAACTTTGGATTATGTCTTCTTTAGTCCTCAAAACTTTCAATAGCCTCCAATGTGGTCCTTCAAGCTTCAATTGAATGCAATTTGATCCTCGTACTTCTGAAACATCTTCTAATTTATTGCTATTTCATCCATTCTTCTCCAATTGCTTATAAACAGGTTCAAAACTAAAATAGAAAGAATAATACATTAAATTAAGTAGAAATTCCATAAATGACGGGATGAAAGCTTAGTTTAAAAGCCCGAAGAAGTGCACAAAATGCACATATTAGTGTGTTTGGCGGCTTTTGGTATTGTGGTGTGGTTTATGTCATTTTGTTGTAAGTTTGCTATTGGAAGGTGTAATTTGGTGTACAATGTTAATGAAAATCAGTTGTTTAGTCACTCATTGTGTTTTAAGTTTGATTTACTATTTTGGTTTGACAAAATTTTGCTCTTTTAATTTTAATATGAAGAATAGAAGCTGAGGAAAAATTAAATATGTTCAACACTCATCCTTTTGATTCAGTTTTATAGTTTGTGCATTTAGTTAAAGATAAATAAAAATGACTATTTCTTTTGGTCTAGGTTCTGAAACAAATAATTATCAACCCATAAAAGAATTCTGACGTAGGCAGCAATGTAAGCAAGTTGGCAATGAAGACTCAATACCAATAGCAAAATAGTGAAAGGCCTAATTAAAAGAAGCCATGAACCTTTGTGATAACCAATAGCACTAAAAATCCTACCACCACCAGCACTAACTTATTTTTGTAATCATGGACCCATATGTACAGAATATGAGTCCCATACGAAAGATTTTCCACTTGAAAATTGGAATATTTTTTATGTTATTTTAAAAAAAAAATTTCAATCACCTACAATAAGAATTTTAATTCAATTATAAATTAGTTGCAACAAGAAAGACAACCCAACTAAACTGTAGTTTCATAAACAATTCAACATGTTGTAGTTTTACTACATATTTGTCAAAAAACCCATGAACAAGAGTCAAATAGAAAAAAAGACCAACCCAAATGAACTACAGAATAACCTAAACAAAAAATGTAGCTCAACTACATACTAATCTAGACAAAAAACATAAATGATCTACATAAAAACTCAGACAAAAAAATAGTTTTCACATATTTTCTTAATTATGTCTTCCCCGCTTGTTTGTGTTGCTGGTGCTTGATGTTTTCTTGAAGGTACACTTGTTGTGGCCACTTTTCTCACATGACTTGCATGTCATTTGCATTCCAAATCGCCTTCTTTTTGTTACTTTTTTGGGTGGCTCATCTGCCTCTCTTCTTCTTACTTTCTTTGGCCTTCCAGGCTGTGTTCTGTCTGCCGGTAGAGTCATAGAATTTTTCTTTTTGTCCAGCCATAGCTTTGGTCCTTCCATTGGAGAAATGAATGGAGCATACGTCTTGATATACATCTGCTTGCTATAAAACTTATCCACATAATTTTCAATTTTCAAGTTTCAAGTTTCTTTCATTCATACAATTGGTTGTTCATCCTCTAAGTTGGTTTCTTCTTGTTTGTAGTCTGAATTTGTTATTATGGCATTATCATTAAGGTCTTTTCCATTACCACCCCCGCCATTAGAATTTTCACTATCACCACATTGGTTTTCGATACAATCTTCAACATCAACACCCAAACCTTGGTTACACTCTGTAGCATTAATACCCAAACCCTCATTACAATATGTAGCATTACTACCTAAATCATCATTACAATCTGCAACATTAACATGATCAAGACCCTCAGCATGTTGCACAAACATTTCCTCGAACTAAACACCAAAAACATTGTCAAAACTATTTATTAAAACATCATTTCATTCCTTTATAACCTCGTGATACACACTCCCAACAACATAATTTAGATCCTTGCGTATAATGGGTTCATTTTGTGGTTTTAAAGTTGAGCTATCTGGTCTCTCTAGTTCAACCCCAATTCCAAATCTGTAATAACTACTCTTGTAATATCACCACCAGCATCATTAATCACCCCTTTGTGAGAAGCTACTGGAATGTTATAATCCAATGGCAAACAAAGAGTTGGCATTCGTTGAATAAGGTACACATTAGCAACCCCCAGCATTATTAACAAATCTTTGTCTTTTAATAATCTCATCAACCCATTATCTAGAGACATTTTATGTCTTTTGTACATGAAACACATTGGATCTTTGTACCCTAAGTTCTTCACCACCCATTCTAGGTTTAACAAACAGAATTTCTTAGACTTAATATAGTCAAAGAAATCTACCTTTCTATGCTGATACACTTTGTGACACAACCCGTCCTGAATTACTCTAGTGGATTCAAGACGTGCCGTGCGCCGATGATGGATGCTAGGTAGATATCGGACCCACCATTAAGGCTACTTAGACTTTTCTATGACTGATTGAATTTTCTTTGACTAAAAAATTTTTATAAAAATTTTAGCTAAGTTTCCCCTGCAAATTGGACTAAACCAAACCTAAAAAGCAATAAAAATTTCCCAAAAATATACTTATGATAACAATTAGAGACCACCTGTCCCACAACATACATAATAACCAAAATCAAGTACAGAAAACTCTATCATCTTCAATGTATTTTACAAAATGACCCAAAATCCAACCATATACATATAATCCAAAACGACTCATCAAAAAGACCAGAACGTATATCCCAAAAATAAATTATGAGATGCTCAATAGAGATGAATCGTACAAACTAATGCTTGTGCGGCTCTGACTCAAAAATCAACAGGTTTCTCAAAAGCTGCTTAAAACTCAACTACTACCTGATAAAAAAAACATGAAAAAAATGTGAGTTAATAGCTCAGTGAGTGGAGAGTTTGCAAATGATTATAATTTTTAAGAAACTGATTTCTCATGTTATATACATTGAGTAATGCAGATTCTAAAATATAAAGAAACTGAATAATTTGATATTTTAGTAAATTTGCAAAGAAGTGCCATCTGATACCATTATATGGAACATGTGTTTCCTGGAAAATGAATAAGCTGTCATATAAGGAGGTATCATGAATCACTGATAATCTGTAATCGGAAATCTGATCATACGCGCGTAGACTGGCTAAGCACTCTTGCATACGGCCCAAAGCTCATCTATGTATGAAAGTGGGTCCCAAATACCTTCAAGATAAACACCCTTGTACACGGCTCAAAGCCCCTCTGTGTATAAGAGTGGGTCATAAAGAGCTCTGACAATACACCATAGTACACAGCCCAAAGCATATCTGTGCACTAGAGTAGATAATATTATCGGATACTTCCGGGTGATTTTACAAACTATATCTGAATAATGGTATTTCTCATGATAAAATATAATAGTAATTTGAACTGATTGAACTGGATATACTTCTATTTTGAAAATCATGATTGTCTAACTAATTAATCTGAAAATAAGATCAATGTGATATTAATAATTCATAATGATTATGAGCTAATACACATGGTATTTAAATTCTTATATTTTGAAAAATAATTTTTTTCACTCACAGGGCTAGAGACAAATCTAGTTCGGTTAATAAGCCTAACCAATCTCTGTGTCACCTCCTGAAAGTTAAGATACGAATTTAGTTCAAACTTAAGTTACATCCATTAGTGTTGATCTTGTAAGATCCCACTGGTAGAGTACGCTAATAAACCAAAACAGGGGGAAGAATTGATAGAGTAGTAAGAGAGATACCAAAAAAAGGAGCAATATCCATATCCACTCGCCAATGAATAACTTGAAATAAACGTCCAGTATGTAGTAGAGAGATAGTATGGTATACTCTCCAAATAATCCGTCTTAGCTCTATAGAGATATCTCGGTATTTTGCATCATTTCTCGTAGTCCAAATAAACCAGAGAATTAAAAGAGGAATGATCGTACGAATATGACCCTGTCTGAAAAACTGACCTGATAAACGCTAAGACTGAAAGCTATACTGAAAACCCTTCATCGGCCGAAGGTTATATGAAAAATGTTAGAAAAGTGGCGTCAAACCTGGTCGGCAATACAACTATCAATAAATAAATGCTCAATAGTTTCAATAGCCGAACAACACTGATAACGAGAAGCCATATGACTCCCAATCTGCTTCTGAATCACAACATCAACTAGGATAAGACCCCACCATAGTCTCCAGCAGAAGAAAGAGACGGTTGTCAAGATAATAAAACTCCAAATCATTCTGTATATAGCCTGAATAGTATGTCCCGTGTGAACTAGCTGCCATGCAGACTTAGTAGCAAATCTACCATCTAAAGTATCCTTCTACATAATCTGATAGTGTACCTCAGTAGTGATAGAGATGCTCCCTATCTGCTCAGCAATAATATATGGTACTAGCTGAAGAAGTCTGTCAATGTTCTATCCAGCATAATCAAATAGGTCTCTAACCTGGATAGAAGAATGTGCCAAGTGTAGGTGTTGATCAGCTAATGTAGACTTACCTATCCAGCAGTCATGCCAAAAATATATATACCCACGCCCTAACTGCTAAGCAATATGTGTCTCCACCTGTGGGCCTATGTGCTTCAGTCTCTTCCATACAACTGAAGCATAGTAAAGAATAGTAGCCAGCAATAGATGGGTATCATGACAATACTTACTCAGTAAAAACTAAGCCCATAATGACCACCGAGATCTAAACAAGCATTATGGAGAATATATCAACAAGATCATGTAGTCTCCTAAAGTCCAATCTACCCTCCTCAATAGGAAAACAAAGGTCCTTCCATCTCCTCCAATATAATGTGTGTGCATGGTCTCTGGAGTCCCAAAGGAACCTAGCAAATATGCCCTCTAACTTCTTCAAGATAGCCATGTGAAGCTTCATAATCTAAAGGAGATAGAGATGAATAGAGGATAACACTGATCGTATCAAAATAATCCATCCCTCAAATGATAGGAGTCTTGAAGCCCAGCCAGAAATCCTACTCCGGACTTTCTGGACTAAGTCATTATACAAGAAGATCTTTCTGGCTCCTTTAAATAAAAAGAACACCAAGATAAGTGAATGGCTGCTACTGATGATGAAACTCTGTCAGATGCTCCAGCCTGTGTATTTGATTAGTAGAAAATCTCCTACGTAAGATAATCCCGCTCTTATCTCTGTTTACCAGCTGTCCAGAAACTCTCTCATAGTGCTCAATACACTGTAATACTCGTCTGATAGACTGCTTCTGGCCATTGACCAAAATAATCATATCATCTGCGAAGGACAAATGAGAGATGAGAGCATCACCTCTACGTCTGTATGCCATCAAAAGAATATGTTGATACTGCTAAAAAAGTAATCGTGAAAAATAATCTGCAACAATAATAAACGGCGATGGAGATATGGGATCACCCTATTTGAGCCTCCGAGATGATGAGAAAAAACCACATGGCTTGCTATTAAGTAGGAGCGAGAATCGACACTCTGAAATACACATTCGTATCTGATCAATCCAAAGAGCATCGAACCCAAAATCCTTCAAAATAGATATCAAGAAGCCCCAATTCATGCGGTCATAGGCCTTAGCCATATCAAGCTTGAGGATAACATTACCCCCATCACACTTTCATATCAAGTGTATGTAGTAACTCCTATGCAAGGAGGATATTATCCCCAATGAGCCGTCTCGAGATGAATCCGCTCTGAGGAGCTGAGATGATCTGAGGTAGTAAAGTACTCAGTTGCAAATTAATCAGCTTTTTAATCAACTTATTAAACACTGTACATAAGTTGATAGGACGAAACTCTGACCACATACAGGCATTATCCCGCTTTAGTAGCAAGACAATAGAAGTAGCTGCAAAACTCCTAGGTAGGTGCCATCCAACAAAGAAGTCCAAGACTGCCTGAAACACATCCTTTGATACTATGTCCCAATAGACCTGAAAAAAGTGAGATAAAAACCCATCTGACCCTACGACATTGTCTGGATCAATACTGAAAATAGCATTTCGCACCTCAGTCAAAATAGGAGTCTAATTAAGCTGCAAATTGTCCTTATCGGACACCAATCTAGGTATAATACCAGGTCAAATAGGGTCTACAGGCTGTGGAGGAGCCGACAGAAGCCCTGGAATATGACATACACATTGAACATGAAATAAAATTCCACAAAATCTGGATTTAATTCTCTAACCAATTTGTCTATTACTATGTTGTTAGGCGTATCATTATCAAATGTGAAACTGCATATTCTAGATTCGTAATTAAATTTTCTAGTAATTGCCATTAAATAATTAAAAATGTGTATCCCATTATTAAGGTAGTCAATTACTTTAAAAGTAATTATTCTTTTATGCATAATCCATAGTTGATCAATATAATGTAAAGTGGCAACAATATATCCTTTATGATATTTACCGGACCATAAGTCTGAAGTGAATGATAAAACACCAGAATATTTAGTTAAATCATTTATTATATTTTGTTTCTTTTTATTATATAAAACAATACTATCAGCACGAAAAGTGTTTCTAGCAAATGGCACATACTTTGGTTGAAGATATCTTTATACAAATTTTGTGAAGTGAGAGTTTTTCAATATGCTAAGAAGGAACTCACCACTGGCCACCAACTGAGTAATGCATTCCCGATGCATAGTGTCCTGTGAATACACCCAGTTGTTAAGTTTCGGTGAAGAACTAGAAGATCCACTAGGAGATCTGAAATGAAGTTGAGCTTGATTGGTATCAACTCTTTCGTACTTTTGCATACACTTAGGAAAATGTCGGTTTAGATGGCTCGTGCCACCAATTTTTTGGCATGCAAAATTTTGTTACAATATTTATACATTGCCTTGAAGATTTATTGTCCGTCTGCAGTTGCACCGATCTACACTAATTCGAAATGATCCCAACATTAAGCCTTTTATTTTGCAGCTCTTCGTTTAGTAGTCAACCTAGTCGTTGTAGTAGTGTTGGTCGTTTCTAATTCTTCATTGATATCATCTAAATTGACAATTGGATCAGTATTCCAATCCCATAATCATCACTAAATTCAGAAATTGGAACATCATTTAACCCACTAAAATCATCATGAATTTGGTAGTCGGCACTTCTTTGTAAGTTGTATTGATCCATATAGAAAATAGAAATGTAGAATGTAAAAAACTAGAAATGTAGAAATTCAACTATAAATTGCACAATAAAAAAGCTAATATTGACAATATAATTTTTTTGGATTGTATAGGTTGAGAAAGTTGTGAATTTGTGAAGAATATGAAAAGGTTAGGGGGGTATTTATAGAGAAAAAAAAAGCGTTTGAAAGAAGAAGAAAAAAGTTAAACGGTCACTTTTGTGACCGTTTAATTTGGTCCCTAGCAAATGGCTCACGAGCTGGGTTGGCTCGTGGGTCAGGTCTGCGGACCTGGTCCACGGGTATGAGCTGTTTCTAACGGGCCGGCCCGTGGTTTTCAAGATTTTTCTCTCGGCTTGGCCCAGACCTGGGCCCGTCCTTACACGAGCTCGATCCCATAGTGGGTCGGGCTTTTACGGGCTGTGCTGACGAGCAACTCGGCCCAATTACCATTCCACCCAAGTTACAGGGAAACTAATCATATAGTGATTTTCCTGTCATCAATATGCCCAACACTATCGTATTTGAGTTGTTTTGTCTTCCATTTGCAGGCCCTAGGAAGGCCACTGCATTTGTGATTAGGTGACTTATCAAACTAATTACAGCATTAGCATTGTAAAAGTGAGCTCTTTTTGGTACACAGAGCTTATTACTAATAATTCTGGTAATACCCAGGGCATTACTTAAGATTATTGATGGCATGTTACTTGAGGTTTTACAAACTAGTAGGAATATAACTTGTACTCTTTAGTTTAAAAGATGTTAATATGATGATTTTAACTGGGTTTAGTGGTGGTGGTGGTGGTGATGGCGGTGGGTTTAGGAAATGTGGGGGTTGGAGTGGAAGAAGATGACCGGTATGTTAGATAGTTGTTAGGGTGAACTAAGAAAATGACCTCTTTGTTATTCTTTATTTTTGGATGGTATTGATTTTTTTTTTTTTTTTTTTTCTTCTCTTTTGTTTTTTTTTAATTTAAAAAAGGACAATTTTGTAAGATCTATCATGTCTATTTTTTCTAATGTTGAAAATGTCTGGTGTTATTTTTAAAGATTATGAGTTTATCTCTTACGCTTTTAAAAAATTGGATATCAAATATGCTGTTTTTCCAAGACTTAAACATATTACAACCTAGTATTATGTTTGTTACATTAACAAAAATTAACCACGATTGTCCTCCAATGCTGGAATAGTAACCTAATGTGGCATAGATAAAAAGAAACCCAATTGAAGACTTGAAGCCTATCCCGAATTCCATTGTAAAAAAAAATCAAAACACGAGTATACAAAATTTTATTTTCTTTGTATTCTAATGTTATGATTTCTTTTGAGTTTCTTGCATTGATGCCTTAGTTTTGCTTCCGATGTAATACTTGCTTGTTTTCCCCGAGATGCCTAGAGTACTTACTTTTTTTATGCTTTAGTTAGCCTTTCATTGTTTCACCGACTGGATTTTCTGGGAATGCACGGAGTACTTGTACAAATCATTTTTTGATCAATACATATTTACATATAAAAAAAAGAAAGAAAGAAACCCAATTGAATAGTTAAAGTAAAGTACCAATATCAAGTATTTCAGTTAATGACATAAAATGCTTCGTAATACTTACATAGTTGAAGTAATTGTAAATGACTCAAGTAAAGTTAAGTGCACATAATAATTTTTAGATGAATCGACTCAAAAATAGGCGACGGATGATGCCGCCCAAAGTCCTTATACAATCCATTCCATAATACATCATCTGATAGAAGGAAAACAGAAGCTCTGGGCATTCCCGACAGTAGTGAATCCGATCGGCAGCTTCACGGGGTATGCCCAACGCCTCTAAATCTGCATCAGTGATAAAGTGGAAGAGCCTGTAATCCTGAGTTGCCATTTTTGAAAAAAAATTTTGAATGGTTCCCCATCTTTACCTATTGTATAAAAAAAAATCTTAGTATAGAAAAAAGCACCAATATATATCTAAATGAACATATGAAAAGACTAACGGAGTTCACATTATTAAAGTTTAGGGACCTTTTGCACGTAAAGTGTATTGTTTGGAGACCAACCATGTTTTTTAGATACTGAGTTGGCAAAAATTAATAGCCACACAAGCAATTATATTTATCAACTTATCATTTCTGTTAGTTGGAACAATTGAGGCATACAGAAGGACTAACGGAGTTTCACGATGTTTAGTTGAAGGACTAACGAAGTTTGTTTTAAAGTTTAAGAATGTTATTCCCACAACAAGTAAAGTTCATGACCGTCCAGATTTTTTACCCTTTTGATATTCATCAAACGTAAATATCACAGATGATGAGGCAGATTTGTGGGGAATTAACATGCTTTTGCTATTAGGAATTGGCCCTTAAAGTAGTCGTATTTTAATTCTAATAAACTGGAGTTTGAGTTTCATTGAGATTCAATGTTAATATAAGAGCATGTTATGTTGTTTGTATTGATAATACGAGTGTTTGCTAATCTAAGTTTACTTTGTACATAATTTTGGTTAATGGAGATTGACTCGTATACTAAAGATACAAATCACGAGTTTCTTGTAATTTGATTATTGGTCACAATCGAGGTGAATTAGGACAACACACTATAGATGGTAGTCTATCGACCCCATGAGATGGGTTATTTAATTTGATTGCCAAAATGAGATTCTAGATTTGACACACTAGCGAGAAAACCTTTCTACAAATGCGCTATCGATTTGGTCGGTTTTCTTCTAACTACTAAATCATGTATGTATACTTTAGATAATAATAGGCTTGAATTGTGGGATTAATTATTTTGAGTTATGAATGAGTAACACGTTATCAATGGTCAAGATTCTCGATATCTTGGATTACTAGCCTTTAGAGTTGTGGAGTAATAATTTTAATATAGACATCTCGATGTCTCTTTAAAGATATGATGTTCTCTTGAACAGAATGGGTGTCGTCAATGAATCTCTTGTAAATGGCTTTTTATAATGCATAATTATAGGTTAAGAACTATACATGAATTACAAGATTAACGAGAATTGAATTACAAAAATATAACTCTAATGACCTAAGTGGATTAAGTTAATGGTGGTTATTAGTGGCTACTTATTATATAATTTACAACATATAAAATATGTAACTTGTTGGATTAAGATCATGGGGTTATGGACATCCATTAACAATATAATTTATGATAGTTTTAGATAGGGTAAATTAAGCATTTTGTCCCCAACCTTTTATTTGTCACAATTTTACCCTCAACCTTTAATTAATTAACGCTTATTGTCCCCATTTAAGTTTTGTGTCCAAATAAATCGTCAAGTCATCAGGTTTAGCTCACGTGGAATCAAGATGAAGGGCAAATCCGTCAACCCACCATCTCCTTCTGTCCAACCAATTTAATATTAACATTACTTGTCGTAATAATCTCAACGTCATTGAAATACATCATAATTTTCCTACACTTCACCATTTTTACATTTCTTGTTCTCTTCTCTTATGTAAAGAAAAAAAATGGAAGCAAAACTCTACAAAGGTGAAAATCATTTGGAGCTAAAGACATATTGAAAGGAAGAATGCTCTTTTGTGTCCATGGCAAATATGCATTGAAACCCTATTTTTTTTTCTTGGAATCATAATTAATTTTTATTTTCAACGAAATTGGTGTTGATGCTTGTGGTATGACCCACTTATATGTCCGGATTGAAGGAGTGAAATTGATGTCGATGTTTTGAACCAATATAAATTGGATCTAGGTTGTTGCAGCATTATTTGTGTTTTAGGGATGTGGTGTGTGTTAGCAATTTATTTTGTACCGCAAGTGTACGGATTGTACAAGTAATAAAATAGATTTGAGAATCTAAGTATCGCACCCACAGAAATTTAAATAGTTCAACACAATTAAATTAACTTTAACCGAATCGAATTAACTTTTGAAGTTTGGGTGACTAAAAACTAATTAAAATATTAACTAAAAATAATTAACTAATTATAATTTAGACAAACAAAAGATTGAGTTTAAGCCGAATTACTTTGAATATGGGAAATAAAAGCGTACTAGGATCAATAATCCACTCATACCAATCCCCTTTAGTCTGAACCGTTGAATTTAAAAACACAGTTTAATTATGAAGATCAATATTCCTAATTTGTTTAACAATATCTTTCGAGTTGAATTAAACATATCCCTATTTGTAACCTGACTATATCTCTATAACCGAAGCGGACATACAAGAATACATTAAAATTTGTAAATAGTTAAAGATCACATAAAGCATAGCGGTATATCTCTATCCTCTATCGGATTCTACAATAATTGATACTGTGTTTAACTTATTTTCTATCTCTCGATAGTCAAATAAACCACAAAACTCATACAACCATTGCGCATATAGTTATAGAGAAAAAGAAATCAATATCAATTATTCAAAAATAAAAACATGCTTGAACATAAAAACTAGGTTCAAAGAATTAAAGGCACATGATACAAGTTTCATCATGATCCTAGCACTAAAGGGATTTAGCCTAACATATTAAGAAGAAGAAAATAAAAATAAAATATAAAGCCATCACCCGAATATGAAGAAAACTAAAAAAATTTGATCTTGATCTTCGTTTATTCTTTCTTCTCTTTTTCTCTCTCAAAAATCGGCTCCCAATTATGATTTAATAACTCATATATATAGTTCTATAATAGTTTCCAAAAGGATCCCAAAAAATTATTAAAACCGCGTCCCAAAATTTTTTTCTAATTGGAGTCGAACTCAAAAAATAACGAAATTTGCGGTTGAATATTTTACACTTGGCGATTGCCCAGGCAAGAAATTTGGCCTCATCCATTTTCCTCTATAGCTAGGTGATCGCCCATCTATGAGCTAGGGTGTTCATCATGCTATATTTTTTCAAATCTACGTCTTTTAGTCCTCCAACTTTGGATTATGTCTTCTTTAGTCCTCAAAACTTTCAATAGCCTCCAATGTAGTCCTTCAAGCTTCAATTGAATGCAATTTGATCTTTGTACTTCTGAAACATCTTCTAATTTATTGCTCTTTCATCCATTCTTCTCCAATTGCTTATAAATGGGTTCAAAACTAAAATAGAAAGAATAATACATTAAATTAAGTAGAAATTCCATAAATGACGGGATGAAAGCTTAGTTTAAAAGCCCGAAGAAGTGCACAAAATGCACATATTAGTGTGTTTGGCGGCTTTTGGTATTGTGGTGTGGTTTATGTCATTTTGTTGTAAGTTTGCTATTGGAAGGTTTAATTTGGTGTACAATGTTAACGAAAATCAGTTGTTTAGTCACTCATCGTGTTTTAAGTTTGATTTACTACTTTGCTTTGACAAAATTTTGCTCTTTTAATTTTAATATGAAGAATAGAAGCTGAGGAAAAATTAAATATGTTCAACACTCATCCTTTTGATTCAGTTTTATAGTTTGTGCATTTAGTTAAAGATAAATAAAAATGACTATTTCTTTTGGTCTAGGTTCTGAAACAAATAATTCTCAACCCATAAAAGAATTCTAAAGTAGGCAGCAATGTAAGCAAGTTGGCAATGAAGACTCAATACCAATAGCAAAATAGTGAAAGGCCTAATTAAAAGAAGCCATGAACCTTTGTGATAACCAATAGCACTAAAAATCCTACCACCAGCAGCACTAACTCATTTTTGTAATCATGGACCCATATGTACAACATATGAGTCCCATACGAAAGATTTTTCACTTGAAAATTGGAATATATTTTATGTTATTTAAAAAAAAAAAATTCAATCAACTACAATAAGAATTTTAATTCAATTATAAATTAGTTGCAATAAGAAAGACAACCCAACTGAACTATAGTTTCATAAACCATTCAACATACTGTAGTTTTTCTACATATTTTTCAAAAAAACCCATGAACAAGAGTCAAATAGAAAAAAAGACCAACCCAAATGAACTACAGAATAACCTAAATAAAAAAGTAGCTGAACTACATACTAATCTAGACAAAAAACATAAATGATCTACATAAAAACTCAGACAAAAAAATAGTTTTCACATATTTTCTTAATTATGTCTTCCCCGCTTGTTTGTGTTGCTGGTGCTTGATTTTTTCTTGAAGGTACGCTTGTTGTGGCCACTTCTCACATGAGCATGTCATTTTCATTCCAAATCGCCTTCTTTTTGTTGCTTTTTTGGGTGGCTCATCTACCTCTTTTCTTCTTACTTTCTTTGGCCTTCTAGGCTGTGGTCTGTCTGCCGGTAGAGTTATAGAATTTTTATTTTTGTCCAGCCATAGCTTTGGTCCTTCCACCGGAGAAATGAATGGATCATACGTCTTGACATACATCTGCTTGCTATAAAACTTGTCCACATAATTTTCAATTTTCACGTTTCAAGTTTCTTTCATTCATACAATTGGTTGTTCATCCTCTAAGTTGGTTTCTTCTTGTTCGTAGTCTGAATTTGTTAATATGGCATTATCAATAAGGTCTTCTCCATTACCACCCCCGCCATTAGAATTTTCACCATCACCATATTGGTTTTCGATACAATCTTCAACATCAACACCCAAACCTTGGTTACACTTTGTAGCATTAATACCCAAACCCTCATTACAATCTGTAGCATTACTACCTAAATCATCATTACAATCTGCAACATTAACATGATCAAGATCCTCAGCATGTTGCACAAACATTTCCTCGAACTAAACACCAAAAACATTGTCAAAACTATTTATTAAAACATCATTTCATTCCTTTATAACCTCGTGATACACACTCTCAACAACATAATTTAGATCCTCGCGTATAATGGGTTCATTTTGTGGTTTTAAAGTTGAGCTATCTGGTCTCTCTAGTTCAACCCCAGTTCCAAATCTGTAATAACTACTCTTGTAATATCACCACCAGCATCATTAATCACCCCTTTGTGAGAAGCTACTGGAATGTTATAATCCAATGGCAAACAAAGAGTTGTCATTCGTTGAATGAGGTACACATTAGCAACCCAGGCATTATTAACACATCTTTGTCTTTTAATAATCTCATCAACCCATTATCTAGAGACATTTTATGTCTTTTGTACATGAAACACATTGGATTTTTGTACCCTAAGTTCTTCACCACCCATTCTGGGTTTAACAAACAGAATTTCTCAGACTTAATATAGTCGAAGAAATCTACCTTTCCATGCTGATACACTTTGTGACACAACCCGTCCCGAATTACTCTAGTGGATTCAAGACGTGCCGTGCGCCGATGATAGATGCTAGGTAGATATCAGACCCACCATTAAGGCTACTTAGACTTTTCTATGACTGATTGAATTTTCTTTGACTAAAAAAATTTTATAAAAATTTTAGCTAAGTTTCCCCTGCAAATTGGACTAAACCAAACCTAAAAGGCAATAAAAGTTTCCCAAAAATATACTTATGGTAACAATTAGAGACCACGTGTCCCACAACATACATAATAACCAAAATCAAGTACAGAAAACTCTATCATCTTCAATGTATTTTACAAAATGACCCAAAATCCAACCGTATACATATAATCCAAAATGACTCATCAAAAAGACCAAAATGTATATCCCAAAAATAAATTATGAGATGCTCAATGGAGATGAATCGTACAAACTAATGCTTGTACAGCTCTGACTCAAAAATCAACAGGTTTCTCAAAAGCTGCTCAAAACTCAACTACTACCTGATAAGAAAAACATGAAAAATATGTGAGTTGATAGCTCAGTGAGTAGAGAGTTCGCAAATGATTATAATTTTTAACAAATTGATTTCTCATGTTATATATATTGAGTAACGCAGATTCTAAAATATAAAGAAACTGAATAATTTGATATTTTAGTAAATTTGCAAAGAAGTGCCATCTAATACCATTATATGGAACATGTGTTTCCTCGAAAATGAATAAGCTGTCATAGAAGGAGGTATCATAAATCACTGATAATCTGTAATCTTAAATCTGATCATACGCGCGTAAACTGGCTAAGCACTCCAGCATATGGCCAAAAGCTCATCTATGTATGAAAGTGGATCCCAAATACCTTTGAGATAAACACCTTTTATACACGGCTCAAAGTCCCTCTGTGTATAAGAGTGGGTCATAAAGAGCTCTGACAATACACTCTAGTACACAGCCCAAAGCATATCTGTGCACTAGAGTAGATAATATTATCGGATACTTTCTGGTGATTTTACAAACTATATCCAAATAATGGTATTTCTCATGATAAAACATAATAGTAATTTGAACTGATTGAACTGGATATACTTCTATTTTGAAAATCATGATCGTCTAACTAATTAATCTGAAAATAAGATCAATGTGATATTAATAATTCATAATGATTATGAGCTAATAGACATGGTATTTAAATTCTTATATTTTGAAAAATAATTTTTTTCACTGACAGGGCTAGAGACAAATCTAGTTCGGTTGATAAACCTAACCAATCTCTGTGTCACCTCCTGAAAGTTAAGATAAGAATTTAGTTAATAATCACTAGCTCAAAGAAAATATACAATCAACATACTAGCCAAACACCCACTTTACTTCCATGCACTACGGCTGGACCTCTTTCAAATCCACAAGAACATACTTTATAGTAACTAACTCATTCTCCCTTTAACTTATAATTCAAAAAGAACACACATTTATACCAAATTTCCTTTCCAATTAACTTCATAATTGGCCAAAATTGAACTTGTATACGTGGGGTGTGCTAAACTTCAAATAACTCCACCAAAACAATCATTTGAACAAGAAATAAACGAACACGGGCTTATTAAACTTAAACTTGCTTAAATCTTTAATTTAATCCACTAGTTTCAAGAACCTAATTTCCACCATATTTCCATCACTAAACTTGAATAATTAGCTCATTAAACTCAAAATAATCATTTAACCTTTATAAATTTCACATTTAATTCAGTAAGCAAAAACCCTAAATTTTAACCTTCTAAAATAAGTGGATTCTTGTTTGCCTCTTGAAAAATGGAGAAGAATTTGAAGAATCCACGCCTTAATAGTTGGTTTACGTCGAGCCACCGACATCATCCTTCTTCTTCTTCTTCTTCTTCTTTTCTTTTTTTTTTCTTCCTTTCCTTTTTCTTTTCTTATTCCCATTGTCTCTCTGAGTTTTTGAAGAAATGACCCAATTCAATTTTCATATAAGCCAAATCACAATTTAAGCCCCAACTTCCATGTTGAGTCATTTAAATCCCTAAGTAATTATATTTTACAAAATAGACCCATAAAATTTCCTTTACTTAGAGCTTGTTTGCTTGGGATTATAAACAATTTATAATCCCAGCAGTCAACATTTCCTCAAACACTGGGCCCACTATCTGCTATACTTTTACTAAAGTTAATATTTTAACTTTCCTCCACCAACTACACTTCCAAAAACGCCCTTGAATGGTCCAACTTTGCGACAGAACATATATGGAAAGCAATGACATTTTGGTAATTGAGTTCCAAAGCTGTTTCAATTATAATGCGGACTGATTCTAAGTGTCAGGTGTGGGGCTTTGGTCAAATACAAATAAACTAAAATATAGTTTATAATCCCTACCAAACATATGATTGATTTAAGTCCTAATTTGACTTACTTGACTTGGACTTGACCAGAATAATTTATGACTTTGATTAGATAAATTTTGACTTTGAGTAATATTAAGAGAAAATTAGGAATCCTAACTACTTTTTTTTATTTTCAATTATACTAGGATATTTTAAATTATTTAATTTTACTAAATATTAAATATTTTTACTGGATTTAATGAATAACCAAATAATTGGTAATTTTAAAATTCAAATTCAAATAATAACTAATGTGCTGATTTTCAGGGACCAAATCTTATCAAACTTAATTAATAGGACTAATTATTAAATTACCCAAAATAACATAAAGTGTCCTAAAATTCTGGGTGTCTTCATCTCCGTCAGAATAATCAACTCAGCTTTCCAGAACCTTCCTTCATCACACAGTCCTTTTCCATCCAACTCCAAAGAATTTTGGATCATCAGAGTGAGTACCATCCTCAACAATCTTCCGAGTCATCATTTGAGTGCCTTATCAAGTAACACCATACATATTAACATTGTTTATTTTTATTGCTCACTAATAGTGTTCAAACAAATAGTGCCTTATGAAGTAACAACATTCATATTCACGTTGTTCAGTATCACTACATAGTTTTGTATGCAGTATCATTATCGATAAATTTCTTCAGTTTCAATTATTACTTAACCATGTTACATGTGAAACTAACAACGTCATCAATATATACAACCATATTATGTGAACCCAATGAAAACTAAGTAAGAAGAATCAACATTTAATCAAATTACCTGCCTTTAGACTTATTATTGATGTTCAACATCATATGAATATAATCAACAAAATACAGTCGAGCTGCTATTGTTACTGTTCCAACAGATTTCTGAAATTTTTTATTTTAATCAACATTAGTATCATTGTAATATACAATAAGAGTGTGCAATTCAACATCATTTTTGATAAATGGTTATCATTTCAACAGAAAATATTATAAATAACTAAAAATTGAATTGAAGAAATATGATAATTGAGGAATAAAGAATAAACCTACTACTTTAAATTCACCGTGTGGAAGAAGACAGGATGAATGGATTTTTGTATTTCAAAATTGTAAGATAAATAAGGGATGATAATCATCCATTTAAAACTAAATTTACGAAAATCATGGAAATAAAAGGAATGATTTTTTTATTGCTGAAAATAATTCACCGTATTTATATTAGTTTTATGATATAATTAGTATTATTTTATTATTTCGTTAAAATCTAGTAAAATTATAAGATGATTAATATATATGGGTATATATGTTAATAATCCTAATTTTAAAGTGTGTTGTAACACTTTGTGTGAGATGCTCTAGAAGAATCCACCATTGTGGAAGCATTTTAACGTGAAAAGGGTTTCATCATCGTCTAAAAAAGCCAAAGATACTGATGGTAGCCTGGACTCTAATGTAGAGCCTAACCTTGAGCCCAATATAGAGAGTCCAGCATGGACTCTAATATCCAGAGCCCAAGTCAAAGACCCAGAGAGTTGGAACCTTCCTACTCACGTCCAGCTTTTCAATTTGAAAATATTATGATACCCAAAGATTATCCACGTGTGTGATGTTCGGCAGTTACAACAAAAAAGATACACACATCTACTCACTCCACCTCTTCCAAGATGAGGGCACGTCTTCTCCTGATAAGCTGGGACGTCTGCCACATCGACATGGAGAAATTACCTATAAATAGCAGCTTATACCATTCCAGGTACTTCTTCGAAAATTCTTTGATTAAAGACATTCTACACAATTTCTCATCATATATATCTCCTATTGATTCTTACGCCAGAGTGGGAACGGAAGAGAAGAGCCCCACCACTTCTTTTTCAGGTTACCAGCCGCCTGTGCCTCCACCATCTGAGGAAGAGATTGAAAACTTCATTGGCGCCGTCTGTGGGAACTCTCTCATCTTTTTTGCAACCAAAAGCTATGGCAAGACCGAGAACGAGAGGCGCACACTCAGTCAAGGAAGCTCCATCTGAAAGGACCGCAGCAGAGTCAGAATCTGAAACTCATGGCGTGGAACCACCGCCACCACCTACGTATGCTACTGTAGATCAGTTTGAAACCTTGCAGACCCAGATGACCGCTATGATGACTTCGCTTCATAATCAAATCCATGCAAGTACGAACTACGTCACGTCGCCTCCAGTAGACCCTACAGAGCATACTCTTGTACAACTTTCACAGGAAGACCCAGCAGCACCTGTGGTCGATTGAGGGTTCCATATCTTCCCACGCAGGACACTGTCGATCGATCTCTGCCTCTACTACATTTTCCAACTGTAGACTTGGAACAAAGGCTGGACGAAATGTTGAGCCAAAAAATAGAAAGTGCCTTGACAAAGAGGAAGGATAAGCGCTGACAAATGGTATTGGAGGAAGACCCGTTTGCTCCTAAAATCATGGCTATACCTCTGCCAAAGGGGTTCAAGCAGCCGATGATAGAGTCATATGATGGAGTCACCGACCCTCTCGATCACCTCCGTATGTTCGTTGACATGATGAGGTTGTATGCTGCACTGGACGCAGTAATATGTCGGTCTTTTCCTCCAACACTACAGAGAGAGGCCAGAGACTTGGTGGCCACTTTAGCCCCTCGGTCAATCAAAACTTTTGATCAGCTCTCTCAAAGCTTTGTGGCATATTTCCTAAGTAGCAAGAGAAAGAGAAAAACCACCATAGGTCTAATGCAGGTCATTCAAGAAAAAGAGAAAACTCTACAAGATTATTTCGCCCGGTTTAGCAGAGCCACTTTGGGGATAAAAGACCTTCAGATGTCAGCGGTAGTGACCGCCATAATGAATGGAACCCGAAATCGATCCTTTAAGATGTCCCTATCAAAAAATCCACCAGAGTCGATGCAGGAGTTGTTGAGAAAGGAGGACAAGTACGTAGATGCTGAAGAGGTAGAGAGAGTGACTAAGAGTCTGCATGAAGAAAGAGAGCCAGAGACCAACAAGCAAAAGTCTCATGATAACCAGTGCGTGAGAGATGATAAGGAAAAGCAGAAGGTCGGGCCTCGCGACCAACCCCAGTCTAATAAGTGGCCCCTCCCGACCATAGTATGAAGGTACTAAAGTTTTCACTCCTTCGAATACCTCTCGAGCCAAAGTGTTAATGGAAATTCATGACATGAGAGAACTTGAATGGCCTAAGAGAATGACGGCACCGCCAAATAAGATAGATAAGAGAAAGTATTGCTATTTTCATAGAGACCACGGACATGATACCGAAAATTGCTTTCAGCTGAAGGAAGAGCTCGAGCGGTTGTTGAAAAGAGGCTTCTTAGCTAGATATATGAAAAATGACGGTGGGAAAGAAACGACTGTAAAGTCACCAACGAACCAGCCCCCTCGGGCAGGAGTCATAAATGTCATATCAGGGGGAATAGCCGTAGGAGGAGACTCGAATTCGGTCAGGAAAAATTATGCTCGCTCGAGTGGGATGGGCTCCAATCAAAAGAAAACTAGATTCAGTCGAGACATAACATTTGGTGAAGAAGATCTGATAAGTGTGGTATACCCCCACGATGATGCCCTAGTAATCACAGGTGATATCGCTGATTTTGATGTAAAAAGGGTATTGATAGACAATGGTAGCGCAGCGGATGTCCTAACTTGGGATGCACTGTTAGGCTTGAAGGCACCACTTGAAAAGTTACGGTCGGTTACTACTCCTTTGCAGGGTTTTGGAGGAGCCACGGTAACTCCTGAATGGACCATAGAGCTACCACCTTGGGAACCTACCCAACCAGCGTTACGATCGTGATAAAATTTTTGGTAGTAAAAACTCCCATGGCTTACAACGCCATATACGGCAGACCTCTCCTAAATGCCGCCAGGGCAGTGGTATCAACTTATCACCAGTCTATGAAGTTTCTAACGAGTCGAGGTGTATGATGCGTGAGGAGAGATCAACATGTATCCAGAAGATGCTACGTAGACAGCATACATGTCGGAAGGGTTGAGCCCGTAATGATGCTCGACATCGAACCCTTGAATGGAAGAATTGAACCACTTAACACAACAGAAAAGATTAAGGTCACAGATGGGAAAATGTTGGTAATCGGTGGAGGGCTACCAGCTGAAGGGAAAGAAAAGATGATGGCTTGCCTACCTAACAATTTGGATGTATTCGCGTGGACTCCAAATGACATCCCAGGGATCAGTACTACCATATCACAACATCGCTTGGGAGTCTTACCAGGATCAAAACCCTTAAAACAGAAAAAGAGGAATTTTGCCCCAGAAAGCCAGAACACAATAAAACATGAGGTACAGAAACTGCTCGAGGCAGGTTTCATTCGAGGAGTACAATATCCTGAATGGCTAGCCAACGTTGTTTTGGTAAAGAAGTCCAATGATAAATGGCGTATGTGTGTGGATTACACCGGTTTGAATAAGGCCTGCCCGAAAGACTCCTACTCGCTGCCAAGGATAGATCACTTGGTAGATGCTACATCTGGCAATGAAAGGCTAAGCTTTTTGAATGCTTTTTCTAGATATCATCAAATTTCTATGGCCGAACCTGACCAAGAAAAAACTTTCTTCATAACTGATTTTGGGACATACTGTTATACAGCCATGCCTTTTGGCTTGAAAAATGCGGGGGCCACCTATCAGAGGATGGTGAACAAGGTATTCGAAGGACTCATTGGGAAAATAATTGAGGCCTATGTCGATGACATGGTAGTCAAAAGCGCCTGGTCGATAGATCACGTGACCGATCTACAAAAAGTAGTTGACGTTTCACGACAGAACAAGCTAAAGCTAAATCCCGAAAAGTGTGTATTTGGGGCGGCAGGAGAGAAATTCATGGGATTCATGATCACTCAGAGGGGAATTGAAGCCAACCCGAACAAGATCAAAGCAATTCTCGATATGAAGAGTCCCGTTAGTAGAAAAGAGGTGCAAAGACTGACTGGTCGAATAGCAGTCCTCAACTGATTTATAAGCAAGACAGCAGATAAATGTCACCATTTTTTCAAAGTAGTAGGGAGCTCAACCAACTTCCAATGGACCAGAGAATGTGAGGAGTCACTCGAAATGCTTAAGCAATCGTTATCGCAATCCCCAGTGTTAACTTGTCCCAATCCAGGAGACATACTTAGTTTGTACCTAGTAGTTTCAGAACGAGCTGTCAGCGATGTACTAGTAAAAGACCTTGGGAAGGTTCAGAAGCCAATATACTATGTCAGCCAAGTTCTGAAGGGAGTAGAGACACGGTATAGCTTAACTGAGCAGTTGGTATTGGCATTAATAGTAGCAGTCAGAAAATTGAGGCCCTATTTTCAGACTCATATAGTACAAGTCATGACCGATCAACCTCTGAAGCAAATTATCCATCGACCAGAAACCTCCGGAAGGTTATTGAAATGGGCAATGGAACTCACTGAATTTGACATAGAGTTCAAGCCAATGACAGCCATAAAAGCTCAAGCATTAGCAGATTTTATCGCAGAACTCACTGTCCCTCCAATGTCAAAAGAGGGGGAAGAAGCCAGGACAGAATGGAAAATATATGTGGATGGGTTGTCTAATAATGAAGGTTCTGGGGCGGGCATTATTATGATAAGCCCAGACTCAGAAGAACTAGAGTACTCCAACAACGATGCAGAGTATGAGGCTGTAATAACTGGGCTAAGCATTGCAGTTCGACTGGGGTTAACTTCGGTAAAAGTATATAGTGATTCACAATTGATTGTGGGACAAATAACAGGAGAATATGAATCGAAACATGATAAGATGTCAGCTTACCTAATGAAAGTAAGAGACCTACGGAGGCGATTTAGCAATTTTAAAATTACAAAGGTCTCCCGAAAGGATAATACTAGAGCTGATGCATTATCTAAGTTGGCGTCTGCCAATCCAAAACACCTGCCACCAACAGCTAATGTGCAAGTGCTCTGTCAGCCAAGTATTGTAAATACAGTCGAAATCAAGAAAATCAGTGCCAAGTGTAGCTGGATAGACTCAATAATAGACTACATAGTGGATAATAAGCTACCTGAAAACCCAGCTGAGGCAAAAAGGCTCAGAGCTCGAGCGGCCATGTTCACTGTCATAGACAAAAAATTATATAAACGTGGTTTCTCGACCTCCTACTTGAAGTGCCTTTCTCCAGCAGAAGCCCAAGAAGTTCTGTATGAGATACACAGCGGCATATGTGGTAACCACCAAGGGGCCTCAGCATTGGCTTTCAAAGCACTTAGATAAGGCTACTACTGGCCCGATTTGAAAGAAGACGCTAAGAATGTGGTGAAAAAATGTGATACTTGCCAACGACATGGTAACTTGATACACGTCCAAGTAGAACAGCAGTTTGCAATTTTTGGGATGTGTCTTTTCTTCCAGTGGGGGATGGACATCCTAGGACCTTTGCATGTGGCTAAAGGGCAAAGAAAATTCCTTCTGGTGGCTATAGATTACTTTACAAAATGGGTAGAGGCTGAACGACTAGCCACCATTACTACGGCCAAGATTCAAAGTTTTTTGTGGAAACATATCATATGCAGGTTTGGAATTCCTCGAGTAGTTGTTACTGACAATGGCAAGCAGTTTGACAATCATGGTTTCAAGGCTTTTTGCGAAAGCTACTGTATAGAGCATAGGCTCACCTCGGTGGGGCATCCCCGGGCTAATAGACAAGTAGAGGTGACTAACCGAAGATCCTATGGGATTTGAAAACCAGATTAGAAAAGGAAAAAGGCATGTGGGCTGATGAGCTACCTAACGTATTGTGGTCCTATCACACTATCCCTAGGAGACCGACCGGAGAGACCCCTTTCATGCTTTCTTTTGGGATTGAGGTTGTCGTACCAGTGGAAATCTTGAGCCCGACAGGCAGAATGATAAGTCAGCAGATCGACCCCACCGCCACCTGGGCTGAGCTTGATCTTGAGCCCGACAGATAGAATGGTAAGAGAGAAGACAGCCGTAAGAACAGCAGCGTATAAGCAGAAGGCAGCCGAACACTTCAGTCGACAGGTTAAGCCCAGATTTTTTCACACAGGGGACTTGGTACTGAGGAATGCTATGGCAGCAGGGCACCCTCCTACCAAGCTAGGGACAAACTGGGAAGGACCATATGAGGTCATCAGGAGTATCGGGAGAGGATCTTACAGCTTAAAAGACTTGACAGGAAAACCATTGGGCAGGCCATGGAATGTCGAACACCTCAAACAATATTATCAGTATGATACATCCATCGACGATTCTTTATTTTTCTTTTTGTTGCAATAAAGACATTACAAGTGTTTCCAATGTAATGTTATCTGCTGATCCCCTTAAAGGATTCCAGCACTTTGTACAGCGGTACTATGTTTTAAATTAATAAAAAGTAGGGACAATGGCAAATGATGAGGGGGCTAAGGAAAGGCCAGCATAGCTGGGATGTCCCGTTGCCCCTACTAAGTCATAGATCTTCGCGACCTTTGGACAACTGCACAACCAAAACAATCATGGCTACTTTGACAAAACAAAACCATCAGTTGGGTAGACGCATTAAATCACCCACAATGATGGGTGATAGGCCGATAAACCCATTAGTTGGTTACAAAATTCAGTCACAAGTTGGGTAGACACATTAAATCATCCATGATGGGTGATAAGCTAATAAACCCATTAGTTGGTTAAAAAATGAAACCATCAAGATGGGTAGACGCATCAAATCACCCACAATGATGGGTGATAGGCCGATAAACCCATTAGTTGGTTAAAAAATTCAGTCACAAGTTGGGTAGACACCTTAAATCATCTGAAAAAATGGGTGATAAACCGATAAACCCTTTTTTTTAATAAAAAAAAGGGTGGTCGACCAACAAAACAGTGTTCAACCACAAATGTGGTCGACCACCATAATTATGGTCAACCTAAAGTGGTCGACCTGAAGTGGTCGACCACTGCGATCGACCCGAATAGGTCGACCACTTTGGCCGAATTCAATGTTCAAAATCGGCCACTATGTTCAAATTATGTACTGCCAGAAAGCTTGTTGACGACAAAACGACCCAACTTAAAAATTAAAATAAAGCATTCATAATTAAGAACACAATTATGAATGTTTAAAACAAGTGGATATCAACACAAGTTCTCCAAAATAGGCGACTGAGTCATGCCTACCCACATCCCGAGCCAAGAGAAATCAAAAGGCTTTAAGACAAGCATCGATTATACGCCCATATTCTAAGACAAAATAATAAGACTTTCGAAACATTGTTTCACGACCACATCTCGAGCCAATAAAGTTTACGAAGTCTTACAAAAATATGGAGAGAGAGATAAAAAAGTAGGCGTCAAGCGGAAGGACTGCCAGCATCTCCTCCCCTAGATGTGCCATCTCGACGACCCTTAGGAGCACTCTTCTTGGGAGCTGATTCAACCGTCCGCTGTCTGGCCATGAAACGCTTGAGCCCCAAAGGGTCAAGCGACGGATGCTCCTTAGCCAACCACTTCTCGGTGAGACTTATAGAAGCCTTCATTGACTCTGCTCCGTACATGTGCATGCAACTAGAAAACTCCGAGGAGGCTTTATAGCTAGAAATAGCATCTTCTTGGGCGCGAGCCAGTGTGGAGCGCAGTGTGTCAATCTCATCCTCCTATGCCTTGGCCCTAGACTCAGCTAACTTGGCTTGGCTGCTCTCTTCACCTATCTCATTCTTCAAGTTAGCAACCTCCGTTCTCAACTCTGCCTCTTGAAGATCCATATGTTCCAAATGCCTCTCCAGATCTTCGTTCGCTAAAGCCATTGCGTCTTGCATAGTAATCATCTGACAAACGGATTCCAAAGCTAAGATCAGTCATAACGTTGACACAAAGTAAAAATAAAAAAGAAAATAGGGAAGAAATGAAACATTACCCTCCTGGTGTACACTGCTAAGGTCTTGTTCACCGACGAAACCTTCATCCGAGATAAACCAATACGTAGGGGCTCCAGTGCACAGCTTCGAACCAATTCAAGGTCCCTGTTAGCATTAGTGGGCAGAAAACGAATATCATAGAGAGTGGTCTCATCGTCAAGAGGATCGTTATCAGACCGATCAATGATGTCAAATTTTAATTAACTCGCAAGTGTACGAATTTATTGAAATATAGAAAAGTAGTAACGAGGTCGATCCCACAGAGACTGCATTGGAGAAAGTATAATTTAATCCTAATTAAGTATTATTCTATGCTAGTTGAGTCGAAAAGAGTTTTGTTGAAATTATTTAATTTAAAGACTAATGAAATATGCTAAAACAATTAAGTTGAAGAATCAAGTTGTGTAAAATACCAAGGTTTCGGAATCCACCATTGTTTAACTTAACAATTATCCAATTATCGATTAATTCTAAAAAACACAAGACAACACAAAATCAATCTATTGTCGTCCTGAAAGATTTATCAATTAATTCCAAAAGAAGAAAATCAAATATAGGCTCCCCTTAAGCTTCAAACATAAAATACTTAAGCGTTTTTCGTATCAAATTCCATTGAAAGAAAACAAAGAATCAAAGATTTTCTAAACATTCTATGTACCCCAATTCAAATTAAAGATGACGAAAAATCAAAAGAAATTAATAGAACATGTTTAAGCACCAAGCACAAATTAATTAAATCAATTTCTAACAATAAAAAATACATGATATTTAAGATGAAAGGAATTTTATCAAATTAATTTAATAAGAACAAACCATGAACGTTAAAGCTCCAAACTGAATTAAACGAATAACAACATAATCACTTTGCTAAAACAAGATTTCATCGTCTACTTTGGCTAAAGAAAATTAGAAGAACATAATTAAATTAAAAAGACAAGAGTTGATAGAACCCAGCGTAGATTGAATGAGAAGAAATCTTCAAAAATAACTCTTGATTTTCAAGGAGTTGTCTTCTCTTGTTTCTTCCGTCTTCTTCCAAGTTCGGCTCCCAAAAATCCTCCCTTGATATGAAAATATAACTCATATTTATACTACCCTAATTGTGCCCCAAAATGTCCCAAAAGATTACAAAATTCGTGGGCCAAAAGTTACCTAAAGAAATTAGAACTAAAAAAAGGAAAGAAAATAAATTAAAAAAAAAAAAAAACGCTGACAAATTTTGCCTGGACGATCTTGGACGATCGCCCAGCATGGCCAATTTGGTCTCTGCAATTGTCTTCAGTTGCTGGGCGCTCGCCCAACTTGTTGTTTTCCTCTTTTTGTGATTTGGTCCTTTTAGTTTTCAATAGCCACCAGTTTGGTCCTTCAACTTTAGGTCTTGATCATCTCAGTCATCCATCTTTTCATAACATCTCATTTGGTCCTTCAACTTTACATAATCTCCACTTTGGTCCTTCAACTTTCAATTGAGTGCACTTGAGTCTGCATACTTTTGAAATATCTTCTAATTTATTGCTCTTTTCGCCCAATCTTCTCTACTTCTTCACAAACAAGTCCAAAACTGAAATAGAATAATAATAAACTAGATTAAGTAGAAAATCAACTATATGACGGCATAAATGATTAATTCAAAGGCCAAAATAAGTGCACAAAATGTACTTATCAAACACTCCCAAACTAAACATTTGCTCGTCCTCGAACAAAAACAAAACTAAAATATAAATTTAAACTAAGCTAATAGAATCAACGGGAACTTAGTCAATGTTAAATTTCTTACCATATGCCTCAAGTTCGAAAATAAAGCAACAATGTTAGAAGGATATTAAACAACAATACAAAAATTATCACTTATCCGATGCTCGCCCTTTTGTGAGTGTGTGAATAGCTAAAAATTAAACTTATACATGTATTAGACCATGACCAATATTATGTTGTTGATATTTTTTTTACAATCCCGAACCTTTTTTAGTCATTTATTCCTTACATCTCTCGTAAATTATCACACTTCTAATACTTTTCTTTCAAATCCCGAGGTGTTCTAGCGAAATTGGTTCATATTGATCATCACAATGCATTTTTTCAACTAAAGCGGTAAACATCAGAACTTGTATTTTTAGAATTAAGATGGTGAGTGATTTCTAAATTCTCATCTTCAGTTTCTTAGGTTCTAGCCTAGCAATCCTTATCGAGCACTTTTACTTCTTTTTATTCATTTTACTCATGTTAACAGTCTTACATCCTGTGCAATACTTCTCTTCCACTAGCTTTCTATGTGACTCTTGTAGCGAGCTTTGGGTCGATAACTCCCAAGTCAGATGACTATAGGGCACCAAGTTTTGAAATACCCTAACATACTTAATTGCTCAAGTCCCACAGGTTAATAGAGAAGTAAAGATGTAAATATATATAATTTTTTTAAATCAATTTATATATATATATATATATATATATATATATATATATATATATATATATATGACTCATGTAGCGAGCTTTGGGCCGATGACTCCCAAGTTAGATGACCATAGGACACTAGGTTTTAAGATATCCTAACAGGCTTAATTGCTCGAGTCAGATATTTTATTTGATTTTCTCAGCAATGAGTAGTGCTCAGTTTAGATTCCTTGACCATAACCTATTCAACCAAAGATGAGACCCAGAAAACTCAAACCATCAACATTCTCAGAACAAAAGTAGAAACTTTAACACCCTCAAACTGTTCTCAAAACAGTTTGGTCACTAGCTTAAGGATGTATGAACGAAATTTTTTCATAATGATACTCAGTCAATAATATCAACACAAACACTCAAGTCATGTTTTCAATAAATGATAAGTCAATAGTGACTATGTGCTTCCTTAATCAGATCTAACATGGATAAGTAATCAGATAAAAGAACGAGTTCAAGTGTTGTCTCATATTCTACTAAAAATGTGCTTGATTTTGAACAGATATCATCATTGGCGGTAGGATTTTCAACAGTAACTAGACAAATAAACTATTTTTTTTTGTTTTTTGAAATCAAAATTATTTCAGTTATACAGACCAGAGTGACAAGCAAATTCAAAAGAAAAATAAGTATTCTCCCACCCCCAAACAAAGACCGTACATTGTCTTCAATGTAAGAACAAAATAAAGTAAATAAAAGGAGGAAAAAAGTCAGTTACTCCCCAAAGATAGATGTGGAGAAGATGAATCTGACTAGCTGAAGGTCTAGGTGAAGTGGACTCAGATGTAGTGCTGGGACCCTTGGTCAAAAGATGATTGCCTAGATATTGACCAAGCGGCTCACACAAGTGGGACATCCTGCGCATGACATGGTGAGGCTTAAAAAGTGTATTAAACAATAAATAAAAATAGAGACTAATAAATTATTTAACCTATCTAAAACTACTACATATAAAGCAAGTAAATAAAAGGGTTAGAAAATATGTTGCCTCCCATTAAGCGCTTATTTATAGTCATTAGCTTGACTTATTGTCTGGTGTCTTTACGACACTTTGAATAGTACTTTGGAGGACCTGTTTTACTTCCATCTATTGACTTTGGCACTTGTTGGAAGTGGCTCAATTTTCTGTTTCCATTTAGTTGCATCCATGACAGGTGAATTAGTATAAACAAAAGAATCGTCACTTGATGCTTCTATCATGTCAACATCAGCAACATTGTCATATGGTTGCTTGTTGACATTAAAAACATTCAGTTCTAATGTCATGTTGCCAAAAGATAGCTGCATAACTCTAATCCTGCAATTAATAATAGCATTAGATGTTTCTAGAAAAGGACGACAAAAAATTACAGGAATATGTTTTGCAGAGTCTCGTACCGGTTGATTATCAAGTACAATAAAATCAATAGGAAAAAAAACTTGTCAACTTGTATCAAAACATCCTCTACAATTCCACGGGGGACTTTAACAGATCTATCAGCAAGTTGTAAAATCATAGATGTTGGTTTTAACTCGCCTAGTCCAAGTTGCATATATACAGAATAAGGAAGAAGATTAACACTAGCTCCTAAATCTAGCAAAGCTTTCTCAATCCTATGGTTTCCTAAGATGCATGAGATAGTAGGACAACCTGTATCTTTAAATTTTGGAGGGGTGTTGCTTTGAATTATAGAGCTAACCTGTTCAGTTGAAAATGCCTTTTTACGCATATGTAGTTGTCTCTTTGTCGTACATAGATCTTTCAAGAACTTAGCATAATCAGGTACTTGCTTAATGGCATCAAGTAAATGAATATTTATACTTACCTGCTTGAAAATTTCCATGATATCATTTATAGAGCTACCTTGCTTTACCTTTGTTAGCCTCTGAGAAAATGGGACTTTAGGAATGTAGGATGGCTCATTATCCTCTTTGAGAGGTTCTGGACTGAATCATCAGTTGGGACAGTACCTGGAGAAATTGGTTGAGATGTGTTTTGCTTTGAAATGTCTACTTTGTTGTCAAACAGTCTGCCACGTTTCAAAGTCATGATGGATTTAGCCTCTTCCTGTTGCAATCCTTTAGGATTAAGAAATGGCTGACTAGGAAACTTTCCTTTCTCAATGGTTGTTGCCAACTGTTGGACTGATGAGGCCAGTTGTCCCATCATGTTTTCCAGATTGGAGATGGATTGTGCCTGTGAGTTCTGGCTAGCGCGTACTTCTTTCTTAAACTCAGTAATTGTGTGATTCTGGCGCTCTAATGCAGCTTGTGTAGCTTTTGTCAAGTTTTGAATTGCTTTCTCCCATGTTTTGGCTGTGAAAATTTTTGATTGAATTGTCTGGTGGTTTGCTGAGGGGCTTGACCTACTGTATTATCTTGTTGAACACCCTGTGACCAAGAAAAATTGGGGTGGTCTCTCCATCTTGGGTTATATGTGTTGGAGTAAAGATTGTATGGTGGGTTCCTCATCATGTTGAGGGCATTCACTTGATCAGTATGTGCACCTGGCTCTGTAGGACTATTGGCTGTCAATGAGGTCAATTTGTGAGAAATATCTTCTATCATGCATTTGACTTCTTTGATTTTTGAAATAAGTTCACCACTGCGAATCTCATAAATTTCTCTTTTCTTTGGTTCAGTTCTAGAAGATCGACTCCACTGTTGTGAATTGTCAGCCTGTTTTTGAAAGAAACTCCAAATTTCTGTAGTATTTTTAGACATAAGCTCTTCACCACTCGTGGCCATCAACCATTCTTGAATATGTGATAGTAGTCCCCCCCAAAAAATATTAGCATAAGTGTCATTTTTCATAACCGTGATGTGGACATTTCATAAGGAGCCCATTGAATCTCTCCCACGTTTCATAGAATGGTTCGTCATTTCTCTGCACAAACTCTGAAATTTCCCTACGAATATCATTAGTTTTGTGAACAGGAAAATATTTATTCAAAAATTTAGCAACCATTTGTTCCCAAGATGTAATACTATTAGCATGTAACGTATTAAACCATGATCTAGATCTATCTTTCAGAGAGAAAGAAAACAGACGAAGTTTAACATTATCAAGAGAAATATTCTCATATTTAAATATCTCACATACAGCATAAAAATATGTCAGATGATTATAGGGTTCTTCACTATCTGGAAGACAATTAAGCACACTCAGTTTTAGCTCAAAATTTCTGGCAGTTACTTGTGGGTATTGTATGCATGAGATGCTCAAGTTAGCTAATGGACTAAAATAGTCTCTAAAAGGTCTCTTCTCAATTTCATCACCCATAACGATTATTGCTTCGGTTCTTTAATTTTATCTAGATTAGTGGCTCGTTTTCGTTGGTGAAAAGTTCTTTCAATTTCACTAACTAGATGTTCTAGCTTAATTTCTAAAGATCTACGACCAAGTATGCACAATGAAGATTTTTGGTTTTTTTTAAAAAATAAAATAAATAATAAATAAAATAAATAAAATCCTAAATTATAACTAGTCAAGAATAAAATTAACTAAGGTTAAATTAACCTTCAGACGTAGTCCCCGACAACGGCGCCAAAACTTGATGTCAAATTTTAATTAATTCGCAAGTGTACGAATCTATTAGAATATAGAAAAGTAGTAATGAGGTCGATCCCACAGAGACTGCATTGGAGAAAGTATAATTTAATCCTAATTAACTATTATTCTATGCTAGTTAAAAGCAAGAAGGTTAGCGGATGAAGTGCCTATCAACAGGACGATCGATTCTCACGGTCAGCATGTTACGATCTGTAAAAACTTTGTTTAGCTCTGAGCCATGAGGGTCTAAATTGATAAGCTGGTCAATTTGTTTTTGGAGGTAAGGAGTGATGTCTACTATGCTATTGAATAGTCGAATTTGAGGATGTTTCCAAAAGATATCGAAAGGGAAACTATTAGAGACAGGCCTGACGAAGAAAAAATGGCTCTTCCACCTGCTGATCGAATTCCTATAATGAGGCACATGGAAAGGGACCCGAGTGGAAAAGTATATGTAACTATCGTAGGACGCTAAGCGGTGCATTTCAAAGATACACCTAAAAAGGTCAATGGAAGGATCAATATCATAAAGGAGGCACATGTATAGAAAGTAGAGGACTAACCTCCAAGCATATGGGGCCACCTGGCTAGGAGTTAAGTGGAACTCACGAAATATGGCAACGAAAAAGGGATGTATTGGAAACCTAAACCCTCCATCCACACTATTTTTGTAAATGGCAACCTCAAAAGGGTTCGACTCAAGAAGCCTTTCTGTGGGGTGCGGGGCCCTATATATGTGGTCGTGAAAAATCTTATATTTTACTAACAACCTATCCAATTTGATTTCAAAGTTGTACACGCTATAACCTTTGGGAATAGTGAGAGGTACTATGTGTCCAGAAGGTGACATGCCAAGTTGAATATTGGCAGAAGATGATCTAATGCGTGGCATTCTACCTCCGGCCTGTACAGCGCCACCCGAACGATCACTCAGCTCTAAGAAATCATTCGACTGTTGGGTAACCTTCGAGACCGGTCGACTTTCTCCTATTCAAAAATCGATCGGCGACTGAGAAGTCTGTCGATTGATTAATTTCATGGAGCTACTGCAATCGTTCGACTGGCTACTTGAGCCACTACGGCTCTCGCCGATAGAATCAAAGGAAGATTCATTATCAGAGGAAAGTACTACCCTAGGCATGGAAATGGACAAGTTGGAGGTTACCTGTGGAAAACAAAGTCTGTCGGACTATAAAAAAAATAGAAGTCAACAAATGGCTATGGACCTTTTTGACTACCCCACGGTCGGTTGACAAAACAAAGCACCTAGTCGAAGTGCCCTTCAGAAGGTGAGCTGCAATTCATGAAGAAAAAGACGTTCCAAATTTCAAGACCTTGAAGGAGATTGGGCCAAATAAGAAAGAAAATTTGTTTGGACACAAGCAAAATACTCACCTTGGCCGGTCTTCTGTGTAGACCAGCTGCGGTCTACCATGCTACTCGGTCTACCACTATGCTCGGTCGACCACCTTGGACTGTCAACTGCCTTGGACAGTAAGCGGCCAGTCGGTCGACGAATATAGACGACCTGGATGACCGCAAAAATTTCAACGTTTCTTAGAGAGAAGAGGATTTTGAAATTTTGCTTGTAAGAATGTGAAAATGAAACAAGTGAGTAAAATGCCTCCCTTTATATAGAGTAAGAAAGAACGGGAAATGAGAATTTAAAAATTTTGAATTTTGGTTCTCTGAATTTCACTCCAATGTCAGTGTTTGTGAAGAATCTTTCATGTATGATAGTTTCTTCTTCAGAACTTTCTGAATTATTATCTACTGTTATTGGATCGTTTATTTCTGGAGGATTTTCAATTGATTTGGCTGTAAGAAGGGAAATTTGATTTTGAAAACTCAGAAACAGAATCAGAATGACTGAAGTAAGAAAAATCCTTGAAAATATTTATGAATCATCCAATGATTTAGGACATCTTAATGTTCTATTGGCATTTGAAGATAATGAACTCGAAAAGATTGCATCAATCTTCAAAAACGTCAACATAAACAATCAAGAAGTTATTCTTACAGCCAAATCAATTGAAAATCCTCCAGAAATAAACGATCCAATAACAGTAGATAATAATTCAGAAAGTTCTGAAGAAGAAACTATCATACATGAAAGATTCTTCACAAACACTGAAATTGGAGGAGAAACGCTGTGAGCAGGGCCAAATTCTGGGACCTTTTTCGGCCGGGGGGAGGGGAGTATTAAAAGCCAAAAACAGTTTTTCTAAAGAGGGAGGGGGGGGGGAACCAGAAAAATGCATGTGGAAACTGATTTCCTATCCAATCAAATCATTGTAAACAATAAAATTATTATGCATGTCCTTCCAGATTTCATCCACTTGCATGTAATTAGACATTCAATATAAATGCCCAACTTGTAAACAATCATATTTTAATGCTTGTGCTTCCAGATTTCATCCACTTGCATGTGATTAGACATTCAATATAAATGCCCAACTTGTAAACATAATATTTTAATGCATGTGCTTCCAGATTTCACCCACTTACATGTGATTAGACATTCAAAATAAATGCTCACTCCACTGTTAATTTTTCACAGAGCAATTTGTTGGTCGACCACTTTGTTGGTCGACCACTGCAACAGTGGTCGACCACTGTTGGTTGAGCGAACACTGTTCGTGTATATTTAAAAAAAGAGAGAGAGAGAGAAGTTAAAAAGTGATATTCGTACTCATTAACGATAACAATCACTAATGAGTAATGGGGCTTATGATGGTAGTCTGGACTCTAACGTAGAGCCCAACCTTGAGCCCAATATAGAGAGTCCAGCCTAGACTCTAATATCCAAAGCCCAAGTCGAAGACCCGGAGAGTTGGAACCTTCCTACTCAGGTCCAGCTCTTCAATTTGAAAATATTATGATACCCGAAGATTATCCACGCGTGATGTTCGGCGGTTACAATAGAAAAGATATACACGTCTACTCACTCCACCTCTTCCGAGATGAGGGCACGTCTCCTCCTAATAAACTGGGACGTCTGCCACATCGACATGAAGAAATTACCTATAAATAGCATCTTATACCATTCCAGGTACTTCTTCGAAAATTCTTTGATTAAAGACATTCTACACAATTTCTCATCATATATATCTCCTATATACGCCAGAGTGGGAACAGGAGAAAAAAGCCCCGCCACTTCTTTTTCAGGTTACCAGCTGCGTGAGCCTCCACCATCTGAGGAAGAGATTGAAAACTTCAGATACCAGTGTTGAGTTTACCAGAATTCAAAATAATGCCAAAATTCTAAAATAGAACATATTAACAATATGACACATGCACCTACCATAGTTGGGAACGGGTTCATCAATTGCACGAATGAGAGACATGTTTTGTTAACACAACTTCTATTTACCCAACAAAATGATGAAAAAATAAAGAAAATGGAGAAACCCTATCGTACATTAGCAAAACCCTTAAAACCTAACTAAAATAGAACATGAAATTAAAATTTTGGAAGAGGAACTGGAATGGGAATGGGTTGTCTTTGTTAAAATGATATGCCATAGGGTTTTAACTTTTCAAACATGTTGGTTGGAGAGAAGGACATAGTAGGTTGACGGATTTTCCCTTCATCTTGATTCACCTGACGACTTAACGATTTATTTGGATGAAAAACGTAAATGGGACAAGAAGTGTTAAGTAATCAAAGGTTGGAGGTAAAACTGTGACAAATAAAGGTTGGGGACAAAAGATGCAACGGAGGTGCAAGGTTGAGGACAAAATGCGTAATTTACCCTTTTAGATATTCTTGTTTGAAATATGAACTACATGCTCTTATCAAGGTGTAGTCAATGTGATTGGACTGAAAGGGATTAAATTAGATGGGAAATTCCATTACTCAGTTAACAGTGTATTTGACACTTTGGACTGTGATCGTCTAGAATAGAATGAAAATAAAGACTCAACATTGTGGGATATAAAAACATGTTTGGGCACATCATCATAATAAGCAATCTGGGATAGAGAGTAACTAAGAAAACTGTAAAGACGGGATCGATAATCCATTTTATTGTGGGAGTAGAGACGAAGACAGGTATAACAAAGGCAACCATAAAAGTGTAGTTTTGCGTAAATAGGTTGTTTGTGAAAGAGTGTTTCAAATAGTGATTGCATACATAGAGTTGGTGAAGGCCTGAAAAAGTATAACACAAAAAAATGTGAGGGATTGAGGCATAATGCAATAATCCTAATCTGGTTTCTACAATATGATGGTGACGACACTCAATGAAACCATTATACTGAGGCGTGTGTGATGGTGTTGTTAGAGTAATGCCACAGTTGGACTGATACGAGGCAAGCAAGACATATTCGCCACCATTATCAGTGTAAAGTATGACTATTGCAGATTTAAAAAAGTTTTCAACAAGAGATTTAAATTTGAGAAATATTGTAGAGACATCCAACTTGCATTTCATGGTGCAAAACTAGATATAATGGGAAAAGGATCAATCAAAATTTATTCTAATCAATCAAAATTGGTGAAGTCCATGCATTAGAAAATATGACCTCAAACGGTCTAGAGCTAGAAATAGACGATACATGAAACTTTAGTCTATAGCTTTTGGTGCATTTGTACGTATCACGAACATCAAAAGACAACCTATTACTAGAGACTGACAACCCATTGGACAAAATAAGAAATGTAAAGACTGACGGAGAAGGGTGGCCTAGACGATCATGCCAAGCACTAGTAGTTTACAGAGTGAACAAAATGTGAAAAGATGTGTGGAGTTGGTGGGTGGGATAGGCCATTCATAGACATCATTTTTAATCATGCCACGCAGTAAACATGTCTCTGTTCGAAGATTCTTCACCTGAAACGAGGATGCAAAAATTCAACAATTAAATCATTGTTAGCACAAAACTGGGTGATAGAAATTAAATTTTGGCGCATTGATGGAACACATAAAATGTTAGATAATTTTAGGAGCAAGTATGGAGATGAAAGTGATGCCGAACTAATATAACTAATTGATAATTTATTACCATCTCCAATCATCGTAGAGTTAGATTCAGAGCCACAATAAGGACAATAAAGAGATAGATTGTCAAGGTTTATTGTGATGTGATGCGATGCTCCTGAATCAAGAAGTCAATATTTATGTTGTGGTGGTGTAGATGCAGTATAATTGGCACGAGGTGGATAGGAAGGTTGAAACGAGGGGCATAGTGGTAGGCTGGAGGACTTTGGGGTTGGATGTGTATGTTTGTAATTGCGCTGGCCTTTAAATTTGTTGGCAGCGGTGGAAGTGGGATGTTGCTCAAAAGACGGCATCATCGAGTTGAATGCCCCTGGACACCGTAAATCTGGCAGCATCCCTTGTAGGTCCACGTGGATTATTTCCACCGACAGTAGGATTAGATGATTGGGAGCGAGAGTTACAAATTTAAATTTCAAAAATTTCCACTTTGGTCCCTTAAAAATTGGAATAGTTCCAATTTAGTCCTCAAGTTTTCAAACTTTGTACTTAAGTTCAAGGAGAAAATTGAGTTATTACAATAATATACCCTTAAAATAATTTCATTCTCGATATTGCCTTAGCTATGAATTAGCCTTGGATTAGAAATCTCCATCTCCCACATAGTCTCTTCAACTATACATTTTTTCTTTATCAAACTCTGACTAGAGAAGAAGTCCTTAGTTAATAAGACTTGAATCTCTTGCTCGTAAGTAACTGCTCGAACCCCATAAGTCAAGTCTCGATTGCAAGTCTCAAAAATACAACAATCACATGACTTTGATATGATAAATAATTTTCCCAAAATTCCGTAAAGATAAAATCTTAGTTGGAGTTTTTCTTTCTTGCCGAAATGTAGCACTCCGATCATTGGTGCTTCTTTCAAAGAATAAAAAATGTTTTTCTAACTTTAAATTATAAATCGTTCATTCCTTTTGTTAATCTTTAGCCATCTTAATCCTATCAAAAAAATTCCTCAATAGTCTACACTATTTTTTCTTAAATATTTCTAGTCCAAGTAATGACGTTTCACTCGAATAAACTAGTGATATGAACTTTCTACCATATAAAGCTTCCACTACTCACTCTGATCTTTGTTTGATACCATAAAATTAGGATTCCATGTCTTCTAACATTTTTCTAGTATCTTAGCCAACTAATTGAAAGAAGAAATTGTCCTCACTAGTAAAAAGTGGTATGACTTGGTCAATCTTTCAACTATAACTCATATATCATCATTTCGTTTGGCTATCTTTGAGAAAACTCTTATTGAAATACCATAAAATGTGTTCCCTATTCCTATATTCGATTCAGAATGGATTTGAAGTCTTAAAGCACATGTGCCTATCTTTCCATGCTGCACATGTAGATAATCCCACCTTTGTTCGTCAGCGTCATTGAAAAATGCCGCTTAATATAGTTTGTATTGGGACTGAAACCATTTTTTGTTTTAGTGCCTAGAAATACTATTCTACTTAACATTTCAATGAAACTTCAAATTATTTCTTGTCAACTGAGTCATCAGAAAGATGATCCTTGAAAACCCATCAAAAATCCATATAACATTCTGTCAATCCTAAACAAAGTACACACTTCTCCAACGTTGATCAATCATGACTAGTTGGTAACTACCTGAACTTTTGTTGGGCTGATTACTATACCTTGAGCCTTGACACAAGCCTTAGAAATCCATCTCGATTTACACTTTTGAATTTGGAGTACAACTACTTTGTTCGTAGGATATTCAATACCATCAAGGGTTGTTCCACATTTTGCTCTTGATTTTAGAATGGACAAAGATGTCATCTATAAAGATAATGACAAACTTATTCAAAAACAATGGACTACTTGGTTCACGAGGTCAATGAAAACTACTGATGTATTATATAACCCAAATGGCATACTATAAATTTATAATGTCCGTAGAACACTTTCGTTGGGACATCATTTACTTTTAACCTTATTAATACTTTGATCCCAAATAAATCTTTGAGAAAACCTTAGCACCTTACAAGTGATTGAATAGATCATCAACCATAAGGAACGGATACTTGTGACTTACGGTTCAACTCTTATAGTCGATGCATATCCCTTTCGACATGTCATTTTTCTTTATGAACAATATCGGTGCATCCCAAAGTAAACATTGGGTCTATAAATCCTTACATAGTTTTTCTTGTAATCCAATCTTCAATTTTTGTAGTTCGATCGACGTTACTCGATAAGAAACTTCTGAAATTGACATGGCCTTTAAAATTAGATCAAAAGTCAACTCGACTTATGTGTCTGGAGAGGCCGAGAGTTAACCAAAACATCATCCTGAAATATATCCAAAACTTGTTGAACCGCTCACAACCTTGAGGGTTTATCTTTGAAGTCACCACTTGTGATGGTTATTTTAAAATCTAGACATGACCTCCACATTTACATCTTATCAGCTTTAGTTGCTAGAAAAATGTAGAATGACTTAATTCTTGCACTTAAGTCCTAAAATTCTTCTCCATTTGTCGATGAGAACATCTCTTTCATTGAAAAGTTACCCAACTTTTAGACAACCAATCCATCTCAGGTATAACATCCAAGTCCTTCATACTTAGAAGGATTAAGTCCAAGACTATGATACTGGGTGGTTCCAGTTCTTTTACATAATACCCGAAACTAAACACATGGTTTTGATTCTTCTACTACCCAATCCGAATAACCCAATGTCCGGGCCTAGGTGTTGGTGTTGGTGTTGGTGTTGGTGTTGGTGTTGGTAAAGATGAGATTGCATGGTTTTTGTTGTTTATTATATTTTAACAATAAAATAGGTTATAAATTTTTATAATAAGACTATATTTTTTTCACAAAAATTTGGACGAAATTCTTCAAAATGACCAAGAAAAATAGATCGGCACCAAGTTGCCACTAGCGCCATGTGCAAAACAATGAATCAACCCGGACTAGTGGTTATTGATAAGTGCGGGTTTTCCACTTATTTTGGCCACTAAAAACAGATATTTGTGAGTTCTTTTAAGTAGTATACTATTTACTTATGTTATTTTGATTATTTAGGTGATAACCCGGGCTCAGATGGTGATTGGAAGAAATTCACGCGAAAAATGGACTAAAAGGACTAAAATTGTGCAAATCAAGAATTTTGGGAACTAAATGATAAATATGTCAAAAGATGGAGGACCTGAGTTGTAATTTATGGAGGATCTGTCTGAAAGATAACAAAAAATTCAATGACTGAAATCAGCATTCCACAAAGTACAGGGACTGGAGCTGCAATTTAATTAGGATCAAACTGCAATCGCATGAAAATTGCCCCATGCGATCGCATGGACTAAATACCATACGATCGCAGAAGGTCAATTTTTCCAGCAGTGTTGTTTTGTGCATTACCATGCAATCGTAGAGAATAAAGCCATGCGATCGCATGGTTCATTTTTTTGGCAGTCCGCATTTTTGAACTAGTTTTTGAGGAGTATTTTGGTAATTCACTTCTCACGACTTCTAGGATTAAAGGGACTGTTTTTTTGTTAACAAAAAAATAGGTCATTCTTCCATATAGAAGAGCTCTCAAAAGAAAAGATGAGAAATTGGGATTTTTGGAAAACTCCATGAAAATGAGCTTTTTTTGATTTTGTATATCATTGTGGGTTATTTTTGTGAAATAGAGGAAGATGAAAGAAGATTCATATTGGGCAAATGGAAACAACCATGGATTCAAACTTAATCCTCCACTTCTCTAAATTTTATTAAACCCGGTGATGTATTTTGTATCTATCTTTTATTTTGTTTGTATAAAGATGTTGGGCTAACTTTATTTCACTAGGAATGAGATGAATCCATTTATGAAGCTTTAAAGTTGAACTCTCTTGTTATTGATTCTCTATTCTTGATTTTTATGGTTGTTTATTATTGAGTTTTATTGTGTATTGAGATGATTGATCACCATTGAAATACTTTTGTGACCTAGTTTTGCTATTGGGAGGTTGAAATTAGGGTTAGCACATTTAATTAACAACATAAAGTTTATGGAATGTAGGAATACACTTTCATACTTTATGCAATCACGAATGGGTACTCTTAAGTTTTATTGCCTTTGTACATATGCGTTTTCTCGGTAGGAGTGCTTGAGAGTCTTGTGTAAAAATAGGTTTGGCTCTACTCGGGAGAGATTGCTAGATATTTTAAGAGCATTGATTGCCATAAAGGATCTCGTTTTGGAATGGATAATGAAACTTTAAGGTGGAGTAATTGGTGAAGTCAAATTCCTAGTGTGTTTTTCTATTTGATTTTATTTCCAACAAATTCTCTTTTAGCAAATTTTTGTTTAGCTTATTTTCATCAACTCTTAATTTGTAGTTTAATTATCAAAACAACATGTTTAATTGTGTGTTTAAAATAGAGCTAGATTGAATTGAATTTTTAACAAAATTACGTATCCTCGTGGGTTCGACACTCTCTCATCACTTTATTACTTGAACGCGACCCGTGCACTTGCGATACACATTTTAGCGAACGAGTTTTTGGCACCGTTACCGGGGATTATATTTATTTAGTTAGATCCTTGTTATTTATAGTTTTATTTCCTTACTTTTGTTTCATTTTTTTTCTTTAAAATTTCATACTACCTCTGTTCTTTTTAGGCATTTTATTTTTGGTAGACGCAAAATTTGAAAAATCTTGATAATTTAGTGTTTGACCCCGAGATTGAAAGAACTTTTAGACACCGAAGAAGAGAACAAAGAGAAGTACAACAGAGAGTGAACACTATGGCAGAAGACAAAAATAAAATGATTGAGATAGATAAGGATGATTTGCTCATTGAGGATATTATTACTCCAGTTGTGGTTCAAAGCCAATCCAATATAGCATATCCGGCTTATGGGAAGGATGATTTTCAATTGAGACTGGATGTCATCAACCTCTTCCAGAATGCTCTTCAGTTCTATGGACATAGTTAAACATATAAGAAAATGAATAATCAAAATATCTAGAAAAAGTGTATACCTAAATCTAGGTCTTCGTTGAAATGCAGACAAATAAATCGGATAACCTTCTCACCGGAGTAAAATGGACACCAAAAATTTCTTGTACAGCTCTAATCTTAATATCGCGTAAAGAAAGTGAAAAGGAAGAAACCTATCTTTTATATATATGCAGAGGTCAATCAACGTTGACCATTGGATCTGATCAAGGCTTATATCTACGATGTTGAAACCAACAAGCCATCCCAGCATTTGAATACCAAGGGGCACGTAACGGTTATTTAGTTGAAGGACCAAGAAGTAGGAGTACCCATCACGCGCGCTTGGGGAGGAGTCTTCTTGGAAAAGTCAAAGCCTCCAAAATTTAAACGTAATTATTACCTACAGCCTTCTTGTCAACCTAGGAAAATGATACGTTTTTTCTTTCTGATAACCATCCAACCTATGGCCGTCATGTTTCATCTCAGTCTTAGGCCTCATCTGATACTGGAATAGCCTCTACAATCAGGCTTCTTCCCAACAAAGGAGGGCTTCTCTCTTAATTAGGACTTATTTAGTACAGATGCATGTCTCCACACAAGGGCCTCACCTCTTTATATAGGCAAGGCACCAGCTGGGACTCGTCCAACGCATGAATAGCCTATGCAATCAAGCCTCTTCCTAAATTGGTACATCTTATACAAACGCATGTCTCCACACAGAGCCTCTCTGTAGACACATGTCGCCACACAGAAGCCTCACATCTCTAAATTGGCAAGGCACTTTAGGACTCCCATCTACAGATGCATGTCCCCACGCAAGGGCCTCACCTCTTCAAATAAAAAATGATAGAGGCCTCTTCACCAAGTCCAGCACATCACATAAATGACGCATGTTCTGAACTTGGAGGACTATTGTTACGCCAGTAGGCAATTCTCCCATCCGATGAGGTTAAAGACGCTCATATTGTTAAGTCACATATTTACATTGCCAACCACGTGGCTCAGGCCCAGTAACGTCCACGTGGCCTAATAGGCCATCTTAAAGGTATTATCCCACATCATCATTTTCGCTTCGGCTCTGCCTCATCGCCTCGGCCATACATCTCTAGCCCTTCCAAAAAGCTGATGTTTCTTCACCAAGTCTAATACCTCACATAAATTACGCAAGTCTTGAACTTGGAGGACTATTGTTATGCATCAGTCCCGCGTGGCACTCCACGTGGCTTGGTCAAAGTCAATGTTTGCCTAGTAGGTTGTTCTCCCATCTGAGGAGGTTGGAGACGCACTACATGGCCTAGTCAAAGTCTAGGCCCTCTTGTCTGAGGAGGTAGAGAATCGTTATCCTTATATCTGAGGAGGTTAAGAAGATGAAGTGAGAAAGAAGAGGCATATCCTTGTTGCCGAAGATGGTTGAGAAGAGGCGGTCAAATACCGTTCCCAATTGCGTGAGAATGAAGCCCCCTCTAACACTGTAAGTCAGATCTAGAGACTGATGGGACAGCCTGCCAATACGGCTTGTCACAGTCCTAGCTTCCTAGCATGTGGCTGAAATAGATTTCTTTATTAAACCACTGATGTGACACCTAAGATGTGACATAGAGACCCTTAAGATTAAGCTGCGTGTCGCACATTGAAAGGGAGTCGACCGATTGGAATTTGCCTATAAATACCAAAGTCAATTTCACAAGAAAATGATGATGAAAAAGATCTTAGAAGAAAATACATGAAATACAAGTCCTCTATGTTGATGAACTTAAGCATTCTTTATACCACTTAGGGAATTGGTGATTAGGGGCTCCCAAGCCACCACATTTACCACAACGTGTCTTTCCCACACATAAACATCTTATCAACTCACTTCTAAGCACACCACAGTGACTCACAGGCCTATGTGGCTATCCAAGTGTGTTGGTAATATACACGTAGAAAGAGAAGACGTGTAGTTCTTATTGGCAGCCATTTTTGGAGGTCAACAGAAGATATAAGCAATGCAATCATGGCTCAAAGCCACTAACATCAAACAGGTGAGGAGATTTACTGGTTTAACTGGATACTATAGAAATTTGTTAAGGGATATGGAATTCTAGCTAAACCTTTCACTACTTTGTTGAAAAAGAAAAAGTTGTTTTTGAAATAAAGCGGCATAAACAGCCCTTTATAATCTCAAAATGTCCATGAGTTCCACTCCAATGCTAGCTCTACCCAATTTTGAGCAATATTTTATGGTAGAAATAGATGCTTGCTATAGGGGTGTATGGAGGTACTACTCATGCAAAATAGGACTATATTAGTAAATCCATTGGGCGAAAGAACTTGAGGATCTCAATATATGAGAAAGAACACATAACATTGGTTACTGCAGTGGTTTAAATGAAGGCATTATCTAGAAGACCATAATTTCATCATCAAGACAGACCATGAGTCTTTAAAGTTTTTACTTGAGCAAAAGATAACCACAACATTGCAACAAAAAGTGGCTTACTAAGTTGATGGGCCTAGATTATGAGATTCAATACATGAAGGGTGTAGAGAATGTGGTAACTGATGCACTCTCAAGGAAAATAGAAAATGAAGAAGAGTGTGCTGTAATTATTCAACTAATACCAGATTGGGTACAAGAAGTGATTTATAGTTAAAATGGAGATGTCTTTGATGAAGAGAAGATCCAAGCTTTACTTTTGATCCAGTGACAGGTCCTAAATATCAGTATAAAAATGGGCTACTTAAATATAAAGATAAGTTGTACATTGGCAGTGGTAGGGATATTAGGCAGAAACTTATTCAGAATATACATGACTCACAAGAAAGATGGCATTCTGGAATATAGTATATTTAGATCCAAACAACACTTTATTGGCTTGGTATGACTCAAGAAATCAGGAGATGTGTTGCAATGTGACACATGCCAGAAGTGTAAAGATGAACATGTTCCATGTTGTGGCCTACTATAGCCTTTACATGAGAATCAACATTTATGGAGCCATATATACATAGATTTGTTGAAGGATTGCCAAAGTCCATTAAAAAGGATCTAATCTTGGTGGGGGTGGACAGAATCACCAAGTATGAACATTGTCTCACTCTCTCTCATCCCTTTAGAGTCAAGAAGATGGCACATATATTCTTGGATCACATCTACAAAACACCATGGCATGCCTCAAAGTATTATCTTTGACAGGGACAAAAATTTTACTAGTACCTTCTGGCAAGAGTCACTCAGGCTTATAAGAACTAAATTGCAGCTTAGCTGAGCTTACCATCCACAAACACATGGAAAAGCTAAGAGATTGAATCAATACCTTGAAATGTATTGAAATGTATCTTAGGTTCATGACACTTCACAAACCCAAGGCACGAGCTAAATGCATTTCATTAGTTGAGTGGTAGTATAATACCACCTACTACACAGCAATTAAGAGGGCTCCATTTAAGTCATTATATGGGATTTCTCTACCACAATTGGCCATGGGACCTTATCAGTAAACAAAGATTGCTACTATGGATGACATTTTATAGGAGAGATATAAGATGGATCAACAGTTAAAGAGAAAATCTAGCTCAAGCTAGAGCCAGGATGAATATATATATATATATATATATATATATATATATATATATATATATATATATATATATATATGCAAATAGAAACATGAATCAACCTGCAGATGATGCTACTTGGGAAGATTCAGAGGAAATTATGAAAGAATACCCTGACTTTAGACCTTCGGGACAAGGTATAACTAAGCAGGGAGATTGTCATGGTGAAATGATGCAGAAGAGTACTTGGGAAAGGAAGAAGATAAGGAATAACCGCCTTAACACAGATTTGAATCAAGTGGAGAAATAGACCTACGCCATTTGGAGAATAAAAAAGACGTGAATTAAATGACGCCATATAAGATTAGAGTTCATAAGTGCCTACGACGTCGTTTGCAGCCACAATTTGCTTTTTAGATTTTTATTGTTAGTTGCTATTTGTAAGAAATATGCTTTTGTATAACAACTTATAAATAGGTAGGGGGGGGAGAGAGAGAGAGAGAGAGAGAGAGAGAGAGAGAGAGAGAGAGAGAGAGAATGTCTGAATAATGATCATTTTTGGTTGTATTCTCCGAATCTCTCTTCGTTCTTCATCTTAATTCTTCTTATCATCGTCTTAATCTTCTTCCCATTTTTATTTTAACTATCACATTGTTAAATTGAGTTAAAATTCAAACGCTCAAGTTCTTTCCATTGGTACTGATTTTGGGTAATTTCAGCAATTAATTGAGCTCTACCCATTAGAGATCATTTGGCACTCAAGTATATCAAAAAAACCAAAAAATAAAAAACTATTTTTGTTTTGGTTAAATGAAAATTGATTAATTTGATGCAAAAATGTAAATAATTGTCAATAAGTGATTAAAAAAATAGTAACTTGGAACCTTGTTCTAGAAATTTAAATATAGAATCTGGCACAAATGAAGGGAGACACTCAAGTAGCTACCATCAACACCCAACTCCAAAAGAACCAACTGATTACTGATGAGTGACGAAGGCTGAAACTGATTAATCATCAATTAATTACAGGGAAAAAAATCAAAGCTTTGCTGCAACTGAAAAGCATGAAATTGATAAAAAATTCTTCTATAATATTATTTTTTGCAGTTGGGATTTGCTATTTTTACAATAAAGAATTGGACAAAATATCTATTTTTGAACATGAGTTTTGAAATAAGCCTAATTTAGTAAAGTCTGACCAAATTACCAAATTTAAAAGAAAAAAAAAATTACGAAAATACCCTAACATATAATCAAATTTCAATTTTTAGCATATTCTCTCTACAACTTCACAATTTCACACCACCCGCATTTATTTCTCTTTCTCTTTATTGAATTCTAACATTGTTGCCACCACAATCAAACAAATTGCAAGATCTATCATCCGTCACCCACTTTAACCATGACGCTATCACTGTATTGCTGCCCCCAATCAAGCACGCAATGAGCTATTTTCTCATCGCCAATCTGTTGAATTTTGTACCAATTTGTTTTATATTTTACTCTAAATTTTTTTGGGTGCATTTATGTTGTCCATTTCATAAATTCACTCAATTGAATGCTAGATTTTATTGATTTTTTATTACCCATTTAGTATGATATTTGATCATTGTTCTGAATTGTAAAAATGAGTTAAATAACAAGTGGGTGAAATATTTGTATGACATAGAGAGGAAACAAATTGACAATCCATTTGATAGTAAACAACTTAGAGACAATTCTTCATTTGATTTAGAATTAACTTGGTGAAAGTATTTAATTTTCAATAGTTAACAGTTATTTTAATTGACAGTTACCTTGGTCAATTTGTTGATTTTTTAATAGTTCAGTTGAAAATTGACAATTCAAAATTATTATTAGTTTGGAATCAACAGTTACCTTGGTGAACTATAAACATTTTAAAATAAAAAAAAAATTATTTTAGAATTGATAGCTTGGTGAACTGTCGATTTTTCGACGGTTCAATTGAAAAATATACATTTTCATAAAATAAATTTGAGAATCGATAAGGGCGGAGCCTTATGTAGTCCATTGCAGCATCTGCCTGCATTGGACTTTGGGCTGGCCCTTGAAAAAATCCTCTCCTACCTGCACTGGGCTAGGGCCAATTAGCTCTTGTTTTGTATCGGCCTAAGATATATATATATATATATATATATATATATATATATATATATATATATATATATATATATATATATATATATAACCCTCGGATGCTCTCATCTGCCTCTTTCCCAAGAAAGAATACTTCAAATTTTTGTCGAAATTAATCGATCGAGTTTCCTTTTTGAAAAGAAAAAGATTTTCAAAAGGTCATTAATTTATGTTAATTACTTGTTTTAATAAATAAAATTATTTTTCAGCAGTTTCTGGCACCCCTCAAATTGAAAAATGATTTTCTTGGAAAAGGGAATTTTGCATGTGTTTATGTGGGATTGTTGTGCTAAATTGCTTTTATCTCCTGATTGTTACAGAGTAAGGGAGCTTATCTCTTCTTCATAGTGGGGAGGAACTATAAAGGCCACTGGACAAGTGTCAAGTGTCTTTTATAAGTCCTCTCTAATGTGGGGTGGGGTGGGGTGGGGTGGGGTGGGGTGGGGTGGGGATCATTGGCCTACAGAGTAGAGGAGTCTGGTGAAATTTTATAGGTAAAGAATTTTAGTATGAGGTATTACTGTGTTAGCAAATAATTGAAGAAATGAATATCGAAGATGAAACCTCAGATTTAACATGGGTCTTGAGAGTGCATATACATATCGAATGTAACTTAGTTTTGGGCAGCATTAGTTTATGGGCATTACTAAAGATTAATAAAAGAGAAGTTGTCATATTTTTAATCCATATTTTATTATTGGGCACTTTTGCAAATTCTCCTTTTTGCAATTGGGGATTGCACTAGGGTTTGTAAATTGTTTATCGGTCACTCAACTTTCAAATATAAATTATTTTCGTCAAACTACTTTATTTCTTATAGCATTAGTCACCTAACTTTCCAAAAAAGTTCAGTTTGGTCACTCATTAGTCCTGCTATTAGAAAAACACGACATGGCAAACTAAATTCTTAACGTGGACAGATGTCGTTAGTTTCGACATTAATTTGGCCACATTATCAATTTCTTAGCCTTAAGTTTTTAAAAATATCTTAAAGAAGTAGATTCCCAAATTGGAGATGGCCAACCTTAATTAGATAGCATTGGATTATGAGATTGTATTCAGGTAATACGGTACTCCATAGTTTCATCGGTTTTTTTTAGTTCGCAATAATTTGGAATTAATCAACACTTCTGAAAATATTATCGAAATAGTATTTATTTCTCATATTTCAAATACTTCACACATTGCCCAATAAATTAAAAAAATAGAATAATGATATTCATAGTCGCTCACTACCAATAGTCATCATACGTGACATTATTCAATTGAATGAATTATTTGCTCTAATTGAATAATGTATTTATAGCCATTAATTATGAATAATTCATTCAATTGAGTAATGCCACGTAGGATGACTACCGATAGTGAGCGACTATTAATAGCATTACTCAAATATATATATATATATATATATATATATATATATATATATATATATGTTTAAGCAAGGCTTAAAAAAGCAAATTACTTTTAAATAACTTTTTATCTACAAATACATTTTATAAGTTATTTCTTTAAAATTTAACTAAAATTTTCATTTTTTTAAAAGTTATTGTTGCATTTGTGTCAAAATAAGTAACTTGCTTATTTTTAAGTGAGAACTGGAGTCGTAGTCTCCAACCTTTGGATGTTGACATTTTTATTTTTCATCTTTTTTTTTTCTTGACACACTTATTCTCAATATTTTGTTTATTTGTAGCTTTCGTCCTTACAGACAAAATCTATCCAAAATATGTGAAGTTGATAGAAAAACACATATTTTCCTCTCAATTAAATAAGCAAACAAATAAATATATATAGAAAAAACAAAAACAAAAAAGTTAAATACAATTTTTAGTTGATCTTCTTCATGCAAGACTTTGGCTTGCAGGTGGACAGCGGCTTGTAAGGGTAAGTGCTCGTTGCTTTGGGTTGGGGGGTGTTTGTACGAAGAAGATGAAGTAAAAATATGTTTTAACTTTTTTTTATTAATTAATTTATTTTGCTTAATTAATTGAGATTGCAAATATATATTTTTCTATCAACTTAACATCTTTTAATACAGATTCCGTGTGTAGGGACAACAATCACAAATAAACAAAACGTCGAAGAGAAGCGTGTTAAGGATAAAAAAAAGAGAATAGAGATAAAAGTGTGAAGACACCAAAAGTTGAGGACAACATCTGCAATTTTCATGTGAAGGGTAAATATGTCTCTTAATGTAATTTTACTTCTATTTTGGAGGATTTTGTTAGCATGGAAGTCGGCCGCCCATAATCTAAACACTGGGGATACTCGGGCCAAGAAAAAAAGTTGGAGATAAAAGTAACAACACTCCAAAGATTGAAGACAATTGCTGCAATTTCCCTATTCTGAACTTTGATTAATAAAATATTACTTATTTAAAACTTGCTTAAAAATAAATTTGCTTATTGTGAATATACTTATTTACTGATAAGTGAATATACTTATTTACTTATAAATAAATTTACTTACAAGTATATGAACTTAGAAAAGAAGCCACATCTAGCATTTATTTAAGCTCAACCAAACATGCTAGTAATCACGTGTTTACGATAATGTTGTTAAAATTGGATCCGTTAATTCGATTGAGAGAATCGAGACCCAAGTGAATTTTAGTCTGATATAGTAAAAACTAGAATTTTAAACCATTCAAATTCAAATTTTTACTTGGAAATTTGGCATAAATGGTCCTTAACTTTTGTCATCAGTGTATAATGGTCCCTAACATTTTTTTGGTACGAACAATCCCTAACATATGTGTTTTCCTATACAATTGGTCATTATTTGATGACAAAGACCAATATGTCATTATTTTAATTAGAAAAAAATTACAATTAAGTTCGTAATCTTTGCAAAATGTATAAATGAGTCAATTACTTTTATTTAATAATATTTAATTCAGCGTACTAACTATTATGGTCGTGTCGATTATATCTTTCATAAGAGAAAAAATATTATATTATTTTGCTTTAAGTATGTATAGTTGTTAGGTGATATGAAAAACTTGAATAAATTAAGTTAAATAAGTAACAAAATGATGTATATAATTTTATGATATTGAATCAATTTCATTATGTTTTTATTTAGGGGAATTTATAAATTTAGACAAATGTGAGCAGTGATTTTTGAATAGAGTAATTATATTTATAACACAATTTTTATTTGTTGTACTACATTTTAATTGAACTCATTATTCTATATCTTTGCTCGTTCTATCTGTCATGTCCTTAACTTTTTTTATGGCATCCATATCCACAACTTTTCATTATGCATATTGTGTCTAATAAATGTTTCCATCCAAAAAATTTGTTGGAGTTGTAAAACGACTTATTTGTTCATCATATTTTTTAAAAAACAATAAATAAAAAGTACGACAAAATATTTTTTCCTCATTTCAAAACACTCAAATAAAATGTTTTGATAGAAATCATCATTAAGGATGAGATGTGCTAATTAATAGAAGTTGAAAACAAAAATTCAACGAAAAAAGTTAAGAACATAAGTGTTACAATGAACAAAAATTGGAGACTTTAAGAGCAATTAAAATATAGTGCACTTATAAGAAATTATATTGTGGATATAACTATCCTTTTAAAAATAGAAACTTCTAATAATATTTGCAAAAATGACATCTTTTAAATGTAAAAGTCATATATACCATTTGGCAAAAATGACATCTTTTTTTTTCCTAGCTTCTAGGAGAAGCTACCTGTAGACCTTTTTTTACAAAAAAAAAATAAAAATAAAAATAATAGTTGAATTGATAAATGAAAGCTTGAAGTATCGGTAGAAATTTTTTTTACTAAACTATCACTTCGACATTGTAAAATGTCAAGCTAACAGTTAAACTTTTTTTTCCTTCTCTTCTCGACAGCTATTGAATGACAATTTAAACATTCAAATGATAGTTCAGGTTGTCATCCGACAACATCTCAAACTACCATTTTCATTTGCTTTTTTCTTTCTGTTTTAACCTTCTTTTTCTTCAACGCTTGATTGCACTAGAAAGTCTTTCCTTAAAGCATCCATGAACTCAATCTCTTCTAATAATTTTTTGAGCAATGATATCAACATATTTTCATATCTAAAAATAACTCAAACTAATATAGCACAAAATTATTGAATTTTTGTTCTTTTATAGCCTAAATTAATCTATCAAAAATTTTGAATTGAGTTGAGTGGTAGCTAGCGGTGCACGCAAGGTGGTGGAGAAGCTTCACTTTCACTTATTTAAGTGTGTAATTATAGATTTGATTTTGAATTACGTTTGACTATATTTTAATGGGGTATGTAAAAAAAGTTTTTGTAATACTTTAAAGGTATTTTTGTCCAAAATAGCCACTTTTGAGGTTGTTATAAAAACCTACCATATTTGAAAAGTAACTCATAGACATTTTATATAATTTTCTATTTTATTTAATATAAAAATACTAATAAAAATTAATTTACAAATGATTTGTTCTTTATTTGCGAATAATCATAAAATGATAAATTAAAATATGAAAAATAAAGTTAGAGTTTTAATATTTATAGTTAATAAACAAATAACTCAATTAAATAAAAATATTTGAATCTCAAATTTGTGACAAAGTTTTTTTTTTTTTTTTGTTATAACTCTAAAATAAAAGATTAAATTTAAAATAATGTGGTTACCTAATAGACTAATAATAAATCTAATGATTTTATTTAAAGATATTTTTGTATTTTTTATCAAATAAAGATCGATTGGATAATAAAAGTGTAAAACACATGGGTCGGAGACATCAGTCATAAAAAAATAAATATTAAAGAAGCAAAGGTTAAAGAACATTTGAGTCAAATTTCCACTTTATTCAACTTCGATCCAATCTTTCGACCTCAACACGTGTTGAAAGACCTCATGGGCCATATCCCCCAAATTTTTCATGCCTTGAAGCCGACTATATATATTTTATTGACACCTACTCATAAAGAAAAATTAAAAACACAAAGGCACCTAACTCTCCCTCGCTCTCTCTACCTAAGTCTTAACGCCCCCTCCATTGGACTGTACCTCCAACAACCACCAAAAGCCATTTTCAACACTCCAGACTCTGCTCTCTTCGCCCCTTTGACGGATTTTCCCATAAACCCTTCTTTATATATTCTATTCAAACCCTTTCCTCCAACCCCACATTCTGTATCACTCACATACACACACTTGTTATAATGGCGTTAACTCCTTCGCAGCTATCCAAACCCATTTTCTCCACCAAACCCACCTCAAAAGCTTCAATCTTCTCACTAACCACAAGCCAGAAGATCAAATCTCGGCCGTTTACAATCCGTAGTTCCATTGCCGTTGCACCGGCTTCGTCAGCGGCAACTGCAGCAAAGTCGGCCTCCGCCAAGATCAAGACGGTGAAGGCCCGCCAGATCATAGACAGCAGAGGCAATCCGACGATCGAGGTTGATCTTGTTACTGATGATGATTCTCTGTATCGATCTGCCGTTCCCAGTGGCGCCTCCACTGGGATTTATGAGGCACTCGAGCTCAGAGATGGGGACAAGAGTGTTTATGGGGGTAAAGGGGTTCTCAATGCTGTTAAAAATGTCAATGATTTCTTGGGTCCCAAGCTCATTGGTGTTGATATCAGGTAAAAATAGTGGTTTCTTTTGGTGTGTTAGTTTTGGTCCTTTATGCTAGTTAAACATGTTGAATTTAATGCGCTTTAGAATGCGAATGATGAAACCGTGTTCGAGCTCTGATTATAGGAGTCTTGAGAACTTAGTTAAAATGTGAGGTAATTCAGAGTTGGTATAGAAGCTGAGGGATTAAGTTAAGAACCGTGCCTTGCATGGTGGACGATGAACTTCTTTGCTTGTGGCTTTGTTTGTGTTTGCTTGGTGAAGATTGTGCATGGTGCATTTGCTAGCTTTGGATTAGTGGTTTGTCAAGAAAATGTTACTGTTTTCTTTTGCATTCTGACAGCTGTGGGAAACCCTTTCCCGTTGGTTGATATGTTTGGCTTTTTAAAACAGTTACAGTCCTATTGGTGTTTATAACCATTGGTTGTGGAATTTTTGAGTAGCATTACTATTGAACCATTTCATCTAAATGTTTAAACACTTACAGAGAAAACACTATTAATTATTTAAATTGAGTCACTAACACACTCCCTCAAATGCTGACGGAATTCATTTTTTGTTGAAAGCCGAACACGTCTACAATTTTCATAAATGAGTAGCTACAAAACTTAAATGTACAACCTATGCACGATATATCCTGTTGAACCACCTCATCTGATAGCTTAAGTTGTTAAAGAGGGAAGACATTTACTTATTTAAACTTAATCTTCAACAACATGATAGTAGAAGCTGATGATTAGGAGTTCTGCAGTAAAAAAGAGATAATGCTTTTAGCACGCATATAGTGTTCGCTATAAAAACATTCAATAGGTAAGAACAATATATTATTACACATGGGAACGGGTAAGATTCTGATATTCCTGCAAATTTATTGAAAGAGGAATTATCTGAACAGTCTAGCTGTTTATGCAACCTTGGTACTGGCAGTCGGCAGAGGCCGAGTCAAGCTGTTAGACAAGTAGATACAATTTCACATTTCATCTCGATCAGTTAGATGTCTCATCCATAGCTTTGTACTGAAGCCCTCCACCGAGCATTGCAGTGAATTGGTTCGGAATTCTGTTAATGACTGAAAGATATTTAAAAACTCTGGAAAAATAATTATATTAGTCTAAGCCCCACTGTTTTTCTGTTATTAATCATGACATTTTTGGAAGAGCGTGCTTAGCTAATGGAGATCAAAACAAATAAATGTATCATCCGATTTGTGATGTGGTATATACAACATGTTCTTCGTGTATCACTCCATGGTAAACTATGATAAAATTATGTCATAATACTTTAATATTTTATAAACTTTACGTCTGTTCTCGGTTTTCATCACTGCAATGTTTTATATCCCAAAATGCTGCCAACTCTGACCACTTTGCATTTCTTTTATACAAAGGAATCAGGCTGATGTTGATGCAATTATGCTGGAGATTGATGGAACTCCAAACAAATCAAAATTGGGGGCTAATGCAATTCTAGGAGTTTCTCTTAGTGTATGTCGAGCTGGTGCTGGAGCAAAGGGAATACCCCTCTACAAACACATTCAGGAAATATCAAACACCAAAGAGCTTGTTATGCCGGTCCCAGCATTCAATGTGATTAATGGAGGTAGCCACGCTGGTAACAACCTGGCCATGCAAGAATTCATGATACTACCAGTAGGAGCAACATCATTTTCTGAGGCACTCCGGATGGGTAGTGAAGGTCAGTGAAGTAGATTTTCCGTCCTCGTTCTGGCATTCTCTGATTTGCTTCCAGTATACTTTTAGTGCATGCTTGCTAGTGCTAAAATAATTTTTTAAGTGCTTATGAGCTGTCGGTCCTATTGAATGTGTTGATAATAAGTGAGTAATAAGTTGTAGGTCCTACAAAATGAGTGGATAAAAAAGCTTAAATTATAATTTAAGCTTTGACAAACATGCGCATAGATATGTTATGGATACATCTCTAGATAATTCAGCAACTAAAAGGCGTGGCCAAATATATCCTTAATTAAATAGTACCAAAGTGATGCTTGGGAATAAGTCCCACCAATGCGACTCACATCCATCTAATCATTTGTTCCTATCCCTGTATATGTGGGTTTCTTTCATGCATATGTTTATTAAAAAGCAAAGGAGATTAGCGTATGGAAAGCTTATTGTCTAAATCTTTGTATAATAGTATGAGGAAAGTCATCCGCATCTCTCTCTCTCTCTCTATGTATGATTATGGTCATCAATTATTGTATTTGTGAGAAATATTGTGCGATAACCCATCACTAATTTTCTTCACTTTGGCAAAAACAGTTTATCACATTCTGAAAGGAATTATCAAAGCTAAATATGGACAAGATGCATGCAATGTTGGAGATGAAGGTGGATTTGCCCCTAATGTTCAGGATAACAGGGAAGGATTGGTATTGCTCATGGATGCAATTGAAAAAGCAGGTTACACAGGAAAGGTAGAGTCGCCTCTTCTTTGTCTCCTTCACAATTGCAATGAATTTTCACTTGTATAATGTGGATTTATAAAAATTGGTCCAGATCAAAATTGGCATGGATGTTGCTGCTTCAGAGTTCTTGACAAAGGATGGCAAGTATGATCTCAATTTCAAGAAGCAACCAAATGATGGTGCTCATGTGCTGAAGGCTGAGAGCCTTGGTGATCTATATAGAGAGTTTGTCCGAGATTTCCCTATTGTGTCAATTGAAGATCCATTTGACCAAGATGATTGGAGTTCATGGTCTTCACTACAATCCTCAGTTGATATCCAGCTTGTGGGCGATGATTTGTTGGTTACGAATCCAAAAAGAATAGCTGAAGCAATTCAGAAGAAGTCTTGCAATGCTTTGCTATTGAAGGTATTATTTTAAAGTAACTAAATATACCACAGTGATTTCCCCCCAGCCCCAGCCCCAGCCCCAGCCCCAGCCCCAGCCCCAGCCCCACCCCCCAACAAAAAAAAGAGAGAAGATGTTCTTATGGCTTCTCATCTTAACTTGTTGGCATGCTTCTACTTTTGTTGGTCCTTGCCTTCTTGGCATCTCGGGATGCTGTAACCCCGACCAATTGATGTTCTTGAATTTCATAATGTGATTAATTTACGTTGACCATTTCTTGGAAAAAACTAGATACTAATGAAAGATACAGGCTGAAGCAGTTTTATTTATCTGTACTACGTCCTGTTAATTATGACGATAACTTTGGTTTGGGGAAAGGTGGTTTTCTTTAAATAAATCATCTTATCATATTTTAGATGCAAACCTTGGTCTTGGTGTGGATTTCAATCATTTTTTATTGTAATTGGACTGAATCATGACAGGCTTATACCACCTGTGTTAATTTTGGTTAGCTATTTCTGTTCCAAGCTTATCTAGCAGTCTGAAACCAGTGAAGTCATTTATGCAGTCACGTCGGTGAAATGGTTCTGATGGTTTTTATGGATATAATTGAGTGTATAAGAAAAGATGAATTCACTGATTTTGGACTCGTGTTAAAATGTGACACCTACAAGAAACAAATATATGTACATGTGGTATATGCTTCTCTTCAACACTTCCTTGTATAATTGAAGTTTCAATGGACAATGATAATGGTATTTCTTCCAAATTTCACTCTTAAAAATAGAAGTTCTTCGAAGTTTGCGAGTTTTTACACAAGGCTCTGAGTTATTTCATGATCTTCAAATATCTAGATAGATCATTCATGAAAGATTTATTAGTGTTTACACAATGCTCTGTATTATAATTCTCTTTTTTCTGTTTGACATGATATATGGACAGGTTGATTAATGTATGACATGCATTTTGGTGCTTAAACACAGCTCACCTAACCGTCTAATAAATTGCAGGTTAATCAGATCGGTAGCGTCACCGAATCCATTCAAGCAGCTCTCGACTCAAAAGCTGCCGGATGGGGAGTGATGGTCAGTCACCGTAGTGGTGAAACAGAAGACAACTTCATTGCAGATTTATCTGTTGGCTTGGCCAGCGGACAGGTTTGTCAACTATGATATTTTAAGCTTTATTACATATTATCTGTTTTTCTCTACGATTGTTAATCTAAATCTTTATGATTTGTCATGTAGATCAAGACAGGTGCTCCTTGCCGAAGTGAGCGGTTGGCTAAATATAATCAGGTGGGAATGTGATGTCATCCTTGTTTGGCTATACTTAATAACTATATGCTTTCAAACATTTTTGGAAATGTTACTTTTTTCTTACACTAGCTTAAAAAAAAAAAAAAAAACAAATACTTCTTTTGAAGTTAACTCTACCTTAATGTCAAAATAAGTTGCTGATAAAAAAATTTATTTTAAACTTGCTTATTTACCCATAAGTGAACTTTTAAGCTTAGCAAACATGCTTTGACCAACTCTTACGTACTAATAGCAGACTTTACATGGTCTAGAAACGTACGGTTTTGCCAATTGCTTAATTTGAAGCAACTAAATTCCTTATGGCCTTTGATATGCTTGCAGCTTCTGCGTATTGAAGAGGAACTGGGAAATGTTCGCTATGCTGGTGAAGCTTTCAGAAGTCCGTAAGCAAAGAGTAATCTCGATTTATCTTTATTCAAATGAGTCCATTGTGTACTAGGTTGCTACAACATTAGTTCTTGAAAGAATATGAAGTCTAGGCATGGTATAGAGTTCTTTGCATATCTAGTCCGCTTGAATCCCGTAAGCCTGGCATAATGTTTAAGCAATCTTATCCTAAAATAAAGGAATAGAGTACTGGTTTTGTGATTGTTACCAGCTTAATCTGGTTCTGTAATTTGTATTTCTTTTTGATTTGAGACACTCTCTGTGTAAGCTAAGTGAGGACTTTCAGTTTGAGACCAGATTGATTTTCTGCCTTGTTTGTTTGGATGCAAACATGGGCCGAATGCATGGGCCGGTCCATGCGGCACATTGTAATAGCCTTGGAGAACCCATTAATATTTGGGCCTTTTAGAAAAGCTCAGACATATTTGACAAAATAAGTTATTTAAAGTAATTATACTTTTCTTTAGGTTTATTCAAATGTGCGTAGAAAGCATCAAAATTGTGTATATGTCTTCCAGATTTGAAATCTTCGCAACGAACAATTTTGATAATCCTACCCCTTTGAGCCGGATTTGGTATATAACAACAGATTAGTTCAAAAATAATTCTTGAATAAGGTCAGGGATGAATCGAAAAAGAAATTTTTATTGGTTCTACCTCCTATTTTTCATGTAGAGAATGGATCTTTTTGTCGAAAGATCAGGATCTCTTGCAGGAATGGTAGTCCAAGCATAAGTTTAGCTTTGGCCTCAATGAGAAGAAAATTGAGCAACTAGCATTGACTCGTCCTACATACAAGTGTAATAGGAATATACTTCTAACAACAAATTAGGGTTAAATGGTCTTCTTGAACGCTACTTTTATTTGGTAGCTTATATCTATGTCAAGTACGAAATTGAAGCTTAGACATCTGAAGTTGAAGTTTTAAGAAGTTGGAGTTTTATGATTAAGACGAATGAAGGCTTTAAGGAGAAACAACGGAGATGGATAAAAAAAGCTTCTATGTTGCTCAAGTTACATAGGAATTCTTGAGCAAATGTTAGACCAAATAATACAATGCAAGCAAAAGCTCCTAAATTCAATTAGATATGGAACTAGTTCTACCAATTATCGTCATGTTTGGATACACTAATACGTTGCAAATCACACTTTAACCACTTGTCCAAGTAGAGGAGTAATTGGTACAAACTCGCATCTAGGAAGATACAAGTAATAACTCAAGTAAAGACGAGAAGAAAAGAAGGAACAAGAATTGGTGTTTTCCCTTTGTCGTTTCTTAACGTTTACTCTGTCTACATGCATGAGTAAGAAGAAAACAAAGATGGCACGTTGAATTTGAAGGTGATTGATCTTTAGGAGGTGATTGATTTTTAGACAAAATAAAGTGATTTGCTGAAAGCAATGTACCATGTTTACATTCATTCCTACCAAACTTCTTCAATATTTTAAACACATATAGAGCTTGATGTGAAAAAAAAAAAGAAAAGAATTTGAGCATGTTTAGGAGTATTCAAATTATTTTTTAAGTGCTTATAAGTTGTGGGTCTTATAGAATGTGTAGATAATAAGCGGGTAGTAAATTGTGAGTCCTAAGAAACGTGTGAAAAATAATATTTTACTAATTTGACGAACTTAAATTATAATTTAAGCATAGCTAAACATGCTATTTGACCTATCTCTTTATATCTCCATGCCTAATATTCTTTTAGCATTTCCTAGGTCTTTCATGTCAAATTCACTACTCAAAGCTCTTTTTATCCCATGTATCAATTTCATATTAGACCAATCAAGAGCATGTCATCAACATACAATAATAAAAATACACTATCATTATTAGCATCGTGATGTTGATAGTATAAGCAATGATCAAATTTACACCTTTTGAAAACAATGGTTAACACAATAGAATCAAAATATTTGTACTATTGTCTGAGATATTATTTTAAATCATATAATGACCTCTTAAAAAAAACACATATGATCAAGTTTTTGTTTATCTTTAAAGTCTTGGGAATGACTCATATAATTCTTTTTATCAAATTCACCATACAAGAACACAGTCTTAACATCAAGTTGTTCAAGTTTCAAATCAAAATATGCAACCAAAGCAAGCATGATGAGAATGTAACCAAAATATGCAACCAACCAAAGCAAGCGTATGAGAATGTATACTTGACAACAAGAGAAAAAATTTCATTATAGTATACCCCATCTTTATGTGTGTAATCCTTAGCTACTAAACTAGTTTCAAATCTTAAAAGTTCACTTTTAGTGTTCTCTCTTTAATCTTAAAACCCCACTTACAATCAACTATAGACTTATTTTTAAATTTAGGGAGTAACTCTCAAGTTTGATTTGTAGCAAGAGAACTCATATCTTCTTCATTGCTTTCAAGCACTCTAAAATTGCTTACTCTCCATAATTTCTTCACAAGTGTTTGACTCCTTATCAACTAGGTTTTCATAACTAGCATAGACTAGGACAAAATCTGATTCATAAACCAGTCTCTGAGGCCCTCTATGTTGTCTTCTTACTCTATATCTTGCTAACTGGTAATTAGCCAAAAGGATTTTGGTCATTTGGGTGTTTTTCTACTACTTCCTTACATCTCTCTTCATCTATAAGTTTTTGATTTTGACTCATCACCTCATTGGGGATAATGAGAATGTGGGTACTCACATTTTTGAACTCTACCTTGGGTTATCCACTATTATTATCTTATGCATCTCATACTCATTAAATGTGACATCTCAACTTATTATAATTTTCACTCCCTTTTGGCTTCTATCTCATAACCTCATTTTAACACCCTCATGATACCATAGAAAAATATATTTTCTAGCCCTAGGTACAAGTTTTCTTCATTTTGATGAGAGAAAATAGCACAACCAAATGTGCTATGCATGAAATAATAAGCACATTTACCAAACTATTTTTCATGTGGAGTATCACAATTTAATACAGTAGATAGAGTCAATTTAACCAAATAACATGCAGTCAGCCTCATTCCAGAATGATTTTAGAATACCAGAATTTAACATCATGCATCTAACTTTATCTAACAAAGTACGATTCATCTTTTCTGCAACCCATTTTGTTGGAAAGTATAAGAAATAATTTTATGTCTGGTTATACCACATTCATTACACGTACTATCAAAATCAATATTGCAGAATTCAAGGCCATTAAGATATTTAATCTTCTTTCCAGTTTGATTTTCAACTAGCAATTTCTAATTTTTAAATATTTTAAAAGTTTCAGATTTAAATTTTAAGATAAACTTAAACTTTCTTAGAAAAATCATCAATTATGGACAAGAAGTTTGTATTACCACATGAAGTGGGATTATTAGCAGTCCCCTATAGATCTAAGTGTATATATTCTAAAACGCGAGTCATGTGATGCCCACCAGATGAGGAAGATAGTTTATGATATTTTTCAAACACACAATGATTACAGTATGGTATGTTAGACACACAATCTTTACTAAAAGCACATTTGTCATTAAATAACTTATAAGCCCCTTAACACTTGCATGTGCAAGTCTATTGTGTCATTTCTGCGTGTCGTTGGTATTTGTTGAAGAATTAGAGGAATTTAAACCTCTTATTACTTCAGCAGTGGTGATGTATATGTCATTTCTTCTAACCCCTTTAAAAGTCACAATAGCACCATTAATCATTTTTAATATCCAATTTTCAATTTTATCAGTCTATCTATTCTCTTCTAATTCTCCCACTGAAATAAAATTCTTAGCCATTTCAGGAATATATCTAACCCCTTTTAAATTAAACACATAGTTAGTATCAAATTTAACAGTAATATCACCATCCCCAACCACTTTGCATGCAAGGTTATTACATAACCACATGTCCACACTTATATTCATGCAAGTTTTCAAACCATTCTTTATGAAATGTAACATGAAAAGATGCACCAGAATGAAGTATATATTCTTGCAAATGGATTTCATAGTCAAATTTAATTCAGTGGATTCAGAATTTATCAACACATAGACTTGACCCGGGTCTTCATTAGAAATGGATACAACATTAGTCTCATCTCTTACATTTTCTATTTGTTTATTTTTTTTCATTTATAGCAGAACTTTTCAGATTTACCATATCATTAACATTTCTTACTTGTGACTTTTGTCTTTGACCTAAAACGACTTCTAAATTTCTTTTTATGGTAAATTATACTCACAGTCTCCATCTTTTCAAGTTTGTAGTAATTTTATTCTCATTCAATTTTATTTACACATATTATCCCCAATCTTTCAGTAATTCACACATATGGTACTTTTTTGATAATTTTGCCCATAACTTCAATAAATTAAAACAGCAAAAAAAGAAAAAAAAACAATGAAAAATTGCAGTTGGGGTCCCTAACATTTTCAAAAGTACAAATAAATTCTAAACTTTTTAATTTTTATAGTTTTTCACTTAAAATAATTAAAAATGTGTCTCGAGTCCCAAACTTTTTAATCTTGACACCCACGTCCCTCAGTATATGTGTGCCGAAATAACCTCTAAAGCCTGGATAGAATTCGTTCAAAGGTCCAATAGTTTACAAAAAGTCAAAATCGTGACATAAATTTGACTAATTTAACAAGAACAAAATATTCTTTTCACATTCTATTATTTAAAATAGTTAAAAAAGAAAAAAGAAAAAAAGAAAAAGAAAAATGGTCATCTTATTCCCAACCCCACCCGCCTCATCCCATCCCACACCACACCACACCACCCCACCCAACCTACCGGATATTTGCACAACTGGGGGATTTTTTCTTCCTAGTTTAACTCAAACATGGAGGAATTTATTCTCTCCGGTTTGCGACCCAAACTCACTGGGTTTGGGTCGAAAATAAAATCTATCCATGAATTATTAATTCTATTTTCCTACTCATCAAAGTTTGTAATTATCGCATTGCACTGATTCTATATTTTGGAAGGTCATCCAATAGCGGGTCCATCTTAGCAGTTAAAGCAAAACAACTGTAACATTATCTTATACATTTGGCACCTAGTAAATGCAAATCAAGGTTTTTGAGGTAGTATCAATATTGAACTTTTAATTAATTCTTAACTATGAGATTCTGACTTTCGCTTAAGAAACTAGATACTATACTAATGGCGGCAGGCAAGTTAAGGCAGGAAATTCTTGGAAATTGATCTGAGCAAGACAATGATTTTGTCAAAGTTCGAGTGATAAATACAAACCTGGGTTTAGACATTACTAATTCTCTAAATCATTGATCTGGGCATTAATCTCATCTTAGCACACAGATCCGGTGGGTAGGGTTGGGTAAAAAGATGACACTTTTCCCTTTTTTTTTATTTTAAATGATTGACCGTTTTATCTTTGTTAAATTGGTCACATTTAAGTTACATACTTGAATTTTACCAATTATGAATATTTGGACGAAATCCATCCAGCCTCCGGAGGTTCTTCTGGCCTACATATACTGATTACAAAGTTTGGGACCTGACGACATATTTTTTATTATTTTAAGTGACGAACAGTAAAAAAAATAAAAAATTCAAGATTTATTTGCACTTTTGAAAATATTAGAGACCTCAATTGCAATTTTTCCATTGTATATATATATATATATTGGTTATTTTAGTTTATTTAAGTTAATGATAAAATCGTCAAAATGGTCCATTTGAAGACCATATGTGCGAATTATTGAAGGATTAGGGATGATAAGTGCAAATAAAATTGAATGTGGATGAAATTGTTACAAATTTAAAAAGGATGGGGACACCTTTCTTTTTACCAATTGATTTATAACTGTTTTGACCATCATGATCCTTAGTTTGAGACCTATCTCTCATCATATGAAATTCACCACTTTTTCTTTCGTTTCTTTGAGCTCTCAACTTTATTTTTTTACTTCTTAAAGAATCGATAACAATTTCAGGTGTTAAAGTATCACTCCACACTTAATTGCATTTTCACTTCTTTATAAGCCTCAAGTATGGCATTCAACAAAATAATAGTTTTATATTCTTCGGACACCTTCTCACCACAGTTCATAATATCTTGTTCCAATTTATTAAAAATATTCAAATTGTCATCCAAATCTTTAGAGGAATCATTTTGAAAATGAAAATACTTTCAAGTAAAAAAAGTTTGTTTGGAGTGGATTTTGTTAAATAAAACTCATCTAGTTTTTCTCAAAGGTTTTTTGTGGAATCAAGTCTATCAACCTTTTTCAAAATAGAACAAGAAAAGTGTAAAATAATAGAAGTATAAGCCAATTCATCATATTCCTTTTTCTGATTTTCAATTACCCTATCAACAAAAAGTGCCATAAATAGCTTAATAAACTTTTTGTTGAACAAATATACCTCTCATTTTTTGTTGCCAAATTGGAAACTCACATTTTCCATTAATGACCCTCAAATCAAAATGATGTGTTGTCAGTTTTACAAAACTAAAAATAAAAATGCGCAGGACACAAAAATAAGCAAGCAAGCACTTTAAGTAAGTAAATACAAACTACCTTTATACCACCCAGCATGGTAGCAAGTCAATCACACTTTTCTAAGGTCTCACAAGTATACACCGATCTACAACCTCAAGATTTCGTAAGAATTGTGTCATCGGGTCAAGGTAGAAGATAGAAACGAGTCAAGTCCGGGTCAATTAAGGTATATGACACCAACATCAACAAGTTTTAAAGCACAATATATCAATCTAACATAGAATTTAGGCACAAAACACAGCAAATAATACTCTAGGTCTAACAAAAGGCAATAGTTACCCCCACACGATAACTCCAATCCTAATGGCTACCCCACACGATAGTCTTAACTGCGTAAAATAAATTGATAGAACACAATACCAGATCAAACAAATATGTGATAGCCCAAGAATAACTAACCAAGAGGGGGTGAATTGGTTTTCTTCAAACTTTTTCGAAAAATATTATCAAAAATGATATTTAAGAGATAAAAATAGATTCACAAAAATATAAGCACAATATAAGTAAATAAAAGAGAAGAGATAGTGCAAACGATTTTTATGGAGCTTCGATCCAACCAATGATCTACGTCCCCCGTTACCAAGCTCTCCAACACAAGCACGACCTTTCCCACTATTTTGATTGACTTATGGTGCAATCCAAACCCTTACAATGTATCCGGTGACTTACAAACAAGGAGCACCGATCCTTATACAATATTGAGCTTTTCAAGGGACCTCAATATGACCCAAATAAATAAAGAGATTGATTTAAGTATTTCTCTCTAGATGAATGATAGATACAAGTTTAGTTCTAAGAGAGACTAACACTTTAATGAATAGCAATGGATGAGGAAAGCTCAAGTGTTAGAAGAAAACTTTGTTGAGAAAGATGAACCAAAAGTTTGATTTAATCAAACAAAGTTTTTCAAATAGAGATATTGAAGATATAAATGCAATGAAGCTTCGAATGATGTTTTTCAATATGATTCTCGCTATAAATGCTCTTGTAAGTGTTGTTGAATGATAGTAAATGAAGTGGTATTTATAGAGATGAATTTTCGTCACTTTCTGACTAAACGGATGAACAAACGGTCGACCGGTCAGATTGGTCAGAACTAGTCGCTGAACTGCAAAAAATCAGAACGGATACTTTTTGAAAAAAAGACGTTTCAAACGGTCGACCGGTTCAAGGTAAACGGTCGACCGGATCAACCAGTTTGCCAAACGGATTGTCCGTTTTCACAGTTTTGAAAATCTGATTTTTGGCTTTGATCAAACTAATTTTTTATGCAAGTGATAAAACATATTTTTGAGCTTTCGTTCATTTAATTGCTAAGGATTAAAGAGTTAATACCTTTACAATTTTATCTAAATATCTATTCTTTAATCTTGATCTTCGAATCTTGAATTTCGGTGGATCTTGAGATTCTTGAACTCTTGTATTTATTTTAACTTTGAACTTGTCATTGCATGGGAGTTCAATTTGTAGCGCTTTGAATTTTGCTTGAAAAAGAATGTTAGAAAACATAACCAATTTGTTTGTAATAATCAAAACATTGAGGTTTAAAGTTAACCATAGGTCAACAATTTCTCCATTTTTGATTATGACAAACAATGTGAGAATATAGAATAATGAAATAGAATTAATCATGTATATTCCCCATTTCTAAATTCAAGTAAACATGATTTGATGAATTTGTATTACATGATATCAATTTTATTTGATTTGCCAATTTCATCACATCACATCACATGATATCAATTTCATTTGATTTGCCAATTTCATCACATCACATATATTTTCAAATTCTACATACATACACATCACATATATTTTCAAATTCCACATACATCACATATTTTATCACATATTTATTTTCCCCCTTTTGGCATAAACAAAAAGGCAAAAGATAAAACATTAAAGTTTAAAAAAAATATATTCTCCCTAAATGAAACAACATATGCCATTCATTGATAAACTTAAAAGTTAAAAACAAGCATAGTTCCATAAAGGAAAGCTAGAACATAGAATTCGTTTCCGAAACATAGATACAAAAACAATCAAAAATAAAGGAAATAAACTAAGGCTCCGGGGGCGGTTGCGGAGGAAGCACGGCATCCAGGCGGGAATGAAGATCTCGGAGCAATGTCGTCATGTCGGCAACCGAGTGCTGGAGAGTCCCCATGGTATGTTGTAGACCCTCGACCAAAGAAGTAAGTGAGTCGATCAGTCCATGTAGTAAAGTGAATTGGTCCTCGTTGTGGCCGGAGGTGGAGGACGACGGCCTTTGTGATCTTTGCCGCGGAGGGGACGGAGGAGCATCTTCGTCAATATCTTCCCCCTCGAAAGGTAGAGTGGAGGGTCCCGACTCTTCATCAAACCCCTTTGACTTTGCCACCCACTGACCATTTTCTTTGAAAATCCTCATTCGTTTGAGCGTAAGAACATTGATGGTGTCGGTGGCTTTAGGAAGGAGGGTCACCGTATCACGGAATGAGATGTCGAAGTGTTGGAAAATTTTAGTGAGAATCATCCCGTAGGGAAGTGCCTTAGATCTCTTGCCGCTAAGAACGTAGTTCATGTGTTGGATCATAATGTAAGAAAAATTGAGCTTACGCCCTCGGAGGATAGAGTCGAGCACAAAAACATCGAAATGGTTAACTTCATCTAAATGACCCTTTCGAGGGACAATAATGTGGGCGATGATATTATGGAGGACACGACATGGAAGAGTGAGTTGATTAGTGCCAAGACGTACGGCAGCCTCAAAATGCTTGCCGGTGACGTTACAACATGCATCGACCGGATCGTACTCGACGGTGTGAGGAATTGTTTTGGTGGTATATAGACGCATACCACCATCCTCAAGATGAAGAATGGATCGAATAAGATCTTGAGTGATCTTAATTCGTTTGTTTCGAACAAAGGAAGAAATACCCGACGTCGGAGAATAAACCATGTTTTTGTAAAATTCTTTGACAATGGGGGGGTAGACATTTTCATTGAGAGCAAGAATAGGAACCCACCCCATACCCATAAAAAGATTTTCAACATTGAAAGATGGTGCATCGTGTGTGAAAGAGGCAAGATCGACGTTCTTACCCATGAGGACGGGACTTCGTTCTATTCGCTTGGATTGATGAACTTCTTCGGAGGAGGAGGAGGATGGAGATGGTTGCCTTTCTCTCCTAGGACGTTTGGCAGCCATTTTGACCCGTGGCATTCTGTTGAAAACGGATGAGTTGAATCTAGGGCTTGAGTTCGTCCGTTTGGGTAGATTTTCACGAATCCGTGGATAAAATTTGGGGATTTTGCGGTTTTGAGCTTGGATTTGATATGAGTTTTTGATTTTAAGCACTAATTTGAAGAAATTTAGAGAGATTTGATGAATGGGAAGAGATTGGGAGTGAAAACCGTAAGTTCGCGCGAAGTTGGAATGAAGAAATTTGAAAAATTTCCAACTTAAAACCCTGATTTCCGCTAAGACAGACGACCGGAACACTGAGACGGTCGACCGTTTGGACTGAATTTTTGATGTTCAAACTCTCTGTTCAAACGGATGATCAGACGGATGATATGCGGTCGTCCGTTTAAAATAATACGGACGTCCGTTAAAATGAAACGGTTAACCGTTTAAAATTTTTAATTTTTGTAAAAATCTCTGGTTAGACGGATGATCAAATGGATTTGAACAATTGTTCATCCGTTTGACATGAAACGGACGTCCGTTTTAATAAACGGACGTCCGTTTTAATAAACGGTCGTCCGTTTTAATAAACGGTCGTCCGTTTGGACAGGTTTGTCAAAATTTTTATAAAAACCATTGATTTGATCCTTTGACAAATGATTTTAAAACATTTTTGTCATATAAAATGCAATCAATCATAGGAAACATAAAGATTTAGCCACATATTTCACATTCATCAATTATACCTAAACTTCGTCGAATGTAAGAAAATCTTTCGAGTGCTAAAGGTTTTGTGAGAATATCGGCCAATTGTTTTTCGGTGTTTACAAACTCCAAAGTTATATCTCCCTTTTGTACATGGTCTCGTAAAAAGTGATGTCTAATTTCAATGTGTTTGATACGAGAATGCAAAACGGGATTTTTAGATAAGTTGATCGCACTTGTATTATCACACATAATAGGAACTTTTTCAAATGAAATGTGATAATCATTTAGAGTTTGCTTCATCCATAGGATTTGAGCACAACAACTAGTGCGCGGAGATATACTCAGCTTCGACGGTTGACAAGGCAACGGAATTTTGTTTCTTACTAAACCATGAAACTAAAGCAAAGCCTAGAAAATGGCACGTTCCACTAGTACTTTTACGATCAATTGTGCAACCAGCCCAATCGGCATCCGAATAGCTAAGTAAATCAAAATGAGTTTCTTTGGGATACCAAAGACCTAAAGATCTAGTTCCACTAAGATAACGAAAAATGCATTTTACGGCACTAAGATGGGAATTCTTAGGATTAGATTGATATCTAGCACATAAGCATACACTAAACATAATATCGGGTCTACTAGCGGTTAAATAAAGAAGGGATCCGATCATACCTCGATATTTTGTTACATCAACGGAAGTACCTTGCTCGTCTTTATCTAGTTTGATTGATGAGCTCATTGGAGTGTTCATTGGCTTCAACTCTTCCATTTCAAACTTTTTGAGCATATCCAAGATATACTTAGTTTGACTAATGAATGTTCCATCATTGGTTTGTTTGATTTGGAGACCAAGAAAGAACTTGAGTTCACCCATCATGCTTATCTCAAATTCCCTGCTCATGCACTTAGAAAATTCTTCACATAGGGAAATGTTAGTAGCACCAAAAATGATATCGTCAACATAAATTTGAACAACTATCATATCATTCTTTTTTATTTTTATAAATAATGTAGTATCCGCTTTACCCATTAAAAAACCATTTGATAAGAGAAATTTACTCAATCTCTCATACCATGCTCTAGGAGCTTGTTTTAAACCGTAAAGAGCTTTTCTAAGTTTGAAAACTTTGTCCGGATACTTATGATTTTTAAAACTGGGTGGTTGCTCAACAAAAACTTCTTCTTGAATGACTCCATTCAAGAATGCACTTTTGACATCCATTTGAAATAAAGTAAAATTCTTATGACAAGCAAAAGCAAGAAGCATGCGAATGGATTCTAATCTAGCAACCGGGGAAAAAGTTTCTTCGAAATCAATGCCTTCTTCTTGATTGTAACCTTGAGCCACTAATCTAGCTTTGTTACGCACAATTATACCATTTTCACCTCGTTTGTTTCGAAAAACCCATTTCGTGCCAATTACGGTTTGTGAATTTGGTCTAGCAACTAAATCCCAAACATGATTTCTTTCAAATTAATTTAGTTCATCTTGCATAGCTAGGATCCAAAATTCATCAAACTCGGCTTCTTTAAAGTTCTTTGGCTCAATTTGTGAAAGAAATACACAATTGTTATGAAAATTTCTAGAAGAATTTCTTGTGCTTACTCCTTTTGATGGATCACCAATGATGAGATCTTTTGGGTGAGATTGGACAAACTTCCATTCTTTTGGTAATGATAAAGTGTTGAGATCTTCATGAGGTTCTTCATCATTTTGTTGCATACTTGTTTCCTCCTTATGTTGACTTTCAATGTTATTTGGATTCCCTTTGTCTTGATTTTGAACACTTAGTTGTTCAAATGGGATTTCCAAATCTTCATCATCAATAACTTTTTCTTGTATAGAGGAGTTAGTTTCATCAAAAACAACATGCATAGATTCTTCAACTACTAAAGTTCTTTTGTTGAAAACTCTAAAAGCTTTACTAGTAGATGAATATCCAAGAAAAATTCCAATATCGGATTTTGGATCAAATTTTCCCAAATTTTCTTGTGTTTAAAATAAAGCACTTGCAACAAAAAACTTTAAAATATCCGATATTGGGAATTCTATTTTTCCAAAGCTCATATGGAGTTTTGGTTTTCTTTCGACTCACCAAAACTCTATTTAAGATATAACATGAAGTGTTTACGGCTTCGGCCCAAAAGTATTTTGGTAAATTGTTTTCATTCAACATGGTCCGAGCCATTTCTTGCAATGTTCGATTCTTCCTTTCTACTACACCATTTTGTTGAGGAGTTCTAGGAGCCGAAAAGTTATGTTCATATCCATTGGATTTGCAAAACTCATCAAATGCTATATTTTCAAATTCTCCACCATGATCACTCCTAATTGTGATAATGGTGTATCCTTTTTCATTTTGGACTCTTTTGTAAAAATGTTTAAATACATTTAAGGCTTCATCTTTTAAATTCAAGAAAATGACCCAAGTAAATCTTGAAAAATCATCAACAATAACAAATGCATAATGTTTTCTACTTAAACTAGCGGTTCTAGAAGGTCCAAATAAGTCTATGTGGAGAAGTTGTAAATGTCTTGAAGTAGAAGAGTGTTGTTTAAGTTTGAAAGAACTCTTTACTTGTTTTCCAAATTGACAAGCATCACAAATTTTATCTTTTTCAAACTTTATATTTAGCAACCCTTTCACAAAGTTATTTTTGGAGATTTTTGAAAGTAAGTCCATGCTAACATGATCTAATCTCCTATGCCATATCCAAGAATCATCCTTTATACTTGAAAAACATTTTATTTCCTTTTCAAGTTCAAGTTCAAGTTCAATAGATATGATGTAAACATCTTTGCTTCTGCTCCTCATGAACAATACCTCTTTAGATATAGCATCCTCAATGAGGCAATTGGAAGAATCAAATTTAATGAGATAACCTTTATCACACAATTGACTTATACTAAGTAAGTTATGTTTGAGGTTATCAACTAATAAAATATTTTCAATGGAAGGAGAAGAACGATTACCAATATTTCCAATGCCTATGATTTTTCCTTTGGCATTGTCTCCAAAAGTCACATGACCTCCATCTTTTCTTTTGAAATTTGATAGTAATGATCGATCTCCCGTCATATGTTTCGAACAACCACTATCCAAGAACCAATTGCTCTTGACCTTTTGTGGTACCTACAAAAATAATTTTAATTTTTGATTTTTTTTGGTACCCACATAAGTTTGGGTCCTTGATAGTTAGTGCTTGTGGATTCTTTTATCCACCTGTGTTTCTTTTCAAAATATAGTTTCTATTTAGTCAAACAATTGTAAGCAACATGATCATCTTTCTTGCAAAAACTACATGTGATGTTTTGTTGAAAAAAGTTGGATGATTTTACAAAAATGGTTTCAAGAGATTTTTGTTTCAAGAGAGGTTTATATCCAATTCCCCCTTTGTTAAACACACATTTTTGCTCACCAAGCATTAATTCAAAGTTTTTCTTTCCTTGGGTGAATTTGTGAATAATGCTTGTTAAATCAACCACTTTTTCTTTCAATAAAACATTTTCTTTAATCAAGGACTTATGATCATCTTTTTCTTTTTCAAAATCATTTTGTGCAATAAAAAGCTTCTTAACTACCTTTTTCAACAAAGAGTGTTTATTGTTAAGAATAGAGTATTTTGACATAAGTTTCTCAAATTCTTCAAGACTTTCATCATAAGAGGTAGATAAGTCAATGTAAGAGTCATTGTTGTTTGTACTTACCTCATCCTCAATAGCCATGAAGCACATATTAGCGATTTCCTCTTGAATTTCATCTTCTTCTTGATCATCTTCATCACTATCATCCCATGTAGCTTGAAGTGCCTTCTTTTTGTTGAACTTCTTCTTGTTTGGGCATTCGGTCCTCTTGTGACCGGGTTTGTCATAATCATAGCATACGATTTTTTTGTTCTTTTCTTCACTTTTGTCTTCTTTCTTTTGAAATCGCCTATTGTTTCGAAATCCTCTCCATTTCTTGACAAGAAAAACTAAGTCATCAAGTTCTTCATCACTCATGTTTGTGTTGGATGATCCTTCATCATTTGTTGATTTCAAAGTAATTTGCTTCTTGGGAAGCTCCTTCATCTCTTCTTTGCTTCTCCTTGTTTTCTCATTTGTTTCGGCATTGTTGAGCTCATATGTCATCAATGTTCCATATAGCTCCTCCAATGGATAAGTGTTGGTATCTTTTGTATTCTCTATCAACATCCTCAAGGAGTTTCAATCTTCCGATAAAGACCTAAGCATTTTGCTCACAAGTTCACCGTTAGTAAACTTTCGATCAAAGCCCTTAAGGCCATTAATAATATCGGTGAAACAAGTAATCATATCAACAATAGGTTCATCTTGTTTCATAAAGAAATTTTCGAAATCTTTTGTCAAAAGATTTATTTTGGTTTCTTTAACATTGTTGGTACCTAAGTGAGTTATCTCTAATGCATGCCAAATATCATATGCGGAATCACATGTGTTAATACGATTAAACTCATTTTTGTCTAAAGCACAATAAAGTAAATTTTTGGCTCTAGCATTCAAAGACAATTTTCTTTTGTCCTCTTCATCATATTCTTCTCTAGGCTTAGAAATAGTTTGGTCCGGTTTATCATCAACTTTGATAATTTTTGTAGGCACATATGGACCAAACTCGATGACTTTCCAAATATTATAATCAATTGATTGAATATAAATCATCATTCTAGTTTTTCAATAATTGTAGTGGGAGCCATTAAAGAAGGGAGGACGATTTGTATAGTGACCCTCAAGGTTTTGAAAATTTTGGCTAGCCATTACTCAAGATTGTGTAATCTAAAAAAAATGAGCACCTTGCTTTGATACCAATTGATAGCCCAAGAATAACTAACCAAGAGGGGGGTGAATTGGTTTTCTTCAAACTTTTTCGAAAAATATTATCAAAAATGATATTTAAGAGATAAAAATAGATTTACAAAAATATAAGCACAATATAAGTAAATAAAAGAGAAGAGAGAGTGCAAACGATTTTTATGGAGGTTCGATCCAACCAATGATCTACGTCCCCCGTTACCAAGCTCTCCAACACAAGCACGGCCTTTCCACTATTTTGATTGACTTATGGTGCAATCCAAACCCTTACAATGTATCCGGTGACTTACAAACAAGGAGCACCGATCCTTATACAATATTGAGCTTTTCAAGGGACCTTAATATGACCCAAATAAATAAAGAGATTGATTTAAGTATTTCTCTCTAGATGAATGATAGATACAAGTTTAGTTCTAAGAGAGACTAACACTTTAATGAATAGCAATGGATGAGGAAAGTTCAAGTGTTGAAGAAAACTTTGTTGAGAAAGATAAACCAAAAGTTTGATTTAATCAAACAAAATTTTTCAAATAGAGATATTGAAGATATAAATGCAATGAAGCTTTGAATGATGTTTTTCAATATGATTCTCTCTATAAATGCTCTTGAAAGTGTTGTTGAATGATAGTAAATGAAGTGGTATTTATAGAGATGAATTTTCGTCACTTTCTGACCAAACGGATGACCAAACGGTCGACCAGTCAGATTGGTCAGAACTAGCCGTTGAAGTGCAAAAAATCAGAACGGACACTTTTTGAAAAAAAGACGTTTCAAACGGTCGACCGGTTCAAGGTAAACGGTCGACCGGATCAACCGGTTTGCCAAACCGATTGTCCGTTTCCACAGTTTTAAAAATCTGATTTTTGGCTTTGATCAAACTAATTTTTTATGCAAGTGATAAAACATATTTTTGAGCTTTCGTTCATTTAATTGCTAAGGATTAAAAAGTTAATACCTTTACAATTTTATCTAAAAATCTATTCTTCAATCTTGATCTTCGAATCTTGAATTTCGGTGGATCTTGAGATTCTTGAACTCTTGTATTGATTTTGACTTTGAACTTGTCATTGCATGGGAGTTCGATTTGTAGCGCTTTGAATTTTGCTTGAAAAAGAATGTTAGAAAACATAACCAATTTGTTTGTAATAATCAAAACATTAAGGTTTAAAGTTAACCATAGGTCAACAATATGTTGTTCGTATTACTGGAGAAATGCGAAACCCTAAACACACGCACTATTTTCCTTAGGGTGATTAATTCAGCACCAAAAGTAGAATGCACCACCAATGGACATCGGGAACAATAGAAGAATGACGTTGCTAGAAAGACCCTGCACGCACTGGTCAATGTCCCTGTACGCACCTCCCACGCGCCACTTCTAGAGCCTCCATATGTTGCATGCACCGCACCAGGATGTTCGCCATGACATCACGAACCTAAATATGTCTTCATTTCACCCAGATGGTGCTTGGTCTAGTTAGAAATGGAGCAGACGGATTCTGACCTTCTGTTTTCTTGCAAATCCGGCCACCAACAATTTTTTCTTGCACCAAGGAACGCCACTAAGGTTTTGATACCAATTCTTATGTAATATAAATTTCTTTTCTTGATGGCAAGATGAAAAACGATGCTCAAATTTGTAGTCTAAATATTTACAATGTATCAATCCTCAAATCAGAACCACAAAAAACTGATTTAGACCACACACAATAATTGTATATCACTTACAAAGAGTAGTTGTCTCATAAAGAAACAATGAAGGGAAAGTGAAGGGAACAAGTTCTAAGAAAAAGAGGAGAGCAATCGTCGGGTGCTAAAGAAAAGGGCACAAAGCTCTTTTAATTTTTCTTGTGTGTTGTATATTGTATAGAGTACTTGCAAGAATATATAGTGGCAACCCACCAAACCCTAGATCTAATGGTCAACATTAGGTGTAGGTCATTTAAAGTGGACCACGGAGCAATAACCCAAAGGAATGTTAATCCTTCAAGTAGCCGATTAAGTTATTTGGTTATTCTTTGTTATTTGGACCGACACATTGTTGAGTGGACTTTAATTTCTTCAATTCTGAACTCAAAGCCTATGAAGATTTACTAACTCAGTCATCACAACCTCGAAACTTATTTGGGATCAAAACCCAACACATCATATCAAACCACGGCCCCACCCCCAACATCCTATCTATCCTCATGCCCAGAGGCGGACCTGGGGGGGGACAGGCCTGGGCTATAGCCCAGTCCAACCCCAGCCCAGATCCAATAAGCCTGTTGAATTTATTTTTTTTTTAGTTATAGTCTGGCCCAATTTTTTTGGTAGTCTGGCCCAATTTTTTTGGTAGTCTGGCCCAATGAAAAATTAAATTTCCAATCCATTAACATTTAAGCAAAAAATCTGCAAACAATAACCTGGCCCAAACACAAATCAAATTTCCAATCCATTAACATTTAACCAAAAAATCTACAAACAAATTAATCAAAGGGAAGAAATAACGAACCGCAAGCAGATTTGAGAGAACAAGAGGAAGAAGACGAGCGTACCACTCGCCACTCGCCAGTGCACCGCCACCATTGCTGAACCCAGAACCAAGATAAGAAAGGTTTTGTTTTTTCCTGATAATGATAAAATTATTTAGCCCCTTCCTTTATTAGGTTTTCATTCAAAAAAATTAGGGCTTTTACCTTTCAGCTTTGTGCCTTTGTGTTCACTATTCACACGGGCCACGGCACTGACGGCAGCAAATCGACAATCAATGAATGAAGAAATAGAAAATGATGCAATGGAACTTAACATTTGAGATTTCAGATTTGATAAACTGGACTTTATTTTAGGAATAAAGCAATTGGATATTTGGATTTGGGAATTGGGGTTGCCTTAATGGGTTATCACTGCTAATACGTTAAAATGGCTTTTAATCCCTTAATGGCCCTTTTGCTGATTTCCTGTATGTAGTGTATCAGTGTATGTGTAATGTGATATAAATTATATAACTTAGCAAATACCCAATAGGCAATAGCCAACAAATTATATCTTGGAATTTGAAAACACTTTATAATTTATAAAGTTATCCCAAAACCAAAGTGCAAAGTCCAAACAAAATATAATTATTTTATTATGTACATTAACATGAGTAAATTTATACTTGAAATTAAATTCTATCTCTAAAATTAGGCAAGAAATGATTAGTGAGATATTGTTGACGGAGTATTATAAATTTAAAATTTGTATTTAACATGAACACAATAAATCAAAAATAAATGGTCAATTATTTGAATTTATATTGTTGCCTTGCCGGCTAATTATTAGATTGTTATTGATTATATTATTGCCTTGCCGGCTAATTAGTATATTGTTGTTAGTAGTTACTATTGATTATATTGTTGCCTTGCCGGCTAATTAGTAGATTGTTGTTGGTAGCTGCTATTAATTATATTGTTGTCTTGCCGGCTTATTGGTAGATTATTGTTTATAGCTGCTATTAATTATATTGTTGCCTTGTCGGCTTAGTACATTGTATGTTTGTATTGAATGTTGCCTTGTTTTTGTGGTTTTTAGAATTTCAAAAATGGAAGGTCGACCTCCTGCAAAAAGGGGAAAAACCTTATTCTCATTCTTTAAGAAGAATGATCAAACAAGTGAAAGTTCACTTCCCAGCAGGGTGAATGAAGAGATACCTTTAACACCTACTGCGGATCCTCCTCCAATTTCATGTCCCGAAATCAACCACCCTTCATCTTCGAATCCTGAATTGCAACCGTCTAATGATATTGAACGAGATCCAGGAAAAAGACAACAAATGTATGAAAGGCCAGTTAATTTGCGGGATGACATTAGAAAATCATATCTAATTGTTGGACCTTATCAACCACATCTTGCAGAGTATAGAGGCACAAAAGGAAAAACTCAGTCTCGTCGATTTCAGAGAAGATGGTTTAATCAGTTTCATTGGTTGGAGTATTCGCCTACAACAAATAGAGCATATTGTTTTTATTGCTTCCTATTTCTCAATGACAGCAATCCGTATAATTGTTCAACGCTAGTCACTGATGGATTTGACAACTGGAAGAGAGTTAATGACGGAGCAAAATGTGCATTTCTTGTTCATGCTTCTTCATCTAATCATATGATGAATGTGAGAAAAGCTGAAGATTTAATGAAACCGTCTCAACATATTGACAAGGTGATAACATCTATTTCGACTGAGGAATATAGAAAACATCGTTTGCGTGTGACAACTACAGTTAAAAGTGTCCGGTGGCTAGCACTTCAAGGTTGTGCTTTCAGAGGTCATGATGAATCTTCTAACTCATTGAATCGTGGAAATTTTATTGAAATGGTACATGCTTTTGGACAACTTAATACAGAAATTGGGAATGTTGTGTTGGATAATGCACCGAAAAATGCGACATATACTTCTCCAAAAATTCAAAAGGAAATTTTGAATATTATGGCTAATAAAGTACGAAAAATAATTCGTGATGAAATTGGGGATGCAAAGTTCTGTATTCTTGTTGATGAAGCACAAGATCAAGCTAAACATGAGCAAATGGCTATTATCTTGCGATTTGTGAATAGTGATGGTATTCTAACAGAGCGCTTCTTTGCAATCAAATCTGTTAGTGATACTACTTCATTGAATCTATTCAATAAGATATCCGAAGTATTTGTTCGCAACAACCTTCAGATTGAAAATCTTCGAGGCCAAGGGTATGATGGTGCTAGCAATATGCGCGGTACTTGGAATGGACTTCAGGCATTATTTCTGAAACATTGTCCATATGCTTATTATGTCCATTGTTTTGCTCATCGATTACAGTTGACATTAGTTTCTGCGGCTAAAGATGTCAGTGTTGTTTGGCAATTCTTTTCTCATGTTGACAATATTGTTAACATCATTACTTCTTCACCGAAGCGCATTACTGAGTTGCAAGCTGCCCAAAGAAAAGATATTGAGCATTTATTGGCTATTGGAGAACGCGAGTCAGGAAGTGGGGCTAATCAGATTGGTAACTTGCAACGAGCTGGAGCTACTCGTTGGAGTTCTCATTATGAATCGATAAAGAGCTTGATTGATATGTATACTGCAACATGTAAAGTGCTTGAGGGTCTAAAGGATCATTCTCCAAATGCAAGAAGTAGGAGTGAAGCTGTTGGTGCATATAAAAAATTTACAAGCTTTAAATTTGTGTTTGTCTTGCATTTAATGCACAATATTTTAGCAATCACAGATATTCTTTGTAAAGCCCTTCAACGAAAAACTCAAGACATCGTGAATGCAATTAGATGTGTCTCTAGTACAAGAAAGGTTCTTCAAGAATTGAGAGACGACGGATGGGAAGAATTTCTTCAGGAAGTCAACACTTTTTGCTCAAACAAAGGTATTGATATACCTGTTCTTGATAGTTCATATAAGACTGGTCGTTCCCATGAACATACTACAGTTGAGCATTACTATCATTTTGATGTTTTTAATGAAGTAATAGATTGTCTTTTGATGGAGTTAAATACGAGATTTAATGAACAATCAGTTGAACTCCTTTCTCTCAGTGCGGCTTTAGATCCTAGAAATTCATTTGAATTATTTAACAAGGATCATATTTTGGAGCTTGCAAAGAAGTTTTATCCTGCAGATTTCAAATCAGATGAGATTTTTGCGTTGGGCGTAGAGTTACAACATTACAAGCACGATGTGATATCAGATCCACAGTTTCAAGTACCTACACTTTCTGAGTTATGCCGGCAATTGATTGTAACTAAGAGGTGCTTGAATTATCAACAGTTGACTAGATTGATTTATATGGTATTGACTTTGCCTGTTTCAACTGCAACTACTGAACGAGCATTTTCAGCGATGAAAATTCTGAAGACGGAACTTCGTAACCAAATGGATGATGATTTTCTTGCTGATTGTATGACAATCTATATTGAAAGAGATTTTGCTGCGAATATAGATGTAGAATCTATTGTAGATGAATTTTATGCTGTAGGACATCGTCGAATACCACATCAATAGCTATTGTAATTTTTTGTTTCATTTATAAATTTTTTTTGTACATTGCTTTTTATCAAAATTTAAGTCCCCCCACATTAATTCCTAGTTCCGCCCCTGCTCATGCCCCACCCCAACTCCCACCCCAACTCCAATCTCAAAATCTCTCTCTCTCTCTCTCTCTCTCTCTCTCTATATATATATATATATATATATATATATATATATGAAATCCCCCCAATGCTTCTATCGAGTGAAGGATTGGGCTCACTACAAAAGAAAACACCTAAAAAAATTATTCTCACGTCAGTCAACAAATGTATTCTTTTTAGACAAATTCAATGTGTTCTTTTCATTGCCAATGTTTCAAGCTCCAAATCACACTTTTCACTTTGATGTATGTTCTATCTTTGGCTTTTTGTTCAACTTTTCACTTTTCACTCAAAATTTTCTTTCACACGTGAGTTTTACACAAGATATCAAACCCATAAATTTATTTTATTTGTGATTTTGTTTCAATATAGAAAGAATATAGAAATAGACTAAAGGTGTGTTTGATTGCAATTGGAAATTTTGGGTGGAAAGAAAATATTTTCCATAGAAATGAATTGTCAAGAAATTATAGGTTGGAAAATAAGTAAAGATTTTCCATGGAAAAAAAAGGGAATCAAACACAGCCTTATCCCACAAAAAAAAAATTTTCCTTGAAAACAAGGAAAATATAGCCAAAAAGTGGGAAAATGAGAAACAATTTTCCATGAAAAAAAAAAGGTTGCAATCAAACAAAATAAGGAAAATAAGTGGGAAAATTCTTTGGGTGGAAAGAAAATATTTTCCATAGAAATGAATTGTCAAGAAATTATAGGTTGGAAAATAAGTAAAGATTTTCCATGGAAAAAAAAGGGAATCAAACACAGCCTTATCCCACAAAAAAAATATTTTCCTTGAAAACAAGGAAAATATAGCCAAAAAGTGGGAAAATGAGAAACAATTTTCCATGAAAAAAAAAAAGGTTGCAATCAAACAAAATAAGGAAAATAAGTGGGAAAATTCTTTTTCTATGGAAAATTTTTGGCAATCAAACAAACAAGTTGGAAAATAGGAGAAAAAAAACATTTTCCATGAAAAATCTTTGCCAATCAAACGCACCCTAAAACGCTACTTTGAATTTGAATGAAGAAATAATAAAAAAAATATTATTTCCAGATATCTCAATTAGTCAAATTCAAAACAAGTGTCTCCGAATGAACAAAAGAAGCACTTTCATGAATGAATAATATTGAACTTTTGATACGAAAGAATTCATTTTCTATACACACTCTAGAGAAATATAGCCATGGCTGTTCCCTTACTTTTCCATCCAAACTTTCAAAGTTCTCTTTCAATTTCAACACTACTTTCTCTTCCATTACCCATAGACGAAGAAAAAAAAAATGTGGTGAAGCATAATCTACGACAAGACAAGCAATTTTTTTTCCTTTCTATTTTCTCTTATTTTATATTTATTTCACAAAAGTAAGAATTTTTTTTATCAAAAAATGATATTTTATTGTTTAAATAGACAAAAACTGTACTATAAGACTAATTGGGCACCTAAAAGCATAGATTAAGGATTTCTCCATTAAAAAAAAATAAAGATTAATAATAAAAAGTGCAAGAAATAGTTGGGGACCAATTGCACCAAATATGTAATGCTAGATTTGTACCAAATATTTTTTAACAACCATCTGACGAAATGACTAATATTAAAAATAAATTGAAGTTTAGTAATTAGATTATTGTAACAAATTAAAGTTAAATGACTTAAATTGAGATTTCACTGAAATTTGAGTGACAAACCCTTTTGAAATAAGAAAATATAACTAAGACTATTTTTAACTGTCGTACATTATGGAAAGCCATTTAGGAAAATTCTTCAGAATGGCCACTTATCAGTCAGCCATGAATAACTGACTCACACCCTGCCACCTCTCCATTCTCTCCGGCACACGCTTCCTCTCTCTGCAGAGGATGTCTATGCTTCTCACAACCCCACGCTCCGCCTCAATCCACCTCCACAACTGGTGTTCCATTATCTCCCGGCCCTCTTTCTCGATTCAACCCATTTCATGCTTTTCTCCCCACCCAAAGCCGCAATCCCTGCTAAAAAATATCCTCAATAGTCGAAGATTTTCGACTCGGGCATTCGATGTCGAGAAAAATGAAGTGGGAACCGAGTTGGGGGATAGTAATGATAATGGAAGCATTGGGGGCTATAACGATGATAAGTATCCGAGTGGGGAGTTTGTGTTCAGGGAGTATGACCTTTGGGAGAGTTTTACAGTGAAGCTTAAGATGCTTTTTGCATTTCCCTGGGAGCGAGTGAAGAAGGGCAGTGTTCTTACCATGAAAATACGCGGGGAGGTTAATAATTTTTCTTTTTCTATTTTTTCATTGCTGGGATTATTATATAAAACTAAGAAATGTCGAAGTATTCTTTTTGTTTCTAATGTTCATTTGATTCTCGTAATTATTCTAAATCAAGTGATATCTCAAAAGGTAAATTTGATTCTTTGACTGAAGTAAAAATCTTATTTTGTGATTGATTCAAAAGGCTGAAGATTCAGGTGTTTCGTGAGAGAAGTTGTTGATGGGAGAGTTTTATTATGGTTTTTTTTAACAAAAGTTGTGATTGTGGTTGTTTTAGTCGGTGTAATCCAGGCTGCTAATGCGATGAATGTGATATTGTTCGATTTTGGCCATAGGAGGATCCTATGGAGTTTTATGTGAATTGGATTGTTAGGAAAAGTATTACTGCTCTTATTACCCTGTTTCTGAAAGGCATTGTGCAAGAAGATCAAGGATTTTTAGGTCATTATTCTGACTAGTGTGTATGAGGTTTTGATGTTTTGACGAAAGTTATCTATAAGCCAAAGTGTAGTGCTTGATGAAACAACTAGCAAAAATAGAGTGCTTTTGTCAGTTCTGTAGTTCAATACCTCAGTTCACACGCGTCCCCTCTCCAAATTATGATGTTGATCAAGTATCTGTTTGTCTGTGTGTTTTGTTGATGGTCAAAGTGAGAGGTTGACTACCATGCTTCTTTAAATATGAGAGCAGTTTTGTCATTTTGCGGCTCAGTAAAAAGATCTGATGGCATTGGGGTGGGATTGGGTGTAACTTGCCTAGAGTGGTGGTTGTGGTAATGTGCCATTAACGAAATCTAATTGGAGGAAAATGTGCTATTTACTCCTATCTTAATAACCAGGTGGTAAATGTTGATTTACTAAATTTCTATTTTGTTGTGTTTTAGAATTTGGTTTAATAATTAGGCGATCTATTTGAAAATTCAACTGTTTTCATGTTCAGATATCTGATCAGCTGAAGAGCCGTTTCTCCTCTGGATTATCTTTACCTCAAATTTGTGAGAATTTCATAAAAGCAGCTTATGATCCTCGAATTGCGGGTATCTATCTCCACATTGAACCATTGAGTTGTGGGTGGGGAAAAGTTGAAGAAATTCGAAGGCACATATTGGACTTTAAGAAGTCAGGTACCGTATAAAAAATCTTAGGGCACGTGTTCAAATAATTTTTTTACTAGTGTTCTTGAATTGTGCCCTAAAGGAAGGAGAAAGAAAACAGATTTGGGGAGCTGACCTTTTTGGGGCTTTGAATTTAGGTAACATAACAGGAATGGGCTTTATAAAGTAAGGACCTCGTGATAAGAAGAAGAAGAAGAATATTTAAGACTTAATATCACGGCTGTATTTTTTACCATTATGCTTGAATTTCGTGTATTCAATCTTATTTTTACATAGGCAAATCTTTTGTATATCTTTATTGTTTTTTAAAGGTTACAAGTTTTTTTATGTCACTAGTTTTAGGTGAAATAATTTCATTTTATTTTCATTTTATCATTGAATTACATGAATTAATTTCGTGTAAGAAAGTTATTTTATTCACAAAATTAAAATAATATGTTGCATTATGTTATTGCTGGCATGTACAAAGACTTCTGGTTATGCCAGTTGCTCTAAAATACACACATGTACATGCAGACATATATTTTCATAATACTTTTTCAGGCATAACTATGGCCTTCCTAGTTTATACTGTACTATGTGCAAGCACTCCCCTTGGTTTGAAACTTGTTCATTGAAATATAGATAGATAAAGCTGTTACAAGGCATTAGGAATGGCAAATATTTTTGAGGAAATATTTGATTTTCCGTTAGCATCACTAGACCAGGTTCATTGACTGAGGCTTCTGTCATGGTTACTGAGATTTCTACTACAGTATAGCTTTTATGCTCATTTACTCTGATTGACTTTTTTCTTCAAATTACTGGATAATTCTTTCTTTTTGTAATTTGTAGGTAAGTTCGTTGTGGGTTATGTGCCTGCATGTGGAGAGAAAGAATATTACATAGGTTGTGCTTGTGAAGAGCTTTATGCCCCACCAAGTGCCTACTTTCAGTTGTACGGGTTGACTGTTTCGGCATCATTCCTTGGGGGTGAGTTGATTCCAGTGGTTTTGGAAATAGATCTACTTTTTGTTGAATAAAAGAAACAACAGGAGATAGTATCAACCAAGAGTATCCGTACTTGAGGTTAGATGTGGATTGCCGATATAATTGGCTAATATGAGGCATCGAAGAAAAGGGGAAAAGTGAGAAAGAAGTATATTAATTTTTTAAATAACTATTGATTAAATGTGAACATTGGTGAACCTCTTGAAATTACTAATTTGCATCCCAAGACCTTTTATAGTAGAAAATGCACATTCTTTATAAGGACATAAGCGTGGATCTCTATGTAAACAATTATAAGAACATGCACATGAAAGAGAATTAACTCCACAAAATACAAATTCTATCTGTCTCACTTTTTCTGTCACTCTGCTTATTTCTGGATGTATCATGAAGTATTTCACAAATAAAACACGTCTGGATTTAGCTTCCAAACTTAACTTCTAAAGTTCAAGAGCAAATTTCTTAGAGTGACATTTATGTAGTTTGAACCTCATATTAGAGTAGGTGATAGATTGGAGGGTAGATTGAAATTCTAACTAGTGGTAGTCAGATGTCAAGCATAAAGGTGAATCTTTGTGTAAAGAATTGATGCAACAAAGAATTATAGATTTCAATCGAACTAGTCAGGATAGGACATGCTTACTAGTTATGCATTGGAGGCAACCTATATCATATGGTAGTTTGCGGTATGATGGAGAATCAGAGTAGAGTCCGAGGATGATGCTGAAGGCCAAAAATTTCCTTACAAATTACCTAAAATTGATAATTTCTGTTTCCTAGATTTTTTCTTTTTCTTCGCAGCTAATATGACAACTTCTAATGATACTCGCATATTCGAAAGTAATGGTTTTATCTAAAATGTTAACAAGCATACATAATAATTTTGGAGTGCTCATGTCTCAAACTTCAGTCCTCAAATTATTGGCTTGAGTCAGTGCTAAAGGCAATTAAATTGCCCGCCTATTTCAATATCCTATCAAATGAAACTAGGGACATTAGCCTTACCTGAAGCATCTCACCCATTTCTTAAAGGGGTCAATCAAAATAGATGATTTCAATTATTGAGCCTTTTCAATTGAAGTGGAGTGGCATCATATATTTTTTTTGTAGGTGTCCTTGAGAAAGTTGGGGTTGAGCCACAGATTCAAAGGATTGGTAAATACAAGAGTGCAGGGGATCAACTTGCGCGAAAAAATATATCTGATGAGAACCGCGAGATGCTGACTGCATTGCTCGATAACATTTATGGAAATTGGCTTGACAAAATTTCGCTTGCAAAAGGTACTTTTGCGCTTCATAGTTGGGTATGACTGTCAATAAATGGACTTTGTTATCTGGTATCTTTTTATTTCTTATGTAGGAAAGAAGAAGGAAGATATTGAAAATTTTGTCAATGAAGGAGTCTACGAAGTAGAGAGACTGAAAGAAGATTGCTGGATAACAGATATAAAATATGATGATGAGGTAAATTATTTATGTTCTACTGAGAATTACGGACCTTGGAAATTTGCGCTGTCTCTAGCCTCTAGGTTTGCTAATCTCCAAAATTGCAGACATTTTATTCAAATAAGTGCTTCTTCAAGCATCATTTTTACTTGTACATAATTCCTTATTTAGTTTGTCTTGAGAATCCAAAGCCAAACCAGGCTTTACTGTCTGGACAAATCCTATCGGCCAATATTTTGGATATTCTCGATTACTTTTAAACAAATATGTATGCATTTTGATTTATATTTTCGAACCAGCGACATTTGAAAACAATTTTGAGAATACAAGTTACTGAAGCTCAACAAATAGTTGATGTGCAAACTAATATTCATAATTTTTTTTGGTGAATATACATTTTACCTTACTTTACTTTTGACCGGAAAATACATAATATGGCAAGAGTACTCTGTTAGTCAGTGAAAACAATCTGTATGAAAGTGACTAAGCCCTTGAAAAGGTCAGAGAGACTAATAGTGTCATGTCAAATGAATCCAATATGATGCATCTAAGAATCCTGCAATTTCCTGAAGCTAGATGCACGAAGACATTGCTATGTTACGGCTTTTGACAGATGTGTATGTTACACCATTTAGTTGATCGAATGTAAAAATTGTTTTGTTGTGAGTTTTAGTGCATTTAGTAAATTTTGCTGCTTTAGAAACGGCATGCTTTAGATATTCTGGTTAGAGCAATTCATCTTCTATGTTGGCGTACTTGACGAAGATCAATGTGGCTAGTCCAAATGTTAATTAACCCTTGCACTTTTAGCAACAAATACAACGCTCCTTTCTTTAACATTTGGGTTGTTCAAAACTCATCTCTTATGTTTGCCATATTGGTATTAACACACAGATAGCTAGAAGTCCTTTTTCTTTCCTTCGCTTTTGGGGTGGGTGGGGAGCTTAACTTTTTCAGAACTTAAATGCCAGCTTCTCTTCATTTGACTGATAATCCAGATACTTTTTATTAAACTTATGTATTTCAGGTTATTTCATTGTTGAAAGAGCGACTGGGACTTCCAAGTATCAAAACTCTGCCTACAGTTGACTACAGGTATTTCTTCTGTTATTTATTTATTTATTTTCATTATTATTAGATCCAATTCTTGGATGAGACTGCTGTTCTTTCTCAGGTGTTATCAAACTCTTATTCTGGATTTCAATTTCAGATACATTTGTTCATATTGCGTTAATTAAATGATCCAGACATTAAAATTCATGTGCTCATTTATTATCTACAGTATTAAAGTCTAGTGCTGAGATAACATAGGGTTTGATGTTTTAAATCTGATTATTGAAGTCGTAGATGATCTATCTAGGCATTTTTGTTGAGGACGCGCATCCCGCGCTAAAACCTCTTCATTGTTCTTCATATTTGAAAGATATTTTTGTTGTAGCTCATCTATGTTAGGTGACTAGCACTACAAGTTTCTAAAAACATCACCCCGCCTTGCCCGAAAACTCCAAGTAATTTTTGAATTAGTTAATGCAAACTGGATTTTCAGAAATCCTAGGAACATATGAATCGACTTCCTCTAGAGAGCTTTGTAAGGTATGGATTTGGAGTTACATGGAGCTAGTGAGCGAAGTTCAATACTCTGATTTTGTCAGTTGTGTTGTCTTCTAGTTTCTTTGGCAGCACGGTCTTTGTCAAGGAGATCCTTTGTCTCCTCTCTGGTACACCTTTGTGACAGAGGTCATTAGTTTGCTTATGGAATGTTTCAAAAGAAGGGATGATACAAGGTTTCTGTGAATTGTCCCTTATTTTGACCTAAAAGATAAACTGGGTAGAAATACAGGAGAAGTGTGTTATCTCTTTCATTTCCTGCTCTCCCTTTTCAAGCTGAGCATAGATGTCAGACGTGCATAACTTGGGTAAACAAGTATCACATTCGTTTCTTGCCAAACCCTTCATTGAGGAATCTACACTCTCGTCTCCAGAAGTATGTATGGTAGACACAAGTCACCTGGACCCAACTTGTCACTGATGAAGTATTCATGAGTCTCAATATGCTTGGTGCAGTCATTCTGAATAGGCTTTGCAATTTAATTGCTTCTTTGTTATCACAACACTGCTTCAGCCTTACGTTTGTCTTGAAAAAGAATTTTCAGCCACAACAATCTGTATGACAATGAGCGAAGTTCTTATATTTTGCATCTGCACTTGATCTAGGGCTCATTGCTTCTCCAGACAACAACATTACCACCAAAAAATGTGCTCTGCCAGATGAGCATCACTATACCCATCACATAAGAGGTTGCTACCTTAATGGAACTCTTCAATTTTAAGGGCAAAACAATACTGGGCATAAGCCCTTGAAGCTTCTGTAACCCTAGTCAGATATCTAAAGTATTGCCAACCCCCTTTATTTTAGGAAAAGAAAACAAAAATAGGATTGCGGTAACTCTCCTTGATGTTAGAGTCCCAGGTCCCTATGGGAAAAGAGAATTGCTTTGATACCATATTCTAAGAGAATTGGTTGACTGCATCGCTTTCAATTTCTTTTATTGATACACAGTAACTTTTTAAGTTCGCGATAATACTCCTAAACAAGGTGTAAAAAATAAATTAGACGCAAAATATTAGAAAAGACTATTCTGCCTCTTTATTTTCTGCAGCTGTGATGAGGTCCCTAATTTAAATGATCTGGCTCAGAGTTTGGGGTACCAGGGTGGTTACTGTTGGGCATGCTTTCAGGGCCTCACTTCAAATTGTTAGAGGTATGAATCCAATTGTTGTGAGGTTGAGAGGAGATTGACCGGCTGGAAAAGGACTTATCTGCCCAATGGAAAATGACTCTTCTTATCAGTAGACACTCATCTATGCCAACCCTGTACAAGTCTCTGCTGATCGTTTCCGGTCTCGGTGGCCAATAGGTTGGAGATGCTGCAAAGGATTTATGCACGTGAAGGCAAGGACTCTGAGAAGAAATATCATCTGGTGAATTTAACCTGGCGGTTAGGGATTTAATTATTTTTACTGAGGCTCTTCAGGGCAAGTAAGTTGGAGGTTTGCCACGTAGCATAAAGTTTTGTCAAAGGTTGTGATCGGGGGGTGGGCTGTTTGGAGAATTAAATCGTACCAACTGCCTTATGGAGTGGAAGTATATAGAGGTAATTGGTGGAGTGACACTGTCAAATGAATCAGGTTTATGGTAAAAAGTATTAGCAGGGTTCTGCTCTAGCTTGTGTTCAAGTCGAAAAACTAATTATTTGTGTCTTATCTTAAAAATTATAGTTGTAGCTAAATTTAATTATTATTGCTTATTTGGTCACAAAACCTATCTTTTGTCTAAAGCGGTCCTTCTATGCTTATGATCTATACTTCTGATGCTTACAGGAAGTACAGTAGAGTTAGGAAATGGACTCTTGGCTTGACAGGTTATAAAGACAAGATAGCCATAATTAGAGCCTCTGGAAGCATTAGCAGGACACGGGGTCCATTGAGTGTGTCCAGCTCAGGGATTATCGCTGAGAAATTCATTGAGAAAATTCGTAGCGTAAGAGGTATGTATTATCTGTCTATATATGAAATATTTAATTAGTCTCCTTTTTTATGTAAAGGGCATGTAATTAGTGAGGATATATGATGAAAATATCATCAGAACATCGAATGTGACTGGGATTCCTGGCTGAACACTATTGAATTATATGAAATTTCTGCGCATAACATCAAAAGAAGAAATACATTGGGATCAAATATTGAGAATTAGTCTGAACCTGATAGATGTTTGTAATTATGAACCTGTTCCACTAAGAAACTGAGAGAAAATACATTCACCAACTAGAACAAATTAAAAGACGAAATTCCTTTGAACATAAACATATTAAGTTGAAGTTGAATAAATGAATTACTATATTTTTCAAATAATGAATCTGTACAATCAGAACTACCAGGGAAAATGGGAAGAAATAAGTAATTTCCTCAATTTAAAAAACAGCTATGAATCAGCCTTTTGACTTCCCTATTCTATAGGAATTTTGATCTGTTAACACTGCCCTTCACGCTGGAGAATACATATTGTCCATTTCCAGCTTATTTTTATCATCCAGAATGCTTGACTTTGAAGTCCTTCCATCAAGATATCTGTCATTTGTCCTTCCCATTGGAACATAGGAAATACAAATCAAGCCCCAACTTTGCTTTGATGGGTCTCTTGCCAACTTCCACGTGTTCTGTACTATCTTGTTGGACATATAGCCTTGTTGTCACAATGCAACTTCATTGTTTCTTCTCATTTTAACTTTAAGATCATCAAGAATAATTCTCAACCAAAGAAGCTCGCATAATCCCTTTGCCATGGTCATGAACTCTGCCTCAGTGCCGGAATGAATTACTTGCTCACAAATGACTTCATCATCCTTCTATTTTGCCTTCGAGGACATCTTGTCCTCAACCTTTTTATTTCATTCTTGTTATTTTATAAATTTCTTTTCTATCAAAAGGGGAGAAATAATACTAAAATATAGCCGAATAGTTTCTTTACCCTTGAATTTTGATCATATACTTTTTTCTTGTCTGGTTGATACTGTTAAGACTTTTGCAGAGTCAAAAATATATAAGGCTGTTGTCATTCGTATTGATAGTCCTGGAGGGGATGCTCTTGCTTCTGATTTGTAAGTGTTCTTTTTTATTGCATAAAAATATTTGGGACTTGAAAACCTATAGAACCACACATTTTATTGTATTAGTAAGTGTTCTTTACTGTCTTTTTTTATTTTATTTTATTTTATTTTGATGTGTTAGAAGCCCAATATTTATTTCAACTAGCCACTAATGCTACATCCAAAATTTGCCTCTCGTTCACAAAAGTCCCCCAATTAATAAAGGTTGTATCTTCCAAAGCCCTTTTCAATCTATTTGCTAGAACTTTTCCCGTTGTCTTGTACGAACTGGTCAATAGGCTAATGTGGCAAGAATCACTTTTTTCCTAGATTCTGATTTTTCCGGGATAAGGCATAATAAGGTCGAATTCCTTGCTGAATTGATCAAACCATTATGGAAGAACTCCTCAAAAACTTCCATCAAGTCACCCTTCATAATATCCCAACAATCTTGAAATAAACCCCAACAGATGCCATAAGACCCAGAGATATCTCTATCACTATCAAAAACTGCACCTTGATTTCCTCTAGTTCAAAAGGCGGTCTTTAATCATTCTTTCATATCTATTAAAATAGGACACCATTCTGAGCCCTATATTCTCCTCTTTACTCTCTCATCTTTTGAGTATAACTTCTCTCGAAATATCTTCATTGCAATCAAGAATCCCTCCCTCCTCTTCCTCCAATTTTTCATTCACATTCTTTGGCTTCCCAAAACTCAGCATTCTATGGAAAAGCCTTGAATTTGCATATCCTCTTTGATCCATCTATATTTTATTTTTCATCTCCAAGTAACAACTGCTTAAAGGTTATATCTTTCCAATTTAGCAATCGAATGCTTTCTTGCTATGTTCTTCCATTAGTAGACCCTCACTGTCAAATTGATATAAGCTCTCCAACCTAGCTAAGATGAGCCTTTTTCAATCCACCTCCAACCTTTTAACTTGGCCCTAAAGAGTTACCTCACCACATATTTTCAAACCTATAATTAGTGGGACCCCATTTCACTGAAGTGTCAGAATGATTGGAAAATTACCTGACACTGCCTTCACCCCTACCTCCAAACTTATAACTAGACAATTCTTGTTCCAACTTGAAGTACTCCAAAACCTAAGTTACGTCAGACCACATTCTCTCTAAAATTAGATCAACTAAGTGTATGTTTGGTAGAGATTTTTGTAGATTATAAGTAGTGGGTCCTACGGAATGTGTGAATAAAAAGCGGATAAAAGTTTTGGGTTTATGAAATTTGTGGATAAAAATGATGTTTGACTAGCTTATAAGCACTGACATACATATTCTAAACCTAGCATTTTGAATGGGAATTTCCCTAAGTTCACACTCGCTAATAAAATTGTCTAGTATTTTCATGCTTCTAGTCAGCATCGAATTAGATAACTTTTCATGAACAAATCTCACTACATTGCCCCAACCTTCGCCATCACACCCATTCACACCCCCAACGAGGACCATAGATCACAAATAGTCCTACGAACTCTTCCCAGAATATGTTTTTGTAAATATTCCAAGTAGGATCATAGACCCCTGTTAACCACTATGAACCCAATGAAGATTCTATATTTATTCATTCAAAAATTGTCCTAAATAAACAGAATAACAGATTAATCTGTGTGGTTTTATCAAACTGAACTACTAAGTAGAATGTCACATCCTTACAGAAATGGCATGGACGGTTAAAAGAAATAATAGGCAAAATCCAAAAGAACAATAACAATTTGTTGCAGTAGCAGTATTTTTGTCAATATGCATAAAAAAATAAGAAAAAATGCATGACCATCTGTAGCGCTGAAGTCCACACAGAAACGTTGCATGTATATTCAAAGGTTTTATGAATGTTTTTGGATTTTAATTGTTAACCACAATCGTGAATATATAATCATCTAAAGGTAAATTGATCTTTTGATATTAATTAAGGGAATTAGGGCGGAGACCTTGTAGGTTTCTAGTGCCACTCTTCAGAAATTGACATTCATATAAATCTTAGGGAGTTAATGTTGACAATTGCTCTTTAATTTAGTTGGGTCAGTGGTCCACCTGAATCTGTTCTTGTACGCATAAATCATGAGATTTGAATCAGTTAATCCAATTTGTAGTTGATTGCATGATTCTCTCATCAATTCATTCTCCTATTTTAATCTGCATTTCATGTTTAAATTGATCGTAGGATGAATTAAGAAAAAGAAATATTATACTAAGGGTTCAAAAGAATTGGATTCCTATGGACAGGAAAATGTTTGATTGTTCATTGATTAGTGTTGTTGTTGTGTTACGAAGAATGTGGAGGGAAATCAAACTATTGGCGGCCTCTAAACCTGTGATTGCATCAATGGCTGATGTTGCTGCTAGTGGAGGATACTACATGGCAATGGCTGCTCAGGGTATAGTCGCTGAGAATCTCACGTTAACAGGTTCAATTGGAGTTGTGACAGGTGAGACCTTGCAACTGTACTTTATCAGTTTCTTACAAGAAAACTAGTGAAAGTTGAAGTTAGTTGGACACAAATAAGTGAGAGCTGCCTAAAATTTTGTTTCTTTTGAAGAGGTTCAAACCTTGAACCAGTAGAAGTGATTAACATTCGCTAGCTGCAGTCACATGTCAAGGGTATGGGTTGAAACTTAAGAAATTGGATTTGTAATTGAGCATTTAACAATCAAGTTAAAGGAACATTGGACCGGTTAAATTTGCAGCATCTGTGTGGATACCTTAAGACACCGCCGTCCTTGTAAATTATGACTTAGCATGAACCATATCTGTCCAAATTGCACCAGAGAAGATCCTAACAGCAAAGTGTAGTGAGGCACATCCAGAAAAGTGTGAAGTTTATCTGGACCCTTAATGTTTTTCTTGGTTCATTGCCTAGTGTTGATATTTTGATTGCTGAAATACATATAAATTCTTAAAATGAATTTATTCAAGTGCTGAATTTTAGCAAGTTTGACGGTAAAATTAAATAATTTACACAAGAGTTTCTTGTATATATTATCTTGTATTAATCTTTCATGTAGTAACACCCACTTCATTCTGATGAAGTTTGTGCTGCATTATTTCACTTTGCACATTTGAGACTTATGTCATGTATGATTCCCTTTGATTACCAAACTTAGTATCTTAAAAGCGCTGCTAAAGTTTCTTTTACTGTCTCCATGTGAAAAACACTTGAGAGTTGAAGTATAATGGTTGGATAAAGAATAATTACGTAAAAGTTTCACTTGAATAATTACGTAAAATCTGTGGAATTAAACAGCTATGCTTAAATAATGCATTAACATTATTTCAGTTATTTGCATGAGAATTCAGACCATCATGATATTTATGAGTACAAATGTTGTTCTTTCTTCATATTTTTGTTCCACGTCATCTTTGTTCTCTTAGATCATTGAGCAGTGAAGTTTGTGCTGACTATCTATTTTTTCATGCTTCTAAGTTGTTTTCTTCCATCTTTCCATTTCCACTCACCTCTTTTATGCTGCTGGAATTCCTCCCCAGTTCTTTGTATTCTTTCTTATTATGTTTCTTTGTCTACACTGTGATGTTTGTATAAGCACCATAAATGTAGCACTAATTCTTTAATCTGTGAGCTTGAAAACTTGACCATATCCATATGCGTGTGGTATGAAACTTGGGTCAAGGGTGAACCTTTTTGGAGGTAATGGATCAAATATAACGAAATTTTTTTTTCTGGGTTATAATAAAATTGATATTTTGTAATTTTCACGTAGGAAAGTTTAATTTGGAGAAACTATATGAAAAAATCGGCTTCAATAAGGAGATAATATCAAGGGGAAGATATGCGGAGCTGACTGCTGCTGAACAGAGGCCATTCAGGTACTTCTGCGTGGACTTGCAAAGTATATATGTCACTATAAGACTGTAGTGATAAGGTACTCACAAGCATGCTCGTTGAAGTATGAGTAGAGCCAAATCGCCATTTTTTGGCTCATTATTATTTGTTAATATGTATAAATTTGGATACAGTTGCTTCTAATCATATGATACCAGAAGTATTTTGAAGGTTGGAATGGCATATGAGGTTGTAGTTAGAGTGAAGGTAGAAGGAAAAGCTCTAGGAATCAGTCCTATAATCCCCACGGGCTGCATATGTATAAAGTAGGCGCATTTTCTGTCAAATTTTGGTTAACTTGATTACCAATCAAGTTGAAACACTCCTAAGAATCCATATGGGCTCCAAAAAGCCTTCACACTAAAATAACTAAATCTTTGAACTTGGAAACAAACTAAATTCACTGCCATAGTAATTGTGAACATGCTAAAACTAGGGATGGCTATGGGCTGAGACAAGCTGGCTCGACCTGTGGCCACCCAAACTCGGTTCTGCTTGTTAAACGAGCCGGGCTCTGCCCATTGGTCGATGAACCAAGCTTGGACTGTCTCGTTGACCAAGAGGCCCTGCTTTACAGAAATCTATAAATTAATGCGACATTAAAAAGCCCACGAGCCCAGGCTGGCTCGGTTTTGATAGCCAAACTAAAAACCAAGCTCGGCTTTGCCCTGGGCTCGTTTAAATGTGGCCACGAGCCGGCCAGGCCCATTGCCACCCCTATGGTAAGACCAATATAATTACTGCTCAACCCTGAAGTAAATCTTTTCTGACTATTTCTTAGAATACTGCTCCTAACTAGAAAACACCAGAAAGAACAAAAATAAGACACTGAAAGGCAGAGATACAGACTGAAAAACTGGTTATGATAGCTTGCAATCAACGCACCGTTGTCTAATCAAACGAAAGCTGGAGTTTGGAAATATCTTTTCCATACCTTTCCCAAACTCTAATTGCTTTTTCAGCTTCTCTCTTCAACTGTTCTTTCCTCCCCCTCCTCCCTCTCTCTCTCTCTACAATTATCTCTCTTATATTTCTCACCTCCATTATCATCGTTTGGTTGTTTCAAAAATTTGAGTTTTCAAGTATGGTAATTTGGCTAGTTAATCCATTGTAAATACTAGCAATTGAAAGTGTGATCTGAATGGTCCTTTCGACCTTGACTCTTTTAAAACGCCCTTATTTCAATCCATTTCAATTTATGGATTCATTTCCTCCCCGTTAACTTGTGTTGGAACATAGAAAATCACACAGGGCCTCAATGTTTAGGTGTTAACTTGAAATAAGACATTCGGGAAAAATACAAGATTGTAGGTCAGGTTATTCCTTGATTATTTTATTTAGTGTTGGTTACTGTTTCTACAGATTATTAATGCCTGTCTTTATGATTTGCAGAGCAGATGAAGCAGAACTCTTTGCGAAGTCCGCAGAGAATGCATATAAAAAATTCCGAGACAAGGCAGCCTTCTCCAGATCAATGGCTGTATGATTTTCAATGAACTATATATTTCATCTTGGGATATCAACAATTTTTCGGTAACTTAATTGAAATTTGAGTGATCGTGTTGCAGGTAGACAGCATGGAAGAAGTAGCACAAGGAAGAGTTTGGACCGGGAGTGATGCAGCTTCACGAGGTCTTGTTGACGCTATTGGGGGAATCTCTCGAGCAGTAGCAATTGCGAAACAAAAGGCTAATATACCACTGGACAAACAGGTCGGTTTAAATAATCTTGTATTTGTTTTTGATTTGTAGAGTTCTTCTCTCACAGTTTAAGCTTTGGTTTGTGAACTGAATGCATGAGATTTTTCCGACACTGATCCTAAAAATTAACATGAATTTGTACCAGCTATGTACAAGGAATGTTCCAAGAAAGTGAGATTAAATTGTTGCATCTCGCCAATTTGAAAATTTGATAGTCTACTATTAAACATGACCTTCAATAAGAGGTGATATAGTACGTGATGAAAACAAAATTTAAATAAATAACTTTGCCCTCCTCTAAGTGCTCTAGGTTTTAGATGATGAGATGGTTCAAATTTTATGAGAGCGAACAAAGGTGTTGAGTGCAAGTCTCGCTGTCACCATGAAAATTGGCACATCAGGCCTTTGATTAAAAAAATGAATTCGGCCTGATTGTGAGGAGGCGTGTTAAAGACAATTTATATAAATAAATATTTATTTCTAACAGCCTAATTTTTAAATGAAGTGGTTCAATATTATATAAAAATATTCTATTGATTCTTTTTTTCTTTTTGGTCCCAACTGATGTTATTAGGAGTGAAAGTTGGACACTGAATGAGTTCATCCATGCTTGAAGTCATCCTATTTGGATATTAACTACTAATTCTATAGTTGTAAGCCTCAACAATTTCCAATTTGTGGAACAACAATGTCAGGATTATTGTCCAGCTATGTAAAGATAAAAGACTCGTATTGTTAGACAAGTAGTGCTTGCGCATTTATTAAAAAAAAAAAAAAAAAGGAAAAAATGAAAGCATGACTTGTACAACCATGCGTGTTTTTGTCTAGTTGGACGATATATATAGTGGACGAACATGTTTTCATGTCACGTCATCATTGCCGTTAATTCGGTGAGTTCAGTGACTAACTTAGAACAAATAAAGTTTGGTGACCAAAGTGAAAAAAACACTGTAAGTTGGGACTAACAGTGGTTTTACTATTGGATATAAGTATTATGCAGTCATTTCTTGTAATGTATGCTGTAAAAGAGTTAGTCTTTAGTATTGAATCTCTTCATCAAGCATGAATCATGTTAACTCTAACATACTATGTCCCCCATCCCCACGTCCCCCGAGTTTTTCAACTTTTGGCATTTATAATGCATTCTAAAACATCAGGTCACCCTTGTTGAGATGTCGAGGCCTTCTTCATCTCTACCCGAAGTCTTTAGTGGCTTAGGGAACTCCATAGTTGAAGCAGACAATGCAATTAAAGAGTTGCTACAAGACATGGCATCTTCAACTGGAATTCAAGCCCGTATGGATGGAATCGTTTTTGAAAAATTGGAAGAAGCCTCTTACGCCAGCGTCGTCTTCAAACTTATCAAGGATTATCTGAGGTCAATCTAATCTTGTAGTTTCTAAGTTTTTTCTCGTCTCTCATATTCTTTATACCAAGGAGCTCTCAAAGACAAAAATGGAGTACATTTAATGATAAAATGAAAAGGAATAGTACAAAATTCAAGTTACCATTTTACCCTTAATTTGTTATTTGTAAGGAAAAATTGATGGTGTCTTGTATCATGGAAAAGTGTACACCGTTGTAACTTAACCTTTATCTGTATTTATGAATTCATAGTTTTACAAGAATTAAATATATTACCTTGTTACTACGTGGTCTAGTCTTGTCTCGTGTAACGTACCAAATGTTTTCTTAAATCATTTTCTTGGAATGCTTGTAAAATTGCATAATATTCAAATTCTTTGTTTTCATGTTTAATCGTTACTTGTTTGGATTTCCTATTCTAAATTTGAGAAAAACATTTCTTATTCTAATTTGTTTAGTTCTTTTGTGGATTATATTTACATGTAGAGGTGGCACGGCTCGGTTCGGCTCAGCCTGGCCCGGCCCGTTGCCTAGTAGGCTAGGCGAGCTCAGACTTGGCTCGTCCCAATAAGGACCGCTTGGTTCGGCCTTTGGCTCGTGCACGAGCCGAACGAACTAAGCGCTCACAAGCCAGTCTCTTTTTTTTGGATTTTTTTTTTTTTTTTTAACTTCGAATATTGTTTTGGAGAAAAAAAATGTCGGCCTTACCCACGAGCCTGGACGAGCTGGCTCATTGAGCCGGTCCACGAGCCAGCTCGTCTATTTGCCGAGTCTTTTGGGCTCGGCCATATTTTTTTCAAGCTCAGCCTATGTCACGACGAGCCCAAGCCCATTATGGGCCGAGTCCACGAGTCGCTTGACTCATTTGCCACCTTTAATTATATGTGTTCTAATATGTAACATATTTAGTAATGTAGACTAGGTAAGATTAGACAATATTGAAAAAATATATATATTTGAATTACTTTTTTCTATTTTAAAAGGAAAATACGTTTGTTCCTAGCCAATGGTGGCATATCTAGCTGTCGGCATTTCTATGTGATTCTTGTGTCTTCATACTTAGAATCTAAAAGTGTTCTTGTCCTTCATACTTAAAAATCTAAAGGTGGCCTTTAAATGTTGTTGTGACGAAATTAATAGGGTAGAAGATTTCAGTTGATTATAATTTTGAACAAAATTGTCGATAAAAAACTAAATGCTACCAAAATTGAAGACTGAAATGTCAAGAAAAAAGCTAATGTCCCTACTTCAAATAAAGGGAAGGAAGTTAAGGAAAAATAAGTAGCACTTGTTTTGATAATTCATGATTCATAACACTTCGAACTCCAATGCAAGTGATTTTCGATTTGTGAAATCCTTTCAACATTCAGTCTTCCAGTTTTCCCATGCGACCAAAAGCAGGCCCAAATGGCGACTGATACGGAATTAGAAAGCAGAATTTGTGGAACGTGAAAGCGTTACCCAATCGAGGTAAACTCTATTTTCAATTGTTTGTCGACATGGACAGAGTGAACGAGATCTCCACATTGGTAGCTCAGTTATTGCCCCATAAACAAATGAATCTAAAATCAAATACAATGAAAGCATCCCTCAGTACATATTGTAGAGTACTTTCTTTTTAATCCATTTCTGGGCCATTAAAAATTTCTCAAAGGTGTTAATATCCTTTTTTTTTTTTTTTTTTTTTTTTTTCTTTTCTTTTCTGTGTGTGTCTCTGTGTGTGTGTGTGTGGGTGGGGGGGTGGGGGGGGGGGGTGTTGCTGCTGGGAGTATTATGACCCTCTCTCACCAGAAGCATTCAAAACAGGTAAATACAAAAGAGAGAAGAAGAAAGAAAATAGAAAGGCAATAGAAAGAAATCCAACATGAGTTGTACATCTTCCAACATTTCACATTTCTTCTTATTCTATATACACAAATCTCATCCCCTCCAATTTGATCACTTCTGAGATGACATAGTTTTGAACAATAAGATACCTATGCCACCAATAGCTAAAGAAACAAGTAGAGGAATTCCGATCGACTGAAAGTCTGTAACTCTCCCTGGTCGATCTGTTCGTCCTTGCTGAGACCTCTCTCCGTAATAGTCATGTAGGATCTTGCTAAGACTGTCTATTTGATGCATGATTTGACGCTGTCCCCGAGCAATGAGTAATACCTATTTCCGGAGGCAGATATTAGAATGCAATGAAAATTGAAAGCATTTGCAGAAAATAATATTTCATAAACGTACATGGCCAGAACTCTTTCATTCGAATGCCAGAAACTAAACAGTGTTAAGATTCTCAAGTTACCTCTTCCATTATAGGAGACTCCCTGGCTAATTGGGAAGAGGACGAGGAATTGGGAAGAAGTGAACCAGTCAATGGGCCATTTCCTACGCCAGACACGAAAAGAGGAGTGTGTACAGAGCCATTGCAGGCTTCAGCCAAATTTTGTTGACTAGCGGACACATTCCGGGTTGAAATTTTTGAGTTTATCTCTTCAATTCGTGATGTGAATTCTTCCATTCGCTCATTCAGTGTGGAAATTTGTTCGGATAGCTGTGTAATGATGCCCTGAAACAATCATCAACAAGCTGACCAGTTATAAGCCACAGCAAATTATGACTACCAGAAAAGTTTAATGTGAAAATGGAAAAGATGAAACGATATCTAGTGACAATAGAATTATCGGCGTCTACCACCGTAACGTCAAAGATAGCAATGTACTAACAAATATAATAATGAATTTTAAGCAACATGACAAGTATAAAAAGATATCTCATGGTACTTTTAGTAGTCAAAAGTTAGGTAATAGAATGCGTGTTGTACGAAAGAACTAAAATCTCTCTTTAAATTTTTTTTTACAACCTCCTGGAACGCAGGGATGAAGTATGCCATTAGAGTCTTCAAGAAATTTTGGAGACTGTGCCAGCATTCTTTTGTTTTCTACCCGTTTTACTAACTGAGTATTTTTCTCCTCCTTTTGGACGTTAACATGATGCCTAATCATTCGACCTCGTCATTTTGGTTCTCCATTTTCCTTTTATTTGGAACCCAAAATAATACCTTTATACAAGTATTGCTCATATCCAGTCAATATACTGTCTACTCATTTCCCAAATACTAGGTTATTCTAAACGAACAAATACGGGAATTTCTAAATTATGCTAAACCAAAAATACACTCTTAACTTATTTGTACTACCATATAATTCCACAAGTGATGAAAACAAGGACAATTTATTTTTTTTTGGCACGAGACTCCGGCAGCTAGAAGTACTGTTCAGGGATATAACTCTTGACTCCTAAGCCAAAGAACCACAATCCTATATGCAAAGTCTTTGAAATCAAAATTCAACTTGTACCCAACAGGAAGGGTGTAATTAAATCAAATTGCCACATTTCGCCCCTCGATAAAAGGAACGTAATCCTCAAGATTCAAATGAATCAAAATCTAAAATTGTCAGGTGGTTAGCAAGTGATGTTGGTGAATTAAACAAAACCTTCCACAAAGTAATTTATCACAAACATCACCTGGTTAGCAAGTGCTGCTGGTGAATCTGGCATTCTTCCATCATACCTCCTATTGTTCACAGCAAGTTTTGTAAGCTTTGGTAGATTTTTATCACGCTGCGTTGAGAACGAGTGTGCACTGCCATCAACAAAAGGAAAGTTGCACTTCAAAAAATGACAACCGTTAATGTCCTAAAATTCAACAAGTAGGAACTTCACATCTAAATTGATAGAAGTATAAAAACTCAAAGATATTAGTCGGAAAGAGCAAAAGTGAAATATGCTCAATGGTAGCGGGACAAAATATCCCTCTAGGAGAAAGAAAGAGCCATATTTAAATTATATTCTCAGTAAAGGCATGTCAGCACATATGTTTTCTTGTACAGCTCAAAACTGTCTTACTTCCTAATCCTGGGTAAAAGAAACAACAACCAACAGAGTATACCGATTGAGGAACTTGATTCTTCTATCTGCAGATGCTCGGGAGAGAGCTTCTTTAGGGCTTGAAGCCAAATCATTGTCTATGCTGAGCTTTGTCTTCAGATCATCGGGCAGTGTCTGCGTACTTTTAATATGAGGACCCGACATAGTTAAGGGGGAAAAAGAACAAAAATCACAAATCATTTCAAACGTGTCTAACCATGACATCATTTATGAGCTTCTCCAGTTGAATCTGTTCTATGTAAGTGCGAGGAACATATGAACCATCCAAGCCCAGCTGCTCAGCAACATATTTGACATATAAACGGTCTCTTCCTTGCACCTTTATACACAGTCAAAAAATCAATTAATAGTTCAATAAATATGCTCTGTAGGAAACATAGGAAGCTAACAATAGTATTATCAGGAGAGATGAGAGATCTTCAAATGCTTCAAAAAGGAAACTCAAATTTCTTTGTATGATTAATGGTGTCAGTTTCAGTCCATTATAACACCAAATGACAAATGGTTCAATAAAATTTTTACCGGGGTGTGTTCCCCTATTTAGTGACACCAAACAGCAGATAGCCCTTCGACGAATTAAACTTCTTCAAAAATATTTATCATTCTATATCTCATTTCATCGTTTACAATTGCTTGATATACTTCAACATCAATAATTAAGTAGTGGCATAGAACTGTTTTACATAAAAGGAGAGTACATGTTTTAATGATCAGTGAGCATGTCTCCAATAGACAAACTATTCTGAATGGTCTCAACTCTAGCCGGAAGAAAACAGGATTATTCATCTGGGGACATTTTCAATTAGAATTTCTTCACACAGACTGAAACAAATAGAATATGAGAAGACCTTGGATCTCAAAGTAACTAAATAATCAAATACTAGATATTACGCAGAACAACAATCATGCTGGTTTCATACCTGGACATACTTGCGGTTAAGTTGCTCCAGCCAATCAATTTTTACACATACTTTATCATTCAAGAAGACGTGACTGCTTCTTTTCAGGATGGATGCAATTGTGTACCCTAATGCCATCAAACCCCCGAGAAGGCGCACACTAACTTCAAAAGTAATTCTTGGTGATATAATGAAGGGGCTATCTGTGACCCATTCCTGAAAGTCATTTATATTGTTGCTTAGAATACACGATCCACCTTATTTATTGACAGTTCTACACTAAAATTACAATTACGAATTTACAGGTCAATTAACAAGCTTCAGCCATATCCCTGCAAACTGACATAAAAGCAGGCCTCAAACAGTAGAGTAAAATGTGTCTACAACTGTAATTGCCTATAAAAAAACATTCACCTTTCCATTTTACAGCTAAGATGTTATTGATGGATCGAAAATTTTCCGATTTTCGATAACTGTATCCAAAATTTAAGACAAAAGAACTCGATTGATTTCTTAGGAGTTTTTAATTGTAATTTGATCTCCTCATTCTTAACCAAATCCAACTTCACTTCCCCAATGTCCCATGCACCATACAGTAAAAGTCCCCTCCACTGCACATGGAAACGGTAAAGCAAAATTTTCTCAAGAGATATGAAAAAAATTGAACACACAGAAGTGCATGCATACACGCTAACAGGAGAGAAGAAAAGGAGAGAATTCAGGAATGTGAAAACTGAATTTCTATTTTAAGTACCAAATCAAAAATAAACCATAACGCCAAGAGAAGAGGGAAGTTTATGGTCGATTTTATTCTGTAAAGCAACACAGAGGGAGTTCAAAAGTATAATTGAATCAAATAAAAGGGTAGAATGCTTGGGATAAGTAAGAACGAGGAAGAAGCTTAAGTTCCCATCATCCAAACCTCAAACATGAGATTGTATTTTCCATCCCTGTTCCTCATTCTCAAATATGATTGGCATGCTTCTGGATCTTCACCAGGTGGTAGAAGATATATATCATAAGTTTCCTCTGTAGTTTCTCTGCAATCTTCTGAAAGAAGGGCCTTGATTTGATCCTCGGCAACCAGCCTTGTTGACTAAACAAAAGCGAAAATACCCCTCAGTCAACAATGTAAGATCAGATGCAAGCAAACCCTTTCTAAATATAGATAGAAGCTGAAGACTCACCTTTAAAACATATGTGGGATTTTGAAATCCAGAGAATGGGTTGAATTTGTTTATAATTTTGATATGTGCTGTTTGTAGATCTGGCTCAATGAAAGCCTTGTACATAGGATACACCTGTTATCAAGGTCTGCTGTGAGAATAATTGCATATCACCTCATGTCCAGCTAAGATATATTGCAGCAATCAGACACATAGCATGAAGGTAATAATTAATAAGTAAGAAGTTGACACCGTTTCTGATATCTGTTGAATTATCTCCTCGGGCTCTTGTCCAGCGCGTTGAATGTCCCTCAGAACCCGTTTGACAAGGTCAAAATGCACTCCACCAGTAACAGAGACGCGAAGATCTATCAAAGGACGCAATTTCTCACTCAAGGCATATATTCCTTCGACAATAACGACGCGGGAGCTGGGAACTTCAACAGTCCTGCTTAATTTGAGAGGTTAATAATAGCGATTCCTTATGAGAAGTGAGAAAATACAACATGTGATCTCTACAAACAAAAAGCTATACAACATAGCAGCAATACATGAGAATAGATATGAAAGTGTAGGAGACCATCTCTATGAAAATGAAGGAAAGAAAGGAGTTGCTATTCCTAGAAATGAAATGGTATAGAAAAAAATCTCATTTCAAAAGAATCGTTTATCCAAATTATTGTTCTAGCTACAGGAACCCCTAACAGTGTTGCTTGATTGCCAAGTTGTAACAGGACTTATTCGTTATTTCATAAATAATGATACAGTATATTACTCGAGGGGTTATTGTGTCACATAATTTCCAGGTTGTATCAGGATTTTTTAGTTATACCATATCCCAGTTAACCACGTCTTATTTATTATGTTTCCTTCTTTGTTAGATTTCTGGCTTGACATGTTTAAGATGCAATCTCTTTTGACTATATAAAGATCACCCTTTGCCTTTTGGTTCTTGAAAGAACATCAGATTTTGTGAAATTAGACACTCCTTCGGATTCTTGATTAAAAATATTTAAAGAGAATCATGTTTCACAGCCTAATTGTTACCAAGTCTCTTTGGATGCTAAACAATCGTAAAACGAATTCTTTTACACCAAAATCATGAAGCTGATTATATGTGGAAATTTTTCGTCAGTAATCAACCACTCCAAGCAAATTGTAATCGAAAGATAAATTCAGATACACGTGTTTTAAGTTGTGTATCAGTTTTCTATTTAGATGATAAACCATAATTTTTCGGAGTTGGTTATTCTCTAGTAAGATGCAATTTTTAAAAACTCCAAAAGAGATTGTGAAATTGGAAAGACTAGTCTGCTTAAAGAAGAAACAAGCGATGAGATCTTTGTTTGAACAGCCTATTGATTGTAGAAAGAATTTGAACTAAAGGAGCTAGCTTTGACTGTTAAAACTTGACTTCAGATCTTCCTCCAACCCCAAGAGGGTTGGTGCCCAAAAAGAGAGGTTGCAGAAGAAAGTGTTAATTCAAGTACCATTCATGCTACACTAGTATTCTGTTGCTTGTTCTTAAACTGCATTAGGAATCATTAGATGTTTCCCATCCAAGGTAGTTAGGTATGTTTATTGTATCTGCATTTCTGTTGAAGTTCTGTGAATTTAAAACGTCAAACCAATTTCGTCTCACCATTCCCATTATACCCATATAAGAAATTGGCTTTTCGAAATGACGTGAGAATTATGGATCAAGGGAGTAATAACAATAGTCGCAGAGATTGCATAATTATTACGACATTATTAAGAAAAGAAATAAGAAATTCAAAATGAAAAAGATAATAGGAAAGCTTAAGTCAGCCACAAGTTGAAAAGTACTTAACCTGTAACCTATGCGAGTGCCGGTCTTAAAATCATAAATTGGGACTTGGACAGGCCTCCCTGCTTTCAAACCATGGATATTCTCGAGCAGTGTGTCATAGTCTGTCAAGCGTGGGTCTGTTCCAAAATTATGAAGCACAACAGTTATACGAGGAAACTTTGCAAATTTTCTCTAGAAATAGGTAAAAAAAATGTAATAGAAAACCCAAGTACAAATTTTCGAAAACTAAGGACACTGGAAAATATTTAAACAGAACATACTTAGAGCATAACTTTGCCATTTTGTTCAATATAAGTAGATTCCATATGTTGAAAGGTTCAGGTAACTTTATATTATCGAAAGGTTCAGGTAACTTTATATAGCAAACACATACTTCATGCCATGCTTTTTTTTATTTTTTCCTTGAAAGATGTACTCATTCAGAATTTTGACTTCACCGACTTCACAATTGAGCATTTGCTCAAATATAATTGAAGTCCACACATTCATACAAACTCAAATAGAAATAAATAACGGTGATATGCGTCGTATGTTAAAATAGGGACACTAATTGGAACTGGCGAGTAATACAAAGTTGATTTTCCTAGTCCATTAGAAATATCTTCTAGACCAGAAATCCATATGAATTCTATATCACTGAGGAACTTTTAAGAAAAAAACCTTAACTAATTAACTTATAACTTTCTGGACAGCTGATAATCAAACTCAATAGGGATGCTTCACCAAGGAGTGCACATCAGGATTGGAAAAATCTATGTAATAAAAGTTGTCAATTTTAGAAAAAAAATACAACAATTTAGATTCTTTTAACTCTATATATAATAGGTAGGTAATACTTTATAAGAATGAACACCTCCATTTGAAATTAACTCCCGAGAAAGGAAAGAAACAATAGTAATTGGCACCAAGGATCTTTCCCTTCATTTAAGCCCCCAAACTTTGGCTTATTTTAGCTGATTTAATCAAATAGAATACTTGATTTTATAACTTCTTAGTCAGGTGCTTGGAAGCACTTAGCAAGGCACAAAAGATAATTTATTGGGTTATAAATAGCAAAGTTTGAAAAAAGTTCATTATTTTTAATCATTTTTTGTTATAAATTATTCTATCCAAACCAAATTTGGTCAAAACAAACTTGACTGCTTTCTTTTTATGAACTTGTTTTTGTTACGCTTCTTCATCATTGTACTATTATGGTTAAGGAAAAGAATACGTAGATTGAGAACCCAGAGTTCAATCAAGATATTTTCTGCATGAGAAAAGTTATCTTAGCTGGTAGTGTTGAAATTATTTTTCAAGTGCTGAAATTATAAGTTGTTGGTGAATGTGTGGATGAAAAGTAGGTTGTAACTGGTGGATCCTATGAAATATTTATATGTAGATAAAAAAGTATGTTTGACCAGTTTGACCAACTAAAATTATAATTTATAATTTAAGCAACCCCAAACATGTGCTTATGTGTAATCATATCATGGCCAGCAAAAATTGATCTGGTCATCGAAGAGAAACTCTCTCCAATTGCGGAAATCAAATCTCAATTTTTAAGAAATCTCTATCAGATTTATTTTCCTGCGACTATTTCTATAATTGAATGGTTGATATTGACTTCTGAAGGAAGCAAGAGGAACTGGTTTTCCTTAGAAGGATTCCCCATCTGTCCAACAAAATATTAGAAATATCATGTGCTTAAATGTGGAATCGGACTACTTGTAATGAAATTTTGAATATTGGATTCTTTCTGGTAAACCAACAAATACATACGAAATAATGCCAGATAAGCCGCTATAAATCGACTTAAGTAAGTTTTAAAATAAATAATTTTAGTTGGTTAAAGTTGAAAATAAGTAATTTTCAGATGGGTAAGAGTTACTTTTTAAAAATAAATAGCATTTTCTACTTAAAAGTAAGATATCCAAAAATGCTTGGAAACAAGTGACTTCTAGTTCATTTTAAGCTTTGCCAAACATGCTCCAAAACATTAGGTCTAAACTTGGGAGCAGAAAAAATGAAGACAAGATTTACCATCAAAGTTGCCATCAATAATACGGGTCGCATCGTTGTAGTTATCCATATTTATAACAGCAATGCTTGGCATAAAGGTGAGGATCTTCTCAGAAAACACCGTCTTTCCAGCCCCAGAAGGACCCGCTACCCCGACTAATACCATCCCATCATTTTTCTGAGCCAACAACTGGCACGCCCGAACAACAGCAAAGAAACCCTTCTCAAATGATAGAGGATCTTGAATTGGAACAATCTCGTAACGATCAGAATCCTTTCTTTTAACTAGCTGAACTTGATCTCTTAATAGACCTGATCGTCTCCTTGGTGATTCAATATTAGGAATATCCCGAGTCATGCTGAAGCTGAGAAGTAAACTGCATAGAAAAAGAGACTAAATTATATATAAAAACAAAATGAAAGAAATTGCATTATCCCATTCTTCGAGAAATTATCATCTGAGGTGAGAAATTCTGTTAGCATTTCTACTCTTTGATTTCAGTAGCACCTAAGTATGGTAGACATTTCTGATTAAGGGTAGAAACAAGTGCATTTGACATGGATCCAATTTCAAATAAATAAAAAACAACAATTTGGTGCCCACCAAATTGTTCCGTAATCATTCTTGCCTCTTCGATAAATCCAGTCTCTGGCCCTCCGAAAGTTAGCTAAACCTAAATTCGGGGCTCGTCAAACAACCCAATTAAATTGTCATGTGAGAAAGACAATAACCTGCTCAACTTCTCTCGATATATTTAAATTTAATCGACCATGAACTTAAAAGAGGTGGATCAAGAAAATAGAGCTCAATAAATTCTTACATGCCATATATGCAGGTATTATATTGTTGAAGGGTGCAAAGATTTCACTTTGAAGGACGAGTGTCAATTGAATGGCCCACAAGTTTTGGAACCAATGATCGTATTCAGTTCTTTGATTTTCAATCTGACCAAATGGTTTAAGTATTTGTTCAACGTCCAAATAGAAAAGTGTGATACTCTTGCAATGCATATGATCGCCATCCATATTCTACAAGACAGCACCACAGTGTCTACTTCATAGTTATTAGACCCGACCCAATTATTGACCGGACAAGGAGGCGGGTCAAGGGGTCATCAGTTCACCTGGTGACCTGGCCGGATCCAGGGGGTCAATTCCGATTTTAGATAACCTCAGTTACTTAGGATATGTTATATAACAATCAATGACAACATTTACGAGTAAATAAGTAAATGTCAGTGTTTGTTTCTATGACCAAAATAGTCACTCTACCTACCGAGTTTGGACAAGAAATTTCATATACCAAAACAATATATTTGTAACAATAAACTCAACAAGTAACAAAAATTCATCAATTAAACATGCGCTTAACAACCTAAATGTTTGAAAATACAACAGTTCTTAAGTATATACCCATTTAACTAGGGCTTACAACATATCCATAAAAAGCTAAATACCATTAATAGTGCAATGATGACCAAGCAGTGAGAGATGGAGATTAGAGCAAAAAAGGAAGCAAAAGATGACTAAGCAATGATGGGAAAATGTTGGAAACCCAGAATGCTTGATTTGGCATAAAATCTCTCTACAATTTGTGTCCGAGTGTGGATGTGATTGTGAGGTCAGACTTCGAAGATTTAAAATGAGATTGTCCTGGTTAGACTGGGTGTGTCCGGGTCACTTAGGGTGTCCGGTTTAGACCGATCAGATGGTTTGTTTGGGGCTAATTTCTTGTCTGTTAAATTGGAGAACCAGATCGGTTAGGAGGCCGGTTCAACAATCTAACCGGCCGATCCTGTCGAGGTTTAATACACTGGTCTACTGTTATATTTCTCATATGGGCAGAATCCCATAACAATGTATCCCAACTAATACACGGCTCAAACACACAACATAACAAATACAAATTAGCATCGGCAACGACAAATCAACGGTTTAACATCTGACATCACTATTTAATGAACTGCACGAATAGTCCCACATTTTTTTAAGTATTGGCATAGGTCATAGATTTTAGTTGTGGAAAGCAATGCCATTACACCAATAATGGAAAGACAAATATCAGTGAGCATCGGTGTCAAATTATTTATTCAACAAAAAAGAATGGAAAAATGGAATATTTTCCCCAGAAATTCTGACACTGCCTTTTTTGGGCTCAAATAAAACGAACAAGAACAGCATTTTGAACAGAAAAAAGAAATTAATTACCATATATAAATTCTAATAACAAGCTAAAATAATAAATTAAACAGAAAAATCCAATTAAGGATTTAAATCGTCGAAATTTTGTTGCTGATCACTAAATAGTCACATATACAGGCTGATTAATTAAAGATTAAAAGAAACACAAATCTGGATATATTCCATCGTTAATTCAATAATTTTTGGCAAAAAATTCCAAAATACAAAACCCAGAAAAGGAATTTAAACATAATCACTCCTCAAATAGAGACAAATGACAAATCGTATATTAAACAAAGTAATTCAGAAACAATCGAACAGTATCCACCGAAAGATTACATTAATTTTCGCGATTCATTAAATAGTCCAAAATTACAGATTGAATAAAACACGCGAGAATTCATGCATGATTTAAATTAAACCTGGGAAGTAACGAAAACACTGAATAAAAAATAAATTACACATTCATGCATGATTAAAATTAAAACTGAAAACTGAAGTTAAAACAGATGGAAATTCATCAACGAGCAAACCTCAAGTTCAATTCTGATTATACTTCTATTCCACTGGTCTAGAGAATTCTTGCAGTTTTTTTTTCTGAGAATTGAGGTATTAATAATGGGTTCAGGAAAATTTGCAAGCCGACAGAATCTAGATGACTTAGCATTTTTTCTGGTTAAGAGTCATGAATAAGGTTGTTGGATATTTTTGTCTTTAAAGAATTTTGTGCTTATAAAGACTTAAAATTCGGTTAAATATCTTTTTTTATTCACAAATTTTTTATCTATTTTTTATTCACAAATTTATAATCTTCATTTATAATTTACAAAAATCTTTATCAAATAGTTTGAGCTACGCTTCGAAAAAAAAAGACTATTTTAGTTTTAGTGCTACTCATGTTATTTGTTTTAATTTCGATTTTTATAATCTTAGTTAATTTAGATTGCATTTTCTTACCATCTTAGTTGATTTAGATTACGTTTTTTTATGATCTTAGTTGATTTAGACTAGATTTTAGTAGAGGTATCAAGACGGATGAACCAACTAAACCCGCATCGACCTACCCGTAGAGGTCCGTAACTGCGAGCTGGCCAGTGAACTAGGCAGACTGTTCACAAACCGGATGATGCTGAACCGCCTGCTCGGGTGGTTAAGCGTCAAACGGGCCAGCGATTAATCGCTTGCCCGTTTAATATTTATAAAAAAAACACAAATGTAAAAGCAGCATATAAAATTGTGGAAATTAGGCCCCTTACTTTATTTTTCAAAAAAAAATTGAAAAATACGGTTATTTTTAAAAAAATTGAAAAGTAGACTTCTTTAATATATCAGAATGGAAAGGTAAAAATGGTAAATTAATTACTACAGTGCCTTAAACCCTACTTCTCATTTTTTCTCTGCGATTTCTAGCGAAAATTCCTCAAATTCATTCGCTAATTCAAAATTTATGTCCGTTTCTTCTATATTTTAACACTATATTATTCAACATGGTTGGAGAAGGCGAAATCATCGTTGCAGAATCTTCAAGGATGAAGAGAAAGTGTAGTTCAGCTGAAGGATCTTCAAAAAAGATGAAAAATATTGTCCATTTATTCTGTATTTCTATATTTTTTTCGATTGCTTTGTTAATTCGAATTTATGTTTTCCATTATTATTCAATTTATGCTATTGCCTTTAGGAAAATCAGCGACAATTGTTGATGATTGAAATTTTTACATTTTGAGGGATTTGTTCTGTGAAATTGCATTTCTGTATTCAATGATTAACTGGTTGATGATGGTGCGTTTAGGAATCCAATAACACATTGAAACCATTGCCAAATCAATGATATACCAAAATGAGATTAAAGTGTAATTTGATAGTATTCAATTTCACCAACCTGTTTTTTGAATATATCCTGTATGAAAATATGTTCTTTCTCGTTTGATATGTTAGTTCATATTCCAAATGCAATAAGTTTAAACATGCAAATTAAAAAAATTGATGGTATGATCAATGTTTTTTGAACTGTATACAACTTTTTGATATGTTTGTCACTTTTTTGAGATGTTTGTCACTTTTTACTTAAAAAATTACATAACATTCTACTTTCATCTAATATATTAATGCAATAAGTTTGAACATCCAAACTAACATATGATTTTTGAACATTCCACTATTTTTTAAGATGTATATTACTTTTAAAGAGATTCATGTCACTTTTTGGAGATGCTTGTCATTTTTTTGATATGTTTGTCACTTTTTACTTAAAACGTGACAGAGCATGTCACTTTTATGTAATATATAAATACAATAAGTATGAATATCCAAACTAAGAAATAGATTGTATGATCATTATTTTTTGATATGTATGTCACTTTTAAAGAGATCTATGTCACTTTTAAGAGATGTTTGTCAATTTTTACTTATATAGGTACAATAAGTTTGAATGTCCAAACTAGTAAATAGACTTTATGATCACTGTTATTGTATATATATGTGACTTTAAAAAAGATGAATGTCAAATTTTTATAGCTATATCATTTTGAAGAGGTATATGCCACTTTTTGAAGATGTTTGTCACTTTTTGATTATGTTTGTTCCTTTTTACTTAAAAAGTGACAGAGTATGTCACTTTTTACTTAAAAAGTGATAGAGCATGTCACTTTTATGTAATATATAAATACAATAAGTATGAATATTCAAACTAACAAATAGATTGTATGATCACTGTTTTTTGAGATGTATGTCACTTTTAAAGAGATCTAAGTATAGATACAATAAGTTTGAATGTGCAAACTAGTAAATAGACTTTATGATCACTATTGTTGTAGATATATGTCACTTTAAAAAAGATGAATGTCACATTTTTAGATCTATATCATTTTGAAGAGATGTATGCCAGTTTTTGAAGATGTTTGTCACTTTTTGAAAATGTTTGTCACTTTTTACTTAAAAAGTGACAGAGCATGTCACTTTTATGTAATATATAAATACAATAAGTATGAACATCCAAACTAACAAATAGATTGTATGATCACTGTGTTTTTGAGATGTATGTCACTTTTAAAGAGATCTACTGTCACATTTTTAGATATATATCATTTTGAAGAGATATATACCAGTTTTTGAAGATGTTTGTCACTTTTTGGAGATGTTTGTCACTTTTTACTTAAAAAGTGACAGAGCATGTCACTTTTTAAGTAAAATGTGACAGATCATGTCACTTTGATGTAATATATAAATACAATAAGTATGAACATCCAAACTAATAAATAAATTGTATGATCACTGTGTTTTTTAGATGTATATCACTTTTAAAGAGATCTACTATCATATTTTTAGATATATATCATTTTGAAGAGATGTATGTCATTTTTTGGAGATGTTTGTCACTTTTATTTAAAAAGTGACAGAGCATGTCACTTTTTAAGTAAAAAGTGACAGATCATGTCACATTTATGTAATATATAAAAACAATAAGTATGAACATCCAAACTAACAAATAGATTGTAAGATCACTGTGTTTTTGAGATGTATGTCACTTTTAAAGAGATCTACTGTCACATTTTCAGAATATATCATTTTGAAGAGATGTATGCTACTTTTTGAATATGTTTGTCACTTTTACTTAAAAAGTGACATGACTGTCACTTTTTAAGTAAAAAGTGACATATCATATTATTTTTATGTAATATATAAAAACAATAAGTATGAACATCTAAACTAACAAATAGATTATATGATTACTGTGTTTTTGAGATACATGTTACTTTTAAAGAGTTGAATGTCACATATTTAGATATATATCATTTTGAAGAGATGTATGCCACTTTTTGAAGATGTTTGTCACTTTTAATTTAAAAAGTGACAGATCATGTCACTTTTATGTAATATATAAAAACAATAAGTATGAACATCCAAACTAACAAATAGATTGTAAGATTATTGTGTTTTTGAGATGTATGTCACTTTTAAAGAGATCTACTGTTACATTTTTAGAATATATCATTTTGAAGAGATGTATGGCACTTTTTGAAGATGTTATCATTTTTTGGAGATGTTTGTCACTTTTTACTTAAAAAGTGACAGAGCATGTCACTTTTCACTTTTTATATGTTCATTCTATAAAATTATTATTTAACTAACCATCTTTGTTTTTTTTTTGTAGGACTGGGAGTTATTGATTCTCCAGACCTATTGGTTTCTTGGAAAAGTCACCTTCTACTCACCCCATATAGTGATCAAAACCTTAAACGACAAGCTTACTGAAACACAAAAGCAAATGTTTAAGGAAACATGCTTTGGACCATATCTTGATTTAAAAGAAACTATGATTCAGGCTCAGTTGATTCACCAGTTGTTATTAAGGCAAGTGAAGCAACCAAATGTAAATGAATTATAGTTTAACATCAGTGGCAAACTTGTCAGATTTTCTGTTGAAGAATTTTGTCTAATGTCTGGACTTCGGTGCGTGGATAATGGTGATTTTACCAAGTACAGAATGCGTAGTAGTATGATTAAGGACAAATATTTTAAGAAATATGATAGCATTTCAACAGAGTGTGTTGAAAATGTGTTTAAAGAGTTGTCATATGATACTGTTGATAAGGATATGGTAGATGTTGGTATTATTTATCTTATTTCGTCATTCTTATTTGCCACATCATACCATAAATGTGTTGATGATTCAATTTTTGTACTTGTTGAATCGGGTGAAATAGAATGTTTTCCATGGGGGAAGGAGTTATATAGTTTGATTTTAATGTCTCTGAAGGGTGCATTTAGCAAGAGGATCATGAAATTAGATTCTTCAAAAAAAAAATTTGGAGTATAGGCTTAATGGTTTTCTTCTTGCTTTCCAAGTTTGGATATACGAGTCTATTCTTGCAATAGCTCAGAAAAATTTTTGTGTGAAATACAAGCCATCACTTCCTCGGATCTTGAGCTAGAGTTCTAATGTGCATTTGACATCTTTACAATTGCACAAACGTATTTTTGACTTGATTAAAGTAAGCTCTATTTATTATTTATGCAATTTTTCTTTACATTTTTTTATTACTTTTTGTTATTTTAAATTTATGAATATGTGTTTTTGCAGATAGAAGTTAATGATGTTAGGATAACTAACGCGGAGAAGGAGGTGGCATATACTGAGGGGTTGTTTGAGAGTTGCAAATCTCAAGGGCAAAACAATAAAGACGATGACAACTTTGAGCATCCTATTATTCATCAATCAAAGCTGATGATTACAGCCCAAGAAACATTAGTTCGCGATGACAGTTCTTCAAAGTTGAAGAAAAAAAAGATAGTTGAGTTTTTTGAGCATTTATTTACCTTTTTATGCTTTCTATACCTTTTTTGTTTATTGTTTCTTATAATTATGTGTTTTTCTCTAATTTTTGTATTTCAGAGAAATTCTGAATCAAATGAAGAAATATTAAAACGTCTAGCAGAGATTGAAGTAAAACTTCAATCAAATGAAGAAATTTTGAAACGGCTGGCAGAAATTGAGGCAAAAGTGGAATCAAATGAAATTATTTTGAAACGCTTGGCAGATATAGAGTCGAAAATACAATCGAATGAAGAAATTCAGAATCGACTTGCTGAGCTTGAACTCAAAGTTCAATTTAATATTCAACTTGAGAAACAAATAAAACAATTTGAAGAGAAAGTGAAATCGAATGAAGAAATTCTAGAACGGATGGCAAATGTTGAAAGCAAAGTGAATGACTTGAAAATGTTGAAGGTATGTCACATTTTTAGATCTAAGTTACTTTTTTCAGAAATGTATGTCACTTTTTGGACACAGTTTGTCACTTTTTGGTCACTTTCTACTATGTCACTTTTTACTATGAGTATGTCACTTTTAAGAGATTTATGTCACTTTTTATATAGATATGTATGAGACTTTTTATTTATTCTTATGTCTAGAATGCTGCGAAAAATGTTGCTAATAATACAATGGACATGAAAAAGAATGCAACTGATTGTCCTAGTTTTTCATTGGGTATTGAGTTTGATTCGACTGAAAAAAGTATTGAGATGCCAGCTGAAACTAATGTGGAAAATGTATTATTCAATTCTAAATACATTATATTTTTAATTTGATATTTACTTTTTTGTTATTGTGCACTATATAATGTGACTTATTTATTTTATTCAGTCTATTGATAAAGATATAATAAATTTTAATGAAGAGGACTGGAAGATTGTTGATGATGTTGCTGCTCATAGTTTAGCCAAAAAAATGCATCAAGATGTATTTTTTTTCACATTTTATTTTGTGTTTTTTACTTTGTTAGATCTGTTTTTTGTACTGCAAAAAGTAATCGTTTGTACGTTTTTATTCAGACTGTTGATGTAAATGATGATGATATTGAATTCAAAGATGAGAATTGGCAAAAAATTGATGAGATTGCGACAACTGTTTTAGCTAAACATAAACTTGAACAGGCAATTGTTTGTTTGATTATTTTTCATTTGAAAGACTTATTTTTGTGTGTTCTGCACAATATAACTTGACACTTTCTAATTTTTTTGCGACATTTTAGACAGATGATGAAGTCACTCCGGATGTGTCCCTGAAAAGGCAAAAGAAATCTGCCGCACTTCTTCAGTCCCCATGGATAAATCAATATGATTCTATGGGTACTTCTACAGCGGAAACTTCTACTGCGAAGCGTGTGGTGAAGGGTACGTTTGCATTCAAAGTTGGGTTGTGCCCTCCATTCGCACCAGATGTGGAAGCATTCGAGAGTTGGTACAAGGAATGGTTGGTGACCAAAAACAAGTAAGTATGTGACATAATGTTACTTTTTAATAAGAAAGTGACACATTATTTTTATCCAAATGTGTTTGTGTAAAAATTAAATCAACCATAGAAAAGAATTGTTATTCAAATGTGTTTGTGTAACTTGCATACATTGTTCTATCACTTTTTGAGCAAAAAGTGACAGAGCATGTCACCTTTCTATCCCCAACCAACAATTCATAATCAAGATAAAAAAAATGATACATTAATACTTGATCATGATCAATAATTCATGCCATTCCATAATGCACAACAAATAACAAGTTAAATCTTGCAATTAAATCAACCATAGAGAAGATTTTTTATTCAAATGTGTTTGAGTAACTTGCATACATTGTTCTATCATTTTTGAGCAAAAAGTGACAGAGCATGTCACTTTTCAATCCCCAAGCCACAATTCATATTCAAGATAAAAAATTGATGCATTAATGGTTGGTCATGCTCAATAGTTCATGTCACTATATAATGCACAACAAATATTAAGTTAAATCTTGCATTCAAATCAACCACATAGATGATTTTGATTCAAATTTGTTTCTCTAACTTATATACATTGTTCTATCACTTTTTGAGTAAAAAGTGACAGACCATGTCACTTTTTAGACAAAAAGTGACATGGCATATCACTTTTCTATCTCCAAGCCTCAATTCATATTCAAGACAAAATAACGATATATTAATATTTGTCTAACTTGCATACATTGTTCTGCCACTTTTTGAGCTAAAAATGACAGACCATGTCACTTTTTAAACAAAAAGTGACATAGCATGTCACTTTTCTATCCACAAGCCTCAATTCATATTCAAGACGAAATAACGATACATTAATGTTTGTCTAAGTGGCATACAATGTTCTGTCACTTTTTAAGCAAAAAGTGACATAGCATGTTACTTTTTAAGCAAAAAGTGATAGAGCATGTAACTTTTCTAACCTCAAGCCTCAATTCATATTCAAGAGAAAAGAACGATACATTAATGTTTGATCATGCTCAATAATTCATGTCACTTCATAATGCACAACAAATATTAAGTTAGATCTTGTATTTAAATCAACCACATAGATAATTCTGATTCAAATTTGTTAGTCTAACTTACATACATTGTTCTGTCACTTTTTGAACAAAAAGTGACAGACCATGACACTTTTTAGACAAAAATTGACATGGCATGTCACTTTTCTATCCCCAAGCCTCAATTCATATTCAAGATAAAATAACGATACATTAATATTTGTCTAACTTGCATACATTGTTCTGTCACTTTTTGAGCTAAAAGTGACAGACCATGTCACTTTTTAAACAAAAAGTGACATAGCATGTCACTTTTCTATCCACAAGCTTCAATTCATATTCAAGACGAAATAACGATACATTAATGTTTGTCTAAGTTGCATACAATGTTCTGTCACTTTTTAAGTAAAAAGTGACATAGCATGTCACTTTTTAAGTAAAAGGTGACAGAGCATGTCACTTTTCTAACTCCAAGCCTCAATTCATATTCAAAACAAAAAAACGATACATTAATGTTTGATCATGCTCAATAATTCATGTCACTTCATAATGCACAACAAATATTAAGTTAGATCTTGTATTTAAATCAACCACATAGATGATTCTGATTCAAATTTGTTTGTCTAACTTGCATACATTGTTCCGTCACTTTTTGAACAAAAAGTGACATAGCATGTCACTTTTCTATCCGAAGCCTCAATTCATAGTGTCACTGCATGTTACAAAATTTGTACCAGTGTAATTGTATGTGACCTTTTTTTTTGTAATGCAGAGTTAATCATTTCAATGATGAGAATATTAATATTAGCCCTAGCTTCTACTTCAGCGATGTTTCAATCTCTTCTAAAATGTGGTGGTATGAATTAGTGACAATCAATGAGGCTTTAGATGACACAGTAAGTTTTTGTTTGTTAGTTGTTTGGTTTAAGGTTTATGTATATAATTTATTAATACATTGCTGATTCTTTTTTATACACTTGTTTTGTAGCATATCGATGTGTATTTTTATTATTTGCGAAAGATGTTAAGATATGGACAGGGTATAAAAATCAATGCTACAACAACGGACTTTGCTTTTGACAGCCAAGTTAGGCGGTTGTATGATGATTTTTCGAAGGATCCACTAATCCTTGTTAAGCAAACTTCTCTACTGTCGTATCCAATTGGATTGTACATGCCTTGCAACACAAGTTGGCGAAAAGTTGACCATGTCCTTATGCCTTTGAGGATGTATAATTCGGCTCATTGGCTTCTTTGTCATTTTGACATCAAGGAGATGTGCTTGAATATTTATAATTCCTACACTAAGATGGTCAAGAAGCCTGTTATATTTGAAGCTATTAAACCATTTTCAGTTATTATTCCTCATCTTTTGTATAACACTGGATTCTTCGACGGCAAAAATATTCCAGAACAAGAGGCGCTAAAACCACTTGTTGTAAAGTTGGTTCCAAAACTACCACAGCAAAAGAACGAGTTAATTTGCTTTTTAATAATTTGAATTTTTATATATTGAATAGATAGAAATATATGGTTTGCCTTCAATTATTGGTTAATGTTTTATTTTGTTCTTTGCAGTGGTGATTGTGGAATCTATGTGATTAAATATGCTGAGTATTTCATCAATGAAATATTGAAGGAGATGCCAAAGACATTCGATATTGTACAGGTTCAGAAATACTTGGCCACTCAATTGTACGTGTATGCTAAGAAGAAGCAAGTGGAGAATTACGACACTGATAGTGATTGGGTGGCAAAGGATATTTGACAAGACATAGAAGGCTGCAATTTTTTTTGTAAATAATATTTTTGTAGTAGGACTACATATTACATGTAAATGTAGTATATATGGTGAATGTAGTTTCATGTAAATGATATTAACAATATAGGTTTTGAAAGTTTCTATTCAAAAAATGTAAGTACAAAATATTTTTGTATACAGGTGATATGCTATTCATGTTGACAAAACATAATTATATTAGATGATTTTTTTCAAACTGTTGAATATAGATTGTAGAAGTGGATCTAATTGATATATAACTTTAAGTATGGAAATCATGTATACACTTTGACAGTCAAGTTATGGGTTTTAATAACGAACAAGTGACATAGTGTGTCACTTTTTATTGTAAAAGTGACATGGTGTGTCACTTTTTATTATAAAAGTGACAGTGTGTGTCACTTTTTGTTCTTAAATTATGAAAATCATGTATACACTTTGACAGCCATGTTAGGGATTTTAATAACGAACAAACAACATAGTGTGTCACTTTTCGTTATAAAAGTGACATAGTGTGTCACTTTTTATTCTAAAAGTGACAGTGTGTGTCACTTTTTGTTCTAAAAGTGACACAGTTTGTCACTTTTTGTTCTTAAATTATGGAAATCATGTATACACTTTGACAGCCATGTTAGGAGTTTTAATAACGAACAAACGACATAGTGTGTCACTTTTCGTTATAAAAGTGACATAGTGTGTCACTTTTCATTATAAAAGTGACCATGTGTGTCACTTTTTATTCTCAAATTATGAAAATCATGTATACACTTTGACAACCATGTTAGGAGTTTTAATAATGAACAAAAGACATAGTGTGTCACTTTTCGTTATAAAAGTGACAATGTGCGTCACTTTTTGTTCTAACGAACAAATATGTGCGTCACACGAATTTGAAAAGAAAATCCAATATGCAAAAGTGACACAAATGTCACTTTTTGTTCTAAAAGTTACAATTTCGGTATTCATCAAATTTTTTTAATAGTTGAAGTATCATGTATACAATTTAGTGTTAAATGATAAGTTTTACATTCCACTATAATGTCATGACCTATAAAAAAGCAAAGCGCATGAATGTTAACACTATTTTGAAAAGAAAAAACCAATAAGAATGAATAAGTGATATTTTCCAAATAAAAAATAAAAAAACTCATAAATCTTGTAACTTTCTTTTCTTTTGTGGCTTCTTCTTCAAAGGTCCTAGTGTTTGACATGATCTTAGATTGTGGCCATACTTTCCACATCTACCACATTTTGTACTTTGCTTTTTTCTCCTTTTGATGGTATTCTTTTCTCTTTAGGTCGTTCAGATTTTCTTTTTGGATCAGAAGCCAAGACTATTCTTGCTTTTACATCATCTTGTATATTCCAATCATTGCGATCTCCAAGTGGGTAAACTGTACCACTGTATGTTTGGACGTACATCTCTGTTGTGTAATATTTTGAACAATACAAATATGAATCGTCATTTATCTTTGCAATAACTGCCAATGCGTGTGCACATGAGATTTTGTCCACTTGGAATTGATTGCATGTACATGTCTTTTCTTCAATATTCACCACATATGAGATACAAACATCATTGACTTGGTATATTATTGAACTTGAAGCTGATGCTTGTGCAAATAGTGCAAGAAAATAATGTATTAATAAACTACGACAATTAAATCATACTTTCATGATGTTTAACTCCAACTTACTGAAAAAGTGACATACTATGTCACTTTTTATTCAGAAAGTGACACACTCTGTCACTTTTTATTCAGAAAGTGACAACCTATGTCACTTTTTTTAGATAAGCATATTTTCATTACAATAACAATAAGATATAATAAGATTTCAAAATCATAAACCTTCTATTAATATTTAATTATAAATAGAGCCATAGACAATATGAAATCCAAGTCATGCCACTTTATATTAAGAAAGTGACACACTATGTCACTTTTTACTCAAAAAGTGACACACTCTGTCACTTTTTATTCAGAAAGTGACAACCTATGTCACTTTTTTTGGATAAGCATATTTTCATTACAATAAGAATCAGATATAATAAGATTTCAAAATCATAAACCTTCTATTGATATGTAATTATAAATAGAGCCATCGACGATATGAAATCCAAGTCATGTCACTTTATACTAAGAAGGTGACACACTATGTCACTTTTTACTCAGAAAGTGACACACTTTGTCACTTTTTTTGGATAAGCATATTTTCATTACAATAACAATCAGATATAATAAGATTTCAAAATCATAAACCTTCTACTGATATGTAATTATAAATAGAGTCATAGACGATATGAAATCCAAGTCATGTCACTTTATACTAAGAAGGTGACACACTATGTCACGTTTTACTCAGAAAGTGACACACTCTGTCACTTTTTATTCAGAAAGTGACAACCTATGGCACTTTTTTTGGATAAGCATATTTTCATTACAATAACAATCTGATATAATAAGATTTCAAAATCATAAACCTTCTACTGATATGTAATTATAAATAGAGCCATAGACGATATAAAATCCAAGTCATGCCACTTTATACTAAGAAAGTGATACACTATGTCACTTTTTACTCAGAAAGTGACATACTATGTCACTTTTTACTCAGAAAGTGACATACTCTTTCACTTTTCATTGAGAAAGTGACACACTCTGTCACTTTTTACTCAGAAAGTGACACACTCTTTCACTTTTCATTCAGAAAGTGACAACCTATGTCACTTTTTTTAGATAAGCATATTTTCGTTACAATAACAATAAGATATAATAAGATTTCAAAAACACACTATGTCCCTTGTTGGTACATGCATGTTTTCATTATAATAACACTCTAGCATATAAATGATATTTAGTTCATGCAATATATAGCCTTTTACCTTCAATTTCTTTGATTCCATGGATTTCTCTCTCAATATTTTTTCTTGTTTGTTTGCAAGTTTTGTGAAGGTTGCCCGCGCATTGTTTAAGTACTTCACAAACTATTCTTGCAACAAATATCTCAAAGATTCCAATAAAAGTTCTATAAGACAACTTTTTGTTGTTTTTGTTATCGAATTTACTAATTCAACTATATTTGAAGTCATTGTAGAAAACCTGTTATTTGTCATGTATGCCCTTGACCACTTGTGGTAACCAATCTCTTCCTGTATAAAGAACAATCAAAATATTAATAATTTCTTGTATACATTGTTATTATGTATTCAAAATAAATATTTTTGTACATACCAGATGTGATCGAATCCCGATTTCATTGAGTTGTTTCATATGGAACTCAAAATCATTTTTCGTGTAGGCTCTAGCAGCTCTATTGAATGGTTGTGTAATGTTCTTTCCATATTTTTTTTGCCAAATATTGACTTTAAATTTTGTAGCAGGTGGTAGGAACATAGACCATGCATTAAATTTTTATACACCTTCTGGATTGCACTTTTTATGCTTTTATGACCATCTTAGATTATACACAATCATTGTCGCTCACCATAAGCTTCTTTTAACATAAGTAAGAACCACTCTTATGAATCATTAGTTTCTAAGTCACCAACTCCAAATGCTAACATGAAAATGTTGTTGTTTGCATCTTGTGTACATACTGTAAATAATGTTCCACCATAATTTCCCTTTAAGAACGTACCATCAATCACTATCATAGGTCTGCAATACTCCTACCCCTGAATAGATGCTTCTAATGCCATGAAGAGGTATTTAAATTTTTTGTTGTCGTAAGTCTCAATTCTTGTAATTGATCCAGGATTTGTTTGTTCTATCATGTACAAGTACTTTGGAACATTTTCATAAGACTCTGTCGGATCTTCTCTCACCAATTCCAAAGCTTTTTCCTTAGATCTCCAAGCTTTCTCGTAATTCATTGACACTCTGTATGTATTCATCATGTCACTTATTATGTCTGCGGGAGTGTATGTTGTTTTTGTTGAGACATACTTGTACTTGATGCATTCTCCTACAATTGAGCTTGTTGCTTGACGGTGATCTGCCAAGATGATGTTATTTGGGCACGTGTGATCGTTTCTCATATATCTTATTTTGAACATTTCTGTTCCTCCAAGTCTTGCAGCTCTAAAACACCATTTGCAATTATCATCCATGCATTTCAACACATATTCTTTCTTGTCCGACTTACTTACCTTGAACTGAAAGTTTTTATGTATCGTATACACCGAAATACTTTTCTTAACCAATGTCTTGTTCCTAAAAACCTTTTTCTCTACAATTTCATTCATACTAACAAATGAAATAATTTCACTACCTGTTTCATTACTCATTTCTTCAACCCCTGGTATGCATGAAGAAACATCAACAGCTAAGTCTTCAACAGTTGGTGGACTTTGAACTGAGGTTGTTGCCGAACCATGAGTTTGAAAAACTTGTAATTGCATCATGTCATTTTCTTCACCAGTAGCAGCTTCTGAAAGTTGTATGTCTTCAAAACTTTCAATTCTATGACATAATGAAACCGGTGTGACATCTATGCACAAAGGAAAGCTTGCAAGACGTTTCTCCCTTCTTTTGAGCTCCAAATAAAATGTGAGAGAATTATTGTCTGAAATCTTCATCAGATGCAGGTTTTTCTTCACCTTATATTGTATTGTTATTGAATGTGTCGTTGGACTTACATTTGTAATTGAATATATCATGCCATTGAGTTCGCAGTATGCGCATTCGATTGGAACGACAATTTCAGCCATTTTAAAATTTGTATATTGGTTACCTTGTTCCCATTTTCCTCCATAATGGATGAATACATTGATTTTATCCATATCTACAAAAAAAACACTGGCATATGATACATTAATGTTTGATCATCCTCAATAGATGTATCATTAAGTAAAAAGTGACATAGCATGTCACTTTTCTATCTCCAAGCCTCAATTCATATTCAAGACAAAATAACGATACATTAATATTTAGTCATGCTCAATAATTCATGTCACTTCATAATACACAACAAATATCAAGTAAAATCCTGCATTCAACTCAACCACGTAGATGATTTTGATTCAAATTTGTTTCTCTAACTTGCATACATTGTTCTGTCACTTTTCTATCCCCAAGTCTCAATTCATATTGAAATCATAATAACGATACATTAATGTTTCGTCATGCTCAATAATTCATATCACTTCATAATGCACAACAAATATTAAGTTAAATCATGCATTCAAATCAACCACATAGATGAGTTTGATTCAAATTTATTTCTCCAACCTGCATACATTGTTCTGTCACTTTTTGAGCAAAAAGTGACAAACCATGTCACTTTTTAGGCAAAAAGTGACAGAACATGTCATTTTTTTATCCCCAAGCCTCAATTCATATTCAAGACAAAAAAAATGATACATTAATGTTTGATCATGCTCAATAATTCATTTCACTTCATAATGCACAACAAATATCAAGTTAAATCTTGCATTAAAAATCAATCGCATAGATGATTTTGATTCTTATTTGTTTGTCTAACTTGCATACATTGTTCTGTCACTTTTTGAGCAAAAAGTGACAAAGCACGTCACTTTTTAGACAAAAAGTGACATAGCATGTTACTTTTCTATCCCCCAAGCCTCAATTCATGTTCAAAGTAAAATAACGATATATTAATGTTTGTTCATGCTCAATAATTGATGTCACTTCATAATACACAACAAATATCAAGTTAATTCCTGCATTTAAATCAACCACAGAGATGATTTTGATTCAAATTTATTCATAGAACTTGCATATAGTCTTCTGTCACTTTTTAAGCAAAAAGTGAGAAAGCATGTCACTTTTTTATCTCCAAGCCTCAATTCATATTCAAGACAAATAACGATACATTAATGTTTGTCTAAGTTGCAAACAATCTTCTGTCACTTTTTAAGCAAAAAGTGACATAGCATGTCACTTTTCTATCTCCAAGCATCAATTCATATTCAAGACAAAAAAATGATACATTAATGTTTCATCATACTCAATAATTCATGTCACTTCATAATGCACAACAAATATAAAGTTAAATCTTACATTAAATTCAATCACATAGATGATTTTGATTCAAATTTGTTTTTCTAACTTGCATACATTGTTCTGTCACTTTTTGAGCAAAAAGTGACAAAGCATGCCACTTTTTAGACAAAAAGTGACATAGCATGTCACTTTTCTATCCTCCAAACCTCAATTCATATTCAAAGTAAAATAACGATACATTAATATTTGATTATGTTCAATAATTGATTTCACTTCATAATGCACAACAAATATCAAGTTAAATCCTACATTTAAATCAACCACGGAGATAATTTTGATTCAAATTTGTTTGTATAACTTGCATATAATGTTCTGTCACTTTTCTATACTCAATCCTCAATTCATATTCATGACAAAAAAATAATACATTAATGTTTGGTCATGCTTAATAATTCATGTCACTCCATAATGCACAACAAATATGAAGTGAAATCCTCTATTTAAATCTACCAGATATGTGATTTTGATTCAAATTTGTTTGTTTAACTTGCATACAATGTTCTGTCACTTTTTAAGCAAAAAGTGACAAAGCATGTCACTTTTTGAACAAAAAGCCATATTCATATTGACATTTTTACAAACACATTGTATGCACCCTTGTATTTGGTAACTGATATTCGCAAACATGTTTAGAAGACTTTACTCAATACTAATGATTTATAATGAAGTGAATAAAGAAGGATTTGTCTACATTGAAATCAGAATATGAGATAATTTAAATCAAAATCATTTGTATGCATTTACTAAGCATGTTATTGAATATCTCCATTCAAAAATCAGAAAATTATCTAATTCAAATAGAAAGTATGAAGAAGAAATAAAATTTAGCATATTACCTGAGAATTTTGACTTTGAATTCTGATTTTGTGTTGAATTGAAGAAGAAACAACGAGAAATCCTAAATAATAACGTGAAAGAGATCGGTTTTATTATGAATTTTAGTTTGTAGAGAATTTGGATATGTTTTCAGGTTGATTATGGAATGGAATTGGAATTGATTTACTCTTTACTGTATTACTTACGGTTGTAATAGTTTCGGATGATTTTTCAAAAAATCCTCAATTTTTATGGGTATTTGTGTAATTTCCCCTATAAAATTCATAAAGTTAGAAAATAATGCAAAGTTAGATATAATTCAATGTAAAATAAGATATAAATTCCATGTAAACAATTTTTGTTATAAATAAAATGTGAATTTATCATTATTATTTATTTTTTATTTAGTAATTTAACACATTTGTTGCTATAAATGTAAACATTTTTTTTGAAGTGTAAGTTAGTAATTTTTTTTAGTAATTTTATAAAATTAATTTTTTATTCATACGGGCCGAACTGGAGGCCACATGGGCTCGATCAGAATGGGCCGACGAGTGGGTCGGGTTCGTGTTCATTTTTCGTGGACTGGATTGACATGACTCGCAACCCACCGCAGCACGGATTTTTTCTAATGTGGGCCGTCACTAGGCTATATCGGAGGTGGGTCAACCCGGCCCGCCTGACCCGGATTGACACCTCTAAGTTTTAGTTTCCTTTGTTAATTAGAATTTTCGAATCCTTATAAATAGAGGGTTAATTTTTTGTTTTCATCATTTATTAATTAATATTATTCTTAGAGTTTTAACTCTTTATTCTCTGGTAGATTCCACATCTTGTATTTTAAGGTTTTTGCTTGAATTCCTTATTCGTGCTACGTCAAGTAGCATCAGAGCCGGTTTCTCTGGCTCGATGATTACTATCTATATTCTTGATTATCATCCATAGGCGTCAATTACTATGGTAGATTTTAATGCCCAAAATCTGCAGGTCAATCAGTATATTAATGATCTAACTACTCAGATTGGGAAGATCCGTCAAACATTGTTACAGGCTGCTGGAAATAATTGAGACATTAACGAGGGTAACAATCAACAGATAGTTAGAAGAAATAACAACGAGAGAAACGTGCAACCTATAATAAGAAAAGTAAACAATAAGAGATTTGCTGTGCAAGAAAGTGATTCAGAGTCGGAAGAAGAGTTTGCAGAATACCCAATTTGTCAAAATCGAAACACTTTTGATGATTATAGAATTAAACCAGATATCTTTCACTTCTCTGGAAATTTGAAAATCCAAGACTTTTTAGATTGGATAGTGGAAGTCCAGCGGTTTTTCGAAATTATGGAAATTCTAGAATAAAAGATGGTGAAGATGGTAGCCTTCCATCTGAAGGCTGTGGTAGCAATTTGGTGGGATCAGTTACAGAATATCCACTAGAGATAGGGAAAGAGTCATGTTTGAATATGGAGAAAGATGAAACAATTTATGATGGATCGATTCGTACTTCAGATTATGAGTAGATTCTGTATCATATGTACCTGGGGTGCACACAGGGCAATCGAACCATATTGGAATACACCAACGAGTTCATGCAATTGGCAGAACGTAACAACCTATCAGAAACTGAAAATCAGAAGGTTTCCAGGTATACAACTATTTGAAAGTGGCTATTCAGGATAAAATAGACTTGTAGACTATTTGGACGTTGTAGGAAGACACTAGCATATCATTGAATGCTGAGATGATGGAGGCTGACAACAGAACGATCGATTATAGAATATTTTTTGAACCTACTGAACAATCTACAAACAAAGGTAAGGCCCAACAACGAACCCTAGCCAACCCTTCGAGTGTTCAGACTAAAAGTGGTACGTTGAGAGTAGTAATCTGTTTACTAACAGAGGACAAAATCGAAATCCACCCAGCAGGAGAATTCGTGTGCTAAGCCAATGACCGACGTCTGCTATCATTGTAGACTACCCGGCCATCGTTCGAATACTTGTCTGAAGCAAAAACAGGCTAATTTGATAGAAGCAGAGGTACTTGAGGAAGAGGAAGAAGCGGTGGCAGATGATGATTATGTAGGAGCTAAGTTTGCAATTGAGAAAGGTTTAGAGAGGCTAACTTTAATATTGCAGCGAGTTCTCTTAGCGCCAAAAGAGGAGGGACAGCGTCAAAGCATATTCCGTTCACTTTGTTCTACCAAGAATAAGATATATAAGGTGATTGTAGACAAGCTTTGAAAATTTTGTATCGAAGAAGTTGGTGAATCTGCTGCAATTACCAATTGAGCGCCATCCTAGTCCATATTTAGTTGGTTGGGTAAAAAAAGGTCATTTTGTTTGGGTTGCTGATACTTGTAAAGTACCACTTTTCATTAGCAAGTATTATAAAGATGATTTGGTATGGGATATTATCGACATGGATGCATGCCATATTCTTTTGGGTCATCCATGGCAGTTTGATGTAGACTCAACCTTGAAGGGGTGAGATAATGTGGTAACATTTATATGGGGCACTCACAAGATTGCCATGAATCCTCTTAATCAAGCAGAAAAGTCAACCAAGCAACGATCAGAGAGTTTTCTTACTCTTACAAACAGCGAGCTAGAGATTGTTGATTCAATAAGAGAATGCGATTGTTTCTACCCAGTAGTGGTTAAGGGGCTTTTGACAAGTAAGGAAGGGGATGAAGTTCTGCATGAAGTGCAGAAAATCTTGTAGGACATTGAGGACTTTATTTCAGATGAGTTGCCTCACATACAAGATATTCAGTACCAAATAAATTTAGCACCCCGGGGCTAGTCTTCCAAATTTACCTCACTACCGACTAAGTTCGAAAAAGAATGAAATTCTAAGGAAGCAGATTAAAGATTTGTTGATGAAAGGCTTTATAAGAGAGAGTATGAGTCTGTGTATAGTAACCACACTCTTGGTGCCAAAGAAATGGGCAACTTGGGGCATGTATGTTGACAGCCGTGCCATCAACAAGATAATAGTTAAATACAGATTTTCCATTCCACGGTTGGAAGACATGTTAGATGTGCTTGAGGGTTCCAAGGTGTTTTCAAAAATAGACCTTCAAAGTGGCTACCACCAGATTCGTATCAGACCTGGGGACGAGTGGAAAACTGCCTTTAAGAGTAAAGATGGACATTATGAATGGCTGGTGATGCCATTCGGAATGACGAATGCTCCAAGCACCTTTACGAGACGAATGAACTAGGTTCTTCCTCCTTTTATTGGTTCTTTTGTTGTAGTGTACTTTGATAATATTCTCATCTACAACAAGGCTAAAGGAGAGCACTTGACTCATTTGAGGCAAGTCTTTGATGTTCGAAAATAAAATCAATTATGTGTTATATTTTGCACAAATAAGCTATTCTTCTTGGGATTTGTAGTTGGTAAGGATGGCATATAGTTGGAGTTTGCATACAACAGCGCAGTTCACACTGCTACAAGCAAGTCCCCTTTTGCTATTGTGTACACTGAGGTTCATTATCATGTAGTAGACTTGGTGAAGCTATCCAAGGGTCAAGGTAAGAATATAAATGCCGATCAGTTGGCTGCAGATGTGTTGGTTGTCAATAGAAGTTGGAGAAGACTAATGCTAGGTATAAAGCAACAGCCAATTCTCACCCGTGGAATAAACAGTTTCAGAAGGGAGACTTGGTGATGGTGTATCTTAGAAAATAGAGATTTCTTATCGGTACCTACAACAAGTTGAAGCCCAAAAAGTATGGTCATTTCAAAGTACTTAAGCGGATTAACAACAATGCCTACATTATTGAGTTACCGGCTTCCATGGAAATTTCGAGTACCTTCAATCTAGCTTATTTATATGATTTCCATAAAGATAATAAGCCACTTTATCTAGATTATAACTCGGGCTCAAGTTTCTCAGAGGTGGAAGGGACTGGTGTAGGACATATAGCGGGCCTCGAAAAAACAGCTTTTTCACTTTTAGTGCTAATCCTGTTATTTGTTTTAATTTAGATTTTTACAATCTTAGTTGATTTAGACTACGTTTTCTTACCACCTTAATTGATTTAGACTAGATTTTATGTTTTTTTTGTAATTTAAGATTGTTAAATCCTTATAAATAGAGGGTTAATTCTTTGTTTTCATGGTTAATTCATTAATATTATTTTTAGAGTTTTAACTTTTTATTCTCTGGTGGATTCCAGATATTTTGTTTTAAGATTTTTTCTTGAATTCCTTATTCGTGTTACGTCAGAAAGAGAGAAAGTCACTAGTATTTAGTATTTACTTCCTTCTGCTTGGCTTTTGAGTAAAGGAAAAATATGGAAGAAAATTTTGGACCCGTTTTCCTTTGTGTTCTAGTTTTAGTTTTAAGTTTGAATTTATTTTTATTTTTTTTGTTTTAAGAGCTTATTTTAAAATTGTTGAAACGTATTTGGTTGGTTATTTCTCAAAACTATTTCTCAAAACAAAAAATTAGAAAACACGTTTTGTTTGGAATTTTGAGAAATTATTTTATGACATTTTAGTCAATAACTTTGATTATTCAGTAAAATAGAAAAAAATTATTTTTTTAGAATTTTATTTATTTTAAAATTCTTATTTTTCAAAAATTTAGAATTTTATATTTAGATATTTCTAAAACACGTTTTGTTTGGTATTTTTACTGAAAACGCTAAAAACGTTAATAAATTTTGTTTTGAGATTCCAGTCCCGATTTTCTGCCCACAATGAGCAAAATTTATCTTGTTCACTGTCTATGTGGCATGCCACTTCAAACAAATAATGTCAAATAATTTATGCCCACGTCAGCAACTAAATTGGACATACAAAACTTAATTCTTTCCACCCTACCCTACCCTACCCTACCCTACCCTACCCTATCCCCGTTTTCCTTTACATGCCCTAATTTTCCTCCCCACTCCTGTGCAAAACCCACCACCCTATTCGCCAGACCACCTATCTGGATAAATTCACATACCACATCGGATGACTACTCCAGCACTCCAATTCACCCGACCGAAAACAATTTTCCCGACCACAAAGGACTAAGTTCACGCCGGAAGTAAAGTCTTTTTGATTCTCTACTGCTAGGAAATAACTTGAAGTTGGAAGTAAATATATATATATATATATATATATTATGGAAATTGGAATACTTTTATGCTTGTAGGATGATTTATTTATTTATTAGAATTTTTCAGAAGTAAAGAATTTTTTTTATTGAAATTGGAATAATTTATGATTCTATGATGAAATGTAGTTTGAATTTTTTGGAAGCAAAGAATTTATTTTTATACTGAAGTTGGAATAATTTATGGTTCTATGATGAAATGAAGTTTGAATTTTTTGAAGCAAAGAATTTATTTTTGTTGACGTCAGAACTCGCAGCGTCCACGTGTCAGCAGATCTCCAGTCACTCTTCTACCAGCCTGTATGTTACCTGCACACTCGGACAATCGTTAGGCACCAAGATCTCCAGAGAAAAAGGGTTCGGCGATCGTTGGTACTCCGACAATCTAGTCAACTGCCGGTATATAGAAATTATACACAGGAGGAGGTAAGTAATTGGGTGTGGGAGAGACAAGCAGGCAGAAGTTTGAGCAGAGTTTAGGGTGGGATTCAAGTGTAAAAAAGAACGTACCTTGGAACGACCGGAGACGTCATACTTATAGCGCAAGAGTCCTGATCGATTTAGGTAACAAATCAGTCAGACACCTAATTGGATCCTCCTTCCTTATGGGATAAGGATCCTTTCTTGTCAATGCAATCTCCAAGATTTTCTTCCTTCCCTGAACTTATCACGTTGTATGATTTTAGGAGATTATGATTTGGTTTCTTTGTGAGGATCCGTGCGCCAAACCAATGCAATATTTCCTTAATTACTTCTCTGGTCATTCCGGTGTATTACGTTGTCTGCCAGTCACGAACTCCTGCGAGGCCCTATGGTTCGACATGGGGCATTAAGTTACTCAGTGGGCCTTGCCGATACCTGACTGCAGAAGGTTAGGATGTTTGGTGGGCCTCCGAGGTCCTTTATTAAAATTCCCGAGGCCCCTCCCAGCAAGGCCCAGATGAGGCTGTTGTTGGGCCCTTGCTGACGTGGAGGCCATATCAGAATCGTGTGGTAACAATAGTCCCCCAAGTCCAAGCCTATTATTCATAATGGGCGTGGGACTTTTGAGTGTGAAAAGAATAATTTTGTGCGAAAAAATTCGTTCTTCGCGGGCTCCACGGAATGTGGTCTTCGCGTGCGTTAGCTATGGAATTTCATCATCTTACCTAGTGTAGTCCCCCAAGTCTGAGGCTGAACATTCATGATGGGTGAGGGCTTCACGGGGTCAGACCTATAGTGACGTGTCCGTGGATGGAGTGGATCTGTCAATCAAGGTTGTCTATCTGCGGTCAGGTAATCATGAGTGAGAGGGTGTATGCAATTAATGCAGTTGCGCGTGGCGAAAAATGGGGGCGCGCGTGAGGCGCGTGGGTTCGTGGTTCATTAAATGCTTGGGGTTTTTTTTTCCCTCCTGTAACTTATTTTGAAACACGCGTCCCTTGTCCGCAGGGTCGGATGTGACGCTTGGAGTTTGGACGGTGGTTAGTGGAATGCAATACTATAAAACCAGACGTCTTCTCCAATATTGCAACTTCTTCCGACGTCTGCGCCCCCTGTGAATATTTTGCCGATAAGCGAGAAGTTCCTAGTGGTTGTGTCGTTTTAAGCGCATATCCGAGGTAAGCGCGCTGACAGTTGTTGTGATTTGTTTCCGTTGTTTCCTTTCGTGGTTATTGCCCGTTTCTGTAGCTTGGAGATTAAACCCTGTAGGTGTGATATCGTCTGGAAGTGGTGACTCCCAAAACCCATCTGATGTGCCCACAAACCTTAGTATCATCGGGAGCGTATCATCGTCGGTCGCTATATCATCTTCATCCTCTGAAGTCGTAGGAGAAGTAAACCCAGCGCCTACCACCGTATGCCCGTCGACTCCGTCTGCGAATGGGAGGGAAGCATATCCATCTGTACCGGAAAGTGAGATAACGGAGAGGAGGGGACCTGACGCTGGGGTGCTCGAAATGAGGGGATCACTTGATAAGAGAGATTCCTCGGCCGCGAAAGCGCTTGATGAAGAGTTGAAACGGTCGGCCACCGAAGCGTCCATGGCCCAATCGAGGATCACCGAGGCGGAGTTGGAGGACATATGGTTGTCCTACGACATTCCTGAGTCCATGAAACTCAGAGTTCCGGGTCCAGAGGAACGTGCTGACGATCCTCCCGAGGGGTATGTCGCGATTTATGAACCCGCGATGCAACAGGGCCTTCGCCTGCCTATGCATCCGTTTTTTCGTGAGGTTTTAAAAGATTGGAACCTAGCCCCCTGTCAGATAACACCAAATGGCTGGGGGCAGATGGTCGCCTCGTACATATTGTGGCGTGTTGCCGAGGCGGGAGGAAAATCTTACCCTGAGGGAGTTTGAGTCTATCTACCGGCCTTGTCGATCCACGGGCTGGTACAAAATCTCTTCCCGACCGGGTCAGAAATGGGAAACGGCCACCGACAGTCCCAACAAGGTGCACAACTGGAAAGAAAGGTTCATTTTCGTTGGCGGAGACTGGGAATATGCGCCGGAGGACCCTCGCCCTAACGTCTCCATCCCACGTCGATTCGGGAAACTCGGTATATATTGCTACGGTTGTGTAGGTTTTGATAATTGCTCCTGACTTAATGTCTTGCTTGATTTTACAGATTGTGGTAAGCCGCCCATTCCGAAGAGGGACCAAGGAGGGCTGAGGGTGAAGTGGAACAAGGTACGGGCCCTCAGCAGTGACTACAGGAGTCTCAGCAACCTGTTGAAGGACGACAGCTAGCTAGCTGGTTGTGGACTGATGTGTAAGTCCTCCAATTTTTGGCACTTTTACGTTGACGGAAACAATCACCCCAAACTTGTTGTAAAGTGTTGTCCCTGCCAACAGCTTTCAGGTTCAAGAACATCCCTACTCTCCGACTTGCCCGTCCCGCCGATGGAGAAGGTTCTTCGTCCCAGGCGCCGGTGAAGGAGGCGACTGGACCATCGTACGAGGACCAAAATGCTATACCGACAGGGTTTGTCCCTCCGGCGGCTCCCGCTCCTCCTCCTAGCCAAGACGTTCCTCCTCTGCCCCAACCTCCGGTATCCGTATCTTCACCCGTCCCTGGTCCGACCAAGGATAAGGGGAAGGAAATTACCGAAGATGCCGGTGATGCAGCCTCGCGAAAGAAGAAGGTTCCTACGCCCGCGGGTGGGTTTACACAGGATGCTCGTAAATCAAGTCGTACTGAGGGCGCGAGGAAGTCTGGCTCCTCGTCTAGGCAGTGGAGTCCCGTCTGCGTTTCGCAACGCCAGGAGGAATTGGAAACCTCTGTCATGGAGATGCTCTCTGTCCACCTGGCCATGGTCGCGGCGAGCGTGCACAAGTACTGGACACAAAAGTGGGAGAAGGCCGCCGAGGAGGCCACTGTTCGGGAGAGGTTGCAGATGGCGGAGATGAATCTGATATGGGGCCTCATCTTGACCAAGGAACTGTTCAACACCTTGAAAGGGTATGATGGTCAGTCTTGTGAGGAAGAGGCCAAATACAAGAAGCTGGCCGAGGAGCTGAAGGCTATGGGCCTCGAGAAGGCGCAGTTGGAGTCGGAAAAGAGGGGGCTGCAGTTCAAGCTGGACTTGGTCGTGATGAAGGAGGTGGATATGAGGGGCAAATATGAGATTGAGCTGAAGGCCGCCAAAGAGAGCTTAAAAATAGCCTGGGATCAGAAGAGGGCTGCCGAGGCTTCTCAGAGGCGTGCTGAAGAGGCTCAGAAAGAAGCCGAAGACCAGACTCTTGCCATTGAGACAACACTGGCCGCTGCAAATAGCAGGCTGGAGATCGTCGTTGCGGAAGAGGAGAGGTTACTATCAGATGCAAGGCTGAAATTAGAGAGAGTCTGGGCTGAATGCGCAGGTGCCGAGGCTAGGGCGGTCGAAGCTTACCAGGACGCGTTCGTGGATACTCTCGAGTATCAGGATCTCGTTCAACGCCTGATGACCATTGGGGACGAACAGTTGGTGGAGCAGATCTTGGAGACTCATCCGGAATGGGACCTGTCATTCTTGCAATAAGTCCCTGCGAGACATCTGTGGAACCCGAACCAGGTGTAGCTAGCGAACCCACGCCTCCACCGGATGCAACCGAAGGCCCGTAATGTGCCGACCCTTAAAGAGTCGGTGGGGCATCTGAACTTTTTGTCACCTGTCTTTGGATATGTTTTTGAATAAATTACTTGGCGTACTCTACTGAATTTATGTATTGCTGTCCCGTCATTTAATGTTGTAATTATTGTGCGTGGGGGGGGGGGACGGCTCAAGCTTGACTTGACTCAATCATTTCCTGGGGCGTTAATGGTGCAGACTTTTAACAGAAACCGTAGAATTGCGCCTTTATTGTTTTGGGGAGGCAGAACGGCTGGGTGGCATTCCAAATTCGCCAGAGATATCCTCCTTTACTACGTTGTATGGCCCCTATATAAGAACATATTGGGCGTCCCCTATTATGCTCTTCATGTGTACGCAGATCCATGAAACCGCGTAAATTAGATACTTGCGCTCCCAAAAATTTCTCTGATCGTTAGATCAGACTTTCAGTTTCGAATGTACTCATGGAATCACGGATAGAGGAGCAGCGTTCTGAATATCAACCGACTGAAGAATCAACATTCAGAGGACCAAACGTCCTTTCAATCAACGTTCAGGAGACCAAACGTATCGGGGGGTTGGGCCTAGCAGCCTTAGCCCGACCATGCCCTGGACGGGGGGCCCTGGTTCGGGTGGAAGGGCCGGCCGCAATCTGCCAAAAGGTGTCAACGGCATTTTTGAGCAGTGTGGCCTAATAAGTCACCAAATCAACTCATGTTGGTTTGGGGCGATCCCCGATCATGGTGGCATCAGATCCCTCACAACAGATGATGCTCGGGGTGACGAAGACCAGGGGATAGGTTTAATAGATCTTGTATCCAGTGTGTGCCGATCCAAAGAGACGGCGGGGAAGTAAGATAATTATCATACACATTTACTTTTGCCCTGTATTCTGAACCGCATTGAATAAATCACAATTATATCCGAATTTTCCGTAGTTGTTTCGTCCACGACATTTGTTTGTAGTATCTGGACCTTCATAATTATCATGCGAGGAGGGATCCATACTCGTCTTCGCATTACTTGCGAGGCTACGACCCTTTATGACTCCCGGTATAGGAAGTGTTCGCGACACTGCCATGTATCGACGTCCATGAGATTTGCGAGGCGCGTGTTCCTACGCGCCCTCCGTATTCTCCTAGGGTTTACCTGACGTGAGGTTACTTTGACTGTCCGTATTCTACCGTGCCTATATAAATATGCATGCAGGGCTTCACTTTACTGTTTCATTCCTGTCCTCTTTCCTCCCTGTTCTGATCTTGGTTATTACTAGCCATGTCGGGCTTTCATTTTTCCTCAGTCCCAAAGTTTAGGATAAGATGCGAGAGGGTTGTGGACGACGTCTCTTCTCCTCTTCCAGTACCTTTCGCGGTGCCTAGCCCTGGAGTTGCCGCCGGGCAAACGCTGGGGATAACGGCGAGTGGTCCTTCTTTTGTCCGTTCCGCGCCGGAAGAGACACCGTCCCCTGTGAGACTCGTGCCCTCGTCGGAGGGTGCCAGACAATTGGACAAGAGAAAGGCAGGCCTCCATAGTGGAGGGGAGGCATCCTGAGATCCTCCTGCTTCCTCCATTGGCAAGAGTGAATATATAAACGTCGGGTCTCGTGGGGACAAGCTAGATCTGACGGTTCTGGAGAAGCTCCCGCCCCCGGCTACTGTCGCGGAGGCTTCAGTTCATAAGTATTGGACTTCAGCCTTCGGGAGGGCGGTTGATGACACGGAACTGACAGAGTTGCTAAAACTGGCTGAGATGTATACCTCCCGTAGTCATGTGCTTAATTACGAGTTGTACAAGTTGTTAGAGATGAGGATTGATGAAATGCGTTCAACTGCAGGGGAGGATGGGGATGTTGAGGCCCTGCGTGCAGAAAACAAAGACCTTCGGAAAAAGCTCGCATTCTCCAAAGATGCTAGGGCTTTAGCGACGTACGACGTCGCCAAAGCCCAGACGATCCAAAAGGCCTGTGTCGAAGCCCAGAAAAAGGCAGAGTCGCAACTAAAGTCTTGTCAGGGCATGGTTTCTGCCAAAGACAAGGAATTGTCTAAGGCGCTGACCGAGCTGTCAAAGGCCCAGGGTCTTCTGGCCAAACTCGAGTCCCCAGGTCGCGCGAACCCAGTTGTTCTCGACTGAGACTTTAGGTTTCTTTTTGTTCGAGTCACTGTTATTGTTGCTTTGAGTTGTAAATGTAGGCCTTAGAATATACCTTACCTTTTCGTTGCTAATACACTGAATGTTTCCATAACGTTGCCGAATACGAAGTCTACTTGCTTTCACTTGTTTGAATACGCATTGAAAGTTTATCCAGCGAGTTGAAAGAGTTGGCTGCGAACCACACTCCCTTGCTGCCGAATTGCTTGTACTTGTTTAAATACGCGTTGAATGTTTATCCAGCGAGTTGAAAGAGTTGGCCGCAAACCACACTCCCTCGCTGCCGCATTGCTTGTACTTGTTTAAATACGCGTTGAATGTTTATCCAGTGAGTTGAAAGAGTTGGCCGCGAACCACACTCTCTCGCTGCCGAATTGCTTGCACTTGTTCTTGTTGCCCGAGAAAAACTTTAGATGCATAAATGATGACTTTTATTAGGGGGCGCGGCCTTTCGGGGCGCCAGACAAAAAACGTAGGAAAATAAAAAAAATGGTGTCAAACTAAGGCTACTGATAGTATGGCCTCAAGTGGGCGATGTTCCAAGGGTGCCTCGTTTCCCTGCCTTCGGAATCCTCCAGTCTGTAAGTTCCTGGGCGGATTTCTTCGATGACCTTATATGGTCCTTCCCAAGTTGGCCCTAGAGTTCCGGCCCCTGCCTCTCTGCTAGCTTGGAACACCTTTTCAGGACAAAGTCGTTGACGTGGAATCTCCTGCCTTTGACCTTGGAGTTGTAGTACTGGACCATCTTCCGCTGGTAAACGACGAGGCGAAGCTGTGATTCCGCATGTCTCTCGTCTTGCAGATCGAGGCTCGTCCTTTGTAAATCATCGTTAGTTACCTCGTTGAAGTGCAGGTGCCTGGACGACGGTATTCCTATCTCGACGGAGATCATTGCCTCTGTCCCGTACGCCATGGAGAAAGAGGTTTTACCGGTAGCTGTCCAGGATGTGGTTCGGTACGACCACAATGTCTCGGGTAGCTCTTTAGCCCATCCCCCTTTCGCAGACTCTAGTTTCTGTTTTAAGGTATGCTTGATGATCTTGTTCACGGCCTCTACCTGACCATTGGACTGAGGGTAGTAAGGGGTGGAGAAATCCTTCCAGATACCGAGGTCCTCACAATTTGCGTTAAACTTCATTCCCGCGAATTGGGTGCCGTTGTCGAAAACGAGGGAGTGGAGAATGCCGAAGCGACAGACTATATTTTTCCATACAAATTTCCACGCGTTTTCCTCCGTGATTTTGGCCAAAGGTTCAGCTTCGCACCACTTGGTGAAGTAGTCCACCGCTACGATTGTGAATTTGACCCCCCTCCCTGTTGGAAGAGGACCAATGAAGTCGATTCTCCATTTGGCGAAGGGCCAAGGGCTAGTGACCGGGGTGAGGTTCTGAGCTGGGAGCTTTGGTATGGCTGCGAATTTCTGACATCTATCACACTTCCTCGCATACATGTGGGAGTCCTTTTTCATGGTCGGCCAATAGTATCCCTGTTTCAAGGCTTTCTGTGCCAGGGCCATTCCTTCTGAATGATTGCCGCATATCCCCTCGTGTATTTTCTTCATCACGTAAACTGCCTCCTCTTGCATTAAACAGCGTAAGAGGGGGTGGCTAAATCCCCTCTTATATAGGATCCTGTCATGTAGCACGAACTTCGCGGCCCTCCTGCGGAGTTTCTGTGCTTCTTGTTTGTCCTCGGGCAGTATCTGGTTGGTTAGATAATCGGTGATCTCCTTCATCCATCTAGGAGAATCAGATATTGCCATGATCGCCTGCGTGTGAGGTTCGTCGATGGAAGGCTGTTTCAACCTCTGAACAGGGATGGCTTTCATTAATTCGGAATCTCTGCTGCTTGCCAATTTTGAGAGGGCATCCGCATAACTGTTTTTCGCTCGTGGGATCTGTAAAAGTTCGTATGCCTCAAAGTGGGACAACAGGTCCTTGGCCTTTGTTAGGTACGCCACCATGGACTGTTTGAGTGCTGCGAAGGTCCCATTAACTTGACTGACGACCAGCTGTGAGTCGCTATAGATCAGGAGCTTTCTCGCCTTCATCTCTTGTGCCAGCTTCAAGCCTGCTAGAAGTGCCTCGTATTCTGCGGCATTGTTAGAGGCTTTAAAATCCAGGCGAAGCACGCAGTTGAGTTTATGACCGTCAGGACTAACCAGCAAGATCCCGACTCCAGCTCCAGCCTCACCTGAGGATCCATCAACATGTAGCTTCCATGTTGGTACCTCCAGGGGTCGGGCCTCGAGCGAACCCTCGGGGATGTGGACGAATTCAGCCACAAAGTCTGCTAAGGCCTGTCCTTTGATCGAAGGTCAGGGCTTGTAATTGATGTCGAACTGACTGAGTTCTACCGAACATTTCATCAGCCGTCCTAACGTGTCCAGTTTTTGGAGTATCTGCCGTAGAGGGAGGTTTGTCAGAACGTCTATGCTGTGGGATTGGAAGTACGGTCGAAGCTTTCGGGAGGCGATGATTAATGATAGGGTGAGCTTTTCCATATTCGGGTATCTTATTTCCGCGTCCTACAGGGCCTTACTCACATAATAGACAGGGAATTGTGCTGGACCCTCCTCTCGGATTAAAACTGAGCAGACTGCCTTCTCGGATACGGCGAGGTAAACGAGCAGCGTTTCCCCATTCTTGGGTTTGGATAGCAGCGGGGATTTTTCGAGGAGGACCTTGAGGTCTTGGAAGGACTTCTCACACTCCTCGGTCCATTCAAACCTCTTCTCCCTCTTGATTGTCTGAAAGAAAGGCTGGCAGCGGTCGGTCGCCTTGGATATAAATTGGTTCAGAGCCGCCAACCTTCCCGTCAAGCTCTAGACTTCCTTGGAGGAGGATGGTGACCTCATTTCGACGAGTGCCCTAATCTTTTCAGGATTCGCCTCTATCCCACGTTGATTGACCATGTAGCTGAGGAGCTTTCCCGACGCGACTTCGAATGCGCACTTCAAGGGGTTAAGCTTCCTGCGATATTTACGAAGAACTCCAAACATCCCTTTCAGGTGCTCTATGTGGTCCCCGGCATGTACGCTTTTCACCAGCATATCATCAACATATATTTCCATCGTATTACCGATCTGTTCTACAAACATGCAGTTTACCAACCGTTGGTATGTGGCCCCCACGTTCTTCAAGCCGAAAGGCATCATCCTATAGCAGTATAACCCTCGATCGGTGATAAACGATGTGTGATCCTCGTCTCCCGCAAACATCGGGATCTGTTTGTAACCCGAGTATGCATCCATAAAGCTAAGTAACTCGTGGCCGGCCGTCGCGTCGACCAGCTGATCGATGCGCGGTAATGGAAAGCTATCTCTATGGCACGCTTGATTCAAGTCGGAGAAGTCTATGCATACCCTCCACTTCTTGGTACTCTTCCTTACCAGCACAGGGTTAGATACCCATTGGGGGTAAATTGCTTTCTTGATGAACCTGCTGGCTAGTAGCTTGTCAACTTCTCCCTTTAACGCACCGTATCTCTCGACGCTCAAAGGCCTCCTTTTTTGAATCTTGGGACGTACTTTCGGGTCTACTTTCAAAGCATGGCAAGCCACTGACGGATCTATCCCAATCATGTCGCTGTGTTTCCATGCAAAAACGTCGACGTTCTCTCGGAGAAATTGTTTTAGTTCTTCCTTCATTCTTTCATCGAGCTTTTCTCCTACCTGCAACACTCGGGCTGGTTCCGAGGGGTTCACTGAGAATGTTTCCAGCTCCTCGGTGGGGGAGGCAAGAGTATCCGTGCCTATGATTCGAGGATCCAAGCCCTCGTCCAGCATTAGTTCTTCATCCATCCCCTCGCGGTCAACGTCCATGGGCTCCGAATGTATGGCCATTATTGTCGGTGCAGTATCTCCACGCTCAGCGACCTTCCACAATGCATTCATATAGCATGCCCTTGCTTCTATCTGATTACTGCAGATTCTGGCCACTCCTTCGGGGGTCAGGAATTTCATCGCCAGATGGTGTATGGACGTGACTGTCTGTAGATCCTTCAACGCGGGCCTTCCGAGGACCCCATGGTAAGCGGAGCGAGTGTTGACTATCAGAAATTCCATGAACTTCCAGAGATGGGATGGAGGTTCTCCGCAGTCTATCGCCAGAGTAATCCTTCCTCGTGGAACGAGGCTGTCACCAGTGAAATTGAACAGAGGATCCGAGATGGTCTTTAGTTTATGGTCCACGTCCATTTGGTCGAAGGCGCTGCCGAACAGGATATTCATGGCGCTTCCATCGTCTACCAGCATCCGCCCTAGACCATTTCTGGCAACGCCAACGCAGACCACCAGGACATCGCAGTGCAGATAGTGTATGCCGGCCTCGTCTTCCTCCGTGAACGAGATCTGCAGCGCTTTCGGTCGATGCCCGTGAACCTGCCAACTTTCCAAGGGTTCTTCTCTCGCTGCCTTGGCATAGTTGTGCCGCGAGTTCATAGTGTGCCCTCCGACATAGGGCCCTTCTATGATGGTGTTTATCTCCCTAACAGAGGGAGCCCCCGTGGGTCTTTCGAGCCTTTGCGGGTCCCCGTTTCTGTCATTTCTCCCTTCGTTACGTCGGGGACCATCGTTTTGGTGCCTAGGAGGAGGTCTTCGCCCCTGTGTGGGTGGCCCTCGACGTCCTCTCGCGGGCCAATCCCTCTTCCTTTGCTCGTGGTTCCCGCAATTTATCAATTCCTTCACATCTGGGCAATCTTCCGTGTTATGCACCCTGGTCCTGTGTATCTGACAGAATTTAGGCTGTGTTGTGGCTGGCATCGGGGCCGCCACGGGCCCTCTGGGGTGGAGAACCGGGGCTACCTTCGTTTGATCGAATCTCCTATATCGGCTGTTTAGAAGAACGGGAGAGCACCTTTTTTGAAAGCGGGAGAAACGAGGCTCGGGAGAGCGTCGCCCCTCTCTTCTGTAGCGGTCGCCTCTCTCTCTTTCTACCTTCACCCAATTTTTAATTGTCTCTTCTGATCGAATCTCGTGCTGGACCAAATCCAATAACTGGCTGTACGTCTTTGGTTGACTGTTCTGCACATCCCTCCAGAAGGGAGTGCGCATGTGTAGTCCGGTCACAAGCGCATCCAGAGTCTTTTCATCCGTCACGGTCTCGATTTTGTTGATTACATGACTGAACCATTTGAAGTAGCTCTTGACAGTTTCTCCTTCCTTATATCGGATATCGTGGAGCTGGGCAATGTCGGCTACCATCGTTCGATTGCCAATGAAAGCATTGACAAATTCCTTTTTGAGCTGTGGCCAGCTCCGAATGCTTCCTGGTTTTAGTTTATTGTACTACCTCTTCACGTCTGACGTGAGCGTGGTATGAAAGTTTCGGCATTTCACCGCAGGGGACTGACCTTGGAGCTTCGTTTTATACGTATTTATGTGATCCATGGGGTTCTCCCTTCCGTTGTACTTGTCCATCAGAAGCATCCGAAAGTTTACGGGTATCTCCATGTCTTTTATGTAGTTGGTGAACGGGAGGTTCTCGTCGTCATCATCCTAGTAACACTCCAGCCTCTCTTTTTCCTCTTCGGTCTTTCTGTGATTTAGTTTCAGGGGCCTCCTTCTCTCCGTGCGAGCCTTGCTGTGCTCACTGCGCCTACTGTGTGCGGGTAGGGGAGGTTCCATGGAGGATCCCACTCCCAACCTGTCGAACACGCTAGCAGCAGGAACGGGGCAGCTTTCCTACACCGGGAGGGGTCTTCCCTTCTGGTCTTCTTGTGAGGGCTTCGGAGCGATGTTGCGCGGGTACTGACAGTTAGAAACAGGCGTGTCTCCTCGCGATGGTCGACTTTCCAGCGAACCTGAACGTGAGGGGCTTCTTCGGGCACGACTGCGCTTGGGTCCATGTTGGAGGGATTGATTTTCCAACAGTTCAAGCGCTGACTTCATCCGGGCATTGTCCAGCTTCAGGTCTTGGTTCTCCTGTTCGACCGTTCGCTTCTGTCGTTGTCTTCTCCTCTTGCGATGGGTCACGTTCTGAAGGTCTTGAATGCTTTCCTGCCGCATATCCTTGTGGTGGGACTCTGCTTCTTCCTCCATCGAATGTTCGGTCGCTATGCTCCTTTTGGTAGAAAACGTGTTTTTACCACAAGTTCTAGGCCGTGTAATGTTTTTCGATTCCCACAGACGGTGCCAATCTGTTGACGTCAGAACTCGCAGCGTCCACGTGTCAGTAGATCTCCAGTCACTCCTCTGCCAGCCTGTATGTTACCTGCACACTCGGACAATTGTTAGACACCAAGATCTTCGGAGAAAAAGGGTCCGGCAATCGTTGGTACTCCGACGATCTAGTCAACTGTCGGTATATAGAAATTATACACGGGGAAGGTAAGTAATTGGGTGTGGGAGAGACAAGCAGACAAAAGTTTGAGCAGAGTTTAGGGTGGGATTCAAGTGTAAAAAAGAGCGTACCTTAGAACGACCGAAGACGTCATACTTATAGCGCAAGAGTCCTGATCGATTTAGGTAACAAATCAGTCAAACACCCAATTGGATCATCCTTCCTTATGGGATAAGGATCCTCTCTTGTCAATGCAATCTCCGAGATTTTCTTCCTTCCCTGAACTTATCACGTTGCATGATTTTAGGAGATTATGATTTGGTTTCTTTGTGAGGATCCGTGCGCCAAACCAATGCAATCTTTCCTTAATTACTTCTCTGGTCATTCCAGTATATTACGTTGTCTGCCAGTCACGAACTCCTGCGAGGTCCTATGGTTCGGCATGGGGCGTTAAGTCACTCAGTGGGCCTCGCCGATACCTGACTGCAGAAGGTTAGGATGTTTGGTGGGCCTCCGAGGTCCTTTATTAAAATTCTCGAGGCCCTTCCCAGCAAGGCCCAAATGAGGCTGTTGCTGGGCCCTTGCTGACGTGGAGGCCATATCAGAATCGTGTGGTAACAATTTTTACACTGAAATTGGAATAATTTATGATTACGGAATGAAATGTAGTTTGAATTTTCCGAAAGAAAATAATTTATTTTTTTTACTGAAATTTGAATAATTTATGATTATGGGATGAAATGTAGTTTTAATTTTCTAGAAGTAAAGATTTTTTTCTTGAAATTAGAATAATTTCTGATTCTAAATGAAATGTATTTTGAATTTTTCGGAAGTAAAGAAATTATTTTTTTATAAAAAATGGCACTGAGATTGGAGAGATGGATTCTATTGGGTGAGGCGAGGCGAGGCGAGGCGAGGCGGGATGGGGGAAATTAAGTTTTGTATGCCCAATTTATTGGCTGAAATGGGCATAAATTATTTGGTATTATTTGTTAAAGGTGGTACGTGATGTAGCAAGATAAAAAATTTTCATGGAGATCGAGATTATAAAATAAAATTCAAATAGTAATTCCCCCACCCAACCCCGAGAATCCATCTCTCCCATTTCAGTGCCAATTTTCGTTAAAAAAAATAATAATTTCTTTACTTCCAAAAAATTCCAAATATATTTAATCCAAAATCATAAATTATTCCAATTTCAATAAAAAAAAATCTTTACTTCTGGAAAATTCAAACTACATTTCATTCCATAATCATAAATTATTCTAATTTCAGTATAAAAAAATATAAATGCATTGCTTTCAGAAAATTCAAACTACATTTCATCCCAAAATCTTAAATTACTCCAATTCAGTACAAAAATTTATTTACTTATCGAAAATAAAAATTAAAAAAATTCATCCTACAAGCATAAATTATTCCAATTTTCGTTAAAAAAAAATTCTTTACTTCCGGCTTCAAGTTTACTTCCTAACAACATAGAATCAAAAAACTTTACCATGGGTTTTGTTATGTGCCGGTCCTACCTGGCAGCCCACGGGGGCAAGATAGTCCCACCCACGCGCCACGTAAGCATAGTCGAAACAAATACGCTCTCACCTAACCCTTCTCCGAGGCGGTTTGAACCGAGGAGGCAGTTTACCGAGGCCCATAGGTCAGAACAGCTTAATTGGCCGACCCTGGTTGCGTGTCCAGAAAGCCTCCTTACAACTCAACCTTGAAAAGATTGATGGGACAGCCTGCCAATACGGCTTGTCATGATCATAGCCCCTTAGTTTACGGCTGAAAGTGACTTTCCCATTAATACTAATGACGTGACACCAAAGATGTGACATAAGAACCCCTCAGATGGAGCCACTTGTCGCACATCGAGGGAGATCGTTCTCATAGAATTGGCCTATAAATACCAAACTCATTTCACAAAAAAGGGGATGTTGAAAAGATTACTCTCACCACACATATATCAAGTCCTCCATACTGATTATTCTTTGGGTGATAACCACCTGGGAAATCGTTAGTTAGAGGCCCTCAAGCTATCACCTTTACCTTAAGAGTGTCCTTGACCTTTTACTTTTCTCCCACCCAGACCGAGGTTTAACCACGTGGTTGAATAAACCGCGTGGTAGTCTTAATAAGAGGGAAGTACACGTAGGCAAAGGTAGCGTGGGGATCCTGTTGGCAGCCATTTTTGGAGGTCAACAGATTGGCGCCGTCTGTGGGAAGCGTGACAAAAAGCTTCTTTTTCCTTGAGCAAAGGAATTTCCCTGAACAAGGGATCATCCGACCTACAAAATAAGTGGAAGCAACGAAGAAGAGAACCCAAGAAGAACCAGGCCCACAACAAACGACGGAGTCAGGGCTGAAGAAGCTCCCCGGAGAAGGCGAGGAAGGAGGCCTCCCACAAACCTTGAACGAGAAATGAGAACGATGGCCGCCAGCGTGAGGCAACTGGCTCAGCACCACGCGTAAATGCAGGAGTACATCCAAATGATGCATGCAAGGGGTGAGAACCGCCCTCAAGAGTCTGATCCAGACGATCCCGAGGAAGAACAGGAAGTCAACAGCAGGCACCCCCGTGACCAGCAAGCCAGGGGAGAGGCCTCTCATGCCAGAACCAATGAGGGAGGGGACAAAGCCACTGCTTCGGAAAGAAGGCCCCAGCCCACGATGTCCGCCAGTGTGTTTTAAAGGCTAGGCGAACAGGAGAGTAGGAGATGGCCACAAGATAACCCACAAAGGAAGGAACTGCCCCAAAGTCTCCCTAGAAATAGGCGGGAAAGGAGGGCGAGGGAAGCCGAGGCTAGGGGAGAGTCGGATTACCAACCATACGCACCCCAGCCAACCATGCAACCACAGCCTCAACATCAGAACTATGGGGGCGGACAGCAAGCCCAATGCCACGCCCCATCACCTCCAGAAGCGAACACCGGGGCAGAATATCCGAGGCCTACGAGATCATTCGAGGTGGACGACGATGACGAGAACCTCCCTTTTTCAGCCGGAATCAGGAACGCATCCATCCCCCACGAGTTTCACGTACCCAAGATTACCCCTTACACAGGCAGGGGTGATCCATTGGATCACGTGAACACATACAAAACGGAAATGAGCCTTCGAGGAGCCACTCCGGCCTTGAAATGCAGGGCCTTCCACCTGACCTTGTCGGGGAGAGCGAAGCGGTGGTATAACAAACTAGTCGCAGGAAGCATTTCCAGCTGGCCAGAGCTGAAAAAGACGTTTATAAATTACTTCTCATCTCAAAAGCCTGCATCAGCTCCGGTACAACGCCCCCACGACGTAAGGCAGGCCCCAAGCGAGCCGCTGCAAAGTTACCTAGGCCGCTTTAATGAAGAAATGTTGTTCTGTAAAAGAATAACAGACGCCGAGGCCTTGTCCACCCTAAAAGCAGGACTAGACATGAACCATCCGTTCTGGAGGGATGTCCGCAACAAGAACCCGGCCACCTTTGACCAACTGGTGGAAGTGATCCGGAAATGATCACTGAGGAGATAACCAATGAGAACATGATCCTCCACAGAAATCGAGGCGGGCTAGGAGCCAACACAACATCTAGAGCCGGGTATGGCCAAAATCCCCTTAGACCTACTCCCCAACACAATCCGAGGCAGAGAAACTACCCATCGGACCCAAATGTTAGGATGAGCTATGTGGCATCTGCACAAGAGGGCCTACTCCTTCCTTTCACTGCTCCAATGCCCTCGGTCCCGACGGCTGGATTACACAACTACGGCATGTCCCCATCCACCTACTACGAAGCTGGGACCAGCGCACCCCCAGTAATTCCCTCCCCTTCAAGAGGCTCAGCCAAAATACTGCTGCGTCCATAAAAGCTACGGGCATAGCACTGAGGAATGCCGTGAGGTGGAAGACCTGGCCAACAGAAGAGAAGCCAACCAGGGAACAAGGCGTGGGGAAAATCCCAGGCAGAGAGGCCAGTCCCCAATGAGGGGACGTCGACCGCAACACAATGACAGGCGCACCCAGCAATGGAACGGAAGGCCATCTAATTTGGGGCATCAAAGACGACATTGCAGAAGCCCGGTGAGACAACCTCAGCCACCAAGGGGCCAGGGGCCTCAGTTGATAAAGGGGCCTGAGAAGGCTCCCATCCGCGAGATAGACACTATCCACGGAGGACCTTATATTGGAGGTCAAACCCGGAATGCCCAGAAGAGCTATGCCAAAGAGGCCGAAGGAACCCAAATGACTAACTGGCTCATCAATAGCAGGCCATCAGGATCGAAAAGGGCCGATCCTATCACCTTCATGGAAGAAGACATGAAGGGCGTACATTACCCTCACTGCGACACCCTTGTAGTGAGGGCAGTGGTGGCTCGGAATGGACTGGGAAGAATGCTCGTGGACAACGACAGCTCAGTTAATGTGATTTTCTTAAGCACTTATGAGCAAATGAACGTGGATGTGCCGCTAGAGCCGTCGACTGAGCCCCTCTACGGGTTCACTGGTGATTGCGTAACCCCGAAAGGGATAGTGCGCCTCTCCGTTAGCATGGGAGAAGAGCCCCTCGCATCCCATACTTTGATGGAATTCCTGGTGGTTGACAGGAGGTCGGCTTATCACGGAGTTTTGGGCTGACCAGCCTTGAAGGAACTTTGGGCGGTAACTTCCATCCACTACCTCTACCTGAAATTCCCCACCGAAGGGGGGATAGCAACAGTGCGAGGCAATCAACCCGAGGCCAGGAAATGTTATCGGAATGCCTTAAGGAAAGCAGAGAAGAAAGAGGTTAACATGACTCCGCTGGACGTAGAAATGGAAGAAACAATGGTAGAAGAGCCGGAGGATATCATAATGGAGGAAGCAGCAACCCCCGATGACATTGATCCGAGATTAACGGGAGTTGATTCCTAAGCCTCCTCCAGTAGGGAATTAGAACATTTTCAGGTAGGTGACAACGACCCGACGAAGAAGCTTCAGATAGGGAAGGATCTCCTTGAAGAGCCCAAGGGGGCCCTGAAAAGGTTCCTTCGTGAAAATCTGGATGTCTTTGCGTGGAAACACGAAGATATGGTTGGGATCGACGCAGAGATAAGTTGCCACCACCTCAATATTGACCCCAAGTTCTCCTCACACAGGCAGAAAAGGAGGCCGCTGAATGCTGAAAAGTACGAGGCCTTGAAGGAGGAAGTACACTAACTCCTCCGAAGCAATTTTATACGAGAAGCCAGATATCCGAAGTGGGTATCCAACCCAGTGTTGGTCAAGAAGCCGAATGGAAAAATAAGGACCTGCATAGATTTCTCCAACCTCAACCAAGCCTGTCCCAAAGACAGTTTCCCACTGCCTCGGATTGATCAGCTGGTCGATGCCACAGCGGGACATGAACTCTTGAGTTTCATGGACGCCTACTCGGGATACAATCAAATTCTGATGTACCCGCCTGATGAGGAGCACACGTCGTTCGCAACAGACAAAGGGCTCTATTGCTACAAGGTCATGCCATTTGGCTTGAAAAACGTCGGGGCGACCTACCAAAGGTTCGTCAATAAGATGTTTGTCGATCAGCTCGGTTCGACCATGGAAGTCTACGTGGATGATATGCTTGTCAAAATCTTGAGAGCCGAAGATCACATACGGCACCTGGAAAAGACTTTCGGAATACTCAGAGCTTACAAGATGACGCTCAACCCTCAGAAGTGCGCCTTCGGAGTTGCCTCGAGAAAATTCCTGGGCTACATGGTAAACCAGAGAGGTATCGAGGCCAACCCCGAAAAAGTCAAAGCGCTAATAGAAATGAAATCACCAAAGAAGCCCAAGGATGTGCAATGCCTCACGGGAAGAATGGCAGCCCTTGGTCGATTCGTCTCAAAGGCTACCGATAGTGCCTTCCCTTCTTCAAATCTTAAAAGGAGGCACCAGATTTGAGTGGACAACAGAATGTGAAAACGTATTCCAGGCCTTGAAAGAACACCTCGGCCGCGCACTTCTGTTGTCCAAACCAAAAGCTGGCGAGCCCCTGCTATTGTATCTTGCCGTCTCTGAAGAGTCAGTAAGCTCGGTCCTAATACGAGACGAAGAACACCAACTGTCCGTCTACTACGTAAGTAAAGCCTTGTTAGGGACAGAGACGCGCTACCTGGATATGGAGAAATTGGCGCTATCATTAATCACAGCCTCAAGAAAGTTAAGGCCATACTTCTTAGCACACAGCATCCATGTCCTCACCAACTTCTCATTAAGGCAGGTCTTGCAAAAGCCAGAAGCCTCGGGAAGACTGCTAAAGTGGGCCGTTGAGCTCAGCTAATTCGACATTGTTTATAGGGGAAGAGCGGCAGTCAAGGGACAGGCCCTGGCCGACTTTGTGGCAGAATTTACCAACCCTCCCGATGTGGACGACCCTATGGCATTAGGTGAACCACCCACGTGGTGCCTATTCGTAGATGGCTCCTCGGGAGACATGGGATCGGGAGTCGGACTAGTCCTTATAAGCCCAGAGGGTTACAGGTTAAATTGCGCCATCAGATTCGACTTCAAAGCCTCAAACAATGTCGCAGAATATGAGGCACTCCTGGCAGGCATCCGCCTCGTCGTCGAAATGAAGGTGCAGAAGCTTTCAGCGGCAAGCGACTCCCAGCTCGTTGTGAGCCAGGTAAACGGGTGCTTCGTCGCTAGGGAGAAAGGGATGGCCGCGTATCTCAAGTTGGTAAGGAATCTTATTCCTTGATTTGACAAATTTGAGTTGGTCCACGTGCCCCGAGCCGACAACTCCAATGCAGACGCACTATCCAAACTGGCCAGCAGCAAAGATTCGGAGCTCCTCAAAATGGTTCCAATCGAACACCTCATCCAACCTTCCATCGACAGTGTTGAGGAGATATTGTCAATTGAGGAAGGCCCCACATGGATGGACCCTATCATCGCCTTCCTCAAAAATCAGACCCTCCCCGACAACGCGTCGAAGGCAAGGAAGTTGAGAAGACGATCAGCACACTTCCTACTCTCAGATGACATTCTATACAAACGAGGCTATTCATTGCCCCTCCTCAAATGCGTAAGCACCAGCAAGATAGGATATATCCTCAGAGAAATCCACGAATGAATATGTGGCAACCACACCGGTGGGATGGCCCTGGCTCAAAAGATCCTCAAGCAAGGGTACTTCTGGCCCACCTTGAGGAAAGACGCCATGCTTCATGTGAGGAAATGCGACAAATGTCAACGCTTCGCCACAATCCCGAGGCAGCCCCACCAAGAGCTTACTACCGTGTCTAGCCCTTGGCCTTTCGCCAAATGGGGGATAGATTTCATAGGCCCGATGCCTAGGGAGAGAGGAAATGCTTGCCACGCCCTAGTCGCCATCGACTATTTCACGAAATGGGTGGAGGAGGAGCCAATGGCAAAAATCACCGAGGCAAACACTTCCAAATTCTTATGGAAGAACATTATTTGCAGGTTCGGAATCTCCCATTCCCTGGTTTCGGATAATGGGAGGCAGTTCGACAACAAGAGGGTCAAGAATTTGTGCGAGGAATTGGGGATAGCAAAGCACTTCTCGAGCCCCCACCACCCTCAGGCGAATGGCCAAGTCGAAGCTGTCAACAAAACCATCAAGTACACCCTCAAACGGAAGCTTGAGGCCTCTAAGGGGGCGTGGGTCGATTAGCTCCCCCATGTTCTATGGGCCATAAGGACCACTGCCAGGACCCCTACCGGGGAAACCCCCTTCTCCATGGCTTACGGATCCGAAGCTGTGTGCCCTGTCGAAATCGGCATACCTTCTCTCCGTCGGCTAATGTTCAACGAACAAACCAACGACGATGCAATGAGAACGAGCCTAGACCTAATCAGCAAAAAAAGGGGCGACTCCCAAGTCCAATTGGCCTCTTACCAAAGAAAGATGGCAAAATACTTCAATAAAAGGGTGAAAAAGCGATCATTCCGCCTCGGGGATCTTGTCTTGAGAAGAGTATTCTTATCCTCCAAAGAACCCGGCGTTGGGACCCTAGGCCCCAACTGGGAGGGTCCCTATCGAGTTATCAGCGAGACACGACCCGGTACCTATAGCCTTGAGGACTTGTGTAGTAAACGGCAGCCCCATGTATGGAACGCAGAACATTTGCGTCGGTATTACCAATAGCATAGAAAGGGGGTCGTTACTAATATAATGTTTATCTATCCATGTTTGGTTCCGTTTTAAGTTACAAATTATCTTCGTTCCGTTGTGATCAAGGCACTATCATTATCATTATAATCAACAAAACACCAGATATGCTTCGGAATATAACTTCATGAAAAACAAAAGGAGGCTCCATTACAAAAGTTGAAAGAGTGATTCAATCACAAAAAAGCACTAACTATTACAAACTACTTCCTAACTACAATCATCCTCCTCAACATCAGCAGGGGGGAACCTAGCCTCCAAAGGCCCGATATCAAGGTTCGGATAATCCGTCCTCAGCACGCTTAGAACCTCTTGATGCCCAACCTTGGCAAAGTAATCGGAGAAATTGGTGTAAGCCTCAGTATTGTGGAAATTGGCTACGAAGTCCGCCTCCAAATTTCCAAACCTAGCCAACGCCTCATCCTTTTCACCAAGTAATCTGGTAGCCTCGGATTCGGCATCTTTCCTCCCCTGCTCAGCGGCCTCAAGGCTCCCCCGCAGACTCTGAACCTCCATCTCGTATGCCTCGCACACATCCTGCAGCCGCCGCTTCTCCATGTTTGCCGCTTCCAGTGCCTCGGAAGCCACCGCTTGAGCAGCATTGGCATTATCCAACCGCTTGGTCAGCTGCAGGAGGTTGGACTCGGACTCCCTCAGATCCACCTGGAGCTGCTCATAAGCCGACCAGGCACTATCAGCCGCAGCCTTCAATCCCTCCAGAGCCTGCTGATGCTCCTTATCAGATTTGGACGCCTCCGCAACAAGCTTCTTATGCTCTTGCATGCGGGTACGGAATTCTCCGAGCGCCTTCAATTGCATCCCAGCAGCCCTTATTGTCGAGGCCAGACCGGCTTCCAGAACATCTCCCAAGTCTCCGTGGGAAGCAAACTCTTCCCACTTGGGGGTGAAGTATTTTTTAACAACCTGGGCGCCCATGGAAGGATAGAAGGGCACGTTCTGAAGCGCCTCATCCAAGATCTTCGATCCCGGAGCGCCAATCAGCTCTTTCAATTTCTTCTTGGAGTCGTAAGACCCCCGGGCAGGGACTCCAGAACTCTGGGCCGGTTGAGGAGGGTCTTCAAGAACCACCTCCCCTGAGGTGTTTATCGTGAGGGTCCGCTGGGTGGTCGGCACACTACAGACAACGTAGTCCTCCACCGCCTTAGCACTTTTCCCCTTCGATAGGGAGGGGGCTCCAGCCTTCCTTTTCCTCGAAAGAGGGACCTCCGCCTCCTGGGGGCCAGGGTCCCCTACCTCCACGAGAGTTTCAGCCTCCTCTCGGATGCCCTCCCGGCTGAGGTCCTCAATGACTTTCCTCTGCCTCACCTCTTCGGTGGAACCGGGGGCCAGGGTCCGGGGTTTCTTCTTCGCCAGGGTTGCGAGAGAGGGTCGGGGGCGCGCCCCTTTGTCCACTTCTGCCACGGAAACAAGTAACCATTAGTAATTGGCTCCCAAGGCAAAGGAAGTTCAGCTTTATTACCTTTTGATGTCATCAGGCCCAATTCCACCAGGCAGTTATGTCGATTCAAAAGAAATCCGTATCGACGGGTCGCTGGAGAGGCTTGGTATATGGACTGAAGCAAATCAACGTCTTCACTGGACAGCTCGCAATGGAGAAGAGCGTCTGCAAGAGAAAACAAACATGTCGTTAGAACATACGGGAAAATGCATAGACAACTGCTTCTACCAATCCTACTCACTGGCTATCCCATAGGAACGGGGTACGTCTAGATCAGGCTCCGGGTCGTTGACGACCCTCTGCCAATCTCCCACCACCCAGAACCACGATTCCTTCCACTGCTTGATTGACGACGGACAGTCCGTTACCAGTGGCTTGTGAGACCCCCAAGGGCAGAAGTAGTACCACCCCGGCTCCTCTTGTCCGCCTTTCTTTCTCGGCAGCTTCCTCGGCTGATAAACCGTCTGGAACACGTGCAGTGGCATCTCCCTACCAAATGAGTGCCGGAACCAGAGGTACAAACCCCTGACCATCTGGCTCCACCCATTCGGGGCCACCTGGGTCGGTGAGAGGCCATATGCCCGCAGAATCCTCCGAAAAAATGGGTATAGAGGCAAGCGCATCCCGCTCACGAAGGCATTCAAATGCAAGGAAGTGCACCTTTCCCTCGGGGCACACGCTCTCTCATGGGGCTCCGAGAGCAGTAACTCAATACCTGAGGGGACCCTATAAGCCTCCCTCAGTAAGCCCAAGTCCTTCTCATTCATGATAGACTGAACACAGCAGCCCATCTTACAGGGTCGGCGTTAGACGGATCCTCGGCTTCCCTCAAGCTCGGAGCCGAAGATATGGTCAACAACTCACCCGTGTCGACATCCACGCCTCAGATAGGCAGAACCCCCTCCATCGACGGAGAAACAGGAGGAGAAGTGTCGCTCCTTACAGACATGACAATAAAATAAAAGTATTCATTTTTTAGCAAAGAAAAGGTTTTAGGAAGAGACGGTTACCTAACACTATATCTTCACCGGAAACAAAGAAGGCAGACCAGTCGCCGAAAATGTTCGCCGGAAATGTTCGTCTGAAAATCTCTCAAAACCTCTCAAAAAGCATAAGTGTGCAAATGAAACTTCCACTCAACTATATATAGACGATGAACGTTAATCCCCCACCCTTGGATCTTGCCAAGATCCATCCCCACCGTGCAAACCTCTGAGAACATCCAAGCCGTCCGAATCCATCGGTCGCTCAAATCAAAGGTCAGCGTGCCTGCGTATACTCCACGCGCGCGTGGCTCACAGCCCCTTGGCAATACCAAAGCCCCCAAAATTAAATGCAGGTATAATCATTACCTACAGCTGTCCTTTCATCACGCCCGAAGAGACGTACGGCGGGAATTCCAATCGACAAAGTGCCCCGTGGACACGCCATCCCGAGACTCGGCTATCCAAATAGCCTCTCCCACACATGGGACTCGGCTAATCCAAATAGCCTCTCCCAACATGGGACTCGGCTACCCAAATAGCCTCTCCCAGCATGGGACTCGGCTCTATTTCAGTCTCTCCCATCCTGGGACTCGGCTATCCAAATAACCTCTCCCACACATGGGACTCGGCTAATCCAAATAGCCTCTCCCACACATGGGACTCGGCTAATCCAAATAGCCTCTCCCAACATGGGACTCGGCTATCCAAATAGCCTCTCCCAACATGGGACTCGGCTAATCCAAATAGCCTCTCCCAACATGGGACTTGGCTCTATTTCAGCCTCTCCCATCCTGGGACGGGGCTAATCCAAATAGCCTCTCCCATCCTGGGACTCGGCTATCCAAATAGCCTCTCCCACACATGGGACTCGGCTAATCCAAATAGCCTCTCCCAACATGGAACTCGGCTATCCAAATAGCCTCTCCCAGCATGGGACTCGGCTCTATTTCAGCCTCTCCCATCTTGGGACTCGGCTAATCCAAATAGCCTCTCCCATCCTGGGACTCGGCTATTCAAACATCCTCTCCCATCCTGGGACCATATCCGCGCCACAACAGAAGGCACCCATGATTCCAAGGCTCACCATCCACATTAATGAGCATTCCGAGCCTTGTGGGACTATCCCGCTCAAACTTTAAAAACGAGATCAACATACATCCAAGTCCAGCATCCCACATAAATGACAGATTCTGAACTTGGGGGACTATTGTTATGTGCCGATCCTACCTGGCAGCCCACGGGGGCAAGATAGTCCCACCCATGCGCCACGTAAGCATAGTCGAAACAAATACGCTCTCACCTAACCCTTCTCCGAGGCGGTTTGAACCAAGGAGGCAGGTTACCGAAGCCCATGGGTCGGAACAGCTTAATTGGCCGACCCTGGTTGCGTGTCCAGGAAGCTTCCTTGCAACTCAACCTTGAAAAGATTGATGGGACAGCCTGCCAATGCAGCTTGTCATGATCATAGCCCCTTAGTTTGCGGCTGAAAGTGACTTTCCCATTAATACTAATGACGTGACACCAAAGATGTGACTTAAGAACCCCTCAGATGGAGCCACGTGTCGCACATCGAGGGAGATCGTTCTCATAGAATTGGCCTATAAATACCAAACTCATTTCACAAAAAATGGGATGTTGAAAAGATTACTCTCACCACACATAAATCAAGTCCTCCATACTGATTATTCTTAGGGTGATAACCACCTGGGAAATCGTTAGTTAGAGGCCCTCAAGCTATCACCTTTACCTTAAGAATGTCCTTGACCTTTTCCTTTTCTCCCACCCGGACCGAGGTTTAACCACGTGGTTGAATAAACTGCGTGGCAGTCTTAATAAGAGGGAAGTACACGTAGGCAAAGGTAGCGTGGGGATCCTGTTGGCAGCCATTTTTGGAGGTCAACAGGTTTAGTCCGTCGTGGTCATGCAAATTATTTTTTGTCGGGCGAATGGGTGTGGTCGGGTGGTGGTTTGGTGTGGTACGTAAATTAATTCGACGTGATGGTTCAGTGAATGGGGTTGTGGATCTTGCACGGGAGGGAAGGGAGAATTAAGTATTGTATGCTTAATTTAGTGGCTGACGTGGGGCACAAATTATTTGGCATTATTTTTCTGAGGTGGCATGTCCCTTAGACAGTGGACAAGAAAAATTTTGTCCGCTGTGGACAGAAAATCAAAATTTTATAAGTTTAATCTTGTTTTTAAAAATACATTTTCAAAAACAACATACATATGCCCTCGTAAAACTTTAAAGTTAATTTCGCTAATACCCACTAAACTTTGCACTTAGCGTCACCAATTCACCTTAGCCATTAAACATTAATTTGTTTGAGAGTCATCATTGAACTTTATAAAATGTTTTATATAAACTAGCAACTTAGTTTGACATCTATTTCTTAATTGAACATTTTACGTGTTCGTGAGTCAAGTAGGGTTTAACTAAAAATATTAAGATTTGGATGACTTAGCATACAAACAACTAAGATTTTTTTTCAAACTGAATTAGTCTGAATAAAATATTTTATAAAGTTTAATGATAGGTCTGAAACAAATTAAAGTTTAGTGGTCATGAGTAAATTAATCCTAAAATTTTGTTATGACTTATGATACGTCTTCCTTCTTTGTTCAATTTTATTATAATCTAAATTTTGGGTTAGAAGAGAATGAAAGAAATTGACTTTTAGAGTTTGAATAATAAATTTTTTTGTCAAGATTGATTTATGGAGTTTGAATTGTAATTGTTTGTGGAGACAGATTTTAAAATTGAGCTAGAGCCCATAGTCAAGCTTGGCTAAATTTGTTTTTGTATTTTACTTCATAAAATTGATCCAGACAGTACTGATATTCCTATAAATTTTAAGGAAAATAGTATATTTGGTTTTCAATCTTTTATAAATATAAAAGTTATACTTTTAACCTTTAAAAATAATACCAAACATTTCCAACATTGAGAAAAATAGGCGTTGTAGGTCTTTTATGACGAAAATGTCCCCCTCCCACATCCCCCTCTTTAAATAAACAAAATAGAAAAGGCAAGAAAAATGAAAAGATAAACAAAAAAATAATCAAACGTACTACCCAAAAAATGAAGAATAATAAAATGTAACAAAAAATATAGCCAAAAGTTAACAGAAAAAACTAGTAAATAACACAGCTTAGAGGATTTGGACAACTGGGTATTCTCTTGGAATAAATAAATGTATAATTTTCAGTGTGTTGACATCAGAAAGTTTGGCATTGAAACACTCTCGGAAGATTTCTTTTTATTTTTCACGATTACATTGTCTGGCTTTCTTTCTCTACATCTGCTATTGACGTTTCTCGAAGAATCCTTATTGCTTCAACTTTTTTTTCACTGAAGACCCAAATATGAAGCATCGAAATAATCAAAAGCACGACCGGAGAAGATTCATGACTTCTCTTCTTCTTCTGGTATGGGTGAAGCTTTGTTTTGATACATCAGTTTAGATATTTTGTACTAGAGGACTAGGCTGATATTGAAAGTGGAGAAGTTGGATTCTTGTTCGGGAGCTCTCGAGAAATCAGTTGAGGGTTTTTTATGGCTTGATGATTTGGTAAAGGCAAAACATTGTTTTGAGCAAAGTGCAGTTCTTATATTTAGATATGAATTATTGTGGAGTTGGATACTATTACTAAATGTGCACACCTTATATTTAGCATCCATGTTGCAGTCTTTCATGTGTTGAACATGTTGTACACCCTACACTGGAAATGGTACATTGGTCGGCGGTGGTGGCGAGCTTGCGACAATAATGATGGGTGGCGGCCACGTGAATGAAAAATATTGCTTCTTTGTTATTCTTTATTTTTTGAAGTAAATTTGATTATGTTTTTATTTATCTTTTTTTTCTTGTCTTTTATCTTTTGTTTATTTAAAGAGGAGGAAAATTTCGTCATAAATGACCTACCATACCAATTTTCCTCAAATATTAGGAATTTCTTGTGCTATTTTTAAAGAATTTTTCCTAAATTTCAAGCAAGAATATGTTATTTTGACCACACACACAAAAATAAATAAAGGAATGAAAATTTAAAAACTATTTTTAATCTTGAACTCCAAACAAAAACCCATTGGAAATTTTCCTAAATGGATGTCATGTTGAATATTCAAGTCGGCTAATCAAACATAATTAATTCACGTAGAAATTACACCCCACTATTTATCATTATAAAAATATTTCTATTTTTACAAACTTAACTTTTTATTTTAAAAATACTGTTTTTATATTATTATATTAATAAATAAAATAATGGTTTAAAATCAAAACAAAATATAATTTATACACAACCGTTTCTATAACTATCCTTGGAATTCGCACAGAAAAGAAAAATTACCCCTAAATTAGGCGAAAATTTATTATTTTTAAATACACCAAAATCCTCAATTTTTTATATTTAAATGTTCTTGATTGAATTGTTACCCAAAAATATATATTATATTACACAATTTATTATTTTGTAACACTGACTGCGAAAGATGTTATAACTTATTATTAGTCAATTGCATGTAACACGTACTGTTGATATACTATTTTGTGACATTGATGTTAATATAATATTTTGATTGAGCACTCAATTTTTTATATTTAAATATTTTTGATTGAATTGTTACACGAAATACAAATTATGTTACACAATTTGTTATTATGTAACATATGTTACACAAATGGTTATTATGTAATATTGACTGCTAAAGATGTTACAACTTATTATTAGTTAATTGATATTGAATATGATGTTTGTAACATTGATTTTTTGATTCTTAATGCAGATTATGTTACCTCTAATTGATATTTTGTATCACTAATTGACATAGATGATACAATTGAGTATATCATGAGTTTTTTTTTTTTTGTGAAAATTGGTATTATGTGTTAATCTCAATTTGTTACACAAATTGTTACAAATGTTGAAATTGAAGGGATCATGAATTCTGTTTGTGGTTGTTATAGCTATTTATGATACAAATGATATATATTTGATAGTTATAACAATAAAAGATTCTGTAATATATATTCCAACCAATTCTGATTTTTAAAGTTTCGGTTACTATAATAATAAAAGATTTTGCAATATAATATAAGTATTTCCATCAAATTTGATTTTTAATGATTCAGATATTAAATTTAATATATAGTATAATAAATTAAAATAATATTTTTTAAAAAACAGTATTTTTATGGATTGATGCCGGCTCTACTTTGGCCATTCACTACATCACCAAAGGTAGAGGACCTTGGTCTATTCAGGCCACTATTCGCCACATCAGACATCTCCTTACCTTCGACAGTGATAATATTTCTCATATTTATCGCGAGGGCAGCTAGGTGGCTGATTTACTTGTTTCAGAGGGTTGGGATCGTCGTTGCTGTTTCGAGTACAGCGCTCAAGACTTACTGCAGCTTAGTTCAGATTGATAGACATATGCTTCCAACAGTTAAGGGCCTATAGATTTTTTAGGACTTATTTTTTGAGAGGTAGTACCTCCTTATTTATTACTTTATTATTTATTCATTTATTTCTTTGCTTTAGTTCTTTTGATTGGATGTCAGGTTTTATGTTCCCCTTCCATGTATTTTTTATGAATTATTTATATATGGTTGAGGGATCTGAAATCCCTCCATCCTCTCCTAGTGGAGGCTTGACAACCACAATAGAAATGTGATGGTGTGTTGAATAAAAAAGTATACATATGTAACAAAAATGAGTTTTTGTAATTTTTTTTTAAATGTGGCTTATTTATAAAAAAAATCTTAATTCACTCAATATATGTCATTAAAGTAAGTTATAGACAACCATATTGTTGATCAGTATACATACAGGTGCGTTTGACACACCGAATTAAACCTTGCAAGAAATTAAAGCATAAAATTACAAAAGATAGTAGTATATAGTATTGAGGTGGATTAGTTAAGATAGTATTCTTAAGTTTTTCTTTCAAAAAAATGTTACTTGAACTATTTTGCTTATCCGACCTACACCCATCTATTATATTATGAAGTGAGCTTGAAATATAATGAAAATAACATTATTTTGAATGAAAAACTAAAGAGTACTATCTAAAATAATATACTATAATATTGTCTACATAATACTATTTATACTAATTTTATATTTAGAGCTTGTTTGATTGAATTCTTTAGAAAATTTTGATAAAATATTGATGAAATGTATAATTGAAAAGTTAATAAAAGTTGTGGATCCTATGAAATGTGTGGTTAAAAGTAATTGTTGACTTTTAACTCCAACTTTTTAGCAAATTTAAATCTGGACCAAACAAGCACTTAACTCTCTACATGGTCAAATCTGTTGTGCCAAACACAACTATATGGTATTACATAATGATAAGTGTCATTTTATACTTATCTAGACCATCAAAAGTAGACGATTGTAAGTACTCTTAAGTAAATTTCTACTTAGTTATGTGTTGATTGGATTGCTTTAGGTCAAAACCCAAGTTCGGATAGAATTGGAGAAAAATAAAGTAAAATGGGCGAAAAAAGACTGAAAGTGCACGAAGACTTGGAAATGGAGACCAACTTGTAAACATCCAAAAGCTGAAGGACTTCTCGTGCAAATAATCAAGGACTTGAGCACAAGTCGTAAGCAGAATTCTAGTTTCCTTAGTTTAGTTAAACTCTAATTTGGTAATTCTTTTGAGACAAGTCTTCTAAACTAAATTATGGTTTTTGGGTTATATAAAGAGGGATTATGATTTAAAACAAATGAGGAATACCATATACAAGAATCAAAAGAGAAAAAGAGGAAGAACGACCAAAATCTTAAAGATTAGGACATGAAGACGACTAAATTTTGGTATAAGATATTCAATTTTTTCTCATCCCTTATTTAAATCCGGTTATGTATTCCAAACTCTTCATATTTTATTTCTCTTGAATTATGAGTAGCTAAATTAATATTTTGGATGAACGATATAACCTAGTTTAGATTCTTTAATTTCAATTATCATGTTTTGCTTATAAATTAATTACGTATTGATTTTACTTATTCTTTTAATGCTTGAAATAATTGGCCATTATTTGTTATTGAATTGTGGATTGTAACATATGGAGACGTAAGTTATTAATCTAGACCACATAGTAAAATCCAGCAATTAGATAAAAGGTATAGACACGTTTTTGTTATTGTTGCGGTCTTGAATTGAATTCTTAGCGATTTAATGCATCTAGTTAAGGATTATTCTGACTTCACATAGAGATATAGTGAGTTGACTTAATTAGATAGGACTAATTTGAACTCAAGAGATGTAAATTATGTTAAATTCGTGAATTCGACCGAGTACAACATTAGGAATAAATCTTAAGAGGAGAAATAGAGATGAAAACTATGGTGAACTAATGAATCCAAATCTTTTAATTATTATACTTGATAAATTCTTGACTTTTGCATTCACACTATTTTCTAAAATTAATAGTTATAGTTTAAATATTCATGTGACGACATCTGAATTTTCCTTAAAGTTTTTTTCCCTCAGCTGAAGGCTATTAGTAGCCTTCAGTTGAACTAAAAACGCAGTTGGATGGATACTCGTATCTTGCTGCTATGACAGGAAAAGTTTCAAACTCAATCATTTTTAAACTTTCTCAAATTTTATATCTCACCCATAATTACTCGAAAACACTTATAAGAAATAGTAGGAGCATTACACACAATTTATAAATAAGAGTACAAGGATATACCACATACTCGATAACTTAAAGTACTTTAATTTACATCATACATGCCATTACACAATGATTTTCTTTACAAATTATATTTTTCTTCAACAAAAGTAGTATCCCCCCATTCAAATCAGGATTCACCATTCCGATAGCAAAAAGATCGGAATGACACACTTGGTTAGCCCATTACTCAAAAAAATTTCGACATTAATAACTTCAAAATGTTCACAAGTAACTAAGGGATACTAGAAATCCTTGTAATCACAAAAACAGCCGTCTAAAGACTCTTCGTTCGTTAGTACATAAAAAGAAGAGTCCACTTCGGCTCTAGTGTAATGACACTGTAGATGTATATTGTCTTATATGATCTTTCCTTAATATACAAGCCCGGCCATTGCGGAAAATGAATCCATACATCTTTCTTGGTGATGATATAGAAATTTCATTTCTTACATTAGTCATGAAACGATTATAAGCGATGAATCTTAGTGAGTAAAGTAGCACGTAAGTACGAAATCACATAATACATACCTTCAATTGAATGGAATGTTTCACTTTACCTTCTAACTTTGATACTCAATTATTATATAAGTGAACAAGATCATAATCATATATTAACTTCCAAACAATTAATAACATTTCGTTTCATGTAATGCATTTGATGATCACTCACAAGCAATCAACACAATGTGCATAGTATGAATGTAAGACATTAGAATGTTATGCACATGCTAACCAAATATAGCTCCATCAATCTTTTCTTACCTTTCATTTCTTTATAACTTTCTTTTTTGGCCCTTTCCATGTTAGGGTTGTACACCGCGTGCTCATAGTGTTTTGCTAAACACAAGGTCACCTAATCTTTAGAGCTTCTATGCTCATAAATACTTTCATTCGAATTCTTTTAGAGTACTTTGCTCACAAGTACTTTCATTTCATCTGGGCATCTCATCCCATGGGCATCTAGTAGCCCGTGACCTTCAAATTGGGACTTGCTCCTATGGTGTACAACCTAAATAGGGCATTCTTAATTAATCATGATCATTATGTGTGAACATAACTTGTATTTAAATGTTTGATGATCATGAATTCTTCCTTTGAATGATGCCATGATGCAACACATGTAAACCTCTTGTTAACAAAAGATTTAATAGTAAGCATCACTCAACAATTTTGCACATAAACACTTAATCAAGTTTTTCCTCAACATATTACTTTAAATCCAAATCAACATACAAGAGATTTGTCTAAAAGTCCTTTATTATGTTACTACTTCCATTCCTTTTTTGAAGCTACATCAATATTTTAAGTCACTCTTGACTCATGCAAACACACTTTTACCATGGGATATTTAACATTAAGCAATTTCTAGCAAGCCACAATAATAATATATAGGATAAGACTCCATTTTAGCATTGAAAATTATGTTATCTATTCCTTTAAAGTTATCATAGGACTGCATATTTTAAACTTGTTAAAAATTGATTTAAGCTTAGGTTTTAGCGACATGCAAGGCCATATACATAGAGTTAAAGTTTCTGCAGATTTTGTTAACCTTACTTCTCCTGTATAAGCAACAAATTTCAAGGTCTATGCATCACTAGTTAGGAATTTAACAAGTAACAATAGCAAATCATAAAAAGGAACTTCATTTAACATAAAAACTTATGCCAAACATTCTGATCATAATAGGAATAATCAAAATAAACACATAAATACACAAATAATTTACTCACTGCTTAAATGAAATTTTTCTTGGTTTAGAGGACATGAAATTTACAAGTTTTTGAGGGTAAATAAAGCTAAAAAAAAACACAAGGGGAAACTAAAATTCATATGTTAGCCTTGGGTTATAGAGGAATTTCTGTCCAAAAACTCGTTATTTCTGGTTGAAACCAAAACTGCCAATGAACATAGCAGATTCAGGGCCACCAGAAGCTTTTTTGTGTTGTTTCTGATGCTACTATTAGCCTCAGATCTCTTCTGTAACTTGGGTTCCGAGTTTTTGGACGGAAAATTCTTCTTTTTCTAGCATACCATGGGTATAAATGTGATGAATTTCTTGTTAGTTTAAGATTTCATCACATTTATCTCCCATAGAATCAAAGAGAATGGAAAGACTCTTGATTTTTTTAGATTTCTTCATCCTTACCTTCTTCTTTTAATTTTGGTAGAATTCTCCTTCTTGTTTTCTGATTTAAAATCACATATAGAGAGGTGTATTTATAGAAGATGGGATAAAGGCATGTTTGGTTTAGCTTATTTTTGGAAATTCTTGCTTATTTATATTTTATTCTATTATTTTATTAATTTATCAATTATTTCTATGAATATTTTTCGACACTGATTCTTATGTATGATAAATATTTCCAAACATCCCTTAAGATGTCAATCATAGCATTTGGCAAGTGTCCCACTATCTAATATTTTATTACAAAAATTTTCTTATTTCTTATTTCAAGTAGCCACGTTCAGGTCAACGTTTGAGGGGTCGAGACGTGATCTATTTTAGTCAAACTTTATACCATTGTAAAGTTCACTTCAAACTTTACAACGACTACACATGCAAAAGAGACGGGTCAGTCGATAACTCGTACGATTAGCTTAAAAATGGCGGCCCGACTGACTCCCCATACTTAGCCAAATTTGGTGAAAATTTATGCATAACTTAAAATCTGTTTACACCAATTTGGCTCAACTTTCCAGGTGATCCCTGACTCGAAAAGTACCCAAACTCGATATCAAATTAAACGTCTCAATATGAACTACGCGATAGAATAACATGTATAGGCTACGGGTCAACGCACGTTACACACGATGGTTGCAAGGTTGGTTCGATACAATGGCAAAGCTGTAAATAACTTGAAGTTCTCTAGAATTTTCAGCTTAGTCCTATCTATGGGATTAAGTTCGATTAAGCCCAAATATTTTTCACAACTTAATATTTTGCCAAAAAAATCCCCAATACTTTAATCTAATGTAATTTTATACTTTTCACATAAACTTATTGAAATTAGCATACCAAACTTAACAATTTTAGGGTGATTATTGGATTTTTTTTCTAGGAAAATACGAATTTAGATTTTCTAAATTATAAAATTAAGATACGAAATTTTCTTCAATTCGATCTGAACTTGGGTTTTGACCTAAACCAATCAAATCAACACACAATGAAGTAAAAATTCACTTAAGAGTACTTACAATCATCCACTTTTGATGGTCAGATAAATATAAAATGACACTTATCAAATACCTCCAAACTTGAACATGTTCGTCCCCGAACATGAGTATTAACTTGAACAATCAAACAACTAATATAAAAATTTACTGTAATAGATAGCTTAACATATTTGCCTCAAGTTTTTGAAACACATCAAACAATTCATAAAGACTTCTAAATCATGTTACCAAAATTAATTTTTACTTATCCGATCCTCGACCGACATATGTGTGTGCGCATAGTCAATTTAATCAACATAAACCTTTAGGTTGGTAATATTCCACCCCTCAATGGTCAAATATTTCCTTTCTCTCTCGTAAGAATATATACTCCTATATTGATATTCAATCTCTAATCCTAGGCGTTAACTACAATGACCAAAAAATTTTTGGCTTTTAATCTCAAATAAATAATTTTTTTTAATTTCGACATCGCTACGAATCCTCTCGTACATTTTAAATATTTTTGTTGCATTAAATTTTGCGCACATTTGTTCTAAATTTTAAGTTGACAAATGTGGAATATTAATTCGAAAACGAACCTCGTTCTATTTTGAGTTTTGGAAAGCTTTTAAATTTCAAGTTGTATGAAAAATAAATTTCGGCTAGCGTGAATTATTATTTTGGTTCCCCTTGTTTATTTAAAAATCTTTGCCCTTTATTTTCGAATTTCTTAGCCAAATCCCAACTTAATTTTCGGTTCAAAAGTCCACCTATAATTGGTCCAAAACCCGGTTCATTTCAACTCCAAAATTTAACCAAAAGGCCCACCCAAACAATACCTTAAATTCTACCATTTTGCATCAACCAAACAGCCCTTCCCTTAACAAAGAAACCACCCCATGATCTGAAAAAAAAAAGTCCCAACTGCCCACCTTCCAGCCATGTTTCTTACCATTTCCTTTCCCACTTTTCTCCCACTCTTGAGCCCTCAATCCAACTAGCTTCTCCCTCCAAATTACCCCATAAAAACCGTCCCCCAATTTTGCACATTTAGCCAAAAAAAAAAAAAAGAACTGCCCCAACCAGCTGCAGAAACCGTCCCCAACAGCCATGATAAGTCATGGTATTTGCCACTTTCTTTCTCCTACTCTCCATCCTTTTTTTTCCAGCCCTCAATCCATCTGATTTCTCCCTCCAAACCCACCCCAAATTCATCCACATGATAGTCCAGAAAATCAGTTCCTAAGTTAAGCAAAAACTCCCATTTTTTCTTCAAAAAAATCAGCCTCAAACCCCAGCATACTTTCTTCTTTCCAGCACTTTTTCCAGCAACATCCTCCCATGTTAGTATCCCAAATTCAATGCAACAAATTTAGACAAAAAACTCTCATTTTCCTGTCTAAAATTTTGGCCAGCATATACTCTCAGATTTCTACATTTTCAGCTCCAAAGCTCCAGCAATTCTCTTCAATTTTCGGTCCAGATTTTGGCCAGCGGTAAGATGACCTTAAAATTTCTTTTCAATTCGCAAAATTTACCTATATATATATATATATATAGTGTACGGGCTGGATTTTTGGAAAGCTGCAGAAACAAGTTTTTTCATCAAAAACTCGTTTTAAGGTAGTTTTACTTAATGTTTTTACTGCGGTTTTTAAATGAAGTTTTGAGAAATTATGACGTTATATGAATGCCATGCAAACTCATTTACGAAGGAAATTATGATAGTAATTGAAGGTAATCACTTTAACATGTTTGTGATTGAAGTTAATCACATATGACGTTATGTGGTGCCAACTACCAATGTTTATGTTATTATGTATGTTTCAAAAATTATGGCATGTCGAATTCATGTTTAAGTAAAATTTTCCACATGTTATAAGTATTGCTAACGAGTGTTTCTTATGAAATACTCACCCCCAAAACGAATAAATTTTCAAATTGAATTGATTGGTGTTGATGCGATGGCGGTAGGCTAACGAGCTTGTCATGGAAAGTCTTATTTAGTTTATATTTTGACGTCGAAATGATCGAGTCAATTATGATGTAATTACTATATTTTAAGTATTTGATTCATTATTTAATTATGTAATATGTACGGAAGACAAGATGTTGGTTTAATTTCCGTTCAAAGTTTTAAATTAGAAATTTTTTAGTTTCATTTTCAAAATTTTCAGCTTACTGTCCCTTTTTCGAAAAATCATAACTTTTTCTACGTTTGGAATTTTTGAGTGAAATTAGTTGATATGTAAAGCCCTATATGTGGTCTAATAACATAAATTGGAATCACTTAAAAATTCCATCGGATGAATTTATTATGGATGTTTGAACATGATGCTTTAAGGCACCCATAACAGTTTTTTAAGCATCTTCATCTATCTTTTTACCTACCAAATGACGTAGCTAAAATTTGAAATTTTAACATATTGTAGTCTGTAGTCTCAAGTATCTACAGTTCCAATTTCGTAATTTTTAGAGTTCGTTTAAATGGTCAAATAAATTATGGCGACACCCATCACGGTATAGGTAAAACTATGAAATTTTGAAGTAAAGCTTCCACTAGACAAGTCAAACTCACTAGTTATCTAAATTATCAAGTTATACTTACAAAAGCTCAATCTTGTTTTGCTTCTTTATATATATATATATATATATATATATATATGACCGTTGTAACGAGTTTTAGGCTGATAACTCTCACGTTTGACAGACCTTAGGGCACCGAGTTTTGAGAACCCTTACGGGCTTTATCACTTGAGTCAAATAGGCTACGAAGAGAAGCATAAGATAATGCAAGTGCAATGCCTTTATTTTTTTGTGCAAGATAGATATGCGGGGATTAGATTCTTAGCATCCGGTCAGTACCTAGATTTCACCAGGTAGCTAAATACGCTCCACAAAAATATTACACATGCACGGAATCAACACATGTCTAATACTTTCTGCATTGGATTAACCACTCCCAAACTATCCTTTCAACTAGTTAAGTAATTGATTTTTCAATTGGTGATCTTGGTTTTTTCAACATAGGTTCAATATTCTTTCATTCTATTCTATTCAATAAACCAACCAATGGTAGTGATATTCATGATTGTTGTGCTTACACTTAATTATATCTCACATGGATAAGTATACTATATAAAAAGGCATAAGTAGGATCACCTAGTCATAGTTCATGAATCGATAACAGTTTCAAATAGATATCATCTTTAGCCGGTAAGATTATCCAACATACAAGTACACAAATAAAATAAAATAAATTTACTCACATAATATTTATCAACAACACACATAAACATAAAGAAAATAATATAGTTATCAACTGAACTCCCAAGCTTAAAGTACACATTGTCCTCAATGTTACAAAAGAAAGTAAAATAAATAAAAAAGAAAAGAGTGTACTCGATTGCGAAGGCGTGGAGAAACCATAGGAATGGTTTTTGATCAGTAAGCATCGGGAGCCAAGTCTTCATGACACATTTATTTTTGTGCAATCCTAATGGAGAAGATGAAAATGTAAGAAGTGGATACCTAAATTGCTATGAATTGTTACCATTCTATAATGAAACTAATAATTTGGGATGAATGTGAAATGGTGGGATGAAAAATTTTGTTCGTTGGAGAGAGAAAATGAAGTGTAAATTTTTTTTCCTCCTTTAAGTTACTGTTTGCCACAGTTCAACCGTGGTCAATCGTAATTTTTTTTTCTTCCTCCTCTAAGTTACTCTTTGCGGCGGTTCAACAGCAATCAACCATAATTTTTTTTTTTTAACGATGATGCTTAGCCTAAGTTTAGAAAATTTAAATTTGCTAAATTACTAAAAAATGTGCTCTAATTCCTAATGCAATCTAAAAATTCTACATGCAATGCAATAAACAAATAAGTGATAGAATATGAGTTGCCTCTCATTAAGCGCTCAATTTATAGTCTAGAGCTCGACTTTTTGCAAGTATCACTCATAGAGGCTCGAATTGGGCTATGAAAGTCTTGCATTGCTTGCAATTACCGGCTTTACAAGACTTATTATTTGCTTTTCATATTTTAAATTGTTACTTTTCATCTTTAAATGTTGCAACTAGTCCACCTATATTCACATCCAGTTTGCAGTTTTCTTAGCCAATTCTCACTACTTCATCAATTCTAAAACACCCTTCAAGGTCAACTGGTTGCTCGGGTACGGTGTACATACTGAATACTGCTCGTTCATCATCCTGTACCCTCAAGATCAACTCACCTTTTTCAACATCAATAAGGGCTCGACTTGTCGCTAAGAATGGTCGGCCTAATATTACTGGCATATCCCGGTCTTCTTCGATATCAAGGGCAATGAAATCAATTGGGAAGATAAATTTATCCACCTTGATGAGCACATCCTCAACCACACCCCGTGGGTGCTTGATTGATCTATTAGTAAGGTGCAGAGACACAGTCGTTGCTTTTATCTCTTCCAATCTTAATCTCCTATAGACAGAAAGGTGCATCAAATTAACACTTGTACCTAAATCACATAAAACATTAAAATTATATAATTTTCAATTGTACAAGGTAATTAAAAACTCCCTGGATCTTTTAACTTGGGAGGCAACTTATTTAGCAGAATAGCGCTATACTCATCCGTTAAAGCTAATGTCTCGTATTCCTCTGGTTTTCTCTTCTTGGACAACATTTCCTTCATAAATTTTAAGTACAATGGCATCTGGGCTAACGCTTCAGCGAAGGGAATGTTGATGTGTAGTTTCTTGAAGACTTAAAGAAAATTTTCAAACTGCTTGTCGAGCTTGTGCTTTTGCAACCTCTGAGGAAAAATAATTGGTGGCACATAAGCTTTGACAGGAATTAACGCCCTCTTTGATGATTCAGCATATTCCTTTGAATCTTCTTCTTTGGATTTTGCATATTGTTTTCCAGCCTCTTCTTTATCATCAATTACCAACTGTTTGTCATTTTTCTCTGGTCTTTTTACATGAATCTATGGCAGTTGTACCCTACTCATATTAGTGATTGTATTTATCTGTTCTTTTGGATTTGTCATTGTATTGTTAGACAAAGTGCCTGATTTTCTATCTGACAGTTGTAGGGCTAACTGGCCAATCTGAGTCTCTAATTTTCTGATAGACACTTGTTGATTCTGATAGTTTGTGTCCACCTGCTTCAATATTTTATCAGTTTTCTGCATATACTATTAAAATCCAGTTATGTATTCCAAACTCTTTATCTTTTCTTTTTCTAAAATTATGAGTAGCTAAATTAATATTTTGGATTAACGATGTAACTTAGTTTAGATTCTTTGATGTCAATTCTCAAGTTTTGCTTATAAATTAATTACGTATTGATTTTACTTCTTCTCTTAATACTTGAAATAATTGACTATTAATCTAGACAACGTAGTAAAATTTAGCAATTAGATAAAAGGTAGAGATATTTTTTTTTATTGTTGCGGTCTTGAATTGAAATCTTAGGCGATTTAATGCATCTAGTTAAAGATTATTCTGACTTCACTTAGAGATATAGTGAGTTGACTTAATTAGATATAACTAATGTGAACTCGATAGAATAAATTAGGTTAAATTAGTGAATTCGGCCAAATACAACATTAGGAATAAATCTTGAAATGAGAAATTAAAGATGACAACTATGGTGAACTCGTGAATCCAAATCCATTAATAAATATACTCGATAAATTCTTGCACTATTTTTCTAAATTAATAATTATAGTTTAAATCTTCAAATCAAGTTAATTCAAAGATTTTTAAATAAATTAAGATCAAGATTAATTGAACTAGTATCTAAATAGGATAGTCTTCGTGAGAACGATAGTCTAGACTCAATAGGTCTACTTTATTACTTGTTTGCGATATTGTGTACTTGCAATCATATATTTTTCACAACACATAACATGCCAAAAATGGATGGAATTGATTTATGTTAAGAAATATCAGGGTTGGGCTCTCTAACCTTTTTACGTGGTGTGGTTATGGATTCTTAACATTCAAAGTGAAGTTCTGGATCCTCAACCTATTTAAATATATGAATTTGGGCTTCTATGTGAGGAATTGAGGTATACATGCACAGTGAAAATTAAATGTTCAATTTCTTTAAACCGGATCAACCTTATACTTAGATAAAATTCGTGATAGAAGTTTATCTTTGATGAATATCGTGAAATCTGATTTCTGACTAGCTGGAGGTGCGATCTTCAATACTACAGTTGTCCAATTGTCCAGCCTTCAATGGTAATCCACACAGCAAGAACAGATCTGGACTTCTACGATCAAGAACAGATGAAATCAGAACTTTTTGAGAGTATTTGTATTTGGCTGTCTTTTTCTTGTGCTAGCAAGTAATGAAAACCAACTTGTGATTTAATATGTCGTAACTTTTATATTTATAAGTAGGGCTAACCCTAGCCCTATTTCAGTCAAACTAGAACCCATCAGCAAATGGACTAATTAATTAATTTGGTCTAATAAATAATTAAGTCCGACCCAACTAATTGGACCTTGGACATTAATTCTTACAATCTCCCACTTGGACAAGGTCCAACTCCATATGCTCAATTCTCGCTTTATGTGTGTGACCCATTAGGTTCCCATTCACGATGGCTAACACATTGATATTCTCATCGATTCACCAAGATCGATCAATTCACGTCGCCGTCCAAGATTGACATCTAGCAATGTGTCAAGACAATCCATACGAAGAAAAATGTCATGTGGTATGACAGAATCAATATATGTACGGTTACCGTAGAAATATAATCTCTTCATCAATATAACCCAATTGGTTAAGAGATATGGATCAACGTCAATATCATTTCAACTAGTTATATTATTTACCTCAACTCCTTTTTGATCTAATCTAGTTATGATTGAAAATTTTCAACTCATAACTCCACCCCGGTCAAGAAAATTTATATCAACTTAAATAGGCAAAATATAGGTTGTAATGTCCTACTTTCCAGGAGTGACGAATCATCATATTAGATATTTACAACCTTCGTATGATTCTCACTATACCAGTACGACGTCTTCCTGGTGACTCAAAATCTTTGAATCCCATCAAACGCTCGCCAAAGTATAGTGGTCTTTGTTGTACGATTATAATCCCGCAAGTGTACGGTTCGTTTACAAGTAATATACTGATGTGTAGAGTGTCGAATCACGAGGATTAGATATCAAATTAACCTAATAATTTGTAATTCAAATTCTAACAATATGGAAAACACATATTTGTCTTGTTTTGCGATTCTAAAACTAATTAACTATTTTAATTAAATTTAAAATATGAATAAGCAACTTGGAATGATGAGAACGAATTCAAGTTTTTACTAACACTAGGATTTGCGAATCCAACTACACGTACTATAATCAATTATTCGTTAATCGCTTTAGTAGTTAATTACTCTAGATTGAAAATCGGTGATCCTAAAATAATCAAAAGCCTCTCTCGATGGTCGATCAATTCTATATCGATATGCAAACCTAATTATCTCTAATCAGATTTCAAACATAAAAATATGTATTTAAATCTCAAGAACACCTAACCGAATTTCACAGAGCATAATAGTAATTTCTATCTATTATTGGATCCTATGTTATTTAAAACCACGTGCTAAATTTATATTGAATCTCTCGACTTCAATATAAATCACATAATATTCTAATGATGATCTGGCATTAAAATATTAAAATACTGCATAAAGAATAATCAATCAAGAAGCAATTACCTACTAAAACAGAAAACTTTTAATTAATTAAAAACACAATGTTTCATCGTTCATCCTAGAAAAAGTAAATTTAGTCGGACATGATTTCATCAATCATTACAATAATTGAGTTCATCTTGATCCGAAGAAAGAAAAACAAAAAGTAAATAAAACCCGTAATCCCGACTCAAGAATCTTCAATCTCGTGCCTTGATCTTCGATTCTTCGTTCGTATCTTGTTCTCCCAAAATTTGTCGTCCGCGATATGTCTCTTCTCTCCCTTTTATACTCTTCTCCAAATCCTCTAAAACGTGGCTTAGGTAGTTCAGTTAATTTGGACTTGGTAGTGTTGTAATCCAATCAAGAAACTGTCAAATTGCTGCTCGTTTAACCCATGAGATCGCATGGTGTAACACCTTGCGATCGCATAGTAATCACAAATAAAGTTCTGCAGAAATTTTGGCCTTCTTGCGATCGCAACCTTGGACAACCATGCGATCGCATGGTTATCCATGGTGCTTTCTTTGGTTCTTTTCCTTGATATTTGCATGTCAAGTCCTCCGAGTATCTTTATCTTTGCAATTACATCCCATTTTCTTCTATTTGGTCTCTTTTCACCAATTCGACACTTGACTTCGATTATTTCCTAAAATAACAAGAAAACAATGTGTCATTAAACTGAAAACAATTAATATAACTCATAATCGTCCCTTTTTGTGAACTCTAATAAGTACAAAATTGTACTTATCAAACACCTCCAAACTCGAACTTTTATTCGTCATCGAATAAACTAGCTAAAGTTAATCTTGCACTTAATAAAATAAGCAATATCACAGTTCATACTATAAATAGCTTGCCGTTCGTGCTTTAGCTTTTGCAAAAAGAAAAACTTATAATTCATGACGAGTGTTCAAGTAATACACTTATAAATGTGATTCTACTTAAACTATACTTGAGATGTGTGTGATAGTAGTTAATCTGATTCCCTTAAGTTCTATGGTGGTGATAGTCCAACCACTTGGTCAACTTTTCATTTCCCTCTCGTAAGGCACACTTCTCCCAAAATGATGTTTTCTCTCAAATCCTGAGATTTTCATTTAAAAGGTTACAGTTCACTCATTATTTTCTTGTTTGAAGCTGGTTGAAAGCTAGCAATCGTGACAAACTAGGTTTGCAAAGATTCTCTAATTTCTGAGCACTTTCAACCAGAAAGTTTCTACTAAGTAAGTCAAACTCATTAGTCATCTAATCTCCATATTTACTTTACAAAGGATTTTTCCTGGACAGCAATAAAAATAAAAATTTTAAATTATTATTATTATTATTTTTATAGATATTATGTGCAAAACTCAATCTATTAAACTTTCTAAATGACTCATATAACGAGATTGATGTCGATGACTCCTAGGTCTTTCGAACCTTAGGGCATCAGGTTTTGAGAAACCCATACGGGTCTTTTCACTCAAGTCAAATAGGCTACGAAAAGAGTTATAAAATATAAATAGGGTGCAAAAATTAGTTCATTAAGCTTTCTAAATGACTCATGTAACGAGCTTGAGGTCGATGACTCCCACGTCTTTCGAACCTTAGGGCATCGGATTTTGAGAAACCCCTACATACCTTTTCACTCAAGTCAAATAGGCTACGAAAAGAGTTAAGCAATTATAATAATAATTTTGTTCTTTGCGTGCAATAAGTTCATGATAAGGGACTAGATTCCTAACATTCGGTCAATACCTAGCTTCCTCTAACTAGTCTATAGTGCTCCACACAATTTTTCAACATACATGGAATTCATCACAACCTAGATAGCCACTATTACTACTGGTATACCACATTTTCTCAATAGATTGGTTAGTGGTTTGAGATACAGATGATTCTAAGTTCTAAAAAATATCCTATTGTTTTCATTTTAGGTGTACCAACATAGCTGAAAATCATCATAACCGACCAACACATCACTATATCAAATATGGTTAAATAGCCTCAATTAAACAAAGTAGTCATCTGCTCATAAGTCATGATTAAAGCTCAAATTAAATATAATAATGAAAAATTTGCATCATTAGCCGGCAAGGCTATTCAAATCACATAAACGTGCTTTCAAATTTTTTTTTTCGCAATAAATAAAATAACAAAATTCAAAAATCAAATATCATTTATCAAGAGCAAACATATATCATTTATCAAGTCAAGAGAAAATTTTCATAAATTGTCCTCAATGTAATTCAAAAAAAATGAAGCACATAAAAATTTAGAGACTTCTCGGATGTGGATCTGATGGTGCCGCTAGAAGTAGTGTGGAAGGATCAACCAGTGGAGGTGCTGGCATGGGTGTCGGCTGGCAAATTTGGTTATAGATGTCATTAAGCTTGCCTGTACATCTATCTAGCTGTCTCTTTGCCTGGTCACAGTCAGCTCGAATCCGACTCTACTCCAGGGCAGACTGACGCTGACTGATCTCCATAGTCATCTGAGTGTGTCGAACTGCATCCACTCGAGATCGCAGCATCGTCAACTCCTGCTGCACCGTGCGCAACTCAGTCTGCGTAATGAGCCGTGTCTGTTCAGCCTGACCCTCCAGTAGGCGATGTAGCATGGATACTATGTCTCTTGGTGGTGCGGTATGCTGAGGTGCAGCTAGCTGGGATGCAGCCGACTGTTCTTCTTGGGGCTGCTCGTCTGCAGCTGAGACTGTCCCCACAGCTCTGGCTTTATGCCTTCTTGTATTTTCCAAGGTAAAGCAGTTGATAGGTTCCTTTGCCTTCAATACCGGCTCTGCTGGTGAGATCTGGACCCCTACTGCCTCGCAGATACCACTGATCAGAGTTGGAAAGATGGTTGTGTGCCTCTTATCTGTCTGGAAGCCCAGCATACTGATTAGGGTGTAGATATAATTATCCAAGTCCATTTTCTTCTCGTGAGCGAGATGGTATAATAGTCAAGCCCTAGCATCATTGATAGTAGTACGATGCCTGATCAAGTCGATGTTGTGGCTCACAAACACATTCAGGATAAGGAAGGAGTCTGTCAATTTGTTGTACTCGAAGTCTCTCCTGGGTAGTGGCCATGCATCGTCTCGACCATATAGAAACCATGCTACCTCACCCATATCCTAAATAGAGGGTAGAGGGTGAATATCTTCAGTGGTTATACCATAGAAGTCGTTGATGACCCTCGGAGTAAACATGAACCATGTACCCCGTATCCAAGTCTGCCCATAGTGCTCCGTCCCTTAAACGTCGATCTCTTGGTTGAAGTTGGTGTAGAATTCATGGATGAGCTGGGACTAAATTTTGTGAGATGTATCAGCTACCTTGGACCACCCGCATACGTCAATGAGGTTACACAACTCAGAGTGAAGGAAGTCGTCCAAATGTAATCACCGCTCCCCCCAAATGGTCCACTGGCTAATGAACTTTTTGAATCTTTCCTCGTGCACCTCGGAAAGATAATAGCGAGAGTTGGTGGTTTCGACTTGGGCTCTTTTGGACGTGCTTCCTAATGCATTTTTCTTTCCCTTTTCGGCGTAGTTGGGGTCGTTTTGGAGCCATTGTCTGTAAAATAAACAACAATAAGTTAGATACGAAAAATAACATAGATGGTTTAAGTTTGTACCCCCAAACTATCTTAAACTTTAGGTAAAATTTTTCGAAAAAACGTGTTTGACTAAGCTACTTCATGCTCCGAGAAATCTACTTAACAATTTGCAAAAGTGAAACGGAAGAGGGTGGCATGAAAGTGCATGCTTTGGTCTACCACATACTCAAATTTCAAAGGATTTCGAGGTCATTTGGGCTAAACGGATGAGGGACGAATGTTCTAACAGAGGCAGGCTGTTGTGGCATGCCTGTGGGCTGCCATGGCAGGCTGCAGGCCTTATGGTCACAGTTGGAGTTATCTCGTGTTAAAAATGTGCCCAAGCCAAGGTGAATGCTTCTAGATGATAACATTAGTTCAATAAACTAGCCTATGAACTCATTTCCCAAGATTTGGGAAAGGTCATGGTTAGTGCATTTCGTCAAACACCTTGTATGCATTGAGTTTTCTTCGAGGGTTTGAATAAATTGGGGGAATCAATCAAACCAAAATTTTTTCACAACCTATTTATCTAAACCCAATCATTATCCAATGTGCCCAACGATTCAAGCCTATTCTAATCAACTTTGCTCCACACCAAACAAAATGCACGAATTTAAAGCAAAGAATGATGAAAAATCCGAAAATCAACAACCAAAATTGAGAATTTACCTTTTAGTTCGCGAGTTTGATGTTTATGAATGCTTGATTGTGTGGAATTCGAAGTCCAAAGATAATCGTTTGGTGATTTGGAATTTAGGATTGAAGAGAGTTGGTTGGAAAGTAGTTTGAGTGTTTGAAGATGAGAATTCAAAATTGGTTTTTAAACATTCTGGTAGCCCATGCGATCGCAAGGAAGGAAAGTCCTGCGATCGCTGGACTACCAATTTCTGGGCAGAATGTTTTCTGCCCAGTCCATGCGATCGCATATGTATATACCCTGGTTCAATTTTTTTTTTTTTTTAACTTTAAAATCATTGAAAACGTGCTTATGCAAGATGACAATATATGCCTCTTTACCTAAGAATTAAAAACCTACTTAAAATCCTAAAAACTTAAAACATGCAAAAATGTGAATCGACTCCTAAAACTGAAATCATACTGAAAATCAAATAAAAGGGAGAAAAAAGGGTTGCCTCCCATTGAGTGCTTGTTTAAAGTCTTTAGCTCGACTTTGTAGTGGCGATCACTCCGGATTGCTTAAAGTGGTAAAAGACTTTTCTTTCGAAAAATCACCCTCCAAGTATTGTTTTAGCCTTTGTCCGTTCACTTTGAACCTGCCCTTTGTGTCATGAGCTGCTTCTACCGCTCCATGTGGATAGACTTTTACTACCGTGAACGGCCCAGACCATCTTGAACGTAGTTTCCCAGGAAAGAGCTTGAGTAGAGAGTTGAATAAGAGAACTTTTTGTCCCACCTGAAACTGCCTTTTTTGAATGTTTTTGTCATGCTAATTCTTGGTTTTCTCTTTGTACAGTTTGGTATTTTCATAAGCATCGAACCTGAAATCTTCCATTTCGTTCAACTAAAGCAGTCTTTTCTCACCGGCTTCTTTCAAGTCAAAGTTCAACTTCCTCAATGCCTAGTAGGCTCGGTGCTCCAACTCAACCAGTAAATGGCATGTCTTCCCAAAAACTAGGCGATATGGTGACATTCCAATTGGTGTTTTAAATGCAGTTCGATATGTCCAAAGAGCATCATCTAGTTTTCTCGACCAATCTTTTCTCAAAAAACTCACCGTAAGCTCTAAGATTCTTTTCAACTCCCGGTTAGAGATTTCTATCTGGCCGCTAGTTTGTGGATGGTACGAAGTAGCCACACGGTGCTTTACACCGTATTTTGCCAAGAGAGTTTCAAACTGCCAGTTGCAAAAATGTTTACCTCCGTCACTTATGATTACTCGAAGAGTCCCGAAACGCGTGAAAATATTCTTTTTGAGAAAATTCACCACCACCCTGCCATCATTGGTCGGTAAGGCCACAGCTTCTACCCATTTAGACACGTAATCCACATCCACCAAAATGTAAGAATTTGAGAACAATGGTGGAAATGGTCCCATAAAGTCAATCCCCCATACATCAAAAAGTTCAACCTCTAAAATACTTCGAAGGGGCATTTCCTGCTTTCGAGATATATTTCCCGTCCTTTGGCACCTGTCACATTTTTTACCAAGGTGTAGGCATCTTTGAATAATGTCGGCCAATAAAACCCAGATTGTGAGACTTTGGCTGCTGTTTTGGTAGCTCCAAAATGACCTTCGTATGTGAAGAATGACATTGCTCCAAGACAGTCTCCATTTCTTCCTCAGGTATACATCTCCGAATTACTTGATCAACTTCCCTTCTGTAAAGAATACGATCTTTCCAAAAATAGTATTTAAGTTCTAAAAAGAACTTTTTTCGGCGTTGATGATCATAATCAGGTGGCAAAATATTGCTTGCAAGGTAATTCACATAATTTGCATACCACAGTGCACTTTCCATCTGCTCTATCCCAAAAATCTGCTTGTCTGGAAATTTCTCATTTACTTCACCTTCTTTATTCCCTTCTGACCGCTCTATTCTTGATAAGTGGTCGGCTACCACGTTCTCACTCTCATTTTTATTCCAAATTTCCAAGTCAAACTCTTGAAGAAGTAGTATCCACCGAATCAATCTTGGTTTTGCATCTTTTTTAGCAAAAAGATATTTCAATGTCGTATGATCCGTGTGCACTATTACTTTCGATCCAATGAGGTAAGATTAAAATTTTTCGAAGGCAAATACTACTGCTAGTATTTCCTTTTCTGTAGTGGCATACTTCATCTGAGCGTTATTGAGAGTTCGGTTGGCATAATATATGAAATGTATGACTTTTTCTCTACGCTGCCCCAAAACTGCCCCGATGGCAAAGTCACTTGCATCACACATGAGTTCAAATGGTAGATCACAATCAGGTGGTACAATGACAGGTGTAGATATTAGACTGTCTTTGAAAATGTTGAAAGCTTTAAGACAATCTATAGAAAATTCAAACTTAACTTCTTTTTCCAGCAAACTGCGCAAAGGTTTAGTTATTTTTAGAAATCTTTTATGAACCTTCTATAGAAACTCGCATGTTCCAAAAAAGACCAAATTTCCTTAACTGTTGTCGGATGAGGCAGTTTTTCTATAACCTGAATCTTTGCTTTGTTGACCTCAATGCCTTTAACTGATATCCTATGTCCCAACACGATGCCTTCTTGGACTATAAAGTGGCACTTTTCCCAATTGAGTACCAAGTTTGTTTTCTCGCAACGCTGAAGTACCAAGGTCAAATTTTTGAGGCATTCGTTGAATGATGATCCAAAAACTGAAAAATCATCCGTGAAAATTTCAATAAATTTTTCGACCATATCTGAGAAAATAGACATCATACAACGCTGAAATGTGGCTGGAGCGTTGTACATGCCAAATGGCATACGCCTATATGCAAACGTGCCATAAGGGCAAGTTAATGTAGTCTTTTCTTGATCTTTTGGCGCTATATAAATCTGATTGTAGCCTGAGTACCCATCAAGAAAGCAATAATGAGAATGACCTACCAAACGTTCCAACATCTGATCAATGAATGGTAGAAGAAATTGGTCTTTTCGAGTGGCATCATTCAGCTTCTTGTAGTCAATACAAACTCGCCAGCCGGTAGTCAATCTGACTAGTATGAGCTCGTTATTATCATTTTTCTCAACTGTAATCTCTTTTTTTTTGGCACTACCTAAACCGTGCTTACCCAAGTACTATCCGAAATAGGATAAATGATACCGACATCAAGTAGTTTTAACACTTCAGCTCGGACTATTTCTTACAAATGAGGATTCAATCTGCGTTGATGTTGCACTGTTGGTTTATATGCATCTTCCATTAGAATCTTGTGCATGTATATGGACAGGCTGATACCTCTGATGTCTGCTATAGTCCAACCGATGGCTGATTTGTAATTCTTCAAAACTCGGAGTAGTTTATCTTCTTGATCTTGATTTATAGAATTTGCAATAATGACTGGAAGAGTAGATGACTCACCGAGATAAGCATACCTAAGGTGAGAAGGTAATTGCTTTAACCTGAGAATTGGTACCTTTAGAACTGAATGTGGCTGTTGAGGAGGTGTGGTACCCAGATCCATATATTTATTTCTTTTTTCCATCCGTTCTACTCCTTGTAAATATCTGGCACATTCTTCAAGAACTGGAGAATCAGAATTTTCTTCTTGAGAATGCATAATATACGCTTCCCATGGATCTGAAGGATTTTCCAAAGCAAATGTGTTAGCTGCCTCGTGATCAATGATATCGATCTGAAAGCATGAGTCAGAGGAGCTTGGATACTGAATTGCTTTGAACACGTTGAAAGTGACTTGCTCCTCGTTCAATCTCAACATTAGCTGCCCTTTTTACACATCAATTAGTGCTCGTCCAGTAGCTAAGAATGGTGGTCCCAAGATAAGTGGTACACCACTGTCTTCCTCCATATCTAGGATAATGAAGTCAGCTGGGAATATGAACTTGTCCAGTTTTACTAAAATATCTTCAATAACCCCACGTGGGCGCTTAACTGATCGATCAGCTAACTGTAGTGATATTGTGGTTGGCTTTACTTCTCCAAGACCTATCTGCCTGAAAATAGAATAAGGCATCAAATTAATGCTAGCACCTAAATTACATAATGCTTTCTCAAAAAATGAACTACCAACAGTACAAAGAATAGAGAAACTCTCTGGATCTTTTAATTTCGATGGTAGCTTGTTTTGCAAGATACCACTACACTCATCGGTAAGCATGCTCTTCCAACTTCCTTTTGTTTGAAAGGATTTCATTCATGAATTTTGCATAATTGGGCATCTGTGCTAGAGCATCAGCAAAAGGTATGTTGATTTGGAGTTTATTGAACACATCGAAGAATTTCTCGAATTGCTTGTCCAGCTTATGTTTTCGCAGCCTTTGAAGGAATGGAATTGGATGAACATAAGCCTTGACCGGTGGCGAAATATAATTTGGTAGAGAGCTTTTTTTTTCTTGATTAACTTCTGCATGTGATTTGTTATCTCTCTCTTTACCTAACGTAGTTTCCTTTTCAGCACCTGGTCTTTTCACATGAATTTCTGACAACTCAACTTCGCTTCTCGTGATGATTGCATTGACTTGCTCTTTTGGGTTAACTTCGGTATTGCTTTGCTATGTGCCTGGTTGTCGCTCGGTCAACAGTTTAACCAACTGTCCAAACTGATTTTCTATATTCTTTATAGCAACATCTTGTCTTTTCTGCATCTCCTTCAACTCAAATTCCATATGCGTGACAGTTTCTTCCAACCCTCCTTTTTTCTCTTGTGGTCTCCTTTGATTTGGCGGATTCTGAATATTTTGGGTGTTGCCATAGGAGAAATTTGGATGATTTCTCCATCCTGGATTGTAAGTGTACGAGTACGGATTATTCTGTTGTCGCTGAAAATTCTGAGCATAAGCAACTTGTTCAGAGGATGACATATCAACTTTTGTCAAAGGACACTCTGAAGATTGATGGTTTGCCCCGCATGTTACACAAATTGGTGGAGACATTTGAACCATATTAGCTGAATGAGAATATTTCATTACTTCCATCTGTTTTGCTAGTGCATCGATTTTTGCCAGTACAAGCGAATTTGTGTCTACCTCATGTATCCATGTTGCTTTCTTTTGCACCCCTCTATCTGGCCACATAACAAACTGTTCACTTATTGTTTCATACAAGTCATGAAAGTCGCCAGTAGATCTATTTTGGATAGAGCCACATGCTGCAGAATCAACTGAAGAACGACTGCTTGAAACTAAACCAGAGTAGAAGAAATGATTCTGAGCTGCTACACTTTCTGAGCAGTTTCTTGAATCTTTCCCATGCCTCGTGAAAGTTTTCCAACTCAGATTGTTGGAAATTGAAATTTTCATACTTTAATCTGTTCATTCTGGCTGGAGGAAAATATTTTAGTGTGAATTTTTGGATCAGATCTGTCCAAGTAGTGATGCTCCTAGGCGGTAGAGAATCTAACAATTCTCTAGCTTTATCCTTCAATATGTGTGGAAAGAGCCTTATCTTCAGTGCTTCTTCATTAACACCGTGGTATTTGAAATTTCCACAGTATTCATCGAAGTGAAAAATATGATAATGAGGATTTTCATCTATCATACCATAGAACAGCAGATTGCTCAAGAACAAGTTAATTACATTTGGCCTCAACTAGAAGTTATCGTGTCCATAAGGCGGATAGATTATACTGGACCGATTTTCAACAATTAGTGGCATCATATATTCACCCATAAGGATATCTCGTTCATTAACTTCAACTGGTCGAGCCACTGGTGGAAGATTATTTCTCATATCTCCAGGTAACGGATTTTGGATTCGGTTATCTTCTATTGTGTCTTTTTGCTGTTGTTTCTGTTCTCTTCGCTCACGTTGTCTTTGGCGAAAGCTCCGTTTAATCTCTGGATCTAAATCAAATAGATCAAGATCCTTTGTACAGCGCATACACACTTAACATCTGAACACAAAGTTGAAATTCAACAGTAGGTCAACGAATTTAGAATAAATATAAAACTAAAAATAAAATAAATAATACTAAAAAGAATTGTTAAAAGCTAAATAATAAATTAACGTAGCAATTAATAAAACTAGTCCCCAGTAACGGTGCCAAAAATTTGTTGTGCGATTATAATCCTGCAAGTGTACGGTTCGTTTACAAGTAATATACTGATATGTAGAGTGTCGAACCCACGAAGGCTAGATATCAAATTAACCTATTAATTTGTAATTCAAATTCTAACAATATGAAAAACACATATTTGTCTTGTTTTGCGATTCTAAAACTAATTTAACTATTTTAATTAAATTTAAAATATCAATAAGCAACTTTAAATGATGAGAACGAATTCGAGTTTTTATTAACACTAGGATTTGTGAATCCACCTACATGTACCATAATCAATTATTCGTTAATCGCTTTAGCAGTTAATTACTCTAGATTGAAAATTAGTGATCCTAAAATAATCAAAAACCTCTCTCGATGATCGATCAATTCTATATCGATATACAAACCTAATTATCTTTAATCAGATTTCGAACAAAAAAATATGTATTTAAATCTCAAGAACACCTAACCGGATTTCACAGAGCATAATAGTAATTTCTATCTATTATTGAACCATATGTTATTCAAAACCACGTGCTAAATTTATATTGAATCTCTCGACTTCAATATAATCACAGAATATTCTAATGATGATCAGACATTAAAATATTAAAATACTGCATAAAGAATAATCAATCAAGAAGCAATTACCTACTAAAACGGAAAATTTCTAATTAATTAAAAACACGAGGTTTCATCGTTCATCCTAGAAAAAGTAAATTTAACCGGATATGATTTCATCAATCATTACAATAATTGAGTTCATCATGATCCGGAGAAAGAAAAAAAAAAGTAAATAAAACCCGTGATCCCGGCTCAAGAATCTTCAATCCCGTGTCTTGATATTCGATTCTTCGTTTGTATCCTGTTCTCCTAAAATTCGCCGTCCGCGATATGTCTCTTCTCTCCCTTTTATACTCTTCTCCAAATCCTCTAAAACGTGGCTTAGGTAGTTGAATTTATTTAGACTTGGTAGTGTTGTAATCCAATCAGGAAACTGTCAAACTGCTGCTCGTTTGACCCATGCGATCGCATGGTGTAACACCTTGCGATCACATGGTATTCACAAAAAAGTTTTGGAGAAATTTTGGCCTTCTTGCGATCGCATGGTTATTCAGGGTGCTTTCTTTGGTTCTTTTCCTTGATATTTGCATGTCAAGTCCTCCGAGTATCTTTATCTTTGCAATTACATCCCATTTTCTTCTATTTGGTCTCTTTTCGCCAATTCGACACTTGACTTCGATTATTTCCTAAAATAACAAGAAAACAATGTGCCATTAAACTAAAAATAATTAATATAACTCATAATCGTCCCTTTTTGTGAGCTCCAATAAGTACAAAATTGTACTTATCAGTTCTCATATAAGTTTCTATGATGTCCTCAGTCAAAGGACCAAATCTACAACCGCGCATTAGAGATTTACCACTGACGCTTGGATAGTTATCCATGTGGAATCTCTAGGTGGAACTGACGCTTGGATAGTTATCCATGTGGAATCTCTAGGTGGATCATGCAATGTCATGTTCTCATAACAATGTATTTATGTGTTCATTCAGATGTCCCTCTACATCTTAGCAACACATGCTAGTCTATCCACAATAATGATATCTGTATCTCATTATTAATATGACTAGGAATATTTCAAGAATAAGTTATTTATAACTTGTATCTCACAATCACAACACCTTGTGATTAACAAGTTACTATGAACTTTTCTTCGGACTCTATTATTTTAAATAATAAAATTTAAAAAATAACAGATTTGCCATTAAAATGTAGACAAGCATTTAATTAATCAATTTGTTCATATACTTCAATGTCTAACAAAGAGTTTATCACAAAATGTCCCATACAAACTAGATTCAATCACTCAGGTATCTTAATACCATCAAATTTAGCATGACCATCATGCTTGTGCTGGGACAACAACTTTGTCAAATGATTTGCTACATTATCGTATGTTAGGACCCGTTCTATCTTTATGTCATTTCTTAATATTATTTTCCTAATGAGATGATATTGCCTCAATATATATCTAGATCATTGATGAGACCTGGGTTCCTACGCTTGTGCGATGGCTCCATCGTTATCACAATACAAGTTATTAGATCAACAATGTTAAGAACTATTCCAAGTTCAGTAATGAACTTCTTGATCCAGACCGTTTTCTTTGCTACTTCTGAAGTAGCTATATATTTGGCTTCTGTAGTTGAATCAGCAGTCGTTTCTTGTTTGGAACTTTTCCAACTGACTGCACCACCATTTTGAGTAAATACATATCCAGATTGAGATTTGTTATCGTCTTTATCAAACTGAAAGCTGGCATCCGCATAACCTTGAACTCTAAGTTCATTTCTCCCATACACCAAGAACATGTCTTTAGTCCTTCTTAAGAACTTAAGGATGTTCTTGACTGTGATCCAATATATCTCGCCAGGGTTTGCTTGGAACCTGTTTATGACACTCAAAGTATATGAAACATTCGGTCGAATACATAGCATTGCATACATGATAGATCCTATTGCTGACGCATAAGGAATTCTGTCCATGCGATCTCTTTCAATTTGTGTCTTTGGACACATCTTTTTTGAGAGATAGATCCCATGTCCGATGGGACAGAGTCCTCTCTTGGACTCTTCTATGGTAAATCTTCTCAAGATTTTATCTATGTACGTAGTCTGAGATAGGTCAATCATTCCATTAGATCTATCTCTATAGATTTGTATACTGAGAATGTACGCTGCCTCTCTCATATCCTTCATGGAGAAATTTTTGGATAACCACAATTTTACTGATTTTTGCATTAGAACATCATTTCCTAATAATAGTATGTCATCTTCATACAAAATTAGAAATACGACTTTGCTCCTACTAACCTTTTATACACACATTGTTCATCTTTATTATTGATAAAATCAAACATTTTGATTGTCTTTATCAAAACGAAGATTCTAGCTTCGAAAGACTTGCTTTAATCCATATATGGATTTTCTGTAGTTTATATACCTTGTTTGGCTCTGTGGACTCAAAACCTTCAGGTTGTGTCATGTATACATCCTCGCTAAGATTCTCGTTAAGGAATGCAATCTTGACATCCATTTGCCAGATATCATAGTTATGGTATGCTACTATCGCAAGCGGAATCCGAATTAACTTAAACAGGGCTACTAGTGAGAAGGTTTCATCAAAGTCAATCTCTTGTCTTTACTTATAACCCTTCACAACCAATCTTGTCTTATGAGTATGAACATTACCATCCATGTCGACATTTTTCTTGTAAACCAATTTATAGCCTATAGATTTTACCCCTTCAGGTGGGTCAACCAAGGTCTAAACCTTGTTTTCGTACATGGAGTTCATCTCAGATTCTATGGCTTTCTGCCATCTCTTTGAGTCAACACTTGTCTTTGATTCTACGTAAGTAGTAGGTTCATCTTCCTCGATTAGTAATACATTACTAGTAATCAGGAGATCATATCTCAGAGGAAAATAAATGACTCTTCTCGACTTACGCGGAGCTGGTTTGTCTTTGGGAACTGGTGGTTCCCACTTTCTCAATTTGTGCTTCATCATATACAAGCTCAGTCATTGGAACATCTAATTAGTCAATTTTATTTGTGGTTTCTTGAGCCTCTTCAAGATCTAATTTGCTCTCATTATCTTCTCTAAGAATACAGCAAGTCTTGATATGATGACCTTCATCTCGATGGGATTGTAGAAATAGTATTCAACATTTTTTTTTGGATATCCCACAAATAAATATTTATCAGATTTAGCTCCTAGCTTATCTGATTCAACGCGTTTTACATAAGCGTCGCATCCCTAAACCTTCATGTATGAAAGATTAGGTCTTTTTTCCTTTCCATAACTTGTATGGAGTTTTATTGACGGATTTAGTTAAGACACGGTTTAGTGTATAACATGCAGTGTTAAGCGCATATCTCCAAAATGATTTTGAAAGAACTGCGTGACTCACTATTGATCGCACAATATCAAATAAGGTGCAGTTTCTCCTTTCAGATACACCAATTTGTGTCGATGTATACGGAGAAGTCCACTGCGAGAGAATCCCATTCTCTTTTAGATAGTTTAAAAACTCACCCTTCAAATATTCTCCATCCCGGTTAGATCTAAGTGTTAGAATATTTTTTCTGATTTGCCTTTCTACTTTTTGCTTGAATTCCTTGAACTTTTCAAAGGCTTCGTATTTGAATTTCATCAAGTAGATGAAACTATATCTAGAATGGTCATAGTAAGAAAAGCCACATCTAGCATCTGTAGACATTTGTCCATATACATCAGTATGTATAATACCAAAAATGTCTTCAACTTTGACTCATTTTTCCAAAAAGAGTGTCTAGGTCATTTAGCCCAACGGGCATGATCCATACTTATCAAATGATTCATAATCATTTGAACCCAAGTATTCATCTTTATGTAACTTGGTTAAGTATTTTTCATTTATATGACCCAGTATGCAATGCCAAAGATATGAGTCTTTTAGTTTTATCTCTTTTATGCCTTGTAATTTCTCTTCTAATGCCATTTGTTTTCACATTGAAAACACGGATTATCAAACTTGGATTTGTCTTTGTTTGCTTTAACTGTTTTTCAGTATATTTGACCTTGGATCCTTTCTGAAAGGCCCTTTTAGATTTCCTATTACTTCCCTTAGAGGTGTCTATAGCCAAAGTCTTCCCATTTTCTCATGGGCTCAACAGTTTTCAACATGTTTTGCAGCTCGAGTAGGGTATACTGAATCTTATTCATGTTGAAGTTCATAATGAACTGCGAAAAGTTATTAGGTGGAGACTGCATAACTAAGTCAACACTTAGCTCGTGGTCCATGGTAAAGCTCAACTGGTTTAATTTTTCAATATAACTAACTATCTTCAGTATATGAGCACTGATTGAAGATCTTTTTACCATCATACCTCTTCATAACCTTTTGGATGTCTCATACTGTTCAGTCCGTGACTATTTATCATTCAACTACTTGAAATGATATATATTGGTATATTCATCTATACCCTCATACAGCTTTTCTAACTCATATGACATATTACAAGCATCACATGCTGCAGTGTTATTCTCATCAATGTATTTATTGTAAGCATGCACGTTCTCCGGCTAGCCTCCTCATTAGGAGCTTCCGACATTGGCTGCTCAATGACATATCTAAATTTTATTTTTTATGCTTGAGAACAATTCTCACGTTACGGTGTCAGTCCAGAAAATTTGGTCCGGTATGTTTGTTGGCATTCAATATGCCTCTCAAACTCATATGGTTACTCACGATTTAACAATTAAATAATAAGATAGAACAATTAATTAAATGCATAAAATTAATTTAACATGGACTTATATTAAATTAATTATACTCCCACTGTTTAAATTGAATTAATGACCCTCAAACATTAATCAATAGAACCGGTTAGATTCCTAGTAGGCTAGGATCCCTTTTGTTTTATTAGAATCTTGAGTGACTCAACAAATTCGAATAAAACATTCAGATAGATACTTCTATCAATCACATCTGTATGTGACTTCTAGATCATCAAGTAGACAACTTATTGTCGCACACATCTTATGTGTTTACTTGATTGTGCCCCTAAAATTCTATTTCCTTGAGTGACTCAACAAAAAATAAAATTTTAGTTAAATTCGACTCATTGTTCAGAAACATCAAATGTTTCATAGTAATAAACATATTCATGAGTTAGCTGCCTTGAGTGACTCAACAAATTGATATCGATAATGGACTCTGGTTTTCACTATAACAATAGAAGGCACGTTGTATTAACCATTTAATACGAATTTAATATTTGATAAAGAGGAGTTTGTCACGTTATATTAACATCTAACATGCAATCAATCATACTTAATAATAACGACTGTGGATGATTATGTATTTTATCTATCTAATTTTCCTGAGCCAAAAGAAAGATTAGTCGGTCAATTCCTAAGGGACGTTGCATTCATTCATCGAATTCTAAATGCAATCATCTCCATCTCCTGTTGCAACTTGTATTCTATACTAGTTGCTTCCTTGTGGTCCATCTGTAACAAGTATCTTATACTAGTTGACACGCAGGCCGTGATAAATAGACACGCAGGTCCATAATAAATAAATAGCTCAAAAATCTAATTAAATAAATAATAGGCTTGCAGACCCATTTAATTAAATAATAAGCTCGCAGGCCCAACCAACAATCAACATGAATAATTAACCATACAACTAATCACATGGGTCGAGTCCATAATCATCCACTAAATATCTATTTTAATATCCAATATTAAAAATATATTAATTTCTAAATTTGCAGCTTTGACAGTATAAGTCTAAACCTTTTAGACCTTTTAGAACGGACTAGACGGAATTAAATAATTAATCTAATTAATTAATTAATTTTTCAACAATAAAATTTATCAATTAATCCAATTAATCAATTAATTTATTCATAAGGAAAATTTTTCAAAATTTATTTTATCTCCCAATTTAAAGTCATACCCTAAATTGAAGACAAAATTTATATATAGTCAAAATTACAATTTTATAAAGTAATAAGTTAAAATTTAATCTGGTCAGAAATTCAAAATATGGTTTAACAACTATTTCAATTTAATTTTGAATATTTGACCAACATTAAAAAATTAATAATTACAATTTTTCCAAAAAATTAAAATTGCATTCGAGACCCTACTTTTTCTTTTAAAATTTGAGGACTTAATGTACAATTTCTGAAATTACAGTCAGTCACTTTTTTAATTTTCAAAACACTGAGTCCTTCCTTTACAATTTTTGAAATTCCAAGAAGGTCCCAACTAAATCTTTTGAAATTAGGGAGCTTCCCATGCAATTTCTAAAATTGCATGGGAAGCCTTCTTTCCCAATAAGGAAAAAACGGCTGAAACCCTACAACAAAGCGACGCCATTAACAAATAATCTTGCAGTGGTCGCACCGGTGTCTAACAGCGACGGCCACCGCAATTTAGAGTCGAACAGCAGCTTTTGAGTCGAATTGTTGTTTGAAATGGCTAGTGCACGACAACGACGATGTCGTTGCTCTTAGCAGTGGCACTGCACCAAGTAGTGAAGATCAGCGGCGCTGATCTTCAGGCTTTGTACACTGACCATCCGTTGGTCACGATCTCCGGCGGTGACCGACTTCCAAAGCGTCGCCGTCGGTCGCCAACTTCTCCGGCCAGTTAGTTCCATTCCCAAATAAACCAAAAACAATTTCAGATTTATTTTTCCAAAAATTCACAATTTTTATTTTAAACGGTCAAAACTCAAATCAAATTAATACACCAATAACAATTATTATTTGATTCATCAAAGCAGTCTAACAAATTCTAACAAGTAACAAAGTGGGCTCTGATACCACTGTAAGGAATTGAGGTATACATGCACAGCAGAAATTAAATGTTCAATTCCTTTAAGCTGGATCAACCTTATACTTAGAGAGAGTTCGTGATAGAAGTTTACTTTTGATGAATATCGTGAAATCTGATTTCTGACTAGCTGGAGGTGCGATCTTCAATACCACAGCTGTCCAATTGTCCAGCCTCCAATAATAATGCACATAGCAAGAACAGATTTGGACTTCCACAATCAAGAACAGATGAAAGCGGAACCTTTTGGGAGTATTTGTATTTGGCTGTCTTTTTCTTGTGCTAGCAAATAATGAAAACCAACTTATGATTTAATCTGTCGTGACCTTTATATTTATAGGTAGGGCTAACCCTAGCCCTAGTTCTAGTCAAATTAGAAATGAGCCCAATTAATTAATTTGGTCCAATAAATAATTAAGTCCGACCCAACTAATTGGACCTTGGACATTAATTCTTACATTCTACATGACTGAAACTGTCAATATGGACATTAAAATGGCACGTGACTTTCAGTTGAATTTAAGAGAAGTGTTAAGTAGTTTAATAATTTTGCCCTTCAACTTTAAGTCACGTGTGATTTTATCATCTACATTGACAGTTTGTCATTTTGCCCTTCAACTTTAAGTCACGTGTGATTTTATCATCTACATTGACAGTTTGTCACATGAGAACGTAGATTCATATATTTAAATAGATTGAAAACTCATAGCCACAAGAAATGATAGATCAATGAGTTCGGCCATATTTTTTCCATTTATTTTATTGTAAATATTTTAGTTCCCCCCCGTTAAACTCAATTACTCACTTCTTTTTATTGAGCTTTAGTCCTCATGCCTAGGATATGTCTTTTTATGTTTTATAAATAAAATATAAAATATATTTTTGATGTAACCATGTAACTTATTTTATCACGTATCGAAAAAAGTGCCTATTGATAAGAACAAATTCATCAATCTCATGATTAGATTAATGATCTTGAAATATATGTTATTATCGTTTTTGTTATGATTGAATCTTAATTATAATTTTCAACACATTATTATTTACGATAGGACCATTGATTTAATAAAAAAAAATTGAAATATATTAATATGAGAATATATGTTTGGTAAAATTATCGTCATGTAAGAAACACTTGTTGAGCTACTCAATTTATTGTTGTGTAATATGTTGTTCATATGAATATACTTGTAATACTCGTTGATAAATTAGAAGAGTACACTGAATATGCATAACATGTCACATTTTTTTTTTGCATGTTGAATCATGCACGACATGACGAAATTTTTAGTAGTCCCACACATGCTCGAAATTGAGATCAATTTTTTGTTTTCTTTTCATGATTTTTATTCAGAGAAAAATAGTAGATAGAAACAAAAATATGGAAAGATGAAAAATTTATAAAGCTTTCTATATTATGAAAAATTGTTGCAATAATATAGAATTTTCTAGTACCCAAACTCCTAAGTATTGTAAGAAAATAACATAAGTTTTACCACACCCTCAAATTCTACTCTTTGTTATTCTTATTCCTAATAGAGCTCATCTTCAACGACGAAGTCAAGTATTCGTCGTCTTTCAATCAATCACCAGCTTGGCCAATGATACGTTGAGTGGAACATAGAAAATTAAACCACCAACCAACTAAATACGATAGACCTAATACTCTTTTTATTTTGGCTTCGAGACTTACTGACCTTATTTTTCTCCTTAACGGGGCCTTTCTCTATCATGACTCGTACTTCTAACAAAGAATGCTATTTTAGTTCTCTAATAGTTTATGGCTATGGACTTGTATAACATCGTCTCAAGTTGTGCCTTTGCTTGAACGTTGTAGTCGCACCCGATGATTCCATCTTTCCTACAAGAGTTCATGTAGCTCACTTGTGAACTTTCTACTAGAGATGAATTGTCGGAGGAAATCCCTCACTAGCTAGGATAACGCGTCGATAGAGCCCAACAGCAAATTATCACGCCATTTTAGGATGGATGCGAAACCTTGTAAATCATCCCACCCCGACGTAGTGGCCATCAACTATTTGTAATGCATGAGAGGGTCGTCAAAGTAGGTCGCTTGTTCGTATCTTTCAAACTTAGAACAAGTAAAATGTTGAAGAGCTTATTCCTTCGAAATTCTTGGAAAAATTGTTAGTCCCGAAATGACATGATTTAATCTAGAAGTGGTGAATATATTAAATCGCGGTTCTTGCACTTCTTGAAAAAGTCATTTTTAATAACTTAATTTTAATGTATTAATTTTTTTTTTCCAGAACTTAGTCTTCCACAAAAATTATCACACTAAATAAATGGATGGAGTAATAAAATGAGAATAAGAGAGATAACACCAAATACATGGTGGCTCAACTCTCAAACTGATTCTATGTTCACTCCAATTTTTTAATTCTACAAGTACGCAGATCGTTACAAGTAATAAAGTGAACTATAAAAGTCCTAGTTATCTATCCCACGAGGATTGGTGATTCACACTTTGACTTCAAGTAACATTAACAAACAAACAAATACACAATAAATTGTTGATTTTTAATTAACTAAAATTAAACTAAATATTGCTAGGAAGAAATACTATGAAAGCACAAAAGATTTTTAAGAAAAATTCACGCGAGAAAATAGTTAGAACTCCTTATTTCACTAGTTAATCATATTCATGCTCAATTCATATTTTGGTGTAAATATTGTGTTACCGGTCAACAAATCCAATTTAATATATTAACATTCGTCTTTCTCGAGATTTAGTTAACCTACTTCTTAATATCAAATTTTCCTCTCTTGATTGATAATTTAATATGAAAGATATTTAATCTCTTATGACAACCGCATAAACAATGTTGCAATTTCTCAATTTAATAACTTATTCATGAAAATCAATATTGAGGGCTCTACATGCAATTTTTCAATTAACATGTAATTAATATTATGAATTTAATTATCATTAATAAATCATGAAAATAAATCAATACGCCAATTCAACACAATTCATATGAAAATAAATCCAAAATATAGAATTAAACATGAGTTGAAGTTAATAGCTAAATTGTTTATCCTAACAAATAACTTAGCCAGACATGATGAAAAATAAAGCAAAAATCAAATAATAATTCATGTTCCAGTAGATGAAGAGAAAAGATAAGTACAACCCTTAATCTTGAAATTTTTCAATGATTTTGTGTTGCCTTCGTCTTGAATCGTCTTCCCTGACTTGAATTTTTTCCTTAAAATATCTCTAAAATTGTGTAAAGACCTATTTATAATTCTCTTGTGAATCTTCCATTGTTTTTCTATAATAATGTGTATTTATATAGCCAAGAATAATCACAAATTAGTGCCTTAATTCACGTCCAAAAGGAGTCAAAACAAATAAGGAAATGAAAACAACCTGCTGGTCCAAAAACCTTGGAAAGCCAGCACAGGCCAATGGCTCGTGTTTGTATGGAAGGAGAAATTGAGCATTTGCTTATGATTTCACTGGAGCCCACGATTGCAATGGACTTTTCTTTGCAATCGCATAAGCCAAGTTTATCCCCATTATGCATCTTAGTCCTCATTTATTTACAAGGTAATCCCATAATCTTTACAGCATTATCAATTTAGTTCGATAACTTAAAATTTTATTTCAATTCTGTCCTTATATATTTGCATTCCAGGTCCTTATGCGTTTGGACGTTTTCAAGTTGGTCTCCATATTTTCACTTTTATTTCAATTTAATCTTCTTTTTTTTCACCAATTTTGCTCCAAACATACCAAACTTGAATATTGACCTGCAATAACAAAATCAACACATAATTAAGTAAAATTACACTAAAAAACACTCACAATGGTCCACTTCTGACGACCTAAATAAGTATAAAATCACACTTATCACATACCAACTTACAGAAGAGGGAAAAAATCTTTATTACGTTCACTGTATTGTGTTTTTATGTAATTTCAGATAAAACCCAATGCGTATTTAGGGTGCATTTGGTACACGTATAGGGATAATTTTTATTATTACGACGTTTGGTGTTGACAATATCCTTATTATATTTATTCAGCTATTTAATCACTTACTAATTATAAATCACATTAATTATTAGGTTGTGCTTGGACCTATGAATTCTTGATATTATCTCTCCGAATTTTCTCAATTAACAATTTGTTTAGTCCATTTATAGCTTTTTTTCTAAATAACAAGAAAGGACAAATAAACAAGGATACTTTATAGCCCCTAGAGCCTCTTTGCTTTTTTACTTTTCGACGATAACTTTACTTTTATTCCATCTTTAAAGCATAACATTAAACAATTTCTTACAATAAACATATATCAATTATTTTCACCAGTCTTCTATTTGGTGGAGTCCAAATCTGTTGTCTCAAATACATGTCTCCTTAGTCGTCTCCCCAATAGAAACTTTATACATCATCAAACAAATAGATGAGGAGATCATTATGGACAAAATTTAATACATTTACACTTGTTGTTATTGATGATGTATAAAGTTTTTATTGGAGGACAGCTAAGGGATATGTATTTGAGACAGCAGATCTAGACTCTATTTGGTGTATCAGAAATGGTTTATAAATTGTGGATCATGTGGAATGTGAATATGAAAAGTGAATTGTAAATTGTGGGTCCTATAAAATGTGGGAATAAAAAGTATGTTTGATGAGCTGAAATTATAATTTAAGCATCCCAAACAAGCAATTATTATGCTCTTCTTTCTCTAACTCGTGTTCTTGAGCATACACTAAATCATGATTATCAATATCTGATTCTTGATCAAGAACAAAAAATGACATTGAATCCCATATTACGGATCGGTTATTTTAAGAACTTGCAAGTCATAAGGATGATAGCTTCACGATCTTTTGCCAAGAGTTAGAGAAAGTAATAGAAGAAATCGATTCTATAAAGAAAGGGGTGATCGAGATTGAGGACGGGAGTGGCGTACAAGATTTGCATACAAAGACTTCTTTGACTATTGGTTCATGAAGACTTGTTTCCATTGACAATAGCACTACGGTGGGGTCTTGATGATGACTTGATGGAGATCAAGACTCGATTGATTAAAGATTCATCGCAACTGGTAAGACTACTCTATCTAGAAAAGTTTACAATGATGAGCTTATTATCATATTTTCACTTGTGCTTGGGTAACAGTATCTCGGAACTATAATGTACAAGAAACCATACTAGCCCTTCTAGGTTCCATGCAAAAGCTCACTAAAAAGATGCTTGAAGAGAGCATTAAACAATAATTGCTCTCTGAGGTGATTATTTCCAAACGACATGAACGAAAGTCGAATCATGCTAACAACTAGGCTAGAGTACGTGGCTGTTTATGTGAACTCTTATCCTCATGTACATCACATGCATCTTCTAAATGAGAACAAAAGTTGGAATTTGTTTTGTGAGAAGGTGTTCGGAAAAGATTGTTGTCCTTCTGAATTGGAGGAAGTGGGGAAGATGATTGCTCAAAATTGTTGAGGACTTCCACTCGTAGTTGGTGTCATCGGAGTCCGCCTCTCAAAAACCACCATGACTCAACATTACTGGAGAAACGTGGCTGAAAAGTTAACTTCAGTAATAACTTCAAATGATGAGCAGTGCTTGAAAATACTCTCTTTAAGCTACAACAATTTACCTTATCAATTGAAAGCATGTTTCCTCTATTTACAAATTTTCCCGAAAGATTTCATTATCAAGGTCTCTAAGCTTCTCAAGTTATGGATTGTAGAGGGAATCCTAAAATCAGTAAAATCTAAAAGCTTGGAAGATGTTGCAGAGGAAATTTTTTTGGATCTTATTGATAGAAGTCTTATTTTGGTTCATGAGAAGCAGTCTAACGGCAAAATTAAAACATGCAGGATCCATGATCTCTTACGAGACCTATGCATGAGAGAAGCTCAAAAGGAGATTTACGTCATGATGCCCTTGAAAAATTGAATAACGGTTTACGATGACCTCAATTAAAGTTGCCCAAATCTCTAAAAAAAATGCCTAAGAAGTGTAAAAATTTATACAAGCTAAAAATTAAAAAAATAAGCTAACAAGTGAAAAAAATAACTAAGAAAAAGGCTTAGAAAATTGGATTGCATCCCAATAAACGCTTGTTTATAGTCATAAACTCGACTTTTCCATGGTGATTATTCTAGATTGCCTAATTTGGTGATTGATTTTTCTTTTGAAAAATCACCCACAAGTATGGTTTATGTCTTTGTCCACTAACTTTAAATGTGCATTTGATATCATGATTGACTTCAACTGTGCCATGTGGGTTGCTCTTTCACCACCGTGAACGGCATGGACCATCTTGAAAGCAACTTTTCCACAAAAAGCTTGAGGCATGAATTAAATAATAACACCTTTTGTCCAACCTCAAATTGTTGCCTTTAGATATGCTTGTCGTGCCACTTTTTGGTCATCTCCTTGTATAATTTAGCATTCTCATATGCTTCGAACCAGATTTCATCCATCTCATTCAATTGAAACATTCTCTTCTCACTTGTTTCTTTTAACTCAAAATTCAACTTTCGCATTACCCAATAAGCCCGATGCTCCAACTTAACTAGTAAATGACACGTCTTCCCAAAAACAAGTCAGTATTGTGACATATTAATTGGAGTTGTGAATACCGTGTGATAAGCCCATAGTGCGTTGTCAAGCTTTTTAGACCAATCTTTTCTTGAAGTATTCACGACCAACTCAAGAATCTTTTTTAACTCCCTATTGGAGATTTCAACTCGATTACTCGTTTGGAGATGATACGGAGTAATAAATTTTGTTTTTCACCCTATCTTTTGTCAAGAGAGCTTCAAATTGTCAGTTATGAAAATACTTTTCTCCATCACTTATAATGACCCGGGGGTTTCAAATTGAGTAAAAATGTTCTTTTTTAGAAAACTTACCATTGCCCGACTATCATTGGTAGGTAAAGACACCCCACTTGGACATATAATCCATCGCTACTAGGATATATAAATTAAAGAATAAATATGAGAAATGCCCAATCAAGTCTATAACCCAAACATCGAATAATTCTACTTCAAGAATGCCATGTAGAGGAATCTTGTGTCTTCTTAATATATTTCTGGTTCATTGGGACCGATCACACTTCTTCACCAAACTGTGAGCATCCTTAAAAAGAGTTGGCCAATAGAACCTAGATTTTAATACCTTAGCTAATGTCTTTGTAGCCCCGAAGTGTCCTCCATATGGTAAAGCATAAAATTACTCCAAAATCATCTCCATATTGTCTTCCGGTACACACATCTGAATCACCTATTAGCCCCCATTCGATTAAGAATACGATCTTGCCAAAAGTAATAATTAAGCTTCTAAAAGAATTTTTTTCTCTACTGATAGTCATCATCCGGTGGCACAATGACACTTGCATGATAATTTACATAGTTGGCATACCACTGTGCTTTTCTTTTGCTGTTTGCCTGATTTGTGTTCTCGAAGCACCCATAGTAATTGATCTTCTTCTTCCCGATCAATAGAGTTTGCGATTATCACCAGAAGAGTGGAGGATTCACCGAGACATAAGTATCAAAGATGAGAAGGTGGCTGCTTTAGCTTACGTGCAGGGGCTTGCTGAATATAATACAAAGGTCGTGGAGGACCTATGCTCAGTTCTACATACTGTTTCTTTTTTTTATTGGGCAGATCCTATAAATATCTCACACATTCCTCAATGGTAGTTGAGTCAGAGTTTAAATCCCGTAAATGCATGATGTACGCCTCTCACGATTGACTGGTTCTCTAATGTGAAAGTGTTAGGTTTCTTTTTGGTCCATGACATCAATCTAGAAGCAAGAATCTGAAGAGCTCAGAAATTTGACTACTTTGAACACATTGAATGTAAAATGGTTCCTCATTCATCCTTATCATTAGTTGCCCTCTTTTCACATCAATTAATGCTCGTTCATTAGCCAGGAAGGATCGACCCAAAATATGTGGCACATCATTGTCTTCGCCCATATCCAAGATAATGTAATTGGCAGAGCATATGAACTTATCCACTTTCACTAATATGTCTTCAAACCACGTGGATGTTTGACAGATCAATTTGCAAGCTGTAAAGATATTGTTGTTGGCTTCTTCTCCCAAATCGAGTTGCCTGAAAATAGTATAAGGCCTTATAGATATTTCTTTTTTTTAAAAATAGATTTTATTTGTTTTTAGTCATTTGAGAGTACAAAACTCTTTAACTTCCAATTAAATCTCTTAAAGCCGTGATAAAAAAAATATCGCAATAACCTGGTGTTTATTTCACACGTTGAAATGTTGAAGTTCCAAGAAAACAATATCATCTTTTTTTGGTCTCTCTCTCTCTCTCTCTCTCTCTCTCTCTCTCTCTCTCTCTCTCTCTCTATTTTCTTCTATACAATTTAGTTTTATCCACTTACTAACAAGAAGGAAAAGCAATGATTTTTACCGCAAGTTTTGGTTGGAGCAAAACTTGATTTTTTTTTTGTACAAGGTAAATGATTTTCATTTTTTTGTCAAGAAACAAGGTAGGAATATGTTTAGTGGTTTTAGCCTTCGTATTTGATTGATTTTATGTAAACAAGTTGTTTTCATAAAGCAATGAAATGAAAAATTAATCAATGGCCATAACCAGTTCTACGAGCATTGAAATTCTTTGGAATCAAAGATTGTTATGGTAATCCATCTACGTATTATGATTCTTTGATATATATTCTAGTTTTGTTTAAGTAAATCACGTTTTAATCGATCGACTGCACTAATGAAATATTCCTATTGAGGTAGACGTGGTGGAGTCACGGGAAAGAGAAAAAGTTTAGCACCTATGTTGATGAAATGTTCAAGGTTCCCAAGTTTATATTTTGTTAAATGAAATGTTGAATTTTCTATTGCAAGTTTAATGTTTGAAATGATCTAAAAGAATATGTTGATTTGAATATTTTTAGACTCGTGTTTCCATTATGATCAAATCAAAATTTTATGTCAGTTCCAATAGATATTGTACACGTCCCCATTTACTTATAATGAATTGTCAAATTATGTTTGGGAAGTTATGCTAGTGGCTGAAAACAAACTTTTTAACTTTTTGTCCGTTATTCAATTTTGCCCCATGAGATGTAATCTCTGAGTCTTTGAACATGGCCAGTTGAGTTTGACAACTCATCAAGTTTTCTAACCATAAAACTTGGAATCACATTTAACAGAAGCTTATAGAATTATTTATGGTTTTTTGCCTGGGCTGCGACGGGTGTTCCCAAGAACAGATTTTCTACTTGAATGGAAAATATCTTTCACAACCTAAATGACTTGGTTAGATTGTAAAATTCTATTAAGTTGGGTATAAATTAGTTAGTGATATACTATACATAATTTGCAATTTTATGAGTGGGTTTGATGGGTCAAATAATTTTTGGAAACAAACTGTGCGTCTTGAGAAACTAATTTGGTAGTAGGATTTGTTAGCTTAAAATCGTCATTTGTTCTTGTTTTTCATGATGTTTGATGATTGATGTTAAGGTGTGATTAGATGAAAAGTGTAGTTGTTAATCCATGACACGTAGTGTTAATCTAAAATTCAGTTTTAGTGACGAAAATCGAAGGCACGAGGTAGACGGCTAGCCGTGCAAGAAGGCAGGCTTGCCATCTTTCGTCCATTTTTCATTATGTTTCATAATTACTAACTATTTTATGCTATGAATTTCTTATTTTATCATGTTTGAATTATTTAAAAAAAAAATGTACAAAGAATTTTTCAAAGGTTCGATCGAAGCTAAATTATTCTGTTCCGCACAAAGTCTTGAAATGTAAGTTATGAAATGTATCACTTTCAAGTAACGAGCCTTAGAAATTGGGGAGTTACATTTCCCTTGCCTTTAGTTGACAAGCATACCTCTAATATAGGAGATCAATGTGATTACCTTCATTACTTTTATCAACAATCATGCTATTAGGGAGATCGATGCAATTACCTTTATTGCTTTTATCAACAATTGTCCTATGATGAGATCGTAGGCTAACAAGGCGTTACACACTAGTTAGAAGTATGTCGATGCATTGAGGATGACCACTTTAATTGGTGGGAGCACCTTACCCTTAGTCTAAGTAGTTATGCTCTAAGCCTACTAAATCATTGTCGAACTGTGTTATTCGGGACTTTTCTACTTTCACATCTTTTTCAAGTTAAACTGAATCATATATTTGGTCAAACTTAATTGGTCATGTTCAAAGTATGCTCATATCAATTTTAAGAAATTAAAGTATTAATTATTGTAAAATCAAAAGTGCTTATCACGACCGTAGGAAGTTTTCTCCGTTACGGGAAGAAAAAAGCACATCCGTACGTCACTACGTCTTCAATTTTATCTCTTCCAAAATTTGCTATTCAATCATTTTCTTCAACAGACATCTCCAAAATCTGTTCATCTTCTCAATCCATCCCCTCAATCGATCATCTCACTCCACCGATCATCTTCAAAATGTGTTCACCGCCTCAATCTATTATCATAATAGAGCATATGGTCGGATTTCACCACAAAAAGAAGCGGTATACTAGTTATAATTCCTTTAAACTAAAATAAATATTCCCATCTAAATGAAAAATAAGAAAGTAGATAAGTTTGAAAATTTTATTACGATCGTAGGGAGTTTTCTCCTCTACGGGAAGAAAGAAAAAAGTACTTAAACGTCCGTGTGTCACTACGTCTTCAATTTCTCCCCTCACAAAATCATCTCCTCCAAATTTTGTTGAGATCAATCATTATTCAAGTTATATGTAACAGAACGATATAAATATCGTTAACTTACAACTGAAACGACTCCCGTGTCGTTATAGTTACATTTACTATAGTAACGACTTAAATATCGTTTTCTATCAATTATAACGACTACAATATTGTTATTTTGGATCAATCACTGTTCAAGTTATATATAACGAAACGATAAATATATATATATTTCGTTATCTTACAACTGAAACGACTCCCATATCGTTATAGTTACATTTTATATAGTAACGACTTTCATATTGTTTTCTATCAACTAGAACGAAAATATAATGTCGTTATTTGGGTTCGATATCCATTTCACAATCTGGTTGAATCGAATCATCATTACTTGGTATAAATATTACTTTTAACTAAGAACCGAAGAATATTTTCCAATGATGTGCCCGTATAGACTACCATACAAGATTTTGGTGTTGTGAACAACGTTTGAAGTAATTCGGTACGAATAAGGTAACTCCATTTGTGTTTAATTCATTGTTCATATGGTCGTTTGTGAGGAGATACCATTTTTTAGACCTCATACGTGTGTTCTAAGCATGCCCATCGTACGTGGACAATTGATCCGACATAATTGAATGGAACGATATAGATACCGTTATCTTACAACTAAAAACAACTCCCATATCGTTATAATTACATTTTGTATAGTAACGACTTTCATACCCCAAGCAAATAACAAAAAAAAGAAATCCAAGAAATCAACCAAAATAACCATGCAATCGCATGGTTATCCAAAGCTGTGATCGCAAGGTATCAAGAAAATCAGCAGAACCTTGGTTGATCAAACCATGTGATCGCAAGGTTTTTAACCATGCGATCACATGGCTTTCCGGACAGATTTTAAGTAGATTCCTGATGGAATTATAACTCTACCAAGTCCATATTAATTCAACTGTCTAAGCCACATTTTGGAGAGTTGAAAAAATAGTATAAAAGCAAAATAATAGATATATCGTGGGAGGCGAATTTGAGAACAAAACATACAAGAGAATAATCAAAGATCAATGAAGGAATTGAATATTCTTGAGTCGGGATCACGAGTTTTATTTATTTTTTCTTCTTCTTTATTCGGAACATGATGAATTCCATAATTTTAATAATTAACGAAATCATGTCTGGCTAATTTACTTATTGCTAGGATGAACGATGAAACCTCATGCTTTTAATTAATTAGAAGTTTTTCCGTTTTGGTAATTAATTGCTTTTGAATTGATTATTCTTTATTCATTATTTCTATTATTTTAATGCTTGATCACACAATTAGAATATATTGTCATCTATGTTGAAGTCGAGAGATTCAATATAGATTAAGCACGTGGTATTGAATAACACATGGTCCAACAATAAAAGATATTTCTATTATGCTTTATGAAATTCGGTTAGGTATTCTTGAGATTTTAATGCATATGTTTATGTTCGAAACTTAATTAGAGATACTTAGGTTCACATATCGATATAGAATTGATTGACCATCGAGAGAGGCTCTTGATTGTATTAGGATAACCGATTTTCAATCTAATGTAATAATAAGCTAAAGCGATTAAACGGATAATTGATTAAGGAACGTATAGATAGATTCGTGAATTCTAGTGTTGGTAAAACTCGAATTCGTTCGCACAAATTTACTTTGATTATTTGATAATTTAGATTTAATTAAATAACATTAGAATAGTTTTAGAATCAAAGTTCATAAATGAATCTATGTCTTTTTATTGTTAAAACTCGAGTTATAAATTAATTGATTAATTGATAACTAGTTATCGTAGGTTCGACATTCTACTTCTCACTTTATTAATTGTTAACTATCCGTCCACTTACAAGATTGAAATCAACAACAATAACCCTACGATCGGATATCACGGATAAGCGGTATATGTTTAAAAGTAATAAACTTAAAAAGCACGAAATTAAAAATGTATATTTATTTTGTCCACAGTTAGTGTGTTTTCAATTTCTTCCATTTCTACAGCTATACTCGTTACAGGCAGGGAGTGAGGGAGGAAGGCAAGGAGGGAGAGAGAGAGAATGGAATTGAAAGGAAAGCCTGTTGAACATGGATGTTACATGCCGGCGGAGTGGGAACCCCATTCTCATTGCTGGATGGGTTGGCCTGTGAGTTTCTCACTCTTTTACCCATTTCATCCTCTCTAGATTTTTAGTTCAGTAATTAGTGTTTTTAACAATTTCAGTGATAGCTATGCTTTGAATTTCATTTTTTTGGGGATTGTTTATGCTTTTACGTGGTGGGTATATGATTTTGATGTTATCTTCAATTCCGTTGACCGAGGCAGTACGGTGATTCATTTATTAATATAGTTTCTGTGTCGGTAGAACTGTTAACCTACTACTCTTGACAAGTCAAATTAATTTATTTTTATGTTCTTGCGTACAATTTACTCAATTTTATTGCGTAACACTTGGAAGGAGGAAGATTGATCTATGTAGATTTTACAGTGATTTGGAAGTTTTGTGCTATCAATAATAATAATAATAATAATAATAATAATAATTACGAAAAATTAATTCGAAAAATTAGGGAGGAATAAGTCATTAGAATGATAATTGGTGTTTTTAGACGAAAATTGGTTCTCTGGTCAAGTATTCAATGCAATTACAGAATATGAATCAGGAAATTAGAAGGAAGTACATAGTTCTTTCTTTTCTGCTAATCTAATGAAAATCTTTAATAATTTTGAATTTACGAAAATTGATCCAGTTTAGTTGGAAATAATAAAGAACAAATTAGAATTATTACTTTTTCGTATGATGATAATGCAGGAGATTCTTATAATGATAAACTGATCAATTAGTGATTTCCTGATTAGAAGAAGTTGTTATGATGTGGTTAGTTCATTTTATTCTTTTCAGTGGAAATTGGAATATACAAAAGCAAATCATGTGAAAAGTTGTTAAATTCGGTTCTGGTGATATAGAAATACGAATGATCTTTAGTTGTCAATCATATTATTATTACAACAGGATTTCATATGTTCAAAAGTTAAACATTTTTTTTTTGATGTTTGCCTTTGATCCTAGTTACCAGTTAGTGGCTGTCAGACAGTTTAATTTTATGTTACCCTTGTTAGAAAGGGAGAGGACTTGTGGTTGATGATTTTGAAAAAAAATCTTCATGCATTGAATGGGTAGGGGCCTTATAATTTGAACTTCGTTGTTAACTTCTCTTATGAAGAAGTTATTGACATGGATGTTTGTTTTTGCAATTTGAATCTGTCACTTTTCTTTTTGTTTTTTCATGTATGTGTCTGCCCCTTCTTTCCCTCTCTACCAAGCTCCATCATCATTAAAGTGTTTTATAAGATAGACAAAGAACCAAAACAAAATGCCTTGATACTGAGGTTTCATTTGGATTGTAGGAACGGCCAGATAACTGGCGAGATGGAGGATTGCATGCTCAACGTGCATATGCCAATGTGGCATCTACAATTTCAAGATTTGAACCTGTCACCGTTTGTGCTAGTGCTGCACAGGTTGGCAGTAACTATTTGCAGCAAATTTTTATGAAATTTTATGCTCTTTTCGATATGAATATAGATATTTTTGTGGACAGTGGGCCAATGCACGTAGTCTCTTACCAGAACATATCAGGGTTGTTGAGATGAGTATGAATGATTCTTGGTTTCGTGACACTGGTCCAACAGTGAGCTTCATCACTTCCTTATTTGAATCTTTTTACCTTTCCAACTACATTTTGTTTTTCGGAAAGTACAAATCTTATTTTTATTTTTACTGATTGTAGAAGTTTCTTACAAATTATTATAATTAAGATGAGTGCCAACTTATGCCATGGCAGTTTGTTGTGAGAAAGACTAAAGCAAGTCCTGAGAATCTGGAGCACAGGCTTGCAGGAATTGATTGGAACTTCAATAGCTATGGTGGTAAGGATGCATAATTTGTACTTCTGATGCAGTGAACTTAATTGCAGTATATTCAGTTAATTGATTCAGTTGAAAGCTGGGATCTCATATCCAATGTGTACAGATGTATGTATGTTTCAGTGTGCCATTTTTGTGCATTGTGTATGCTTTATAATGGCGTTTTTGAAGAATAAATGAGTTATATAATTGATAAATTAGTTTGACTTCCGAGGGAAAACAACATCTTCCAATAGGTTATCAGCCAGACAGAATGGTATTCTAGAACATAAGCAAGCCGTGAAGTTTGTTTTTCTCCTCAGTATGGATTACCTTTCCTAATGCATCAATATATACTAGCTATAAAGGTTTTAGGTTACGTTTTCCCAGGTGATTGGTTTATGTATTTAAGTTTGGTTACTAATAAGAAAGGAGGAATTGAAGCAGATTTGTGTGCATTATATTGGAGTGGGTTGGATGACATGGAAAAATGCTTCAAGGGTTCTGAATACTAAGTGCTTAAAAGGTATCTACTTATTTAAAAAACAAGTTTTATAAAATGGTCGTTAGGCTAACTATATTTTATGGTATTAAATGTGAAGTCGATAAAGAAAAAGCCGTCCATGAGATGAATGTACGAGACATAACAATGTTAAGATAAATGTGTGGCAATATTAGAATGAGTTAAATAAGGAAAGAGCTTATACACCACCAATGTAAGAGTGATACCATTCTTGTAGAACACTAAAAGAGGGAAAGTTGATCAAAATTGATACAATATGGTATGGTTTCAAAAGGTTTGATCTCATTGAATTTTGAACAAAGTGGGGACTGGTAAGAAAGAATTTATGTAGCCATTGGGAATAAGGCATAGTTTGTTGTTGTTGTTGTATTTCCACTTTGTGGTGAATCTTGCCCCTATTCTGTTGAAGAATGATCTGTCATTCAATTGGTGGATACTAACAATTATAGCTTGTTTGGCGAAGCTTAAAAAATAATTTCAGCACATTCTATAAGACCCACAACTAGTAAGCACTTAAAAAAAAAATTTCACTACTACCAAACATGCATTGAAATTCCCGTCTTACATTTAATTTGATACTTAGGAGAAATAGGTCCTTATGGGAGGCCGAGGATCCGTTCATGTTCATCATTCTTGTTATGCATTATATGTGTGCAAAACAAAGTAAAATTATATAAGCACGGTGTTGCTGCAATTCTGTGTTGTTTAACTTGTTTACAAATGACTTTTCCATTTATTTGTATACATGGTCTTATTTCTGATTGCATGTGCTTCACCTTGTTTTTTGCTTTGACACACGACGCATATCAAGAAATTGAATGCTCTTTGCTTTATATAAGAATTGCTGGTATGGGTCTACATGATATTTTCGTCATGTCTTATCTGGACAAATTTTGACGTTGCCATGTTCAATTGTCCTAGGCATTGTTGAAGGTTGTTACACAGATTGGAGCCTTGATCTTCTTATCGCTAGAAAGGTTAGTCATGTTTTAAGCTTTGTGAGTGTAACGTGCCCTGCAGCTGTTGCTTATGTTCTCCTATGAGATCCTTAGCTTTTCCCATTGTAGGTTCTGGCAATTGAAAAGCTGCCTAGGTTTCCCCAGTCTTTAATTCTTGAAGGCGGAAGCATTCACGTAGATGGAGAAGGTAATAAAATTCTGTTTCTGCTAGTTATACTGATTCCGCTCGCGGACTCCAACTCCCAACACTAGAAAATTGGTCAACACTAGCTCGTTTCATAGTCTGTATTTACTTATTTGTTAGCTTCTACATGAACTTATGATGATTTACTCCACGCAGCCTGTCATTAACAGAATAATACAGAATCCTCCAGTTTACAAAACTGACAAAGGATCTTACAAATACAACTTTATGTAACTGAGAACATCAAGCCTTTAAACGACATATCCAAAACTGAAAGAGGGAAATGAAACATAAATATTTTAATATTTATGATGAAGCAAAAATAGCGTAGTAGAAATGTATTAGTCTATAAAACATGATAAATGAGGAAATGAGTATCTCCAGTTTTTCTTTTTTCAATTTTTGTTTAGTAATTTGGATCCAGTAAGGCTAGTTATTGAAGTTATTTGGGAACCAAGGGACAGAGTATTTCTCTGTAACTAAGACACTAGATCTGATGCGTCTTTATCTATATCCTTGAAGAATCGTATTTAGTGTCTCTGGATACAAGTTCAACTTTTGTTGGTGAGAACTTGAATGGAATTAATTATTTCTTTACCACTTCGGTAGCACGTGAAATGTTTGCACACAGATAGACAACAGATTAATGGCAAATAAAATGATTTCTTGTTACTTATCCCCAAACAACAGGTTCTCGAGTTTGCTTTAGTGTGGAGTTTTGGATAATGAATCGAAGAGTTGTGAAATTTGTGAAGAGCTACATCAATCTTACTCCTAAGAGCTGAAACTTTTCTACATTCTCATAATAATCTGGAAAACAATTTGGCCACACCGTAATAAATCATGAGGTGATTGAGGTGGTTGTGGAAGCGAATGATATGGCTCCTGTTAATACAACAGGTAATGCAAGGGTGTGAAATCTAGAGAATGTGAGGTGCTAAGAACATAATCTAGAAGATGGAGAAACAAAGTTGGTTTTCAGGGTTTGCAGCGTTAGTGAAGGAGCTAGATGAGCCTTTGATACTCTTTCTCTAACTACTAAGAGTTGGTTCCAATCAATTAAAAGTTTCTTTTTCAGCACCCTGAATTTCTGTTCTGTTTGTATCAATATCAATGCACACCCCTGTACCTGGCATAGATGAGATTTCAGTATATCAGTTGCGCATGTCTTCTTTTTGCAGGGACTTGCCTTACAACTGAGGAGTGCCTCTTAAACAAGAACAGGAATCCTCATTTAACCAAAGAACAAATTGAGGATGAGCTGAAAGCATATCTTGGAGTCAAGAAGGTTATTTGGCTGCCTCGTGGATTATTTGGTATTAATCCTGTCTTTCTAGTTCTATTTTCTGCTTTTCAGGTTTGGTGGACCTCCCCAAGTTGTATACTTTATTATGTGCTTTTCAGGTTTGGTGAACCATGAAATGATTAGCAGTATACTTTATTCTGTGTTTATTTTGGTTTTGGAGGTAACCAAGTCTGTATGAAATAATACCTTGGTGTTTATCCATTTGGTTGACAATAATACACCTTTAGTAACAGGATTAACTTATTGAAGCCGATTTCTAAGTAACCTTAAATTTTATTTTTTTTTAATTTTTAAAAAAGGTCACACTAATGCAATTATGATCTTCATTCTTGTTAATTTAAAATTCAGAATATGGATAAGCTTCTTTATTATTGAGTAGAAGGGAGAGGAGGGATTTTTCCTGTCTGATTTTTTTATTATGAAGGAAAATCAAATATGAATTCCAATCATGCCATGCAAATTTTAGTACGAGTTAGTTGCTGAAGATTCTGGGAGCATTGACTCTTGTATTTAAGACCTGTTGATTTTGAATATAGGAGCGGATTTTCCTACATTTTGATTTTTGACTGAAGAAGTCTTTTTCATATATTTTCCCCCATGCCCATCTTGAAATGTGCCAATAATCCCTTTACAGAATTGCTCTCCAAATTTTCAATAATTTTTTTGAATCCAAATATTTACTCGACAATTTGGTGAATGAGATTGAGATAAGTTGGAAGACATAGGTGGTCACATCTTAAACTCCGCACCATTTGTTATTGTGTCAAACAATATGTGACTACAGGAGGATGTACAAATATTACTTGGGTACTTTCTAAAATTTCCCAAGTAATTATTTTAAAACTTGATTATGTTGAAGATCTAGGATCATTGACTGGTGTATTCAAAACCCATTGATTTTAATTAAGGAGTGGTTTCGCCTTGCTGGTCCCAACTTTAATGTGGATAACCATTTAAACTTTTTCTCCATGCCCAACCTGTATATTTAATTTCTTTTATTCATGGAAATGTGCTGACAATCCCTTTAAAAAAACGCTCTCTAAAAACACCAGTTAATTTTTTGCATATCCAAATAATCCAAGGCCAAATTTGGAAACTGAAACTGAGATAAGATGGGAAGCTAGTGGTTCCCTTCTTAAACTTGCCTCCATTCGTTAGTGTGTGAAACAATATTTGCACTTGATTAATATTTTAAATGCAATGGCACTGTTTGGGAAGGATTAGACTGTAAACTTGTATGTTTTTAAGAAAAGAACTAGATTCAGATTTTCTTAGTTATATTTCAAATTCAACAATGCAAGAATTCTGAATATTTGTGTATGATTTAGTAGACTTCTTTGACCTTTGGCTTTTTTACTTTGGCTTAAGTCCATATAAGGCAAGGGAAGAGATGATTTTTAAGGTTCTTCCTAGCTACCCACTCGTCATGGTTGACTTCAGGCACTTGCTCTAGCAACACCTAGATATAGCCCACTTGTATTTTCAGTTAAATTTGGCATTTAAAGTTTTCCCTGATGTTCTTCTGCAGGCGATGATGACACTAATGGTCATATTGACAACATGTGTTGTTTTGCAAGGCCTGGTGTGGTTTTGTTGTCATGGACTGATGATGAGTCGGACCCACAGTACGAGCGTTCTATTGAAGCACTTTCCATTCTCTCCAGTGCTACAGATGCCAATGGTAGAAAACTAGAGATTATCAAACTTCACGTGCCAGGTCCACTTTATATGAGAGATGAGGAGGCTGCTGGATTGAAACAGGTGATTGCAATCTAGTGCATGTTTTGCAAAGCTTGAAAGATTTACTTATTAGTAAATAAGTTGTAGAATAATAATTCTTTTTGTTGGTTAATGTTGGAAATAAGTACAAGTTACTTATTTTGAAAGTAAATGCTACCTAATTGTTGAACTTTGCAAATTTTTTAAGAAAAATGTAACCTATTCAATCATGTTTGGAACCAAAAAGTTACTTGAAAGTATGTTTGATGTACTTTTAAGCTTAGCCAGACATGCTCCTAGGGCTATTCCTCTCTAGCATTTTGTTACCACTCTATTTTTACGGTTGGCCACTAAAATGTCGATGAATATTGTGCTATTATCTTAGAGTTATGCATCTTCCCTTCTTTGCATGTATATGATGCTAGTGTTTAAATCTGTGGAATATGGATGTGATATCCATACATCTAGACTTGATAGCATTGTTTTCGCCTTTCATCAAAATAATGATTTAAAATTGTGCACTTAACCCCTCTACCCTTGGGATAAAACTAGTCCATAGATTGGCATCATTTTTGTCTTTCATTATAAAGTAAAAGTGATGTGGTTTTAGGTTTTGAAAATGGAACTGTAAGTAAAATCCGATTGGATGGATCAAAATCTCTTAGCACCCTTCAGTGACAAGTGAAAGAGAAAAAATAGTAAATTTATTGCGTTGTCTTGTGAATCTTGTAAAAGGCCTTTCATTGTGAAATCTTGTCTTGTGTCCTGGGACAGCTATATGCACACCCCATAGAGAAGTTACATAATAAGCTATTGTATGCAGATACAAACTATTTTCTACACTCAATAGTATCATGTCTCTCTCTCTCATATCTTATTTCCCTTTCGGGCCGATGTCAGGAGGGTGAGGCTAAGCCAAGGCTTCCAGGTACAAGGCTTGCGGCTTCATATATAAACTTCTATATTGCCAATGGAGCAATTATTGCTCCACAATTTGGGGACCAAAAGTGGGATGATGAAGCTGTTCTCACCTTGTCTTTGGCATTTCCAGATCGTGAGGTAAGAAATTTCACATTTGAAAACATGTGAAGAGGAGTAAAATACTGGGTATTTTTGTCGTCAAAATTGATGTTTTTATCTGTTGAGTTGGGAAACCTTACCTGGGCTACTTGTATCAAAATTTTGACATCAGCCTGTCTAATATATTCTGTACTTTTATCCTTACACTATGACTCATTTTTCTTGATGTTTCGGTTCAGATTGTAAGAGTTGAAGGTGCACGCGAGATTGCATTGGGAGGTGGAAATATACACTGTATCACCCAACAGCAGCCTGCAGCCTGAGCTCGAGAGCTTGAATACAGAAAAGCTGGTGGCAACATCAAGTGCGTGTTTGCTAGTAGGACTGCAAACTACACAATAAACAAGATTTCAAGTGCTTGTTTTGTGAAGCTTTTTATAGTATAAGCATTGAGTTCTATAGAACATGTGGATAAAACGTAGACATAAACTGTGAGTCTTACAGAAAGTGTGGATAAAAATTATGTTTGACCAGACCCGAACGTGTTCTAACTTATTATTAACGTGCATCATATGTTGTTTATAACTTGCAAGTGATGAATGGAGCTTGAGCATAACCTGGATCCCGAATTTGAATTGTGGCTGTCTCTAATTATTGAGTTAATCTATTAACTAATTATTAGTGATTCATTTCTAGGTTTACCCTAAGTAGTATTTATTTATCATTTTTTGTTTATTGAAGGTAGGGTAATCCACTGGTTCTTGAAATGTTCACAATTAGTTATCATCAATCTTGTAATCATAACCAAAATTCTGATCAAGGGATCGACAAACACACACATTTTATGCAGAAAATTGATCGAGATTTTCTGTTAAAATGCTGGGAATTTCATCCTGAAGGTATGAACATGGATCAAATGTGTCTAGGAAAATCAAAAGCTCCACCAACGGTGTTGGGTAAGTCTCTCTCCTGTTTGATGAATTCAATTTTTATTTTAGGGTAATTGGCACAAAATGTCTCTATCTTTTAAAGTTATTGTGCAAATCATCCATATTTTTGAAATTTTAGTACTTTTACTCTTACTTACACATTTTCTTGTGCACAACGTCATTTTCGTCCATTATTATCCAAAAAGTTCCATCGAGTTTGATATTATACTAATTTAGAAAAGTAATTTCGTCCACACACTTTCGGGAAGAACTTTATGCATAATTAATGAGAGAGAGAAAAAAAACTGATTACACACACGCGGTAATAGAAATTTTTAGTGAAAGTAAATGTTTTAGGATAGAAATTTTTAGTGCATATTTAGTCCACAAGATTTCATTACTGGCATTCCAGCTGCAACCAAGGGATATATTTTCACTACTAAGAGAGATTCGATTTGATCATTTTTGGGATTTAAGATTCAAAGAATTTGAAGAAATTACTGGAATTTGCAACAATAGTTAAAAGGATTTGGAGTAATTCTTGAAGGGGTTCTGAATATCTATTTTTGAGGTAAAAACACTTATTTTTTCTAAAAATCTCTATCACCACGTGTGTAATAAGTTTTTTTCTATATCTCTCATTGATTATGCATAAAGTTCTTCCAAAAAGTGTGTGGACGAAATTATCCTTATAAATTGGTACAAGATCAGATTTAACGTAGCTTTTTGGATGACAATGGACGAAAATGACGTTTTGAGCAAGAAAATGTGGAGGTGAGGGTAAAAATGCCAAAATTTCAAAAGTATGGATAATTTGTACAATGACTTCAAAAAGTAACAACGTTTTGTACCAATTACTTTTTATTTTATTCGAGAAAAGTCATCATTTTTTCAATAATATCTTTACCATTTGATCCAATAGCGTCAAAATTCTTTGCTGTATCAAAAGTGTGTTTTGATTAGTGCTATTTATAAAGTGGTGGAACAAAAGAAAATAGTGGTGGCAATAAAATTACTTTATATTAAAATTAATAAGCTTGAGGATGTTTTGCTTTGATTTCTGATTAATAATCGTTTAATTAATTAATTATCCATCTTGCTTGATCAATATCAAAAATCTCGAATTTACTTTCTAGTCTAATCAAATTGGTCAAAGGTGGGTGTTTACGAGCCCATCCAATTGGAGTGTAGTAGTATGGAAGGAATTTTTTATTTAATGGTAAAAAAACATAAGAGATCCAAAAGAACTCTTATCGTGTATAGGTTGATTTTTTTCCCCCACCTTCCTAAATTATAGTTTCCTTGCGTTGTTGAAAGTGTATCTGATTTTTTTCATTTTTAATATATCCCTATTGAATGTACTTTGTTATCGACACAAATAAACCTATACTGTTTTTCAAATGTAGTTGAAAATGATAGTATTTAAATAAAGATAAATTAGGAAAATTATTTGTAAAATTTACTTTTTCAATAATATTACTTAAAATTTTTTAATCCATATGAAAAACGAAATCATCAGCTTGTATAAATGTCACGAGGGAGTAATATTAATGATGTTTAACTTAATTGAAAAAAATAAATAAAATATTTAATTTAAAAACAAAAGGAAAATACGACATCTTGCTTTTTTTTTTTTTTTTACAATAAAAATAAATAAAATAAATAATTTTTTTTTTTTGTAACCTCTCAAGGCCATTGGGCTTTTATTAATCAAAGACCCAAAAGATGGCCCAAGTTCATTAAAATATGCAAGGACAAGGACAATTTGGTAAATAAAGCTGAAGATTTGCCTAACATAACTACTAGGGTTTTTCCATCTTCATTCCACAAAAAACCCTAGCAGCGCCGGTTTCCTTGGATCTATATCGGCTTCCTGGTAAGCTGCTCCGCCTCCCTCTGCCCCCACACATTCACGCCAAAAGTATGTCCATTTTTGTGAATGTACTTGTGTGTCTATATATATATAGACACACGACTGTATATGAGTATATCTGTATTTTATGTGTTGGTTTAAATGCTTATAGCCGATTTTAATAATTTTTTACCTTTGATTTGGCTTGTGATCAGATGAATCTTTCAATTTCCATCACATATTTGTTTGATCTTCTTAAGTCTCTTATTTGCATTGCAAATTTTCGAAATTTTGTTGAGTAATAGGTGCTGATTGTAATTAGTGTTATGTGGTATATGAAAATTTGTTTCTTTTAAAATTTTAGTGATTATTATTAAGTTTAAACAAATGGGTATCAACAGTTGGATACATAGATTAGTGTATAAGTGACTTTTAATTTTGCATTTTAGTGTACTCTGTTCAGTTTGAACGAACGAATTGGCTGGTTTCAGAAATTAATCGATAGTTTATGTAGAACCCAAAATGATATTTTTTCCCTGTTCTCTTTTCATTTTTGGGTTTCTTTGTTAAATGTGAATGCATGGGCTGTTTCAACCTGATTGGTTGATATTGTGCATTTTTTGTGTGTGTGAATGATGGCTGGTTTATGAGCTCTTGGTAAGAATAATTTATTCTCACTCTGTGAAACTATGAATCTTCGTGTGTGTCTTGCGGATTTTTGATTTGGCTAGAATAATATATTTACTATAACGACATATGCTGATGAGTTGTTTAAATATGATTGACAGCTTAATTTATAAACAAAGATGGTGAGAGTTAGTGTGCTGAATGATGCTCTTAAGAGCATGTATAATGCTGAGAAGCGGGGGAAGCGTCAAGTCATGATAAGACCATCGTCCAAAGTTATTATCAAGTTTCTCTTGGTGATGCAAAAGCATGGTATAGACAACATTATTTATTTTTAATGCCCTGCATTGATTTGATACACAATTTTGTGAGATTTTATATTTGTTTTGAACTTTGAATGACAAAATTTAGGCTACATTGGGGAGTTCGAGTATGTTGATGATCACCGGTCTGGCAAAATTGTTGTCGAACTGAATGGAAGGCTGAACAAATGTGGTGTGATCAGCCCTCGATTTGATGTTGGTGTCAAGGAAATTGAGGGATGGACTGCAAGATTGCTTCCTTCTAGACAGGTAATGCTAAAAAAATCCCCTATGAGTTATTACGCTACTCGGAAGATGACAACTTTATGAATATTAAGTTAAAGAGATACATGTTGCAATATGTCCGAGAAATGGTGATATGTGAAGTAATGCATGATGTAATGAACTAATCTCTCTTATTTAGTAGCTAAAGTATGACTTGTACCTAAGTGATTGTGGTAATTCAATGTTGTCATTGTTGATCAAAGGTGAATGCTAAATGATGAGAAAGCTGTGTAATTTCCTTAGTTTTGCTTCTTTCACATATGTTTGTCTCATTGTCGCAATAAACTTGCAGTTTGGATACATTGTGCTGACCACGTCTGCTGGTATCATGGACCATGAGGAGGCTAGGAGGAAGAGTGTTGGTGGGAAAGTCCTCGGCTTCTTTTACTAGGCTCGTTATGGCGGCAAGTTTGATTCCATCCCTAAGGACGTTTTTGGTTTATTTTGAACTTGTTTACAGTTGGGATTAGCTCAAAGTTTGATTAAATGGTTTGTTGCTTGAAATGCAAGTAGAGATTTTGCCAGCATTTTTTGGATGTTAACTTTTATTGTTATCGACATTAAATTTATCAATGAGATGTTGCTTTTATTTCTGTAGCAGTATTGGAAAATCTCCGTGCTAGTCAATTGAAAGGTTTTGGATTGACAGGGATTCTTGTTAAAATCTGTTGAATCTAACCACAACGAGCTTCAATAGATTTGATTAGCACAACATTCTTTTATCCCTTTATCTAAGAGGTACTTGGAATGTGCTAAATAGAAAGCAAGATAGTAGCCCTCACCTGGTTCAACTTTAATTTATTATTATTTATTGATGTGAATGTATATTTTTAAGATTTAAGGCAATGACATGGTGCAGACATAACATAAAAACTCGTCCACTGGTGAGTAAAGAAAACACCATTTGAACAAAAAACATGCAAGAATTGGACAAGTATGTCAAATTACCATTCATTCTTATTTCTTCTTTTCAAAATAACATGAATGTCATTAGGGTTATACACAACTTCTAAGAAGCCAACATGATAAGGACCACACGTTCACTTGTATTAATAAAATTGAAGCATTATTTTCTGAAGTTTAAATTGTTAGAGAAAGATAAATTAATACTCATTTCTCTTTTGATTTATATGATCTATAATATATTAAATGTCATATAACTTGATAATCATTTTACGAACAAGTTTATTCAAAGTATATGTAGAATATTTCAATAATATCCTTTGAGAAATGCATAGTAGAAGAAGTTCAAGAGATTTTTAAACTTTTTGATTAAAGTAAAGGAGACTTCCATGAATATTTGTTAGAATATAAACTAAATTTAATTTTATGTTTATGTAATTGAGAATTTTACTAGTCAGTTATGTATTTAATAATAGAATTTAGACACATAATATTAAGTGGATTCGTATATTAACAACATACATGAATCAAAATGATCTAAGAAAATAAATGTAATTGATAGATACATGTAATATGATAAAATACATTATTTGAAAATCCTATTAAAATATATGTAATTTTACAAATTTTGTAACAAGTCAATCTAAGAAATTGCCTTGAATTGATCTTGCCCTCTCAAAATAAATCTCCATTTTTCTACAAAGTGATATCAAGTTCGCTTTCAATTCCAACAATATCTAATAATAATTAAAGGAAATGAAAAAAAACAATTGAAAAGATAAAGATGTGCAAAATACAAATGAAATCTTTATGCCCACAATGTCCTTCAAAATTTCCTTCACCGATTATGCCTATCTCCGTAAGATACATACAACATACGATAAAATTATATATAATAATTTATGACAAGAAAAAGAAGTAAAAACTAAAATTTCATATAATCATAATGAACTCAAAAGTCCCACTTTGTAGTACTAATATATAATATAATTTATATATAGTAATTCACGATATATATAAAAAATAAAAATAAAAGACCCAACTCATATGTGGTGGACTCAAATCATGTTATACATCTATCATTAATATTAAGAAAAGAAGGAAAAAACTGAAATTTTATACGATGAATTCAAATGGCAATGAGACATTTCATAATGGATAGTTATACATTACACGTTCAAGAAGAATTTCGGTGCAAATTAAGAACGTCAGAAAAATTAGATATTATTATTCTAATAGAAAACATTGTATACATGGTGATTCTCAATAATAAAAAATCAATTCCATAAACAATTAATATATAAATATAATTATCAATTAGTATTAACCAAAATCTATAATAATATTTACACAAGACTTTTTAAAAAAAATCTAGAATAACGTGCAATGCACGTTTACCACAACTAATATATATAAAAGTTGAAATCGTTAGATTGTGACAATATATGGACATTCCATGCTTGGCATATTATTTTTCTGAGTCAAGTATGTTCAGATATAATATCGAGCATTTTGACGCTGTATTTCAAATATTTGAATGCAAAATATCTATTTGCCGGTCATACAATGTGGTGTCACGTAAAATTTGTTAGTGGAGGGAAGTTAAATTAAATATATGTAAGTTAATTATGGAAATTATCTAAAACCTAAATGGCCGAATACATAAAATAGATAACTTCACCTCTTTTTGACCAGATTATTTAAATTATATGATAAATTCAAATGGTAGCTAAATAAAATTGTACAAAACAAACTCGTCACTACGTTATTGTCAAATTTACATGTGCTTGGCTCATTCAAAAGCACTTGACACATACCAGAAGAGGTGCACTATATAAACTTTACACTGCATCCTAATACATGGCCTTTCAAGAGATGTGGCACTAGTATAAGAAGTCAATAGTTATACTCATCTCAACCCATAAATGGACGTTGGTTCCTATGAAAATAGTATAGGCATCACATATTCCACAAACTAGTCTATCACGGAAAGAAGCGATTCAAACAATTTAGGAGCATTAGAGCTATGTTGAAAATAATCAGGGGCGCGACTAAGAATCTATATTGGATGGAGGGAGGGAGGGCCAAATATTTCTAAAAAGTTAATGTACCAACAAAATTCCTATTCAACAGAAATAATTACAATACATCATTACTTATTGAAGTGGTGCTCGACAAAAAACATTGTTCCATCTCAAAATCTAAAATTACAAAAAATAAAATCAATATCCCAGTCAACTATCTAACAATTCAACAATATTCAACATATTCAATATCTAACCAATCAATTATCGAACACCAAATCCAATAAATCACAATTCAACCCATTCTCCAATAGTGAAGTATCAATTGAAACTAAAAAAATTGAAAATTTCTAAAACTAAAAAGGTTGAAACCAACCTGTTGTGCTGCTTGCTTTTTGGAAGAAAATTGAAAAAAATTATCAATTAGTGAAGCCTATTGCCTGCTAAAAAAATGAAACCATTATCAAAATCTTGTTGCCAGCTTTTTCCATTATCAATTGAAAATTAATGAAACTTATCAATTGAAAATTACTGAAAATAAAAGAACTAGAAAGACGGCAAGTCGGCAAATGCAGCAAGACAGTGAAGACACCAACCTCAAATAGTCAAATTCAATGTCTAAATTACAAAAAAAAAAAAAAAAACATAAATTTACTAGACTCTTGTGCGAACTGCGAAATCTAATTACAAAAAATAAAAAAATAAAAAATAAAATACATGCATGATACATTTTCAATTTCTTATTCAATAAACACAATAAATTCCAAATAATATAAACATTCTTTTGACAAAATAAAATTTTACAAATTTCTGTAAAAATAAAAAAAAATCATTTCTTCTATGGCGTGGGTAATGAGTTAGGGATCTAGAATAAGGGTTTTGACTTTTTTATTTTTGATTTTTGAGTTACCAATTGATGCGGAGAAAAGAGGCGGAGAATGAGAAAAGAGACTACGCTAACGTGAGACGAGGGGCAGAACCAAAATCGCTGAACCCTGAAGTGAATGAATTGATTCATACAAATATTAATTGGGGGTGTGCATTTGGGCTTGGGCTGATATTGATTAAATTTGGGCTTTAATTCTTTTTTTATTTTTCTTAACAAACTGGGCTAAAAAATCGAGTTTGGAATTGGGCAGCCCTGGACTTCAGCCCAGGCCCCCTCAATCCGTCCTTGAGAATAATAATAATAAAATTAACAAAATAAATTATCATTAATAGAAATTCTGTTGATTATTGTTGAAGGTATTATCATCGAAGATTCTGATAGAAATCAATATATTTTGGTCATTCGAATTGTCAGTTATCACTGAGGCACTGCCATTAACAATTACCAATAATGTCATTAATGATATTCAGGACCTGTTCACACATTTTCAGGGCTAGAAGCGATGTCTAAAAATTAGGTCTTCAAGGCAAAGTCTGATAAATTATGGGTAGGGCTGGACTTCAAAATGTTTCTAAAAAGTTAATGAATCAACAGTATTCCTATTCAACAGAAATAATTACAATACATCATTACCTATTGAAGTGGTACTCGACGAAAAATATTGTTCCATATCAAAATCTAAAATTACAAAAAATAAAATCAATATCCCAGTCAACTATCTAACAATTCAACAATATTCCACATATTCAATATCTAACCAATCAATTAGCGAACACCGAATCCAATAAATCACAATTCAACCCATTCTCCATTAGTGAAGTATCAATTGAAACTAAAAAAATTGAAAATTACTGAAACTAAAAAAGTTGAAACCAACTTGCTACGCTGCTTGCTTTTTGGAAGAAAATTGATAAAAACTATCAATTAGTGAAGCCTATTGCCTGCTAAAAAAATTGAAACCATTATCAAAATCTCGCTGCCTGCTTTTTCCATTATCGGTTGAAAATTAATGAAACTTATCAATTGAAAATTACTGAAAATAAGAAAAACTAGAAAGATGGCAAGTCGGGAAATGCAGCAAGACAGTAAAGACACCAATCTCAAATAGTCAAATTCAATGTCTAAATTACAAAAAAAAAAAAAAAAAATTACATAAACTTACCAGACTCTTGTGCGAACTGAGAAATCTAATTACAAAAAATAAAAAAATAAAAAATAAAATACATACATGATACATTTTCAATTTCTTATTCAATAAAAACAATAAATTCCAAATAATATAATAATTCTTTTGACAAAATAAAATTTTACATATTTTTGTAAAAAAAAAAAATTTCATGTCTTCTACGGCGAAATCTCTTCTTCGGCGTGGGTAATGAGTTGGGGATGTAGAATAAATGTTGACTTTTTGATTTTTGATTTTTGAGTTCCCAATTGACGTGGAGAAAAGAGGCGGAGAATGAGAAAAGAGACTACGCTGACGTGAGATGGCGGGCAGAACCAAAATCGCTGAAGCCTGAAATGAATAAATTGATTCATACAAATATTAATTGGCGGTGTGCATTTGGGCTTGGGCTGATATTGATTAAATTTGGGTTTTAAATTTTTTTTTCTTAACAAACTGGGCTAAAAATTTGGGTTTGGACTTGGGCTGATATTGATTAAATTTGGGTTTTAAATTTTTTTTTTCTTAACAAACTGGGCTAAAAATTTGGGTTTGGGATTGGGCAGTCCTGGACTTCAGCCCAGGCCCCCCTCAATCCGTCCTTCAAAATAATAATAATAAAATTAACAAAATAAATTATCACTAATCGAAATTCTGTTGATTATTGTTGAAGGTATTATCATCGAAGATTCTGATAGAAATCAATATATTTTAGTCATTCGAACTGTCAGTTATCACTGAGGCACTGCCATTAACGATTACCAATAATGTCATCAATGATATTTAGGGTCGGTTCTGACATTTTCGGGCCTAGAAGCGAAGTCCAAAAATTAGGTCCCCAAGGCAAAGTCCGATAAATTATGGGTAGGGCTGGACTTCAATATTTTTTTTAAAAAAAATGGGTCCTTTCAATTTTGGGCCATTACTTAATAATCGTCATCATCCTCATAGAATGCGGCTTGCTTTGCTTTGCTTTGTTGGGTTTCAAACTTTTGCACAATTTTTTTTAGCTACTTCAATAATTACCAATAATTTTTTTTTTTTTTTTTTTTTACGAAAATGGGCCCCTTTTCAGTTTTGGGTCCGAGGCGATTGCCTTACTCACCTCGATCCAAAACTAGCCCTGATGATATTGTCGGCAACCATCGACCTTTTTTCGATCGTTGATGGCGACAAGAAGTCGTCAGTATTACCAATGAAATTTTATTATTTGTATTTTTTTTTCTTTTATAAGTTTTTTTTTAAGTAGAATTTAGAAAATTGGCCAAAACCAAATGCAGGATTTGAAAAATTGCAACTTTTAATATCATTTACAAAAATGGTGGTAATATTCACACTACATTTTAATTATATAAAAAGTTCTTAATTAACTATTATTTATTGTCACATTTATATAACTCTTTTTTTAAACAAATTTTTATATTTAACATTCCATTGATTAACAAATCTTGTTTCTACTAGCAATTTTCCTCTAAAACTTCTATTAGTGTACTTAAAATGAGGGACAAATATTTAATCGAAAGTTTGTATTTATTTATTTTTTTACTTATTTAAAAATATAAGAAAAAATGAGTCTTTTTGTTATTTCTTAATGAATATTTTGGACTGGAACCATTATTAGAAACAATATGTGCTAATTAATTGAATGTTAATGATAGAAATGCAATGAAAAAATATTAGAAACATAAATACAATAATAAGCAAAGGTTATGGACTCTTTATATAATTTGAATGTGGTGCATTTATAAAAAAAAATGTGGTGTGAATATATTTGTAGAAATATAAAAGAGATGAAGAAATATAATGGAGAATACGTGTGGAGAAATAGTTCTCTCTGTATATTGATGTAATGTAATTAATGAATGGGGTTACAAGATATATATATATATATATAGGTTAATAGAAACCTAATAAGGAAAGAAATAAAAAGAAAAGAGTTCTACCTAGGATAGGAATATTACATATATGATATCCTACTTATCCTACTATATGGTATTCTAATCTAAATGAAATTCTAATACTCCCCCTCAAGTTGGAGCATGTATGTCAAGAGTGCCCAACTTGTGAGTGAAATTGTGAAATACCTCCTTCCCCAATGCTTTAGTAAATAAATCTGCAATCTGATTGTTGCTTGGAACATAGGCAGTCTTGATCTCTCCCTTATCAATTCGTTCACGAACAATATGACAATCTATTTCAATGTGTTTTGTTCTTTCATGATATACTGGATTAGCGGCAATATGCATTGCTGCTTGATTATCACAATATAATATTGCTGCTTGTGGATGATCTACACATAAGTCTGTCAGCAATTGTCTCAACCATATAAGCTCACATGTAATGGAAGCCATTGCCCTATACTCAGCTTCTGCCGAAGATTTGGACACAGTCGTTTGTTTCTTGCTTTTCCATGATATAAGTGCTTTTCCCAAAAATACACAATATCCTGTAACTGAACGTCGTGTAGTAACATCTCCGGCCCAATCTGCATCACAAAATCCTGCTAACTGCAATTTTCCACTTGATGGGAAATATAATCCTCGTCCTGGTGCCCCTTTCAAGTATCGGAGCAATCGGTGAACTGCATCAAGATGGGGTTGTCTAGGTGTCTGCATAAACTGACTGAGTGTATTGACTGAATATGAGATCTCTGGTCTGGTAATGGTGAGATAAATGAGCTTTCCTACCAACCGTCGATAGTATGTGGGATCTTTCAATAACTTTCCATCAGTCTGATTAAATTTCAATGACTGCTCCATAGGAAATGCTACAGGTTTTGATCCAAGTAATCCGGCTTCTTGAAGAATGTCAAGAGTATACTTCCTTTGATTTATTGAAATCCCTGATCTTGAGCGAGCAATTTCTATTCCAAGAAAGTATTTTAATGTGCCAAGATCCTTCAACTTGAATTGAGATGCAAGGAATATTTTTGTAGTAGAGATTGCTTCTCTATTATTTCCTGTGACAATCATATCATCCACATATAATAGAATTGCCGTAAATGAATTACCATTGACCTTTGTAAAGAGTGAGTAATCTGCATGTGACTGTTTGAACCCAAACTGAATAATAGCAGATACAAATTTTTGAAACCAAGAACGAGATGCCTGTTTCAATCCATATAAAGATTTATGAAGTCGACATACAACTGGTGTCTCCCCCTGTCGACGAAATCCAGGAGGGGGAGTCATATAGACTTCTTCATCAAGATCACCATGAAGAAAGGCATTGTGTACATCCATCTGATGAAGCGTCCAGTTACGAATAGAGGCGATAGCAAGTAAGCATCTGACTGTAGTTAACTTTGCAACTGGAGCGAAAGTTTCATTATAATCAATCCCTTCTCGTTGTGTAAACCCCTTCGCCACTAACCGTGCTTTGTATCGTTCAACTGTACCGTCAGAATGAAATTTAATTTTGAACACCCACTTACAACCAATAGGATGAGAATTTGGAGGAAGCGGTACAAGTGACCAAGTATTGTTTTCTTCCAAGGCACGAATTTCATCATTCATGGCAGCGACCCATTTGGGATCCTGACATGCTGCCTCATATGTAGCTGGCTCTATGATATGAGAAATATTATATGTAAAAGCACGATGTATAGAAGAAAGGTTACTATATGATACATACATTGATATAGGGTGTCGAGTGCTGGATTTGACTGGAAGAGATTCGACTTGAGTAGGCAGAGTATGATTGATATAGTAATCTTTCAGGTGAAATGGGGTTTGAATTGATCTTGAGGATCGTCTAAGTTGGTCATCTGAAGGGTGAGAAGAGGTAGGTGGATCAATTGTGGTCGGACACTGCTCAACCGGTCGACCGTTTAAACTCTCTGTTGAACCGGATGAGGTAACCGGTCGACCAATAGGTAGACCGGTTGGACTCTCTGTTGAAGCGGACGACTGAACCGGTCGACCATCTGGTCGACCGGTTGGTCTGGATGATTGTCCAGGATTGTCAGGCAAGTTATCTGTTTCTGCTAAGTGTTGGTCCTCAGGATTTGTGAAATATGGTGTTTCAACATCTAGAGGCATAGATTGTGGCAATGGGATGGAGTTGGTTTCATCATGTTGTTGGGAAGTGTATGGAAATATATTTTCATAGAACACAACGTCTCGGGATACTATTAGCTTTTTGTCGGTTAGGTCATATAAGGTGTATGCTTTTTGTCCTGAGGAGTATCCAAGGAACACACACCGTTTGGCTCGTGTGTCAAATTTATGGCTGGGTCTAAGGTTGGTGGCAAAACATAGGCAACCATAGACACGTAAATGGGAATATGGTGGTGGTTTCTTGTGCAATCTTTCGTAAGGTGTTTTGTGTGAGAGCAATGGCGAAGGTATCCGATTGATAAGGTAACAAGCTGTTTTGATATGTTCCCCCCAAAAGTTTAACGGAAGATTGGCTTGAAATTTAATGGCACGAGCCACATTAAGGAGGTGGCGGTGTTTTCTCTCTACCACTCCATTTTGTTGAGGGGTATAAGGACATGACCTATGAAAAATAGTACCATTTTCATCTAAGAATGTTTGCAAGGATAAGAACTCTTGGCCATTGTCAGATCTCAAGGTTTTTATAGTCAGGTTGTGTTGAGTTTTAACCCAAGCAAAGAAATTTTTAATTATGCTTTGAGTTTCAGATTTGTGACGCATGAGGTGTACCCAAGTATAACGAGAAAAGTCATCAACAATTGTAAGGAAATATCTAGCACCAGAATAAGAATAAATTCTATGAGGTCCCCAAATATCACAATGAATCAAATCAAAGGGTTTATTGCTAGATATTTGACTGACTTTAAAGGGTAGTCTAGATTGTTTTGCCTGATGACAAATATCACAAATATCGTGAGAATCAAAACTAATACCTAAGATACTTTGTGCTAGGAATTGAAGAGGTGAGGCTGAAGGGTGTCCAAGACGTTTATGCCATAGGTTAGTTGATCCATTGGTAGTATGATGTATTTGTGGTTTTTGTGAAAAGTAATATAGGCCGTTACTCTGCCTTCCCAAGCCAATCGTTTTCTTCGTAGTCAGATTCTTCATGACACAAAAATCAGGGAAAAAAGTCACATAACAACCTAACTCTCTAGTAAGTTTACTGATAGATAATAGATTAACTTTGAATTTAGGAACATGAAGCACATTATCAACAGTCATATTATTTTCAAAGTTAACTGTACCAATGGATTTAATAAGAGCATGACCCCCATTCGGTAATTGCACAGTTTTGTGCATTGGCATGAATTTATTCTCAAGAATCTCATCATTCGTCACATGGTCAGTGGCCCCGCTATCAATAATCCATGAATTACTCAAAGGGGTAGTAGAGATATTGATACCTGAAGTATTAACACAAGGCTTGTCATTACCCGACTTGTTGTTTAGAAGTGTCATGATCTGTTCATATTCCTTGGTTGTGAGCGTTTTGCCTTTCTTTTGGTCAGGTGTAGAAGCGGTAGTAGTGTTTGTGAAGCGTTCGTTTCGTGGCTTCACGTCTTTTCCATGAAACTTGTGCCCTGGAGGGAAGCCATGGATGAAATAGCAGGTATCAATGATGTGGCCAATCATCCTGCAGTAGGTGCACTGTTTCTGCCCGATTTTAGTCGAAACGGTTGATCGGTTGGACGAACCGGTCGACCGGTCTGATCGATTTTTGGTTGGCCGATTGTCACTTTTCCGGTTCGATCTCCAATTGATTGAATTGATTGAATGTTGCCCTTCATGATCGGATTGCTGTAGAGCCATGAGATCCGATTGGGCAATCGTCGTCTTTATGGTGTTTGTACCATAATTGTTTCCATCGAGTGGTTTAGAAACGGGGATGAAGCCGGGATGATCGGATTGCTGTAGAGCCATGGGATCCGATTGGGCAATCGTCGTCTCTATGATTTTTCTATCATCGTTTGTGCAAAGCATCGTCGCTCAGAATCGTCGCTCTGATACCATGTAGAAATATAAAAGAGATGAAGAAATATAATGGAGAATACGTGTGGAGAAATAGTTCTCTCTGTATATTGATGTAATGTAATTAATGAATGGGGTTACAAGATATATATATATATATATAGGTTAATAGAAACCTAATAAGGAAAGAAATAAAAAGAAAAGAGTTCTACCTAGGATAGGAATATTACATATATGATATCCTACTTATCCTACTATATGGTATTCTAATCTAAATGAAATTCTAATAATATTTACTCTTACAAAAATGATAGAATTTTAAATGTAAAAGTTATATATACCCTTTTGCAAAAATGAAAAGTTTTTGTTTCTAACTTCTAAAAGAGGCTATCTACAGTTATAACAATTAACCAATGGGTAATCCAAATTATCTGTAAACACATAAACATATTTTCGTTGTCATTATACAATATCAACCTTATTTTCACGTTGAAAGAATCCAATTAGCCATTGCCATCAAGATTGCAAGAGAGTAACTTTTAAAAGCATTAGCTAAGTTGAACAGCAGCATCTAATTTATTACTTAAAGGTAAAGAAATGATAATTTTTTAGTTTTAAAATGTTATTTATTTATTGTTGCCTTACAAATTAACTCCTTGTGATTTATGAAATATAATCAAATGACGAATAACAGAATTTTAATCAACATTTCAACTATTTAAAAAAAAAAAAGATTTTGACATTTTCAATCCAAGTCAACAACTCTTTCTTCTAGGATCAACTGTCGGTTAAATTGATAGTTCCAAAGAAAATAAGTGACAAAAAAATCTCATGTTACGATGAAAATTTTACGAACAATGGTGAGGAATAGAAGTAGGGTGACACAAAAACAACATTAATACAAGTCGCAAGTAATATATCTTACGATAAACTAGTCTGCGTATTGAAGAAAAAGCTAAACATCGATGACAATAGGTATACATGTCGTCTAAAATTCAAACTTTATCCCATAAATTTTTTGCCAGTGGACCTAATTGACGATGGTGATTTACAGTGCTATATTTCAATGTACACAAACAACACCGTGTGTTGCTCGTGAGCGTGACATTCCAACAATATGTGTGGATTGCCATTCTAACAAATAATACCTGAAGTCCACTTGAGTCAGATACTAAAGAAAATGGATGAATTTTGTTATTAGAGACCTATCATACCTATTTCCTCAAACGTCGGAATGTTCGATACCATTTTAAAAGTTATGTCCCTTATGCTTTTGAAAGATTGAGACCAAATATGTTATTTTTCCTAATTTTTCAACTGTTAGTTTGTTCATGATAGAATTTTCCTTTAGTAATAAATTTTACTTTATTTATTGATAAATTTTTTAGCGGTCAATTAGCTTTATTAAACTATTTTTAAAAAATATAACGAACTAAAAAGTCATTCATTATTCTAAAAAAAGGTTGAACCCCAACTTTGAGGGTCCCTACCGACCTTGTCCTAGGCCCTTGTTGGAGGAGGTAAATTACATTTTTCTTTGTTATTTAATTAGTGCGAATCTTTTGGAAGAAATATTTAATTTTTTATATTTATTATAATGAAAGACGAAAATTATATATATAAGTTAAATTTATGAAGACAACTTTTTAAATTATCACTAACGAAAAACTCCAATATTAATCTTAAATTATTATTTTTAATTTTTCTTTTACTTATGACTTTTCCGTCTGTAGTATTTGTTTTTCAAGTGATGCCCCCAAATTTTAGAAATCTCCATTCCAATTAATTGAAGGAATCTTCCATACAGATTTTTTCGTAGATAATAATTGATTTTTTTTTTTTGACAAATTTAATTCAAAGACAGACAATATGTTGCTAAATAAAGTAATATAAATAAAATAACAAATATTATTAAAGGTTCGTTTGTGATTGATTTTCGAACTCAACTTATATTGTTTTAAGCATTTGGTAAATTAGAAAAAGTGATTCTAAAAGAATCTATATCATCTCACAACAGATTTTGAGAAGTAGCAAAAGAGTAGCTTCTCAAATTCTGCTTTTGACTTTTTTACCTATCTAATACTCCCCCAGTCCCACAAAGATAGACTCATTTATTTTTTCACACAGATTAAGAAATCCCATTTAATGTAATTGAAATTATAAATTTTTCACACACTTTCCCTATTATACCCCTATTTAATATTAGTCATTCATGAATCTAATAAATTTAAATGCATGTTTTGGGTTGATAACAATGTAAATTAAATAAGGGTATATTAGAAAAATGAAAAATTTAATACACCCTCTATAAAGTAAGTTGCCTATAATTTGGGACAGATAAATAAGGAAAACAAGTCTATTTTTGTGGGACGGAGGGAGTATTAAAATACTAGTTTTGATCTTAATTAATTAAACTAATTCATTTTATGTCCTAGATTTATTAGTATTCTAATTATAATGCATCTCTATGAATACTTTAAATTTAAATTTAATTAATTTTTGTACAATATGACTATGCTTTTATTTTATAATTTTTTATAAATTTTGAGATTTAATAGATGTTTATATATTTTTTAAAATAATTATAGTGAATACGTTGTCTTGTAAAAATGTTTGATAATATTACATATTGTTATAAAAGTAAAAATAAATTTTACAATATCACTCATGATAATAATAATACAACATACATTATTATAATTAATAAAATTTTTAGAAATTTTATACAGTCACATCAATAAATCATTTTTGTTTACCAAACGCTTAAATTTTGATTTTGAAACATACAACAACTTTGAAACAATAGTATATCAAATACTTATCTGATTCTTTGTACAATTGATTCTTTCTACAATATAACAAAAGTTGATTCTATTAAAACTATAGCAATACCAAACAAAACCTAAAAGAAGAAGTCATAGGTAAAAAAGAACAATTAAAAATAATAATTTAATGTTAGTAATGGAGTTGTCTCATAAATTTGATTTACCGATAAAAATTTTGTCATTAAATAAATTAAAAATAAATAAATATTATTTCCAGAATTTTTTTTGCAAATTAAATAACAATTAAAAAGGTAATTTAAAAATACGAACTACTACTAAGTCATTTATATTGAACACATGAATAGTTTAACATAAAATTCCATCGGGAATAAAATAACATTTTCAAAAATAACTTATCTATGAGTTATTTATAAAAAAGTAAAAATGTATGGAAATAAAAAAGATAATGATGACTTCATGTCGATGATCAACGATCGAAGAACTGTTGATGATTGTCGACAACATTATCGACGACAATCATTAATGGAGATGCATCAGTGATTATCGACAATGTCGTTGTTGGTGATTGCAATTAATGACCAAGAAATGTTGATTTTTAATAAAATTTTCGACAATAATACTATAGACGATTACCAAGGGAATTCTCATCAATGATCATTTAACTTGTGTATTTCATTATTATTCTCAAAATGGAATCCTCGATGATTTTGCCTAACGCTCGCAAGTTGCTTGAGCACCTTTGCTTTTGTTGTCAATTTGATCTCAACAGTCCTTGAGCTTTTTAAGTTTATACTTAACTCACTGAATGATCTTTAATCAGATCAAAAGATTCTTCTCCACCACATGAGGAATTACTAATGTTGAGTTCAAAGACTTCTTCGGTGAGATTTTTGTGATTGGATTTGATAATACCTCCATCGTCATAGGATTGATATTTTTAGAATTCAATTAGGCAACAAACAACAATAATGGCTAATGGACCCTTACTTTGGGTAGGAAAGTTGGGAGGAAAGATGAATATGTAGACTTCTAGCATGTTTGGCTGAGGTGAAGTCTTTATTACTATCAATGGCTCGTGGACCGGGCACATAGTATGTTTGATAAAGATTTTTGTAGATTATAATAAGTGGGTCTTACAAAATATGTAGTTAAAAAATAGATAAAAATTGTAGGTCCTATAAAATATGTAGATGAAAATGATGTTTTACTGGGTTGGATTGGTCCTAGCCCGAACAAAACCAAGCTTATATAGATCAATCTATTCTCTATAAGCTGGCCGAAAGCCAGGCCCGATTATCTCTTCTTAACATTAACATAACTTTTCATATTGCAAAAAATACGTATATAGCCTAAACATAGGCGGGAAAAAGGATTTTGTGCTCTTTTCTAAACTTTCAATTTGAAAACCAATTTTGACAACTTTTAGTAATTTTTTGAGAAAATCGTTTTCACTTAATATTAGTTTTTTTACTGTCCTTTTTGTATCAATCCATACTCACACGGCACAAGTCGAGATCTAAAAAACGAGAGAAAAAAAACCTATTCCTTGGAAACATCTCCAACAATATTCGAGAATCTCTATCTCTCGTTAAGAAATTTATATATTAATTTTGGATCAATATTTTTAACTTTTTAAATTAAAAATCAATTTATACAAAAAAGTATTGAGATCCAATCACATTGTACAAAAATAGAATTTCTTTAAACTAAATTAATATTCCCTTCAAAATGAAAAATAAGAAAGAAGAGAAAGAAAGAGTTACATGTTTGGATAAGCTTAGAAAGTTGAACACTTAATAAGCTTAGATTGGGTTGGTTGGGCTTGGACTGCATAATTTGGGTCACTTTGTGCAATTTAAATAGTTAAAAACTAAAAACTAATATTATTTATTACCGTGTGTAATTAGCATAATCAATGTGACAATGAAGCCACCGTGACATTATCTAATGAAGTTGGAATTTATTTTTATTTATGGGACAATGTGACAATAAGCCTACTGTCATATAAATTAGTGTTAATCACCCGTAGTGATAGATACTATTATTCTTTATTGGATAAATAGCACTGTGGATTCTAAACATTTGAATCTTGTGACGATAAGGTCTTGAACCTTCAATTTCTAGCACGTCAAGATCCAAAGTATGATACCCAAAAAAAAAAAATTTATATGTTAGTTAAGCCCAAAACAAAGTCTAACCCTAGCCCAATTTTCATTAGTCTAGACCCGATTCAATTATATACCCACATTAATTCAATTTTACAGTTCAAAACTAAAAAATATTTATTTTTGAATAACGTTGTTTATAACCACGGGTAATTAGCACCGGTCAATGTGACAATGAGGTCACTCTCACGTTGTTTGATGAAGTCAGGATGCATTTTGATAACGTGGCAGTGACGTTTCACCCATGGTTATAGATAGTATTATTCTTTATTTTTAGATTGTAAATTTTATTTTTCTATAACTGCACTTTAGTCCCTAAAAAAGAGAAAAGTTGCTATTTGACCCCCCAAATTTGCCAAATTCAGTAATTCACTTCCAAGGCTCAAATAAAATTCTCAAGCTTGAAATTGACCCAGATAACCCTAGCACTTGAGATTTCTCAAATCGCCATCAAGCTTCTGAACTTCGGCAAAAAAAAAAAAAAAAAAAAAGAAGCCGTGTCCCTTTTATCTCAAAGAGGTTTCAATGTTATTACTGTTAAGAACCAAAACTTTAAAGAATGAAAGCTCTAAACAATTCTGAGAGATTGACAGATTATTCATTGAACAAACTTGGCAATATATAGCCTTTACAACTTTAACAGAAATATATAAAATGCAGCCCACTAACTTAACGTGGTAATCAGACTAGAGAATAAGTCAAACACTAAGCATATACCCTAGTTAATAGGGATTATTGAAATTGAAATGCAAACCCCACTACTTATCCCTTCAATCCCTCCCTTAAACTAGTTGTCGACATACTCCCAACTGGTCACGAAGCTTCTGAAAATTTTCAAGATTGAATGGCTTGGTCATTACATTTGCCAGTTGTTCTTGTATACCACAAAAAACCAACTCAACTGTACTTTCTTTTGTGAGATCACACAGGAAATGGAAGTGCACATCAATGTGCTTGCTGTACCCATGCATAACTAGATTCATTGACAACTTTATTGTGGAACTGTTGTCACAAAATATAGTTTTATACTCACTGTGATTGACTCAGGTTCTCAAAAATTCTCTTCATCTAGATAGCTTGACTAGCACAAGAGGCAGCTGCTACAAACTCAACCTCTGTTGTAGATAGAGTAACAATCGTTTGCTACTTTGAAGACCAAGCAACAGCTCCAGAGCCTAACATAAATACATAACCCAATGTGCTCTTTCGATCTTCTAAGTAACCTGCATAATCATTATCAACATAGCCAACTAGACTCTCACTCCCTCTCTGTTTGTAGAAGATCCCAAAAACTAGTAGTTCCACTCAAATACCTCAAGACTCTTTTGGAAGCAGTTAAATGCAATTTAGTTGGCTTTCCTATATATCTGCTGATAAGGCTTACTATAAACATCAAGTCAGTCCTAGTTGCTGTCAAATACATAAGACTTCCCACAATTTGCTTGAAATAAGTCTCATCCATCTTAACTCCATTCTCATCCTTAAAAATCTTAAAACCTGGAACAACTGAATTGTGAACTGAATTACAATCCTTCATTCCAAATCTTTTCAATATCTCCAAAGCATACTTCCTCTGACTGATATGAATGACATCGGATCCTTGCTGCACCTTAACTCTAGTGATGGCAAAAATATCTAATCCACTCCAAATTCGATGGATACTTGATCCGAGTGGGGCAAAAAATTTTCGATCGGTGGGACGGATCGAGGCAGATATTTGTGATCCGCCATGGATCTCGGGGCAGATCAGATCGAGGCCGATCTGTCCCGTTCCGTTCAAAAATTATAGGGATTAAATAGTCTAAAAATCAAAGATTTGGGACAGGGGCTGAAATTGCAATTAAAATGTCCTAATTCCTAATATCCTATAAGCTATACCTGATGTTGGCTTTCTAATTTCTATTCGACTTCCAAAAAAGCCAGAAACCTAATTCCACTATTCCAGGCTCTTGCCGCCTCGATCACTATTCATCCCAAAAAAACAGCCACCCACATTGAAAAAGTCGCCCAGCACTTGGAAAACAGACGCCTACCACCACCAACGGAAGAAGAACATCCGAGAAAGAAGAAAAAAAGAAAAAGAAAAAGAACAGCCCTTGTAAGAAACATTTTTTTTTTTTTTTGTTTAGTTTGTTAGAAAATTAACTATAAAAAAGTTGTTTGCTATGGATTTTTATGGGAGGCTTGAATGTGGCATATTTTTTGGCATCAGATTCAATGAAAAAAAAACGGATCAGTATATGGATCAGGACTTTGATCCACCTCGATCCGTATCCGATCCGTATTCGATCCGCCCCGATCTGCACTGAAAAATGGTAGATCGCGGGATGAATTTGGATCTCTTGCAATTATTGCAAGGCGGATTTAGATCAGGCCGATCCGTCCTGATCCGGCCCATTGCTATCACTACTCAACTCCATGAAAGTATCTCATCTTCCCCAAATCGGTCATATCAAACTCACGCAATATTGACTTTTTAAACTCAATGAACATCAACTCATCATTGCCAGTTAATATAAGATCATCCACATATAAACTGACAATTAGAATTTTACCTTCTGTGCTTATCTTAGTGAACAATGTGTGTTCACTATGGCACCTCTCAAAGCCTTCATTCATAAAATGGGCCTCAATACGACAAAACCAAGCTCATGGAGCTTGTTTAAGTCCATACAAGGCTTTCTTTAACTTGTAGACTTTTTGAGAATCATCCTTCTGCACATAACCTTTAGGCCGTTTCACATATACTTCTTCACTTAGTTCCCCATGTAGAAAGGCAGATTTTACATCAAGTTGATAGACAGTCCATCCCTTTTACGCTGCAAGTGCTAGAATCATCCTCACTACATCTATTCTTGCAACAGGTGCAAACACCTCATTGTAATTAATTTCTTTTTGTTGCGCATAGCCCTTTGCCACCAACCGAGCCATGTGCTTATCCACATCTCCATTCTCCTTCAGTTTGGTCTTATAGACCCATTTAACCCCATTCTTTGTACGAACTGGTAGATCAGTGAGCTGCCAAGTGTTGTTTTTTTCTATAACCTTCATTTCAAAGTCCATTGCTGCCCTCAATTTTTTGCATTTCACTGTTTCTTCAAAATAAACAGGATCAGTTGAGTCAAATTGTGTGAAATTTGCCTCAACCTCTTCTTTTGAAAGACCTTCACTACTCACATAATCTTCCATCTACCCTGGAGTCCTTCAAACCCTCTCTTCATCAAAACTGGATGACATGCTTTCATTTCCAGAGTTTGGAGAAGTGTTCTCCATCTCTTCTGTGACCTTTTCATTTTCTTTACTCGCAGCCTCATTATCTCTTTGAACCACAATATCTTCATTGTCACCCCATTCCAAATCGACCAGCACCTGATCTTCATAACTTTCATCCCAACTCCATGCCCCATTTTCTTCAAACACAACATTCCTACTAATCATAATCTTTTTAGCTACAAGATCATAGAGTCTATATGCTTTAGACTAATCACTTATTCCCAAAGCACACAAGTGAAACTCTTATTTTCCATCTTAGTCCTCTTTACATCAAGAACATGCATATGTGCTACACATTCGAAAATCTTAAAGTGTGCAATTGAGGGCTTGCTTCCATTCCAAGCTTCTTCAGGTGTACATCCTTCATGACTAGTGTAGGGCTTCTATTCAGAATATGTGTTGTCCAATTAACAGCTTCCAGCCAAAAAGTCTTGGAATCTTCTTCTCTGAAAGCATGCATCGAACCATATTCATAATATTTTGATTCTTCCTTTCAGCTACTCCGTTCTGTTGTGGAGTGTATGTTGCTGTCAGCTGCCTTTTAATCCTATGCTCTTTGCAGAACTCATTAAACTCAAATGAATTAAATTCACCTACTCTATCAGTATGCAAGCACTTTATATAGCAGCCTATTTTCTTCTCAACACAATTCTTGTAATGCTTAAAAGTAACTATAGCCTCAGATTTCTCAACTAAGAAATAGATCCATACTTTCCTTGTAAAGTCATCAATAAAGCTTATGAGATACCTCTTCTTGCTGTTTGATGTAGGTGAGATAGGTCCACAAATGTCTTCATATACAAGCTAAAGCTTTAGAGTAGCTCTCCAACTGCGGTGCTGCTTCCCAATTATATAGTCAGTGCACACACTGGTTAGAGCTTTGAATGGAGGTATGCCATGTACCATTTTCTTGTACTGAAGGGTTCTCAGCCCTTTGTGACCCAAGTGTCCACACCTGCAATGCCATAGGTGAGCTAAGTCCTACGTGGTTGTCTAAAAACAGGCGGGCTTTTGAGTTAGAGACGTTGCAAGCAACACAAACATCTAATTTGCAGCCATTTCGTTCTGTATTATCAAACCTTTATCTGGATGGTATATCTTGCATCTCCCATGTTGAATAAGAATAGCCAGGCCTCTTTCTTGCAATTGTCCAATACTCAAGAGGTTGTTCTTCAACTCCAGCATATAAAACACCTCTGTCACCAGATGAATATCACCATTTACCTTTAGCCTTACATTGCCTTTCCCAATACTGTCATCCTTGTATTGTTTCCCAACTTCACCATCTGCCTAAGACTCTCATTTAGATCACAAAACATAGTTTTGTCTCTACACATATGATTACTACACCTCGAGTCCAGAAACCAAATATCCTGCCTTTTAGCTTCGTTCATCTTAACATAAGCCATGGGCAGCATCTCTTCTTCTTCCTCCAACCCAGCGTAGCTGGCCTTCTTGTCCCAACTTGGACATTCGAACTAAAATTGTCCAAGTTTATGGCACTTGTAACACTCCACAATTGCTTTGTTCAAGGGTTGGTGCCCTCTACCCCTTCATCTGCCTTTGAATGATCCTCGACAACGACCTTTTGCTCCTGACCTATCTTCAAAAGTCACCTTCAGTGCTTGCTCTTCTCCATTGTACCTTTGAAATTTTTGTTCATGAACGATTAATGAACTTTGCAGTTCATCAATTGAAAGTTGATCGACATCTTTTTACTCTTTGATTGAACAAAAAACATAGTTGAACTTTTCACTCAACTAATGAAGAATCTTCTCCACCACTATGACATCTTGCATCTGTTCTCCATGAAATCTCATCTTATTGGCAACCGACATCACCCTTGAGAACTAGTTAGATACTCCTTCTCCTGACTTTATCTCAAGAGTTTCAAAATCCCTACAGAGTGCTTGAAGATGAGACCTTTTAACATGAGCATTACCTTCAAACTTCTTCTTGATGGACTCCCATATTTGTTTGGAGGTCGATGGCCTGGAAAAGATAATTCTTCACCTTCAAGTCCTTCAACTTTACTTTCTCAAGTGTTCTCTACTGTGAATCTGTCAGTGTGCTCCACTTGCTGGCTCAACATAGCCAGTCTCTACAAGACTCTAGTATTCTTTCAATCTCAGAAATTTTTCCATCAACATGCTCCAATGGTCATAGTGACATCGAAGCGAGGGATCCCTGGCTTCACAAAATTTCCTTCACTCGTCATCTCTTTTGCTGCTGCAAACTACAAAGACTGATGCTTTGTTTTTCATCAAGCCCAGTGGGAGATCTAATACCAAAATGTTAAGAACCAAAACTTTGAAGAATGAAAGCTCTAAACAATTCTGAGAGATTGACAGATTATTCATTGAACAAACTTGGCTAATATATAACCTTTACAACTTTAAGAGAAATCAGAAAATGCAGCCCACTAACTTAACGTGGTAATCAAGCTAGAGAATAAGTCAAACAATAAGCCTATACCCTAGTTAATAGGGATTATTGAAACTCAAATACAAATCCCACTACTTATCCATTCAAGTACACTATTTGTTTGTTTCATCGTCGACATTATCATTAAATTAGAACTCTTTCTTAACAATTAATGATCCTATAACTCATTAATTGCAAATAAATAACTCTTGAAACTTCACATCCATAATAAAACATAAAATTCGAGTTATAACAATCTCGATGTCATCACTTACAAGAGTTGGTCAAAACTTGAGTTTATTAAACAAACAAGAAAAATTCATATGTTTGATAGTGCTGAAATTATTTTTTAAGCGCTTATATTATAAGTTGTGGGTGAATATGTGGATAAAAAGTAAGTTGTAAGTTGTGGGTCCTATAAAATGTATGGATAAAAAGTATGTTTGACCAATTTGACCAGCTGAAATTATAAATTAAGCACTACCAAACATGATGGCGCTAGCCTATAATCAAAATAGAACCTTTGGTGTGATATTTTTCTATAAGGAAATATATATATAGTGCAAGTTTGGTAGTTTAAAATAAACTCTTTTTTTTTTTTTTTTTGGTCAAAGTTATTTCAACCACATATTTCATGAGATTTACAACTTTTATCAACTTTTCAGCCACACATTCACCAATTTTTTTTTCAAAATCTCCTAAAAAAATTCTTTTAAATTTTACCAAACATACACTTAATTTCATTCGTATATAAACAATATTTAGTGTTTTTTCAAAGATTGTGTTCGTTGTTCCAATTTCTGTATAATCAAGGTGCCCACGTACCTCGTGTTTTCACACATGAGAATAGGTTGGAAGAATGGTGGTAACGATGTTTGAGTTGACTGTGAGCAATATGCATCAAACACAGTGCAAATCTATCTACTGGATTACATAATTTAGTATATCACACAAGTTATTAATGATTTTCCACTTGTTTCTTCTTTATCGATAGGAAGTCTGAATTTTAGAATTGATCGTGTCAGGCACTTTTTCAAGAAATGCACTACACACTACTCGGCTAGCAATCGAGTATCGAAGATACAAACGAACTCTCATTAATAGAAATCAAGATTCTTATTTGGGGAATGGACTTCGCCCATATCTCCTTTGGGTTACAATATATATATATAAGAAGCCCCCACCCTGATTTTCTTCCCACTCCTTCTGAATACAACTGACACAAAGAAGATACATCTTGACGGCATGTTTGATATGTAGTAATGGACATGACTCGACAATACAATAAATAAGATTTTAAACTTATTGTTTTTTCCTAATTAGTACTGTCGAGTATAGCCCACCTCACCAAACAATTCATTTACAAGTAGTTAGTAGTGACACTTGGATTAACCTTCACCAAGTTCTGGTAATCGACATTATATGAGTGCTGCTGCTGCTGTTCTTGTGCTTGCAGCTGCTGGACAGAATCTAAAACCCTAGATGAAGAAGAAGCCATGATATCAATATTTCCAAACTCAGAAGAAATCCCTTGTGGGATAAATGAATAATCAGTACTTGTGCCTCCACTGGGCTGCTGCTGTTGATGATGACCCCTAAGCTGCAATGCTGTAAGAAGCAAAGAATTCATTGAAAGATTAGAACTCAGCAGTGGCCAGCAGCTAGTTAGCGATGGCTGCAGAGAGTTTGCTGCAGCATTAATCCAGTTCATGTTATGATCCGACCCATTGTAGTTTTGTAGGACATTAATGTTGTTGCTTATGTTTGGTAATTCTATGTCCCCGAGCTCGTTGATGATTGCATTTGTATCACAAGGAGATTCTTGAGATTGCGGTGAGACCGGTGTCAGCTGAGGTTTCTTCATTGTTGAACTCTTTTGGAAGACTCTACATACCACCCATTCCTCCTGAGAATCAACACACACACATATATACGTTCAAAATAAACGAGTCTTTCTATAATAGTTTGATTGTGTAATTACGGCTGCACATATTTATTTACAAGTTTCTTGATCTCGTAAATCTTGTACTATTAGTCATGATGGAGTGATTGAACCTCACTTCTTTCTAGTCGTAGATTCTTTCATTTGTTGGAGTTTAAAAGTAATTTTTTAGGAAATTTTAATAATATTTGGTGAAACGTGTTGTTGAAAAGTTGATAAAAATTGTAAATCCTATAAAATATGTAGTTGAAAATGAGTTTGAAAAAAAGAATTTAAAAAAAATCATAGCAAACATGCTCTTATAACATCTAAGTAGTATAATTCTCTTTGTAATTTACGAATACGAATGAAATACAAAATTCACAAGTTGAGGAGCTGCTAGAAAATAGAACAAGAAAGAGGAAGAAGAAGAGACTCAACCTTGTTTCAAAAAGAGTTGCGACGTAAAATGCAATTGTCTCGTCTAAATATATAACATGATTACTCGATATTATATACTTTCTACAGTGCGTAAATCAATAAAAGATTAATTAGATTATAGTTTACCTTTGTAGGTTTGAAGGCAATCTTGGTTTCTAGCCTATATTCATGCATAACCCAGTTGGTTTTTTCACCCTTGGGAGCTCTACCTCTGTAGAAAACTAGGGTTTTCTTCATACCAACCAAGACTCCACCACCATATATCTCCTTGTCTTTGCCTGTTGTTTTCCAGTAACCTGCTTCTGTAGCTCTATTCGTCCTCAATCCAGTAGGGTACTTTCTGTCTCGCAAGCTGAAGAAATACCATTCTTTTTCTCCCATGGAAGCTTTGGCTGCGGTATTTTTTTGCATAAAAAGTAAGGTTTATAGTCGTTCATGACTTAATTTAAATATATAAATTTACCCTGAATCACTGAGTTCAACTCTCGCTATGAGGAATGTTGTAGACGTAATTTAAATAAATTATAAATTGTTCTATTTTATATAGCTTATGCTTTTATAAAGGGTGGTTCAACAATAATTAATTTTTGAAATTGAAAAAAAAAAATAGTAATTATGGTTGTGAAATTTTGTACATTATTTCCATCAAGGAGTTTTAGACAGGGGATTCTGCAGTTTTTTTTTTTAAATTTATTTAAACCATTATTGGTAGAATGTTTTATTAATAATTGAGATAAAACATAATACAAACTCCATCACATAATCTATATGGCTATAAATTAGCAACAAGATATTTCAACATTTTAATTCATTCAACTTGACCCAAAAAAAAAACAAAAAAATGACAAAATGACAAAAACCTAATTGTTTTCATAAAAGAAAATATTGAAAAAGACAATATTTTTTCACCTATCAACATTGTTAAAAAAACAAATGCATATTTGTTCATCATGTTGAACAAAAGACCAACTTTTATCTACCAAAGAAAGAAAAAGAAAAAAAGACAAACTCTTGTAATATTGCGTATGCTCAAGATCACATTTATACAACCTCTAAGCTCGATCATACTTTCATATTTCATTCATAATAAATTAAAAGAGCGTGTACAAGACTTGACAAAAACATCATAGAATCAACAACATAGGAAACAATTATTGATATGAAATTAATCAAAAACACATACCTGGGAGATCCCAAGGTTCACACTTATTAAGATCAACATCAACAATAGCCCTTGAAGTGAAACCAAAATCTGAGACTTTATTACAAAGATAATAAGTGATAAGTTCTTCATCTGTGGGATGGAATCTGAATCCTGGAGGAAGATTTTCCTCCATTTTTCGATAAAAACTTGTCTTGTCTGATCGAAAATATTATAAATTGGTGTGAAAAAGAAATGAAGTACGGATGTAAAAGGGTTGATTATAAACTGGTGAAGGCTGCATGTAGTGTTGTTTTTCAATGCCTCATCCTTGAAGAAGAAGCTTCAATGGCACATGTTTTTTAATTCTGATAATTACAGCTAACACATTGACAAAGATAGTCCATATGAAGAAGAAGAATTAGATTTGAATTGCCATATTTGCCATTAGGGTTTTGAATATATTACTAGAAAACTTTGGAAAAATAATATATTTTGAAGGACAAAAGTGACAATTCCTTTTAAGGAGAAATAGTATGGAAGAATTTTCTCAAAGGCATAGTCCAACCACCATCAACCATTTCTAACCACCAAAAATCTGTATCAACTCAGTACTTTTGTCTGATGAGAATATTGCTTATCATCTTCAATATCCTATTGACACTTGTCTTCGTCATATCTCTCTCTCTCTCTCTCTCTCTCTCTCTCTCTCTCTCTCTCTCTCTCTCTCTCTCTCTCTCTCTCTGTAAACACGTGTGTGTTGAAACTTGAAACTACATTAATTAATTTATTTATTTTTCAATTATTTATTCAGATTTGTGTACGAGAAAAATGACCCTGACCTAGCTACAATTTGAGGGTGCCATGCAAGTGTTTTCTTGTTCATATGGTACATAATTAATTAAGATACTCGATGTATTTTCGTATGGCTCATGACATATATTGTAACTCGAACATTCATTTCAAGTGTATATCCCATTTTTGCAAGCAAGGTTATGAAAACTGTGAGTATACCTACAAAAGCTGATTATTTGTAAAAGAGCTCCATTGAGCCCTGCAATTATGAAATATAGGATGAACCAACATTTATCAAATCGGAATCTATGCATATAGATACAAATGGTCTAATGGGAGCAAGAATTTCAATGACTACACAGTCTCTTTCTAGTCTTTTTTTTTAGTATACAAATGGTATACAACCTTTTTTTTTCCTTTACGACTATTTTTAGCCGTCATGGAAAATGTCAATATTTAATTATTATATATTGCTAAATAAACGTGTTGATCATTACATGAGAGATTTTTAAGTACTTGTCGTTAAAAAAAAAACACTTAATTTGGTGTAGAGTTAATTAGTTTATAGTTTTTAACAATTGCGTTTATCATTATTAAATATTTCTAGATTTTTTTTTTCTTTTTCTTCATTTTTATTTTTTCGGGTTTGGGCAAGGGGTAATTAATTAGGACATGGAGTTTTGGGATATATATATTATCTAATTTTATTTATTTATACGAAATTATCATTTAAAAACATAATTATGGTCATTATTTAACTCACATGCATGAATTAATTAATTAAAAAGCGTGTATCATACTAATCACAATCCAATTGTACTTTTAAAAAAAATTATAATCTAATAATCTAATTATATGGAGAATTTAATAATCCCTTGATGATTACATTATTTAAAATCAATTAATTAATTAAGAACTTTCCCGGATATTCATTACTATATTTTAATATGTAGAGAGGTTAAAAGGAGTAGTGGTTAAAATACTCACCAAACCTCAAGAATATATATATCTTGTCATCAACTTTTGTTTTGAATTTATCTCTTGCTAGTCCTTTTGAGTATCCATTTTTTCAATCCTAACCACAACTTTATATATTATGTATGTATATATGCATGTGTGTACATACACGCTTAAATGCACGACGCACGACGCACGACGCACGACGCACGCACGAAACTTCACTTGGGGTTCTTTGCCTCAATCATCTTGATTCATTTCATTCAAAAGTTTTAAGTTATTATAGGAGCGACAAATTTACTTTTCTAAATTGTTTAAAACTTAAATGAGTAGTCGGATATATATCAACATGCATTGTTTGCTAAGGGACTGTTTGACAAAATTATTTATAAATATTTTAATAGATTTTGATAAAGTTTGATGAAGTATGTGGTTGAAAAGTAATAGATTTCTTGTAATATATAATTAAAATTAATTGTTGACTTTAACTTTAATTTTTTAGCAACTTTTAAAACTATGCGAAATCAAAGCTAAGTCTTGTAGCTAGTTTCCTCTAATGCTTAGTGGACAGTCAAGAAGCCTCTTGTCTAATTGGTCATGATATAGGTATGTTAATCTTACCAAGAAACGTGATTAGTCCTTAGAAATGCAATAGTTGTTGCTCCATGGGGAAAAAATAAAATTTATTAAGAAAATCTTTAATTATCTTACGCAAATTAGAGACGAAAAACTCCATTTAGGATGATTGATTAAAGAATAAGATGTATATTTCTTTTCTTACAATGGTAGATGTTCTTAGTATTAGGATCTCGAGTACATTTGACATATTATTTGCGACAGTCTTTAACCAGTAAAATATGTATTTTTGGCATTGCTACAATATTTAATGAAAATTAGGCTATGTACTCTTTTTTATTTTGAAATTTGAAATTTACTAAAACTTATTAATTTTTTTCATAAATATCCATTTATTTTGTACAAATATTGTTACTATTCTTTTTTTTTTGAATTCAATTTAATTATTTGAATACATGTAAATGCAACTGGAATTCCACTTTTCAAGGAGTCTGAAATGTATTATTAGATATAAGACGTGAAAATTAATAGGTCGGTGATAAGAATATGATCAAAAAAAAGTTGACATAAATACAAAATGAACAATAGTTGAAGATTTTTATTACAATTAAAATGTGGTTTGGTTAACAAATAATGTGGTGTGAATATAATTACCCACGAAAAAAGTCACTATTAAAAGTTAGCTTTTCGTAAAAAAGACTCGTTCACCCTTATTTTTAATTAGCAAAAAAATATAGATATAAAAATTAAAAAAGAAAAATTAGGTGGAGCAATGGAGGGAGGTGGCAGTACAAAAAAAGTAATGTAGAGACCATTTGGTGCTCTTAAAGAGTATGTTCGTCTTCTAAAAAATTGAGTGAATTTTTATTCAGATAAATATTTTTGTTATCTTCTTTCAGAAGATAAAAAATATTGTCATTTTTTACTTAAATTATTATTCACATAAAAGTATAATCGGAGATCAATTCTATCTAAATATGATAAAACAAATTTTATTCGTAATCTTTAACCGTTGACCATATATAAAACGGGCCCTAAAATATAAACGCCACCTTTCAATATTGATAGATATTTAATTAATTTTATTGTCTCTTATCTATGTGGTTTTTTTTTTCCTTTCATTATTTCAATTTTTGCTTAGATTCTTTTCAACGAAGATGTTGTTAGCCCCGTAGTATGAATTTATCATTTCATCACTTCTTTTCTTCTTTCTTGCTTGCAGATTAATTTAAATTATAATTTAAGCTAGTCAAATTGGTTAAAATATTTTTTATCTACATATTTTATAGGACTAACAATTTCTATTTATTTATTATTCACATATTTTATAAAACTCACAATTTATAAATATTTTTTTAAAAATAATTTCAAGACTACAAAACATGCACTTACATACATGAGTCCGGAAAAGACAAGCGGAAAAGACAAGCAGAAAAGGCTTGAAAGCCCAAGCTACCAATGGACAAGGACCAAAGAAGGCCGAGTTCTTTAACAAGAAAAATGATCATGAGAAGCCCAACAAACCAATAAAACATGTGGGCCAGCAGTAGGTTGAGAATATATGTAGCCGGTCCAATTACACAAAAGAAAGCACGTAAAGCCCAATAAGAATATGTGGCCCGCTTCAAAAGGATAGAAACAACAATAAACCCAAATGCCAATGCCCAACAATTTTCTTCTTATAACCTCTATGGCCTATAATATATTCTTCGGCCCAAATATTCCCGATTCCTCTCATCATCATCATCCTCCTCCTCCTCCTCATCATCTTCTTCTTTTTCTTCCTGTTTTTTTTACATCGAAAAGAAAATAACTTGTTAGCTCGTCATATCTATATATAAAAAAAAAGATTCGTAAATTTTGATGAATTCTCATGAACGACCACATTTTCTCATTGCATCTCTCCATTAGCAAGATGGTATGCACAACCATTCATTTGTCTTAATGTGGACATTATCTCGATATTGAGTTGTTGCAGTAGAAAACAACAATCCTCAAGTAAGACTCTTTTGAATTTTCGATTATAACTATCTCTTAAAGTAACTCAATAGCTTTCGCAAAATGTGTTTCTAAGATAACATTTAGTATTCTTCCTTCTTTGATGAGCAGCAAGCCTTGAGATATCGCTCAAAGATCTTAAGAGTCCAATAGTTAAGATCCGCTTTGCTATTAAAAACGTCTTACTATTATTTAAAAGACTCTTATTTCTAATTAATACAAAAAATGAATAAAAACATAAAATAAACAAAAAATGAAAGGGGGAAAAAAAAAATAGCAACCCGCTCCTAAACACTCCTCCCTACCTGGGGGTTGTGTGCTGGGTGGCGGCTTGGGGACCGCCAATAGGTGGAGCGTTTTGGGGATGGAAAGGGATGAAGATTTTATTTTATTTTTCTATTTATTATATCAAAATAAAATGTATTTAACCATTTTCAGTGCATAATTTCTACTCGCTAGCACCCATCAATACAATATAATTGAAAGGTTGATAACAACACTATCAAAAAGTTAAGTCGAGGACCAAATTATTACAAAGATCATCAGTTAGAAATTGTGCAAGTTTCTCTAACATAATATGTTCCGTGCTTAGATAAAACAATAAATTAAGCACGCACATTCAGATAAAGAGACGTGTTGAACATATGGGCACGTTTGGTTAGCTTAATGCTAAATAATAAGTCAAAATTCTTTAAACTTTTAATGAACAAATTCAACACTACAATATTCACCCGACATTTTGGTAGAACTTGAGTTGTTGACTTCAACAAAGTTGATGATATTTTGATGTTTTCTATATAATAAATGGGAAAAAATCAGGAAATTTTTTTAATTCCAAAAAAAGAAAAATTAATGGAAAAAACCAATATAAAAGCATGCATCTATATATATATATATGGAAAAGCCTTAATGGACAAGTTAAAGTGATAAAGACTAAAGGCAAGACAATCAGCAATCAAGAAAGATAGATACAATAAGTGAAAAGACAATAGTGCCCTTGACAGCCATTTCTTCCATTAATATGGAAAGAATAATTCTATAATAATATTTTAATTATTCTTTTGTAAAGAGAAAGTCATGTAGTTAATAGATGCGTGTGTGTCTAGGTTTTGGTCTCTTCTTTTAATTTTTTGTTTGTACTATGTATTATAATCTCTAGATACCATATTGCTTTCCTTTTTCATCTAGGAATTTCTTATTTATAGGAATTAAAATTTTAGCTATAATACAAGTTTTTTTTTGTACTTTTGATACATATTAGATTCTCTTCCTCTTGTTTAGCATAATCAATGGATCTTTTTGAAGCCAATGTAACTTTGCAGGCCCATAAATAGTTGTAGTATTAGAAAAATCAAAAGAAAAAGAAGGGGCAAATTGACTCGTTAAATCCTACGGAGAAAATCGAAAATATCAAAGTTCGACAGGGTAATTATATAAAAATGGGTAACGGATGTTGCTGGTAATCTTGCTTGAGGTGAACTAGTGTGTTGGAATCGCTAAATCAATTGAAGAATTCTAGTTGAAATTAATGAACCTCTCAATCAAGAAAATAGATATCATTTTAACTTCTAATTAGCTTTTTTCGAAAAAAATATAGTGAGAATTTATCCCTAGAGTCAAGATTGCATACTTTTGAAGAATCATAAATGTCTTATTATACGTAACCACTTAAATGCATAAATTTATTGCATGTTTAGTACATAATACTGTATATAACAAGACAATAGAATGAATTGATTTTAACTTTTTTTTTTCTTTTATACTATCTAATGCTATTCAATTTTCTGTAACAATCATCCACTCAAAGAATCTAAATTTGGATCATCTATTTTAAGTGGTGATATATACTATTGTATGTGTGTAACAAGGACATAATAGTCTTTATGGACAAAGGAAAAAAGCCCATCTTGATAAACAAGGAAAATTACAAAAGCAATTAAAGCACACTTTGTAGAGACCACTTTGTATTGCTTTGTGTTGGAGGGATTGATAATTGGAGACTTCATCTCCTTGAAAGGAATTAAGAAAATGCAATGTCCCAAAGAAACAATAGCTAGCCTATTCTACAATGTCTCAAGTTTTTTCCTTCTTCTATCCTTCTTCTTCTATTTTACTTCCATTGTCCTTGCCAAGCTTCTCATCTTCCTTGGAGGAAATCCATTTTCCCGAAGGTAAAATTAAATTCCGTCCCTCCCGATTTCCCTTTCCAACGGCCGTAACAAGATTTTGTAAGAAATCTTTAAAGGGGTGAACATGGTCCGGTTGGGTAGGTCAGAATTCTATAAGACCAAACCGGACCAAAACCAATCGTTTTGTGTATATAATTTTCTAATTGTTTCTCTTGCAGGAATCATGAATTTGGATATGAATTCTGTGTTCCTTCTGATGAGGAAATGGAAATGGAAATGGAAATGGAAGAAGAAAATGAATATTATGGTACTGATCAGTCCTATGAAATTAAGGATCATTTGATGGAAAACATAATTCATGGAAGTGAAACAATGAGGTTTGTGGCTGAAGAGGATCAAATATCAGAAGGGAAAAACTTAGATTCAGAAGATAGTTTTAAGAGTACTGCTGATTATGAAGAGGTATACGAGGAAGAGATTCTTGTAAGAGATACTGATTCTTCTCATGATTCTGAAACCAATGATGACAACAACCCCACCTCAGAATTTGGCATCAACTTAGTGGCAAATCATAACAAACATCAAGGTATATAAATTTTACGTGTTTTAGCATGTTCGGTACACTTGAGGAAAGTACTAAAAAATACATATTTGGCACACGGCACTAGATAGCCGGTCTAGACAATATGATCAACAAGACTTCAGCTTATTTTGTGTTCTTATCATGTACATTATTGACCATTACCATATACCAACCATGCGTGTCATCTAAAAGCTTTATTTAAATCTTGTCTTCAAAGCAGCGGGATTTGAACAAATCTTTTGCCGAGCTTTGATAAGTTGTCAAACCAGTTTTTTAAGCTGTTAAAGAAGTGCGCTCTACATGTATTTATTTAAATCTTGTCGTACGTGCAAAAGCAAACTTAAACTCATGGTGGTTATGTCTTTTGTCCCAGAAAAGTACGGCAGGGAAATTGTTGAAGATGAGCAGAAATTTGAGATTAAATTTAAAGAAGAAGAAGATTTCTTGGTTTTTCAACCACCCAGATCAATGAGCAAGAAATTAATACAAGAAAAAGAAGAGGAACAGATTTTTGGTGACAGTTTGACCATTGGATCAACATCTAAAGATTCATCAGAATGGAGAAGTTCCATTAATTATAGGGATCAATCTGGCACTGATGATCCATTTTCCTCTTCATCAAGAAGAAGTTGTCCTAAATGGGAGTCTTACACTGTTTTTCAAAAATATGATGAAGAAATGCTTTTCTTAGACAGAATTAGTGCCCAGAAGCTCCATGAAACAGGTACTATACTCTTCTTTGTCATACATTCAATTGGGTTAAAAACACCGGTAGTCACTCGACTTTTATTTTGTTTCAGTTTAAGCAATTCGTCTACACTTAACAAAAATGTTGATTAAACAATGCTAGCTATAAGTTTGGTCTCCAATAGTCTATAGTCTTGTACAATACAAGTCTTTTTATAATATATTTGTGTACACATACCGTCAGGGCGGAGATAGGGGGCAGGATTGGACTGTTTTGGAAAAAATCAATTTTTGAAGTACAATAAATTTTTTTTTTTTAAATAGTAGCCCCCTCCAAAAAAAATCCTAACTCCGCCCCTACATACCGTCTTAATTTCCCTTGCACGAACAAGCTAATGTTAAATAATTAACGAAAATAATCCATTTTCAGAATCACTTAGATCAATACAGGCATGTCCAAGATCAATATCAGACAGAATTGTTCATAAGCTGGCAACAAAGAACAAAAGTTCATCAGATTATCACCACAACCCTTATCATGAACTTGAGACAGCTTATGTTGCACAAATTTGCTTGACATGGGAAGCTCTCAATTGGAACTACAAGTACTTCCAACGTTTAAGAGCTTCCCGTCGAGATTTCGACCCGGGATGTCCTGCTATGGTTGCGCAACAATTCCAACAATTTCAAGTTCTTTTGCAAAGGTACATTGAGAATGAGCCTTATGAGAATGGGAGGAGGCCTGAAATTTATGCTCGAATGAGGAGGTTCGCACCGAAGTTGCTTCAAGTCCCAGAATATCGAGGTATTGATCATATCTAATAAATAATTTCGTAAATCGGATTATTTAATCAATGTTGGGTAAAAGGTACTAGAGTTACGAAACCTATTATTCAATTTTTGAGTAACTCGACTTGATTTTGTCACATTTGAGTCACTTTTGTTTTAATCTATTCACTACATCTAGTTTTATTAGCTTCCTAAATGCAAAGATCGCATTGGTATAGACATAATATAAATAAGTGTTTCTGTTTATCAAGTTAACAGACACAGACGGAATGGCTTGACTGAAAGAAAGATATATATGCAATGACTTAATTGTAATAAAATAAAATTTAGTGACTCACTTGAATATATAATCTTTTTTATGAATTGGGAATCTTGACCAATAATCAGTTGTAGTACTATTTGATAAATTATTCAAGATCTCATTTACATAATCAGCAATATATAAATATAAATTAATTAATTTACAATTATTAAGTGTGTGTTTGATTCAGTTGAAAATCAGTTATTTTCAATTGGTCAAACTTCAATTTTACCCTACGTTTTATATGATCCAAAACTTTTATCAACTTTTCAACTACATCAACTTTAATCAAAATCTGTTAAAATTTTTATCAAAAGTTTTATCAAACAAGTCCTAAGTGTCGTTTCATTGTAGATTACTTGGAGGAGAAAAGAGAAGAAGGTGTTTCCTCAAGAATTTCCTCAACTTCATTTCTTGATATCATGGAAGAATCAATGAGGACATTCATGAATTTCCTCAAAGCAGATAGGGAAAATCACTACAAAATTTTTGCAGCTTTGTTCAGAAGAAATTTAAGAGGTTCAGTTGATGCAACTCTTCTTCTCCTACAAAAGAAAATAAACAAAAAGGTAACTAATTTCCCCCACCCCATCTTTTCTATGTGATATTGGCACTGTCTCGTAGATTGAATTTGACAATATTAGAAGAGTTGACATCTATTGTCCTCATTTGATTGTCACATCACTACATCAGCTCTCTTGTTAGCAAATGGCAAGAGGTCGTTTGATGTACTAATGTGTCAAAATTTTATTGGAAAACAGCAGATCTCAACTCATACGTATTTGTTTATATTTAATGACACTCCAACTTTATGCAGAAAAAGGCGAAGCTAAACGAGCTTCGCCGGTCGGGAACGTGTTTGAGAAAGAGAAGATTAAGAGCGGAGGAGGAAATGGAGATTTTAATGGCTTTAATAGACCTAAAAGTGGTGTCTAGGGTTTTGAGAATGAAAGAATTGAATGATGAACAGTTGCATTGGTGTGAAAACAAGATGAGCAAAGTTAAAGTCTCTGATGGGAAGCTACAAAGAGATTCTTCACCACTTTTTTACCCTGCACACTGACCAGCCCACCAAAGAATGTCTCTATTGATGACTAGATGGTGAATGTTCATGGCTGCATGGAATGAATATCCAGCTTCCTTTTTGTAAATATTATACAGTACTCGATAAGAATAGAACGAGACAGAAAATTATAATAAATCTTCTTTGATACTATTCAGTACTGTACAATCCACTTTACGAACAAGACACGTGTGCCCCACAAATTAGATTTTGAAGATTTGGGTGGGAACTAAAGTTGGGTGGTCACAGATTTGGTGAATGAGCAGAGACAAAGCAAAGAACATGGGAGTGGATAGAGACAGGGTTAGCTTTAGTTACTTTATCACTTTTTTTTTTTTTTTTGAAATTAGGGTTTATCTATTTAGGAATAAAAAGTTGGCTGATGACACACTCAAGAATAGGATAATATTTAAAATATATATAACAGTGTAATAAGATACAACTCAGCTTATTTCTTTGAAGGGGAAGAATAAAGCAACAGCAGCAAAAAGTATAATTTATGTTTTTGTAGTTCATGCCACTGGGCCTTATTGTACGCTAATGACTTTTAAATAATTGATTAAATATTGCTGGAGTCTCTATCCATACAGTAAGTTATGTGCAAATTTAAATGTTGAGCATTCTAATTTTTTATTTAATTTTTTTACTTTTTTATCTGTACGACAATTTTTTCTTATTGAAAAGGATACTTCAGTTAAATCGTGCTTTGCTTATTTACGTGCTTACAAATGAAACACGAGTAATTAAAAAATTAAATTGATCAGATGGTACCACGTGGACAGCCCAGATGGGGCACGATTATGAAGGACACTAACCCTTGTTTGTTGACCAGATTAATTCATTCTTGGCTCTTCGATTGTTCTCTTTGTCCGATATTCGAGACACTTCTCTCTCCGATGACAAAATCCATCTTCTTTTTTCTAGGGTTTTTGTTCTTATGACAAATTAGGTCCAAGTGTTGACTGGTTTTATTTTTTTAGTAAAGAAGATGATTATTAAGTGATTGTGTTCTTGCGTGGTTTTATTAGAAGTTTTGGCTTGATAATTGGTGCGTCTTGTATTTTTCTTGACGATGCATGTTTAAAAACCCGCTTTTAAGCACAGCCAAAGTAACAAATGATTTCATTGGCAACACCCTAGACATAAAAGTAACACATAATGTTATTTAGAAAAATCAATCAATATCACCACCAGACAAATAACACAATATGTCATTTGTGTTCGTGGCTAAACTTGAAATGTTAAGTTTTGATGAAATGTAACAAAATATGTCACATGTGTAAAATGTTGATTCTAAATGAAAATTAATACAGTACGTTACTTATGTGAAAATGTTGATTTTTTATGACAAATTACAAAGTATGTTATCTATGTAAAATGTTGAGTTTTGATGAAAAATAACACGTCACTTGAGTGAAATGGTGACTTTTAATGAAAGTGACAAAATATGTTACCTTTAAGGTGTGTTTGATAGTTTTCAATTCCATGGAAAATATCACATCCGAAGAATTCAATTTTTACTTTGGCTGTTTGATACAAAGATGGAAATAGAAAATAAATTCTAGGGTACAACCACTTTAAACTTGTTTTTGGTTAATTCCATAGAAAAATATTTTTTTATACGGGATGATGGTTTTTATTTTCTAACTTACATGAAATTTCAATTCTTTTCTACCTTTGCCAATCAAACACACTTAGTGAATAAGTTTTAATGAAAACTAACATTATTTTTCAGAAGAAGAAAAATTTGGCCCAAGTATATTTTAGCTTTTTGCTTCGTACAAGGATGGTTGTCAAAATATCCTTAACATGGCCAAGCAGCCTTAGGGCCCCTAGAGATGGGTCCTGTATGGGCCGTACTGTATAGTGGTTAGGGCATGGATCAACAATGCCCTTTTTTAAATGGGTAAATTCAAGGCCGATCACTGTTTTAGCACTTATGAGCTCTAAAGTCATATGATCAAAACATAATTCAATTAAAGTCATATTTTATAGCTAAAAGACCAACATACCCTTAAGTGTAAAAAAAAGCTAATTGTGATACTGATTTGTTGTGATACTCTTTTGATCTATGATTGATAATGTTGAACAGTTTGTTTAAATACAAGTCATTAGAGAATAAAGACATGTATTTATTTAAATTGTCTGAATATATTTTATGCAGAAAACATAGTCATATCGAAAACTCCAACATGGTCATATCGAAAACTCCAAGGTTTTAAGCTGATTCGTGAATCTCAAGGTAAGCCATGAATTAGATATTGTTGAAATTTCAATATTTTAGGATCTGATTGATTAGTTGGTCCATTAATGGCAGAAGACCAATCAAGAACTGAGAGTGTTAATGAAAAATGATCAATTTCAAAGGATGTTCAACAAGAGAAAGATGAAGGGTGGCTTCAATAAAGATACATTTATTCGTGATACTGTTTTAGGGGATGTATGATACTGTTTTAACTAAAAAAATTAAAGATTGCCATTTTAAACGAAAGAGATAACTTCAAACGGGTAAAATCTATCATACGCAGTGACAAAGCGACTGATCTTGATCGTCTCATTGAGACCATTCCGAAAATATATTATAATAAAAATTTTGAGTACGTATGCGAATTCTATGTTCATTTTATGTGATACTATTTTGCATAATACAGTATCAAACAACGCACATGACTAATTAAACAGTATCAAAGATTAAAGCATAGTATCATAAATAAAACACATTCCACATAGATTCAAACAGTATTATGAATTAAAACAGTATCAAAATTACTAATGCATATTACCTAAATAAAACAGTATTATGGATTAAAACAGTATCATAGACAAAACTAAGACATTCAAACAGTACCACAGGTTCAAACTTTGCTATAATTAAACAGTATCAAACATAAAAGCAGGGTATCATAAATAAAATCTATTTTGCATAGATTCAAACAGTATCAAAATATACTAATGCACATTACCTAAATAAAACAGTATCATGTATTAAAACTAAGACATTAAAACAGTATCATAGAATTAAAATAGTATCATAGATTAAAACAGTATCAAAATATACTAATGCACATTACCTAAACAAAATAGTATCATGGATTAAAACAGTATCATAGACAAAACTAAGACATTCAAACTGTATCACATGTTCAAACATTGCCATAATTAAACAGTATCAAAGATAAAAGTATGGTATCATAAATAAAATCCATTCCACATATATTCAAACAATATCATGGATTAAAACAGTATCAAACAGTATCTGTGATACTGTTTTAGAGTATGTATGATACTTTTTTGACAAAAAAAATTAAAGATTGCCATTTTAAACTAAAGAGACGACTTCAAACGAGTAAAATCCATCGTACGCAGTTGCAAAGCGACTGGTCTTGACCGTCTCGTTGAGACCATTCTGAAAACATATTATAATAAAATTTTTGAGCACATATGCGAATTCTATACCCATTTCTGTTGTGATACTATTTTCTGTGATACTATTTTGTATAATACAGTATCAAACAACACGACATGACTAAACATTAGATGGTAGAACATTCAAGCTCCTATTTACAGCAATTAGATGGTGGAACATTCAAGCTCCTATTTACATAAGATGGTGGAGTATTCAAACTCATATTCACAGCATTCTATGCCCATTTATGTTGTGATGCTGTTTTCTGTGATACTGTTTTGTATAATACAGTATCAAACAACTTTCATGACTAATTAAAAATACAAAGAAATAATATAATAGCCAACTTAATACAATATCAAGTTGCTATTCTATAATACAGTATCAAGCTTTTTTCTATAATAAAATATCAAGCGGCAAATCATGGTCACAATTAATATAATGATACTATATTCTATGATACTGTTTTCTATAATACAGTATCATCCCTATAAAAATTCATCAAACAAATCATCCTTATAAATACTCTAGCACGGAGACAACTTCAGTTCAACATTTGATCTACAGATTATTGCACTTAACTGTGGAACAAGATGGGCCATCACCTAATCTTCTTGTCCTAAGAAGCAAATGCACAACAATTCCACAACAAGTGTTGCACTTGAGTCAACAAGTGAAACAGCGTGCAAATAAGCATAACTCTTTCTTAGAATTCATGTCCCTTAAACACATAGCCAACTCAATTTCAGCAAACAACAAAAGAACCCCTAAAACCCCAATTGGAAATTGATCCAAAATCTTCATCAAATAACTGCCTAAAACCAATCCCAAAACCAGTTTAGTTACACCAAGAAGTGCCACACACCTTCCACTACTCCCACCAAATTTGTACTTCCCGGCTAGCCCTCTAGCACCATGGCAGCACAACGTTGCACCCGATTAAGTTCATTATCCCAAACACGGACGTTGCTGAAACATCATTTTCTAGGAAAGATCTGTTGACAATTTACATACAGCAATGACTAATTTTAAGATTGATAAAGGAAGTTGTGGAATAGTCTCTTTCACAAATCCTTCATTACTTCCATGAATACTTAGATATCTTTACAATTTCAATAGCAGATGGCCCAGATTTACTATAGGGAATTAAAAAGTAATACTACATTGTAGAAGCACACGTCGGAGGTCACCAAAGGTGGAGGAGGTTGTCACCGGAGGTGGATGAGGTTTGTGGAGTTGGAAGATTGTGCCAATGAAAAATATGGTTAAAAATAGTGATTTTGGAATTAATTTAAAATATTGCTGTAAAGTATGACTTAATCACAATTTTAAAAAGAGTTTTGACCTAATTTGAAACAAGTCATGTAGAGATGACTTATTGTCAATTTTCCCTTTTTAAATCTATAAGATGAATTAATGGTATTTGACAATATTAATAAAAAAGAAGATTAAAATATCTATTATATATATTGTTCAATGGGATGTTCCTACCGTTGGATTAGCTTCAGTTAAGAGTTGTGATTATTAGTCAAATTTATTAGTAAGAGAAATAATCTCCATTGGAAAGAAGCTTGTACAGTTTGAAGGAGTTTTGATATTTAAATAAACCTCGTAATCATAAGAAGTGGATCGATTTGAAAAATGGAAAGATGTGTACTAATTATATGTTTCTTGTTGAATTCAAAATTGGGTACTAATCATGCCTAAATCCCTCTCCATGAGTAACAACAAACAAGAAACATATCTCGTATTTTCATACTTTGTGCTAGTTCTTCAATATTTTTAATTTTTTTTTATCAAAATTGTTACATTTTTTAAATGAAGGACTATTTGGTCATTTCCGCCACATTTGGTTTGAAAAATAAAAAAATGGCTGAAAAAAAAAATCTTTTACCCAAAAAATGAGTATGGAACAAGCTCTTAGTTATAAACTTCCAATGCTTAAATCCGCTAATGTGTGTGTATATATATATATATATATATATATATAAAAGAAAGGAGCAGTTGGAAAGACAAGAAATTTCCAATGTCATCTTTCTTATGAGCAATCTAACAAAAATAGCATTTAGAATTTCATATTTGCGTATATCTTTGATGATATCACATACTTACCAGAGTTTGAAGGTTGCATGACCCGTTCGCCAACATCTACATTCTTGAGTTTATGACAAGCACCAAACAATGCATCTAATAAAATCTTGTTTGGTTTTTCTGGCATCTTTTCAATGAAGTCCCAGCCTCGTACACTCGTCCAGCATGAAACAGAAGATCTGCACTCAATTTTTGGAACCAGTCCAAAAGATGAGCTCATCAAATCAAACAATCGACGTCCTTCATCTACCAATCCCTACAACATGCAGACACTAGTACGACAAATGTGATACCAAATCCCTCTCACCCATTTCTTCGAATAGTTTGCCCGCAAAACCCTCATGGCCACATCGTGAGTATATTGTGATCAATGAGTGAACTACGTGAAAATCTGCACACAACCCATTTTTTCACCACCTCACAATGGGTCAATCTACCTCATTTCAAAGCCAAAAGATTCCCGTATGATATGAACACAAATAGGTACGTGAAATTGTACGGCTTTACACCTAAAGAGAATTTCCATAATATTCCAACACAAGATTGAATTTTTGCCATGTGGTGGTGAGGCCCCAGATCATGTTATTGAATGCGTACTCATTGGCATTACGTATTTGAGAGAAGAACATAGTAGATTACTTGAAGTCTTTGAGGAGAATGAGTTTGAAAAGCAAGAAATTTGATTTGTGAATGGAGTGAATAAGCATTTGGACATAGATTTGTAATTACAGCGAACACACCTCTGAAGACTACTATAAAACGTAAGTCGTCAATTTTCTGAGACTCAAATAATTATAGATTGTACAGTTATAGCATGTAAATCACATTTGTTATTGTGAAGTGTTATACACTTTCTGATTAGTTACAAATGATATTTTGCAATCTATGAACAATGTAATATTTACATTTGTGATATGTATAACCCACATTGTTATTCTACAAGTTTTTGATCAATTACAAATTGTGTACAAACAATATGTTACGTCATTATCATAGAAAATAACATATATATGCTAACATGATATGTTACATATGATGTCATGTGGGTTAATTTCATTGATGGTCACTAAAGTTTCATTGAAATTACAAAATCGTCACTAAAGTAACAAAGTTTGAGCAGTGGTCACTAAAGTCTACTAAAGCTTGCACCAAAGGTTACTCGCTGAAATTCTCCAATTAACTTGATGACGTGTCACTTGTAAATGTCCATGTGGTGCACATTTGGATGACACGTGGCAAAATTATTGACATGTGGACTTTATCCACTAATTATAATAAATTTAGACCTCAATGAATACTTCTATAATATAAGGACCTAACTGAAAATATTTCAAAATAAATTTTATAATAAATACTTCAAAAATTGCATCTAAGGTCTTTCAAATTTTTACATCTTCTAATTTTGGTCTCCAAATTTTCAATTATTTTTCAGTTAAGTCCTTCAAAAATTGAATATATAAAAAGTTGAAGGACCTTAGATGCAATTTTTGAAGTATTTATTATAAAATTTATTTTGAAGTATTTTCAGCTAGATCTTTTTATTATAGAAGTATTCATTGAAGTCTAAATTTATTATAATTAGTGGGTAAAGTCCATATATCAATAATTTTGCCATGTGTCATCCAAATGTGCGTCACATGGACATTTACAAGTGACACGTCATCAAGTTAATTGGAGAATTTCAGCGAGTGACATTTGGTGCAAGCTTTAGTAAATTTCAGTGACCATCGCTGAAACTTTGTTACTTCAATGACGGTTTTGTAATTTCAATGAAACTTCAGTGACCATCAGTGAAATTAATCCGATGTCATGTTTTATAATCTTTCTGTCCAAATCTGTGAAATATAATAGGTTATGTGATATATTAACGTAATGAATGAAACTTTACTTTTAGGAAGCGACATTAAATCACCATTTAATCTTGCAGTCTTCTTGATCTTCATTGCATCATGTGCTTTTCTATATCATCAGATTAAGGGTTCAAGAGCACCACATGGTACGATTTGGTTTGTGTTAATGCAACATTCATATATTGCCAATATATTCTTGTTGTTGCGAGTGATGTGTGTAACACATTTTGGGATAGAGACTGTTGGAAAAATATGTGTCATATTTTTCACTTTTTATATCTTGGCTAACTTAATGAATATAACTGATTTTTAATGATAAAAGAGCAGGTCAACATTTGTATTTTGACTGGTCTGATTAACTCCAGTTCTGACTGACTGGCTTGATAAGCGGATTATTTTTTCAGATCAGTAAAAGCTACGATTTTATTCTGTTTCTATATTTGATATATTCTGATCTCATGAATATTATTGACAGCTCCTTTTGTAGGTTAAAGAATATTTTCTTATTCTTTTAGATTTGTTTAGGAAGGAAATATTTAGTTTTTTAAATTCTTTCCTTCTACAAATCTAAGAATATCTTTATATATTCTTTCCTACTAATTCTCTTACCATTCTCGTTGCAGATTTTTTAGGTAAGAAATAATTCCGAAATTGATTTCTACTTTAACTGTAAGTAAGAGTGGAAATCAATAAGGAATTAACGCTTTGAAATATAATTTTTGTTCTTGTTTTCTCTAAGCCATAAAACCGGCCGAAATCCATGGAAGGAAAACAAGACATCAAGCTTCATTGATTCAACTTTCAAAGCAAAAAAGTTTTCTTCAAACTCAAACTCATTGAAGAATCAAGAACCTATTGGTGCTCAACGAACAATTCCATATCTTGTTCAAGCTACTTGGCGTGAAGTTAAGAATGGGAGTTCTTAATCCAAGTGGTGGTTGCGGTCAAGTACAATAGGGAAGTGGCGATAAAGTCAAGACCGGTGGGTTTGATTCCACTTCATCAACAAGTCAGAAGAAGAAGTATCACATGGAGTTGATCTGTTTTCTTTTGATTGTTATTTTGTTAATTTTGCGAAATTACAAAAACCGATACTATTGTATTTTTGAATAAGATTATTAGTGGATTGTTTTTACCCATGGCATGGGGGCCCGTGGATGTTTCCCTTAGGGGTTTACCACATTACATCTTGTGTTCGTATTTAATCCTTTAATTTCCGCACTAGACAAGATTAGGTAAACGAACACGGTTGTGCGAGTCAGAACTGTTATCTCTATATCTTACCAGTTCTGACTACGTTTTGTCCACTGCTTGTTTAATTAAGATTAAAATTCGTTTTTAATTTAATTAATTTAAGTTTTAGAACTTTCAATTGGTATCAGAGCGGGTACACTTTTTAAGTGCGATCCATTTAAACCTAGTTATGGACGGAGCTCCATTTAGACCACCTGTTTTAGATGGTACTAATTATGCCTATTGGAAAATTAAAATTCAAGTATATATCCAATCCCTTGATGAAAAAGCTTGGCACTCAATTGTCCATGGCTATAAAACTCTCACCATTACTGAAAATGGTGTAGAAAGAGAGAAAAAGGCAGACGAGTGGGCTACAACTGATTTTAATTATACTAATTGGAATTCCAAAGCTTTAAATGCCATATTTTCTTTTGTAGACTCTAATCAATTTCGTTTAATCTCGACTTGTCAGGTTGCAAAAGATGCTTGGGACATCTTACGAATTGCTCAATGAAGGAACCAATATGGTCAAGTCATCCAAGCTTCAAATTCTTACTCTAGAGTTTGAACAACTAACCATGAGAGACGATGAACAATTCAAGGACTTCTATGCAAAACTCAGTGACATCACCAATACTGCTTATACCTTGGAAAAGAAATATTCGGAGAGCAAAATTGTAAAGAAAATTCTCAGATCCTTGCCTGATCATTTTCATTCTAAAGTAACTGCAATTGAAGAAAGTAAGGAGATTGAGAATATGAAAGTTGAAGAATTGGTGGGATCATTGATGACATATGAGCTACATCTACAAAGGAGAAAGAAAGAAAAGGGATCCAGTATTGCCTTCAAAATTAACAACCATGAAGACGAGGTTGATTGTGAGGAGAGCGAAACACATGAAAACATGGTCATGCTCACCAAACAATTCAAAAAATTTCTAAAAGGAAATCAAAAGGGAAAGAACTTGAATACCTCTCTCCAACAAAAGAAGAGATTTCCGACCAACACAAAACAAAATCCTACTACCTCTATGAATAGATCTGACAATTGAATTCAATGTCATGAGTGTGAGGGTTTTGGTCACATAGCCTCTGAATGTGCAAATACTTTAAAGAAATCTCATACCAAGAATGCCATGAATATCACTTGGAGTGAAGATGATGAAAAAGATTCAGATGAGGACGAGGATGACAGAACCACTATTGATCAGGTAACGTCCTTAACTGTGAACTTAACTTCTCGTACTGATTCTGTGCAAAACTTGATTGCAGGTTCTGACTTCTTGGCGACAACTTCTGAAGAACCAGTCCGTGTCTGTCATAACTGCAGTAGCATGAATAAAAAATTACAAGATGAACAGGAGAAAAACTTGTCCACTCAAGTTATGATAGAATTTTTGGAAGATGACAAGGCTGAAATTGATTCTCAAAATAATACTCTTACCAACATTTTAAAAGAGAAGGATGATCAAATTGCTAATCTTCTAGATGAATTAAAAGTCTCAAAAGAAAGGATCAAGCAATTAACAATTGGAGCCTCTCGCTTAAGTGAAACCCTAAGCTATGGAAAAACTCCAAACGTCAAAGAAGGTTTGGGATATGTTGGAAAAGGTGAAAGAAAAGCTGGGAATCAGATCAACTTTATCAAAGAAACAAAGTCTACTGTATTTTCAGACAAAACTGCTTCCATCACCGTTAGAACTAAGGCTGATCTGCCTATGCAAGTTCTGACCAATGCCAATACTCAAAAACAGTCACGACCATCAGGTATACAACCAATCTAGAGAGGTAAATCAAAGTACTTTGTAAAATGTTGCATCTGTGGTAATTTAGGACATGACTCCTTTCATTGTTTGTTTAGTAAAAATTTGGCTAATAGACAAATGAGACACCTTAGCAATACTAAAGTAAGACAAATTTGGGTCAAAAAGGGTGAATTAAATTGTTATATGGTTGATGTTGTCTATAGATCCTTTATTCCTAACTCCTGGTATTTTGACAGTGGTTGTTCTAGACATATGACTGGTAATCGATCTTATCTAACTAACTACAAAAGTTATGAAGGTGGTCTGGTTACTTTTGGTGATGGAGCACACGGTAAAATTGAAGGTGTAGGTACTATTCTAATTTATGGTTTCTCCCCGTTAAAAGAAGTTCTTTTTGTTGTAGGTTTAAAAGCTAACCTGATTAGTATAGGCCAACTCTGTGATGATAAACACTTGGTTATGTTCTCAAAAAATTCTTGTAAAGTCTTGAAGTATGATGGTAGTTGTATTCTACATGGTACTAGATCCAATGATAAATGTTATCTTCTTGACACCAAAATTACTTGTCATATTTCAAAGACTGACTCAATCGAGTTGTGGCACAAATGATTGGGACATTTAAACTATAGTGATCTGTTGAGACTGACAAAGTTGAATGCAGTACGAGGTGTTCCTAAGCTTACTGAAAAATCTGAAGGATTGTGTGGTTCGTGCCTAAAAGGTAATCAAACCAAAAGCACTCATAAGCAAGGTAAGTTTCTTACTACAGCTCATGTATTAGAATTACTTCACATGGATTTGATGGGACCTATTCAAACTGAAAGTATTGGGGGCAAGAAATATATTTTTGTTTGCGTGGATGATTTTTCCAGATATACTTGGATAGATTTCTTGAGAGAAAAATCTGATGTTTTTGAAAGATTCAAATTTTTGCATCTAAAATTAACAACATAAAAATATTTTGAGGGAATAAAAATATTAAGGATTAGAAGTGATCATGGGAGAGAGTTTGAAAATGCTACTTTCTCTACTTTCTGTGATCAAAATGGTATTTTTCATGAATTCTCTGCACCCAAAACTCCTGAACAAAACGGTGTAGTGGAAAGGAAAAATAGGTCTCTACAAGAGATGGCTAGAGTTATGCTAAATAGTAAGAAGCTCCCTGTTAAATTATGGGCTGAAGCTATTAATACTGCTTGTTATACTTTGAATCGTGTGTCTTTGAGAACAGGGACCACTCAAGCTCCTTATGAAATCTGGAAAGGAAGAAAACCGAATCTAAAATATTTTCATACCTTTGGTAGCAAATGCTATATGTTAAATGATCAGGAATACTTGGGTAAATTCGATTCAAAAAGTGATGAGGGAGTGTTTATTGGTTATTCTGATAACAGCCGTGCTTACAGAATTTATAACATACGTACTCAGACTATCATTGAATCAATCAATGTAAAAATTGATGATACTGATGACTTTTCATCTTATTCACAGGAGCCTAATATTCAGACTTTAGAAGAACAGGTTGCTGGACATCAACCTACTCAAGACCATCATGTACCTGCACCAGACAGTGATATACAGAAGGAACATCCAGCATCAAGTTCTGATGTCTCTGCCCCTGCTCCTGGAAATTCTGACGCACCATATACAAATAACGAACAGGACATGAGAAGGCAACCTCCTTCTTGGATTCAGAAAGCTCACCCATTGGACAATGTTCTCTCAGATTCTAGAGATGGCATGATGACTCGGATGAGGCTTGCTAATGAACTTGGAAAAGTTTGCTACACTTCACAAATTGAACCCAAAAATATAAATGAAGCCATTATTGATGAAAATTGGGTTCTAGCCATGCATGAAGAGCTAGCTCAATTTGATAGAAATGAAGTGTGGGAACTTGTACATCGGCCAAAGGACACAAATGTGATCGGGACAAAGTGGATATTCAAAAATAAATTAGATGAACATGGCAACATAGTAGAAACAAGGCACGCTTGGTTGCACAGGGATACACTCAACTAGAAGGAGTGGATTTCGGTGAAACATTTGCACCTGTGGCTCGACTTGAATCCATTAGACTTTTACTATCAGTGGCATGTCAAATGAGGTTCAAGCTGTACCAAACAGATGTCAAAAGTGCATTTCTGAATAGAATTCTTAATGAAGAAGTCTATGTTGAGCAGCCTAAGGGATTTGTTGATCCTTATTCTCCTGACCATGTGTTCAGACTCAAAAAGGATCTGTACGGACTAAAGCAAGCCCCACGAGCTTGGTATGAACGATTAACCATGTTCTTGTTGGAACAGGGATACAAGAGATGAGGAGCTGACAAAACGTTAATCATCAAACATTTTAAAACTGGATTAATTGTTGCACAAATTTACGTCGATGACATTGTGTTTGGCTCTTCACTAGAAACAAAATTCAAGGAGTTTGTGACACTTATGCAAAATGAATTTGAAATGAGTATGGTTGGTGAACTAAATTTCTTTTTAGGTTTGTAGATCAAACAGGTTAGATCAGGGATTTTCATCTTACAGGCCAAGTATGCTAAAAATCTGGTGAAGAAGTTCGACCTTGAACAAACCAAGTCAGTCAGAACTCACATGGCCACGTCTCTGAAAATTTCCAGAGATGACTAGGGAAAGGAAGTTGACTCCAGCTTGTACAGAAGCATGATAGGCAGTTTGCTGTACCTGACTGCAAGCCGTCCTGACATATCATTCAGTATTGGAGTTTGTGCACGTTATCAAGCTAAACCAAAAGAATCACATCTTGCGGCAGTGACACGAATTATTCGTTACATTAACTATACTTCTGATTATGGTTTATGGTATACTAATGATACTAACTCTCATCTTGCAGGATACACTGATGCTGACTGGGCTGGAAACATAGATGATAGGAAAAGCACGAGTGGAAGATGTTTCTACATTGGTAACAATCTCATTGCATGGTTAAGTAAGAAACAAAACTCTATTTCCTTATCTACTGCCGAAGCTGAATATATTGCAGCGAGTAGTTGTTGCACTCAGCTACTTTGGATGAAACAAATGCTATGTGATTATAATATTGATCAGGACTTTGTTACTAGATTCTGTGATAACACTAGTGCTATCAATATTTCTAAAAATCCTGTTCAGCACTCTAGGACCAAACATATTGATATTAGACATCACTTTATTAGAAATTTGATCGAAGAAAAAGTTATTACTTTGGAACATATTCAGACTGAGTATCAGTTGGCTGATTTGTTCACCAAAGTCTTAGATTCTGCTAGATTTGAGACTCTACGGAAGGCTGTGGGCATTTGCTTGATGCATTAGTTTTTTTTTTTACAAAAAAAATTTAGAAGTAGTGCTTTTCTTTTTGTTTGATTTTATCATGTGTGTTTGTTTGCATTTGTTTATTTGTTTTATTTAAAAAAAAAACAACAACAACAAAAAAAGGGGGGAGAAGAATGGGGTTTTCTTGCAAATAGCATATGATATGGGTTTTCTTGCAAATAGCATATGATATAATTGTATGATTGGTCTATGAATTTTGAGATTTACTTGGATTAACCAATCAGTATGGTATGCTCATTATACTTAAAGTAAAATATACTCAGACAAGCACACTTTTGAGGACATATTGACTTGTTTGATTGTACCTTACTACTAATTAGATTGTTATCTTTAAAGTAGTTTCGTACTTTGTTGTGACCTATGGTCAGTATCTATGTCTCTCGGCACTATAGTATGTTGTTGTGTTAAACAGACAATTTCATGGAGGAGAGGGCTACCACCATAGATGTGTGTAGCCGTCCTTGATAATGAACATAAATCATGTAGAAAAGGGCTACCTTTATGGCTGTGAGAAAGTCAACTCCATGATCTTATAAATTCAGTGCTTTGACAAAAAAAAGGAATATATATACAAATAAAGTCAACACTTTGAATACTAAAAAAAAAAAATTGATATAGTACTCCTGTCTGGCACGCTCATATTTTTTATTCAAAGAGATATGTTCAGATGATGACTGATTTGAAATACATCTCAGTACTGATCTTCTTGACAAGGTACAATTTGGCTTAGTGGGACACGTTATGATTGATTAATCCAGTATGTCCTATCACACACTCACGTTATAAATCTGACCAATTAATTGAATCTAATTATGTGCATATATCTGATTGGAAGATTCTGGTTGATTTTGATATTTTTGGACTGATTGTATAATTTGTAGAACTATGAAATTTGCCCATAAATAAACGATTCAATTTTATCTTATAAAATATTCTCATTATTTTGTGTGATTATTTTGTGTGAGCCTTTTCGTAGAAATTTCAATCAATAATCCAATTTTGGCAGCACAATCAGCTTTAACTGAGAAAGATCTGAATTATTCATAGTTTATGGAATCCAATCGTATTTTGTTCCTAATTTAAAAATTCTGTTTTCCATAAATTAGCATCTTAGGCTGTTTAATTCAAATTTGACATAGCTGATTAAGGAAGGTTTCTATGCCTATAATTGTCCATCTTCTGTTTTTTGGTAACTGTCTTCCACACGTCCCAAATTAACTGCTCCCTTCTTGTGCAATTTTGAATAAATTGAAAAGTTCCCTTTTTAAACCGTGATCTAGGGTTTTCTTCTTCACCTTCTCACACTCAATCTTCAATCCCTAACTCTGAAGCCCCTCATACTTGATCTCGAATGTGTGTTTGAGTTTTCTTTTTCAGATTCAAACAATGGTGAAGACTAAAATACCAAAATCGAAGAAACATCCGAGAAATTCGTCCAAGGACACTGTTGCTCTAGTGTCTACTGCTGAAACTGCGATGGGACCACAAATGTGGCCGGCAAGGACTCTCCGGCGAAGTACAAGAAGACGGAAACCCTCAAGTTCAGACTCGGACACTTCTCCAGCGGTAGTTGCATCTCAGGCTGACCAATCGACGGACATCGTTGCATATCAACCGCCGGTCAGCCATTCTAAAAATCAGCCCCGTCCAACAACTAACGACCCAATCACCTTTCTGAGCAAGAAAGTTACCTTAAGTGCTCAAGACCCAGATGAAGAAAGAGATGACGATGATGAATCTGGAGGTGACAGTGGGTCTGACAATGCAGCGGGTGACAGTGGGTCTGATAATGCTGAAATTGAAGAGGAAGTTCGTGAGGATGAAGGGGCTGGTGATGAGGAGTCTGAACAGCCTTCCCCATTCGTAGAAGGTTCAAGTAAGCCCCTCTCTCAAAAATCTGATTCTGATTTTGATGTTGCCCTTGATGAATCTTCGGAATCTACTCCGACACCTCCTCCAACGAAAAGGGCCACCAGGGCTGAGAAATGGAAAGGTAAAATGGTTGATGTTGCTGAGAAGCCCACGCCTGCTGGTCAGAACAGACCTATCACTGCCTCAGGAGTGCCTACAGAGTACTGCCTACTCCTAGTTCAGACCTCCAAATGTTCAGACTTGACACATTAACTAGAGGTAGACACTCTGTTAACCCCCTCAATTACTGTTTTCTATCGGAGAGTGCTGAGAGTCTGTTTATGTCATTTACCATCTACCGTAAGTTCATCATTGAGTGCAAGATTGCAATTGCCGAATTTAGTTCGTTTGGTTTGGTTGAAATTGTTGATTTTCACAACTTACATAATCTGTTAAGTTTTTCTAGGCCGTTCAATGAAACTCTGGTGAAGGAATTTATGGCCAATGTTCCAAAGAATCTGGGGAAGGCTGGCAATGAATTCAGGTGGAAGGTTTATGTCCGGGGAAGACATGTTACCTTCAGTCCTAACTCTCTCAGGGACTGGCTTGGGGTGACCACTGTGGCTGTCACAAGTGACAAAGAATTGACCAAGGACATCATTACGCAAGAAATGACTGGCTCTACCTAGCCGGAATCAGGAGGACTAACTGCTTCTCGACTACTGCCCAAATACAAAATTCTTCATCGAATTCTTATCAACAATATCGATCCGTTGACCCATCGATCGGACATTTCGGGAGACAGGGCTGTTATGCTATACAAGTTAGGGATGAGGATGCCAATTGACTGGGTTAAACTAGTTTTTGATAGAATTGTTTATGAAGGGCCGAGGAGGGCCAAGCAGTACAGGCTACCACATCCAGCTCTGATTCATCACTTTCTTGTTCATCAAGAAGTGCCTGCAATGGATTCAGACCGCTTCTCTGAGGACATTCCATTGCTGGGTGTTCATGAGTTTACAAATTTGGGTAGCACACCGCATCCCACTCCTAAAGTTCTCAGGCATTTTCTATCCTCACTGGACCATTCTGGACGTCTGGATGCACTAGAAACTCAGTTGGGGCTGGTTCGAACATAGGTAGATCAAATTTTTGCCCTAACCAAAGGTTTTTCTGATGATGTTAATTTCATGCATAGGGTGTTGGGCAAACTGGAATTTCTGGGCGATGAGCATATAAAATCTGCATTCCAGATAGTTATTCCAGAATTCTCTGCACATCTTGGAGATCCAATGGAAATTCCAACTTCTGATCCTGTTGTTGAGCTGACTGCTGCCCCAGCCACTGCACCTCTCGCTGATGATCCTCCAGTTGATGCTCCTTCAGATACCCATGCTCGTAGGAGGGCTGCAAATGCATCTGCATCCGGTATAAAGAAGCCCAGATCCTCCCGGCACTAACTTTTCTCAGTTCTAACTCTTAACCCTCTAACTATTTGGCTATGGATAACTGTTTTAAACTCTTAAATTCTGCTTTATTTCCCTTCAAACACTGCTTTACTTTTGTTTTATCTCTTCCTTTGGCGTTCCTCTTACAAAAGGAGGAGTAGTAGTAATTTTTAATTTTTGTGGTTGTTAGGTTTTTCTTGCTATGGACACTTTGTTGGTTAAACTTTAATAGTAGTATTTTTAGGTTTATGATAGTTTGATCATTACACTTAGATGATATCTTGCTAAGAGGAAGCAATATTAAATGTTATGGCTATTGTGTGTGGTATTAGCATATGTTGTTAACTTCTTTGCAGGAGTTCTTGGTTTACACAATAAGGGGGAGCCATAACCCTTGTATATTGATGCTCATTGGTTCTTTACTTATTCACACACATCACACTTACATTAAAAATTTGATAGTTATGTGTTTGTAATTAAGCAACGCCAAAGGAGGAGATTGTTGGAAAAATATGTGTCATATTTTTCACTTTTTATATCTTGGCTAACTTAATGAATATAACTGATTTTTAATGATAAAAGAGCAGGTCAACATTTGTGTTTTTGACTAGTCTGATTAACTCCAGTTCTGACTGACTGGCTTGATAAGCGGATTATTTTTCCAGATCAGTAAAAGCTACAATTTTATTCTGTTTCTATATTTGATATATTTTGATCTTCTGAATATTATTGACAGCTCATTTTGTAGGTTAAAGAATATTTTCTTATTCTTTTAGATTTGTTTAGGAAGAAAATATTTAGTTTCCTAAATTCTTTCCTTCTACAAATCTAAGAATATCTTTCTATATTCTTTCCTACTAATTCTCTTACCATTCTCGTTACAGATTTTTTAGGTAAGAAATAATTCCTAAATTGATTTCTACTTTAACTATAAGTAAGAGTGGAAATCAATAAGGAATTAACGCTTTGAAATATAATTTTTGTTCTTGTTTTCTCTAAGCCATAAAACCGGCCGAAATCCATGGAAGGAAAATAAGACATCAAGCTTCATTGATTCAACTTTCAAAGCAAAAAAGTTTTCTTCAAACTCATTGAAGAATCAAGAACTTATTGATGTTCAACGAACAATTCCATATCTTGTTCAAGCTACTTGGCGTGAAGTTAAGAACGGAGGTTCTTAATCCAAGTGGTGGTTGCGGTCAAGTACAATAGGGAAGTGGCGATAAAGTCAAGACCGGTGGGTTTGATTCCACTTCATCAACAAGTCAGAAGAAGAAGTATCACAGGGAATTGATCTGTTTTCTTTTGATTGTTATTTTGTTAATTTTGCGAAATTACAAAAACCGATACTATTGTATTTTTGAACAAGATTATTAGTGGATTGTTTTTACCCATGACATGGGAGCCCGTGGATATTTTCCTTAGGGATTTACCACGTTACATCTTGTGTTCGTATTTAATCCTTTAATTTCTGCACTAGACAAGATTAGGTAAACGAACACGGTTGTGTGAGTCAAAACTGTTATCTCTATATCTTGCCAGTTCTGACTACGTTCTGTCCACTGCTTGTTTAATTAAGATTAAAATTCGTTTTTAATTTAATTAATTTAAGTTTTAGAACTTTCAGAGACATTTCAAATCTTTAAAATAAATCAACGTGGCATTTAGATGCCTGAAATTGTTGAAACCCAAAACGAAATATATTGCTTATACTGTTGATGTTCAAGGAAATGAGCTCTTTGCTAAAGTTCCAAAAGGATTTGAATGACAAAGTGAAAGGCATAATGTTTTGACAAATGGACATTCATGTTTTTTAACATTACCAACTATCGGGACTGTCAAGTAGTGCATCTTTAAAGCAATGGAAATGGTGGTGTCAGCACGAGGAATTGAGATAATAATAAAGTTGGTACTACATTTACAAACTAGAGTTAATGATAAATTCCACGCCATATGCAGCGTGCAAACATCCAAAACACATCATCACATGTAAACTGCAACAATGTATATGCTAAATAAGCATGTAACTTAATAACGCAGAAATTGGCATTCAATAAAAGATGGTGCCATCTACATCTAGGTTATATAAAAAAGGCACCGTTTTTAGCATCCCAACACATATCTACAGTGTCGTAAAACTAGGAATAACATACTCTATCGACAAAAATAAACTATAACAGAAGTATTGTTATAATCCGCTTTAAATTAGTCAAAGGCGAAATTTATTTAGTCAAGTCAATAAATTTTTTTTGTCAAGTCCAAGTCAAATAAGTCAAAGTATGACTTAAATTAAGTAAATAAATTTATTAGGGCCTATTTTGTAAATTATAGTTATTTAAAGATTTAAATGACTCAACATAGAAGTTAGGGACTTAAATTTCAATTTAGCATATATGTTATATGAATTGGGACCATTTTCTCAGACACGCAGAGAGACTCAGCAGAGAATAAAAATCGAGAAGAATGAAAGAAAATGAAGGGAAAATAAAAATGAGGAGGAGGTCGACCAATCGTAAAGTTCTCGAGAAATCAAATATTAAGGCTTGGGCTCTTCATTTCTGTTGCAATTTCAAGAGGTAAGTAAGAAATTACTTATTTAAAGAAAGTGTAAATAATTAGAGTTTTTAATTGGCTTAAATGTGAATTTTATGAAAGGAGATAAGTTGATTTTAGTGATATCAACTATATTTGCAAGTTAAATGAAGAAATTAATTGATTAAATTTTAGGGTTCTTGATTTAATGGGTTTAATTAGATATTTAAGTTATTTTGGGAATGTTAAGGAGAATTATATGTTATTGGATTAATAGAAATGAGCTTCTAATTTGGTGATTTTACTACGAAATTAAGAAAATTATTTTTGGTTGTGTGTAATTGATAGAGGTTTAAATATGAAAAAGAAAAGTGGTGAATTAGAATAAGGATTAGATCAAAGTGAGTAAAGGAATTTTGAATACGTTTTGCGTAAGTACGGGGGTTAAACTTAGTCTTGCTTTTAATAATTAGTGTTACTTGAGATGATTATTTATTAATTCAAATAATTAATTTTTATTTCAGGAGGTGACGAAGAAGTTAATGCAGCGTACCGGCCAACCTAGTTCTTAGTCAAAAGTTCTGTGAGTTAAAAAACTTATTTATCAGAAAATAAATATTTAATTATATTATATTAGTTCGTAAAGTTACATGGATTGTTTCATTATTTCAGTGCTTCTAGTAAATTACATATATTGCAAAAATGAATTATTTTCAAAATAAGTATTGGACAAGCATAGTTTTTAGTACAAGTTAGCTTTTATAAATGAGTCATTCTTTCAATATTTAAATTTAGTTTTGTTAAATCTTTTATTAGAATATTATATTAGTATTAAAAGTTTCAATAAAGTTAATTTTAAAACCACCAAAAAGTACCATGATGATTTTACCCGCTGTGCACTGGTGTGAATGTATTTACACAGTGTATGACTAGATATGGTGATTTTACCAGCTCTGTACTGGTGTGAATGTGTTTCTACAGTGTATGACTAGATTACTAAAGATTTTTGTGACTCACTCTCGTACACACATATGCTTTGGACCATATACTAGGGTGCTTAGCCCTTCAGGGGCAACTCTCCGCCCATATGACTAGCTTTCATATTAGAGATTATCAGAGAACTAGTGTACTTTTTTAGTGTAGTATTTCATAATAATCAGTATATAGGTTTTAGATTTCAAATCATGCAGTTTCAGACTTTAAATTTCAGCTTACAATTTAATCAGATTACATTTTATTTGAAAACTACAATCATACTAGTATTTTTCAATTTCTCTATGCTTCATAGTTGTTTTACTTATATCAAGTATAAGGGATTTCATAATCTTTACTGCTTATAATTTTTTAAGTTATTATTAGAATTCATAATCGCTTAAAAGTATTGTAAAACAATTCAGAATTTCAGTAAATATTTATAAATTGGAAAAAGTATAATTATTTGTAAACTCTCCACTCACTGAGTTACAAACTCATATATTTTGTTACGCTTTTTTTAGGAACGCAGTTGAGTTCTTTGAGCAGCTTTTGGGAGATTATGCAGTTACAAGAGCAAGAGCCATTTGATCTAGTTAATTGTATGATTACATTTTATTAAGAAAGTCATTATCATACATTTGTTTAATTTTCACTAGCTTTAGTATATTTCATTTTGGTATTGTTTGTGGTATGTAGAAGTTAGATGGGCTTGCTACATTTTTGATGTAAATTATATACATTTGGGCTGTTTTGTAAATGATAGTAAAATGGTCGAGTTGGCTATACTTTATTTTTGATTGGTACATATTAGGAGACAGGTAGACCCCAATTGATACTGTATATATTGTGTTTGAAATTTTCTTGTTTTTCAGGTTGGTTTAGTCCAATTTACAAAAGAAACTTTGCCAAAATTTTTATAAAATTTTTTTTGTCAAAAAAAAAGTCAATCAGTCATAAAAAAGTCTAAGTATCTTTGGTGATGGGTCTGGCATCTAGTTGGCATTTATAATCGGCGCATGGCACGTCTTGGGTCCACTAGAGTGATTGAGGACACGTCATTTCAAGTTGATATCAGAGTATAATCATATGTCTTTAGACTTACATTGCATGTATCCTAAACTTGTTTTAAGACATGTTATTCCCATTTTATTGGTCATAGCTCGTGGCAGAAGGGCATGCACACTCCCAAATAAATTGTCTCAAACTCAAAATGCTCCTGATAAGGAGGATAATAGAGAGACTAGTAGAGATGAGGAGTCAGTTCGTTAGATTGCTCAAAATCCAGGACATAGAAATGAGGTTGTAAATGATCCATGTTTAAACTCTTGATACTTCATTTAAAAGACAGCAAAGCATAGATAAATACAGTATTAAGCGAGCGACGAAATTGGAAGCGAAAGTTTTCAATGGTAAGGGTGACCTTGTAGGTGTAGATAATTGGATGACCAAAATAGAGAGAGTTTTCAATGTCATGGAATACCTAGATGGAAAGAAATTGTACTTGGCTACTTTCTTATTGGATGAATGGGCATATGATTGGTGGCTGACAGTTCAGAGATGGTATGCAGACTTTAGTATTATTACTTGGGCATAATGCTTTTAATAAATCCTACTACTCTCAAGCCTAGAAAGATGCTAAGCATGATGAGTTTTTACATTTAGTTCAGGGGTCCGTGACAGTGACTGAATATCAGAAAACGTTTGTGGAGCTATCAAAATATGATGCAGTGTTGATAGCTAATAAAACTGACAAGTGCAGGAGGTTCGAATGTAGTTTGAGGGGAGAGATTAGATCTGCAGTGATAGCTGCAGACCATAAAGACGTTAGTAAACTAATGCAGGTTTCTTTGAGAGTGGAGTAGTGTATTTCAGATACACGGGTCACAAGGAGCAGATGACAACCAGAGACAGTGGTGGTCAGACAGGGACATGGACTTCTACATCATCTCAGAAGAATAGAAGTGGGTTTTGGTTGGGTGTTGCCAATACTGACAATTCCAAGACCAAGTCGAGAGGGGCCCAGAGTTCAGTCCAGCACATCGCCGCTTTCATACTCAGGGTTCTTTTTAGAGTCAGAGACTGGTTACTTCTACACAAGGTGGAAGTTCCATTTATACTAGATTTCTACAGTGGCAGTTGAGCGGGAGATTCCATCTAGGTGAGTGCCTTAAGAGAGCTGGTGTTTGCTATCTGTGCGGTCAGGTTGGGCACATGAAGAGATATTGTTCAGATCGACGACATGAGAGTTGTGTACCTCAAGTGATGTAGTCCCAGCTGGGTATTAGTGGTACCAGGTAGAATCAGAATCAGGATACTAGTGCAAGCAAAGAATATATGTCCAGTAGAGCATAGTCAAACATCGCCAGTAGTAGTGGTGTTCGATAGAAAGGCCAAACACGACGTCCTATGACCCAGTAGAGAGGTTTTGTAGTGACTCAGCGAGATGCCGATGAGTCACTAGATGTAATAATAGTTACGTTGTTTATTTTTGGTAGAAATGCTCGTTGTTTAATTGATTATGTACTACACATTCATTTATTTCTTATGCACTTGCTATCCATGCGGATCGTATGTTGGAACCATTAGACAGTGACTTAGTTGTGACGACTCTAGTAGAAGATTCACTTTTAGCTAACAGTGTATATAAGGATTGTGTAATTAAAGTGGATGATCAGGAGCTGAAGACTAATCTGATTCCACTCAATATTCATGACTTTGATGTTATTTTTGGGCATGGACTTTTTATATGCAAATTGTGCTTAGTTGACTATTTTCGTAAAGAAGTTGTGTTCCGAAGGCCAAGAGAGCCTGATATTATTCTTAGTGGTGAACCGAGAATTTTACTGTCTTGTTTAATATCGGCACTTGATGCTAGAAAATTTCTTAAAAATGGGTGTCAGGCATATTTAGCTTATGTGATTGACATTCAGATTATTAAGTTGAAATTAGATGATATTCTTGTCGTACGGGATTTTTCTGATGTATTTTTAGAAGATCTTCCTAGACTACTGCCAGACAGAAATCGAGTTAACTATTGATTTGATTCCAGGGACAACTCCTATCTCTCAGGAACCTTACAGAATGGCTTTAGCAGAGCTGAAATAGTTGAAAGTGCAATTACAAGAACTAGTCGATAAGGGTTTCATTAGACCCAGTGTATCTCCGTGGGAGCACCAGTCTTATTTGTGTAGAAGAAATATGGCACAATAAGATTATGTATAGACTACAGATAGTTGAACAAAGTGACAATCCACAATAAGTATCCTCTACCTCGTATTGATGACTTGTTTGATCATCTTCGGGGTGCCACCGTGTTTTCTAAGATTGACTTACGTTCAAGGTATCATCACCTCAAAATCAAAGATGTTGATGTACCAAAGACTACTTTCAATTCTCGGCATAGCTATTATGAGTTCCTTTTTATGCCATTGGGGCTAACTAATGCCCCAGCAGAATTTATGGATTTGATGAACAAAGTGTTTCATCCATATTTAGACAGATTTGTGATTGTCTTTATAGATGACATGTTAGTATTCTCGCAGTCGTGAGGAGCATGCCGAGCATTAGTTATGATTAGAAATCTACTTTATATTTGAAGACTATTTTACAAACTTTTGCAAGATAAACATTTGTATGCTAAGTTCAACAAAATTGAATTATGGCTTGACAGAGTGGTATTTCTGGGTCATGTCATCTCATCAGAAGGTATTTACGTAGATCCCATAAAGACCGAAGCAATGATAAAATATGAACGCCCTACAAATGTGACAGAAGTACAGAGTTTTCTTGGATTAGCAGGTCATTATCGTTAGTTTGTAGAAAGATTTTCTAGGATTGCTCTTCTTTTGACTAGTTTGACCCAAAAGAACTCTAAATTTGTGTGGACTAAAAAATGTGATAAAAGTTTTCGAGAGTTGAAGAACAAACTATTTTATGCTCATATACTAACTTTTCCATCTCCAAGTGATAAGTTTGTGATTTATAGTGATGCTTCTCGACAGGGCTTGGGTTGTGTCCTGATGAATAATAGAAAGGTTATAGCTTATGCTTCAAGACAATTGAAGAAAAATGAGTTAAACTACCTAACATATGACTTATAGTTGGCTGTAGTGGTGTTGACATTGAAGATTTGGAGGCATTACCTATATGGTGAGAAATGCTAGATATTCACATACCACAAAAGTTTGAAATATATTTTCAAAGGAACTGAATTTGAGACAAATGAGATGGTTAGAGTTAATAAAAGATTATGATTGTAGAATTGATTATCATCTAGAAAAAGCTAATGTAGTTGCTCATGCTCTTAGTAGAAAGACTAGTAATTCTTCATCTCAATCCAGTGCAATATGTGCTTCTTTGTTATATGAGTCCAGAAAATTGCATGCCCAGTTGTTAGCTACTACTTATGGAGTGGTATTAGCACATTTTCAAGTGAGACCTATTTTGATTGATAGGGTTAGAGAAGCTCTCAATCTCAAGAACCGACACTTAGATTATTGAAAACAGAAGTTAGTACTGGTTTACGAACAGATTATATAATCTGAGATGATGGTGGTGGGTCATTGTGGATCGATTGATCAAGGTTACGAGGTTTTTACCGTTCAAAGCTACTTACAGTCTAAACAAGTTGGCAAAGTTGTATGTGAATAAGATAGTTAGCTTATATGGTGCTCCAGTATCTATTGTGTCAGATAGAGATCCTCGGCTAAATTTTGGCCTAGTTTGCAAAAAGCTATAGGCACTAAGCTACATTTTAGCACAGCTTTTTACCCGCAGACATATGGTCAATCAAAGAGAACCATATAGACTCTAGAGGATATGTTATGAGCTTGTATTCTATAGTTCAAAAGTAACTGGGATACTAATTTATCTTTGATGGAGTTTGTTTACAATAACAATTACCACTCCAATATTGAGATGGCTCATTTTGAAATACTATACGGTAGAAAATGTAAAAACATCGGTTTGCTGGAATAAAGTTGGAAAAAGAAAGTTAGTAGATCCTAAAATGGTTCAAATTACTTTAGAGAATGTGAAAGTGATTAAAGAAAAATTAGATGCAGCACAAGATAGGCAGAAAAGTTGTGCAGACACACGGAGAAGAGATCTTGAATTTGAAGTTGAGGATAATGTTTTCCTAAAATTATCTCAATGGAAGGGTGTTTCTTACGAAATTATTGAGTGGATTGGGCAGTTATTTATCAATTAACCTTGCCAACTGAGTTGTCCATGGTTCATGATGTATTCTATGTCTCTATACTTCAGAAGTACATTCTAGATCATTCCCATATTTTGAAATCTCAGCCATTAGAATTGGAAGAAAAATTAACTTATGAAGAAGAGCCAGTTCAAATCTTAGACATGAAGGAGCAAGTTCAGCAAAACAAGATGGTTCGCTAGTTAAGGTTCTTTGGAAAAATTGTTCGATAGAAGAGGCTACCTGGGAAATTGAGGATCAGATGCGTGCTCAATTTTCTCATTTATTTCAAGCCTAGTTGATCGATTTTCAAGGACAAAATTCTTTGAAGGAGATAAGATTATTACAACCCGCTTTAAATTAGTCAAATTCAAAATTTATTTAATCAAGTTAATAAATTTTTTGGTCAAGTCTAAGTCAAATAAGTCAAAGTATGACTTAAATTAAGTAAATAAATTTGTTTGGGCCTATTTTATAAAATATAGTTACTTAAGAATTTAAATGACTCAACATGGAAGTTAGGGACATGAATTGCAATTTGGCATATATATATATATATATATTATGAATTGGGACCATTTTCTCACACACGCATAGATACTCAGCAGAGAAGAAAAATCGAGAAGAAGGAAAAAAGAAAAGAAGAAGAATGAGGAGGTCGGCCGATCGTAAGGTGGTCAGTAAATCAACTATTAAAACTTGGGCTCTTCATTTTTTTACAATTTCAAGAGGTAAATAAGAAATTACTTATTTAAAAAAGTGTAAATAATTAGAAATTTTGCTTCTTGGCTTAAATGTGAATTTTATGAAAGGAGATTAGTTGATATATTTGCAAGTTGAATGAAAGAATTAATTGATTAAATTTTAGGATTTTTGATTTAGTGGGTTTAATTAGAGATTTAAGTTATTTTAGGAGAAAATTGTCTAAAAGTCACTTGCAAGTGACTTATTTCAAATTAGGTCAAACAAATTTCAAAATTGTCAATAAGTCATACTCTCCATCAAAATTTCATATTCATTCCAAAATTATCTGATCCATATTTCTCACACACCGCCGCAGCCACCACTACTCCCGCCGCCTCCGCCTCAATAAAACATTTTGAGATCTTATTCAGATCTAAATAATCTGAATCCATCATATCAGAATTTGGCTCAGCACAAAAACTTTCTTTCTTGGTGATAGACTGAACTTGGAGGCTACAGAAATCGTTGGAGACATGAAATTCTTTGAATGCCTTCTTGTATTCGTATTTGGTTGGCAGAAGTTTGATTCTTGTTATGTATTGCTTGTCAACTTCTATGTACCAAGGTGCTGTCAACTTCTATGTACGAAGGTGCTACAATTGTTTTAGTTTTCAATAATTTAACTGTGGATACCTGGTAACGTAGGTTGCTGAGAAAGTTACGAAAGGAGAATTGGATTCTGGTTTTGCTATTGTCCGAGCTCCAGGACATCATGCAAAATCTAGTAATAAGCTGGAACTTAGTCGATTTCTTGTTAAGTGCAATAATCCGTGGATCAAATATTGAACTGGAGTTGTCTCAATGATGGAATGTCTATATGGATGATTTGTTTGATGAATTTCTACAGGGATGATACTGTATAATAGTAAACATTTTTATAGTAAAACAGTATCATAGAATATAATATCATTATATTAGTTGTGGTCATGATTTGCAGTTTGATATTATATTATAGAAAAGTTTAATACTGTATTATAGAATAGCAGCTTGATACTGTATTAAGTTGGCCATTAGATTATTTCTTTATATTGTTAATTAGTCATGTGTGTTGGTTGATATTGTATTATACAAAACAATATCACATAAAACAGTATCACAACAGAAATGGACATAGAATTCGCATATGTGCTCAGAATTTTTATTATAATATGTTTTCGGAATGGTCTCGATGAGATGGTCAAAACCAGTAGCTTTGCCAATGCGTACGATGGGTTTTATCCTTTTGAAGTTGTCTCTTTAGTTTAAAATGACAATCTTTAATTTTTCTTGTCAAAACAGTATCATACATTATCTAAAACAGTATCACAGATAAATATATCTTAATATATTAGTATCGTACATGAAAATATCTTAATAAAATAGTATCATAAGTTGAAACATTATCTTAATAAAACAATATCAAAGATAAAAGTATGGTATAAGTTCACCAATGTACATTATCTAAATAAAAACAGTATTATGGATTAAACAGTATCAAAGATAAAATAGTATCAAAGTATACTAATTCACATTACCTAAATAAAACAGTATCATGGATTAAAACAGTATCATAGACAAAACTAAGAGATTGAAACAGTATCATAGGTTGAAACCTTATCATAATTAAACAGTATCAAAGATAAAAGCATTGTATCATAAGTAAAACTCATTGTACATCGATTCAAATAGTATCAAAGATAAAACAGTATCATGGATTAAACAGTATCAAAGTATAATAATGCACATTACCTAAATAAAACAGTATCATGAATTAAAATAGTAACATAGACAAAACTATGAGATTGAAACATTGTCATAATTAAACAGTATCAAAGATAAAACTAAGAGATTGAAACAGTATCATATGTTGAAATTTTGTCATAATATTTCACTATCATTAGAAACAAGGAAAAAATTCGGCAAATAGAAACAGTATCATAGATCGAAAGAGTATCATGCATTTTGTATTATACTCTTAGACAACCTTGTCATAATTAAACAGTATCAAAGATAAAACTAAAATATTAAAACAGTATCATAGGTTGAAACCTTGTTATAATATTTCAGTATTATTGGAAACATGGAAAAAATTCAACAATAGAAACAATATTATAGATCGAAAGAGTATCAAGCATTTTACAATCATAGGTTAAAACATTATCATAATAAATCAATATCAAAGATAAAAGTATGGTGTAAGTGTATCATAGTGCATTATCCATATAAAACAGTATCATAGACAAAACAGTATCACAACAAAACAATATTACAACAAAACGGTATCACAATTAACATTTTTATACAATTAAGGGTATGTTGGTCTTTTAGATCTAAATGTGACTTTAATTGAATTAAGTTTTGACCATATGACTTTAGAGCCCATAAGTGCAAAAACAGTGACTGGCCTTGAATTTACCCTTATTTTAAGTATATTAAGACTTGTATTGGTTTATTTATGTTAAAAGATTGGAATTGTGATTTTAGCAAACCCTAGACATTTCTATTTAGGTCATTTAAGTGAATATAATGTAAATGAGTTTATTGATGAGCTTTAAAGAAGATTAGAAATGGTTGAGAATATTAAGGAGGAGGGATTTTTTCATAAATAAACCACTTTTTGAAAAGAATTGCAAAAATTCATTCTTATTACATATATTCTAAAATACTGTTTTTTTAAAAACTTTTATTTTAATTTATTATACTATATATTTATATTATATATTAAATTTAGTAACTGTATCATGAAAAACTAGATTTGATAGAAATACTTATATTATATTACATAATATTTTATTGTTATAGTAACCGAATCCTTAAAAATCAGAATTGATTGGAATATATATTACAGAATCTTTTATTTTTATACTTGTCAAATATATATCAATTTTATTAGAAATAGCTGTAACAACCACAAACAGAACTCATGATCTCTTCAATTTCAATATTTGTAATAATCTGTGTTGTAAATTGATATGTAACACATAATACTAGTTTTCACACACAAAAATTCATGATATACTCAATTGTATCATCTATATCAATCAGTGATACAAAATATCAATTGGGAGTAACATAATTTGCATTAAGAATCAAAACATCATATTAAATATCAATGTTACAAATATCATATTAAATATCAATTAACCAATAACAAGTTGTAACATCTTTAGCAGTCAATGTCACATAATAACCAATTGTGTAACATAATCTGTTATCCCGTGTAACAATTCAATCAAGAACATTTAAATATCAAAAATAGAGTGCTTAATTGAAACATCATATTAACATCAATGTTACAAAACAGTATATCAACAGTACTTGTTACATGCAATTAAGAGCCCGTTTAGTGTGGATTATAAACTAGTTTATTTGATCAAATTAGTTTATTTCACCAAAAATGGTTTATTTGACAAAAAAAAATTCCTTTGTGGCATGATATTTTTGACCATTCTTGGTCAGATAAACTAGTTTATAATTCACACGAAACGAGCTCTAACCAATAACAAGTTGTAACATCTTTAGTATTCAGTGTTACAGAGTAATAATCTGTATTTTGGGGTAAAAATTCAATTAAGAGCATTTAAATATAAAAAATAGAGGATTTTGCTGTGCTTGGAAATAACAAAATTTCTCCTGATTTATGGGTAGTTTTTCTTTTCTGTGCGAATTCCAAAGACAGTTATAGAAACGATTGTGTATAAATTATATTTTGATTTGATTTTTAACCATTATTTTAGTTATTAATATAATATAAAAACCATATTTTTAAAATAAAAAATTAAGTTTGTAAAAGTAGAAATATTATTATAATGGTAAGTAGTGAGTTTAATTTTTACTAAGGAGAATTAAATGTTATTGGGTAAGTAGAAATGAGTTTTCTAGTTTGGTGATTTTACTACGAAATTAAAGAAATTATTTTTGGTTGTGTGTAATTGATAGAGGTTTAAATGTGAAAAAGAAAAGTGGTGAATTAGAATAAGGATTAGATCAAAGTGAATAAAGGAATTTTGGATAAGTTTTGCATAAGTACGAATGGTTAAGTTTAGTCTTGCTTTTAATGATTAGTGTTACTTGTGATGGTTATTTATTAATTCAAGCAATTATATTTTATTTCAAGAGATGACGAGGAGGTTGGTGCAGCGTACCGACCAACCTAGTTCGTAGTCAAAAACTCTGTGAGCGGAAAAATTTATTTATCAAAAAATAAGTATTTAATTATATTATATTAGTTCGTAAAGTTATATAAATTGTTTTATTATTTCAGTGCTTCTAGTAAATTACATAAATTGTGAAAATGAAATATTTTCAAAATAAGTATAAGACAAGCATATTTTTAGTACAAGTTAGCTTTTATAAATGGGATTTTGGTGCAAATGGTCCCTAATGTATGTCCTTAGTGCGTTTTTGGTCCCCCTAACCTTTCATTCTTGACTAGGAGGTCCCTAACCTATGCCATTGGGTACAAAAGTGGTCATTATGGATAGATTCTGTCCAAATTTACCATTAGTTGGGTGCATGGAGTGGACTCTCCCTTATTTTGTCTTTACCTACAGGGGCAAAATCGTCAAATCACATTTTCCCCCTTTTTTTTCCTTTTTCTCTTCATATTACCCAACAATGGTTTGAGAATTTTGAAAAAAAAACTCTTACCACACTGAAACGTAAGAAAATCTTCATTCAATCATTACAAAAAATATATATTGAACCCAAAGGAAAGAAAAGGAGATTGCGTTAGATGAACTATTTTATAGGACTGGTGTATAGATAGAATGTTTCTAATTTAGCAAATATGTAAATGGCACTCATAGTTTGTAGGTCTCAAATGTGGTTCTTATGTTTTTTTTTTTAAGGAAATTTATCTGGTTTTGTACATGTGTAAATGGCACCAGTTAATTGAAAATTTATCAGCAAATGTTGTTTGAGGGGAATGTTCGTGCAACTTTTTCAATAGATTTAGGACTAACATTTTACCATTTTACATATATTAGAATTAGTTGTGCACCTTTAGTGATAAGGTTAGGGACCACTTGCATACCTTTACTGAAAACGTTAAGGACCACATATGCATCTAAAAGTTAGAGACCATTCACACACCTTTACTGAAAAGGTTAGGGACTATCTATGCGCCATCTCCAACAACTTTCATCTCCAATAATTTTCATCTCTAACAACTTTCATTTCCTATAATTTTCATCTTCAACAACTTTCATCTCCAATAATTTTCATCTCTAACAACTTTCATTTCCTATAATTTTCATCTCCAACAACTTTCATCTCCAAAAATTTTCATTCATTCATCCAAAACTACAATATACATTACAACATATTACCAGATAACCCAAAAAATCCAAAAACCAAATCTTCCAACTCCCCACATAAAACCCAAAAACCAAATCTTCCAGGAACACAAAAACCCAAAAACCAAATCTTCCAACTCCGCACATAAAATCCAAAAATTAAATCTTCCAAAAATCATCCGTCTTCTTTGACAAAAAATTTTTTAAAAATAATGAATGGAAGTGGAAGTGAAAGACTTCTATGCATTGAGTGTTTTTTTTTCCAAAACATGGAATGAAAGTGGAAGCAACTGAAACATCTAAAACCAACAAAAAAGGGGTAAAAGTGAACTGATGACTTTATCCCTACAAATAAAAACAAATTAATAGAAATTGCACTACACACACCCAACTAACGGCACATTTGGACAGAATCCGTTTATAGGAACTACTTTTGCACCCAATAGCATAGGCTAGGGACCCCCTAGCAAAAAATGAAAGGTTGGGGGATCAAAAATGCACTAAGGGCATACGTTAGGGACCATTTGCGCCAAAATCCCTTTATAAATGAGTAATTTTTTCAAATTTTAAATTCAATTTTGTTAAATCTTTATTAGAATATTATATCATTAGTAAGGTTTCAGTAAAGTTGATTTTAAAACCACAAAAAAATACCCAGGTGATTTTACCCGCTGTGCACTGGTGTGAATGTGTTTCTAGAGTATATGACCAGCTATGATGATTTTACTTGCTCTGCACTGGAGTGAATACGTTTCTACAGTGTATGACCAAATTACTAGAGGTCTTTGGGACCCACTCTCGTAGACACATAGGCTTTGAGCCATGTATTGGGGTGCTTAGCCCTTTGGGGACAACTATGCAAACCTATGATTAGATTTTAGATTACAAATTATCAGTGATTCAGGGTACCTTTTGGTGTAGTATTTCATAATAATTAGTATAAAGATTTCAGATTTCAGATCATGCAGTTTCAGACTTTAAATTCAGCTAACAGTTTAATCAGATTACATTTTATATGAGAACTATAGTCATACTAATATTTCTCAGTTTCTCTATGCTTCACAATTATTTTACTTATATCAAGTACAAGGGATTTCGTAATGTTTACTGCTTATAATTTTTCAAGTTATTATTAGAATTCATAACTGCTTAAAAGTATTGTAAAACAATTCAGAATTTCATTAAATATCTATAAATTGAAAAAAGTATAATTATTTGTGAACTCTCTACTCACTGAGTAACTCATATATTTTGTCATACTTTTTCTTAATAGGATGGAGTTGAGTTCTTTGAGCAGGTTTTGAGAGATTATGTAGTTACAAGAGCCATTTGACCTAGTTGATTGTATGATTACATTTTGTTAAGTAAATCATTATCATCCATTTGTCTCAAATCCACTAGCTTTAGTATATTTCATTTTGATATTCTTTGTGGCATGTTGATGTTAGATGGGCTTGCTACCTTTTTATGTAAATGATATACATTTGGGCCGTTTTGTTAGGGATGGCAAAAGGGTCGGGCCCATGGGCCTATGAAAGCCCGGCCAGTTACGGGCCCAGGCTCGTCTAACGATGGGCCTAGGCTGAATAAAAAAGCTCAGCCTATGAAATCTACAAACCGGTCCACGGGCTGGCCTGTGGATTGGTGAGTTGATCCTAAATTTTTTATCATAAATTATTTTTTTAACCTTTAAAACTCAAAAAAAAAAAAAAAAATTCACGGCCTGTGTGGTGCGTGGGCCGGTTCGAGCCGCCCTTTTGTGGACGGACCGGTCCGAGCCCGTCTTCGCAAAGGCCGGTCCGGTTTGGTCCATTGTCATCCCTATGTTTTGTAAATGATAATAAAATAGTCGAGTTGGCTATATTTTATTTTTTATTGGTATATATTACGGGGCATGTAGAGCCCAGTTGATAATATTTATATTGTATTTGAGAATTTTGTTGCTTTTTAGGTTGGTTTACTCCAATTTACAGAAGAAACTTTGCCAAATTTTTTATAAAATCTTTTAAGTCAAAGAAAAGTCAATCAATCATAGAAAAATCTAAGTAGCCTTGGTGGTGGGTCCAGCATCTAGCTGGCATCCATCATTAGCACACGGTATGTCTTGAGTCCACTAGAGTGATTTAGGACGGGTCGTGTCAAGTATGGAAAACATCATATATCAACAACATTAGCAAAAGTAGTTTTTATATTAGTATATCATCATCCTAATTGGCCTTCTCCACCTTTCTAATCTTCATAAATACTCAGTTGGTATATGTTTCCTAACATTTTTTAATCCTGGCTTGATTGAATAGTTGTGAAGCCGAGTAGATTGTCACTACAAACTTGAAGTTAATGCATATGAAAATAGTAACAAATAAGAACACGAAGAACATGAAGACATATACTAACCCAGTAATCATAGCATTCCAAGTGATAGCGTCTTTCTTTCTCACGCCATCAAACACCATTCGAGCTGACATCAAATCCCCCACATTTTTCATGCATATCAATCAAAGCAGATCCAGTATAAGTGTTTAGTTCCATCCCCTTCTCCATGACATACTCCTCAATCCACCTTCCCAAATTCAAATCCTCCAAGTTCACACGTGCCCCAAGCATTCTCACCAGGCTTCAATCCTTCCTTTATCGTCTCCCCAACATTTTCACTGCCTCTTCTAGCAAACCCCATCCTAAAATACCCAGAGATTATTGAGTTCCACGACACCAAATTTCTCTCACCCATTTCGTCGAACAGTTTTCATGTAAAACCCTCATGGCCATACCTTGGGAATATTATAATCAATGAGTGAGCTACGTGAAAATCTACACACAACCCATTTTTCACCACCTCGCAATGGGTCAATCTACCCACTTTCAAAGCCACAAGATTCCTACATGATATGAACACAAATGGGTACGTGAATTTTTCCGCCTTTATAGCTAAAGATTTCATCTATCCATAATATTCCAACGCAAATATTGAATTTTTGTCATGTGGTGGTGAGACCTCGGATTATGTTATTGAATGCGTAGTCATTGACTTTAGGTATTTAAGACAAGAACGTAGTAGAGTACTCAAAATCTTTGAGAAGAATGAGTTTGAAGAGCAAAAAAATTATTTTGTGAATAGAGTGAATGAGCATTTAGATGTGGATTTATAATTACAGCGAACATAGTCCGCGAACATAGTCCTTCTAAAGACCACTAGTCACACTATGACACTATGTAGTAAATTTTAAAAATGCCATATAATTAGAGCTCAATCCAATTGTAATAGCCGATATACAAATAGTGATTTACTTATTTAATATTAATATTAATATTAATCACTTAAACCACCCATGAAGTCAATGGAAAAATTCAAGTCCTACGACACCAACATGAAAAATCCCATAAATTTATCATATCAAAACTCGATAGGATTTGGTTGCAGCGGCTAGCTATAGAGGGATGTCAGGTGCCAACCACAGTTACTGGCTGGAGGACATAAGAGGATTCGAAGATTAGAAATTGAAGTGCAAAACGGATTTGACTTAAGCGAAAAATGACAATTCCGTATTTCATTAAACACTTGAAAATATGATTTTCAAGTTGTTAAAACACTACATAATAACAAACATGTAAAAAATTACCCTAGAAACTATCAAACCCACGTTTTGACAAAATTCAATGTGCCAAAATCATAAACCTAAATTCCAAATCAAAATTCTATCATTGTGATGCTGGAGATATGCATGAAGTAAGCCTGTAAATGACAATATCCTAGAGTATGCCTCATCCATCCCAATGTTCAACCAATGTTAAATAAGCATGGCAATGGGGTGGGTTCGGTGCAGGTCTGCCTTGCACCATCCCGTCCCATGAAAATTTTGGGCTGCCCTACCCCGTGACCTACAAATTTACGGGACAGGGTGGGACAACCCTTTTACCCGCCAACTGCTCCAGATAATTTTTTTTTTGGTAAACTGAAAAAAATATTTAAAAGACAAAAGGAAATAGAAATTTTTTAAATATTTGTAGCAAACAAACCAAAAAAGTACAAGATAGGAGTTGTAGTGTAGTGGTAAGATTTATAGTTTATAACTTCAACCTGGGTTCGATTCTTACTTGGCCAATTTCTAACGAAAATTATAATTTGTATTATATTTATGATATTTTATACAAAAAAAATTGAGGGGTGGGTTGCCCCGTACCCACTCCAGACCTTCTAAGGGGTAGTGTTTTTCATCCCGGACCCGCTCCACAGCGGGTATTTTTGACATCCTTAGTGTTGAATGGGATCAATATTGTGCAAGGCTATTTTGATCAGCAACGTTCGAATGTTTAATGGAACGTTCATCAATCTATTGTTTACACTTATGTGCACGTGTGAATCAGACTGGAACAATATCTTCATCACTAGACTCTTCTTCTTCATCTTCTACTTTGTCACTCTCCTCTTGACTTGTGACCTCTATGCTCAGAATGTATGAGGATATTGAGTGATTTGAGGGCTAGGGCTTGCCATTGATAATCTCCTACACAACTTGCAAGATCAAGTGAGGTGAAATCAAGAGATGAAAAGAAGAGAATTGGGGTTTGATGTGTGAGGAAGATAGAGATCTAAGCAACCTATTTGCATTTTAATTGAAAATGACTCTTTTTAGAATTGGACTCCTAAGTATAAACCAATTTGAGCTCTAAAACACAAGAAAAAAAAAAGCGCATAAATGTAATTTTCATGGGCAATTTGAAGAAATCATAATCATCTTTCTGGTCATCCCTGTTCGTAGATAAATGTCAACATAGCTCAAAGTGATATATTAATCATGAAGTAGAGTGTAGTGTGTGAATAAATAATCAAAATTAAATCAATAATATCAAGACAAATCAGCATCATCCTCTAATTCACATAACTGTTTACAGAATAGAGTTTCAAACCATCCATCATCTTATTTGTCTTTGTTGATGAAGAAATACTTAACCTAGTGTGAGCATCCTCTAATTTAGATAACTGTTTATAGAATAGAGTTTCAAACCATCCATCATCTTATATATATATATATATATATATATATATATATATATATATATATATATATATATATATATATATATGACGACCGTTCCACCTACCAATGTATTTGACAAATAATCACGGTCTTTAATTCCATCTAATCTAACGGTCTATATGTATTAAAATATTTATTGGGATGTGTTTGGATGTGGGTATAAAGATTTTAAAGATTATAATATATCTAGACCGTTAGATTAACTTACCGTGATTATTGGTCAAATCTATTAGTAGGAGGAACGATCTCCTATATATATATATATATATATATATATATATATATATATATATATATATATATATATATATATATATTATTATTATTATTATTATTATTATTCAATGCTAGCGTTTTGTACACACTTTTTTTTGGCATAGCATGTTAAGTATACAAGAAGTAACTTCTACACTTTCAAGGCGGTAGTCATTTTCTCATGATTGTTTACTTTACAATGATGACTTCTCATCATCCAGAAAAAGGTAGTCATCTCTTCAAGTACACCACTTGTTAACATATCAAATATTATGGTACTGAAAGATATAGATATTGACCATATGTCTTCATTCTATATTTAGTCAATATATCAGAGAGTAGAATATTGAATTTTTCATGAGATTATAAACCAAATTCCAGAATCTATATGGTGCACAAAATGTGTTATGGATACATGAAGACTCAAGCTGTACTTTCAAATTCTATGACAAAGACAATGGCACTTAGAGAATCAGTACTTCCTGCAAAATAAACTCAAAGTATATACAAATATTTATTTTATTTTATTTTATTTTTATTATTATTATTACTACTACTACTACTACAAAGAAGATTCACACTGAGTTATGTCAACTCTCATCACTAGTACTCATTTTTCGATGAGATAAGTAGTTAGACGTTTATACAATGATTCATCTTCTAAAGCTCTCTTTCACATTCTTTGGTTCAATATGAGAAATATAATAAACATGACTTATCTCATTTGTAGCTTGTCTTCGAGTTACCATGCCGTTATCCCAATTTCTAATGGAATTAGATATAGGGTGTGCTTTTTTTTTTTTTTATCCAAGTAGGTGGTTGCCTTCGGGTGCTCTGTTCTCTAAGAATGTGTGTGATATCAGCAATAACATCACTCTCTTCGGTTGATATGTTTGCTCACTTGCATCAATTTTGGCAACATCTTCAGGAACATTTTAACTCCCACAAGTGTTTTCCCCAACGTTCTATTGTTCGGATGCTGCCTCAGATTTGTCTGTAAGAGTTTTGTATTGCTTGTTCTTATGAATACTCAGCAAATCATTACTTCCATCCACTACAACATTAACTTTCATCATTTGATTGATCAATCTCTTCTAATACGTTTTCTAAAATTATTTCTTGTGAAGTTTTTGGTTGGTTTTTCTCTTGTACTTTTATCTTTTGAGATACAGAATTTTTGACACCAATTGATCGACCACGCTTCTAGCGTATTTTAGATTCATTTACTACAATAGATTGTCCTACAAATTCATAATTATTTTATGGAGTATTTTATACTGGTATATATGACTTTGTCACTTTTTCTGTATAAACAAATATATTAGGTAATTGATTTGCAATTTTTTGCAAGTAAATGATCTTTTCAACTTATTACTTACATTGATTACTATGAGGATCAAAGTGAAATAATGTTATTTCATTCTAAGATATTTTATATTGTTTTTAAAGATGTAGCTTTGTCCTTTCCAAAGTTGGAAAAGTCATTTCATCAAAATGACAATATGCAAAATATGCATTAAGGTGTTGGATTATTTATCTCTATAATGGGCTACATATTGTATTGCAAATATATGGACTATCTAATTAATATGGCTATTAAGTTATCTGTTGATCGGGCCTTAGAAACATCTAAACTGAGTATAGGCTTTATAATATGTAGAGACCGGATCATAATCCAATTAGGATTGATGGACTTCTAATTGGACTAGGGTATACATAATATAATAAATACAGGTTATGGTCCCCGGGTCAATCACAACTTTTGTTCTTCTCTTCTACACTATTTTAGGCAAAGATTCTATTGAGCATTATTAAGGTGATTAGACTACGGAATATCAAACCCTCTCGATTTTAACACCAATGGAGACAAATATTCTTTTAAATTAATTATACTTGATAATTTTAGCATGATATATGGATTCTTTAATTATGTGTATGTAATTAAACATTAGAGATATTATTTCTATCAATTTGTATCAGAGTCAATATTATGTTGAATTATCAGTATGATAATTATTTTGGTCAATTTATTAAATGCTCAAACCATACACATGAAGAAAAAAGTGTATGTCAGATCTAGCTTCATTTTTTTACTTTCTGTCAAAATTGATCTGGAGATAATATATAATTTGAATATATATCATTGGCTGGAATTGTGTTAGATCATATGGATTTGGATTTTTTCTTTTTTCCTAATTAATATTCTTGAATGGTATGTGTATTCCTTTTTTTAGCATGAATGATCCATTGGTGTTAGAGATGGCAAATGGGCGGCCGGGTCCATAAAAAGACGAACCTGGTTCCGGACCGGGCCATAAAATAACACACTGGTCGAGCCCGTGAAATCCACGGGCTGGCCCGTTGATCCAGCCTGTGGACCACGGACCTGTGGTCCGAGGTCCATTTGGGACCAAATTGGTTCCCAGCTTAAGCTGGAGACCAACCATTGCAAATTGCAACGATCAGAAATATGATCGTTGCAATTTGGTCCTCAAATTTTTTTTTAGTTTTGGTTTTTTTTTTTTTTTGAAACAGCTATAATTTTTTTTCCTATAAATACCCCATAAATTATCTCTATTCTTCACAAACATCTCAACTTACAATCTTACATTCATTCAACAATCCGAAAAAATTATATTGTGCAATTTATTGTTGAATTTTCAGATTTCTATTCTTCTACATTCTTACAATTGTCCAATATACATTCTAGTATTCTACATTCCACATTTATTTTTTCTACTTCTACATTTCTATTATCTACAATTCTTCATGAATCAATACAATTTTCAAAGAAGTGTCGAGTCTGTCGAAAACTAAATTCAAGATGATTTTAGTGGTTTAAATACTGTTCCAATATCAGAATTTGGTGATGATTTTGGGGCTGGGAACACTGGTCCAAGTTTTGATTTAGATGATATCGACGAAGAGTTAAAAATGACCAACACTACTCAATACATGTGGTGGTGGATACTACCCTACTAGTCCATTAGTTTTAAATTATTTTTATTTTATTACAAATAATTTTAATAGATATAAGACGTATGCAATTTTTTCTGACATTGTTGAAACAATAGAAATGAAGTTTAAAAAATATTGGGAAGACCTGCCTATGTTGTTCTCATTAGTGTCAATTATGGACCCTAGAGTAAATTTAAAGGTTATAAACATACTATTTTCGAAATTTCTAATTTGAGTTACGGTAATCCATTAACTTACGGTAATTTAGAAAAAACATTATGTGAAATGTACGAATTTTATGCGAAAAAACCCGGTAGGAACGTTAGAAGACCTCCTGCACCAAACTCTTCTTCTTCTTCAAATAACCCTAATCCTAATGATTATTGGAGTTTCTTTATTTATAAGGAAACTCAAAACCCTAGTTCTTTTTCTTTTTCGCTTTCCCGTGCCACAAATATAGAAACTCATATTTGAGATATACCGTTAGAGTTAGCTAGATATTTTGGTCACGACATACTTAATTTGTTAGATGAAGATGAGAGGAATAATTTTGATATACTTAGGTGGTGGAGACAAAACGAGAGTCAATACCCAATTGTTTCTATTATAGCATGTGATCTACTAACACCTTTGGTATCAACTGTAGCACCGGAGTTTGCTTTTAGTACAGGTGGTAGGATTCTTAATGATTTGAGGTCAAGACTTAAACCTGACATGTTAGAGAGTTTAATGTGTTTGAAAAATTGAGAGGATGCAGAACTTCGAATCCATGATAAAGTAAGCCTGATATTGGCCGAAGAGATAGAGAACTTAGTACATAAAATGTAAGTATATTTTGTATAAATTAATTTTATTTTTATTCATGTTAACTTGTAATTTTTTATATTTAAATTTACAAAAAATTGTACATGTAACAACATGTTCGTGTACAATTTTAACTCCGCCTACGCTAATAGTAGCCGGTCCCAAACCTGGAAAAATGAGGAGGGTTTGAATTTAAAATTTTATTTTAACTTATTTCTTTTTTTTTTTAAACTTCACAAAAAAAAGTATTTCACATGGGTTTGTAGACCGACCCGTGACTCGGCCCGTATGGCCCGCGGACCATGGGCCGGTCTGGACCACTTTTTTGGGACTGGCCGAGCCAGCTCGGCTCGGCCCATTGCCATCTCTAATTGGTGTTGTGTTGGATTGGATTAAAGAAATAATAATTAAAAAATGGATATTGGCAGCAGTATCAGCGTCACTGCCGATCGAAAAAAATAGTAACACCATTCCGGCGTTGTTGGAAGGAGCACAACAGCACCATGGCGGCACTACTGGATGGAGCAGCGCCGATGTCGTTGGAGCCCGCCGACGATGCTGTTGTCAAGAAACAGCCGTCCATCAAATCTGGAGGCGATAGCTAGTGGCTAGGGTTTTGAACCCTAGTTGCAACTTTTAGAAACGGGACTTTAGTTGAGAATTAGATGGATTGATAGGTTTCTTGTGCAATTTTGGAGATTTAGGTTATATTATACATTAAGTCCCTGAAGTTGAAAACTTAATTAATTAAATCCATTAGGTTATGATAATTTAAAACTAAGTCCTAAAGTTTTAAATGTTAAGTAATCTAACCCTATAGTTATGGGATTTTACTTTAACTCTTAAAGTTGAAAATTTTCATAAGTTGGCCACTATAATTTTAAAATTTATAATTTTAACTCTAAAGTTTTAAAAAAAATTTAAAGAAAGGCCATTAAAGTTATAAAATTTAGGATTCAATCTCAAAACTTCAAAAATCCTAAATTTTAAATCCTTAAAGTATTAAAATTTCAACTCTAAGGTCCTCTAAGTTTTAAATCTTAAAGCTTTTATTCCATAATTCTCAAATTCTTGATTCAAATGTCTTATATTTCGAAGTGTGTAGTATTAATACGATATTTTGCCAAAATAACCTCTATTGTGTTGATTTGTTTATTTTTCAATATAAAGATGAGTATATCTGTTACATATGCGAACAATGACCGGCCTAAAGGAAGGCTTACGTGATAATTATAAAGATTTCATGTGGACAATAAGTCGGTCCAAAAAATAAGACTTATTGTTTGACATATTTATTATCTATATTTGATTACCGCGCGGAGAGTACTAATTATAGTTGATGTTTCTGTCCAAAAACTAAATGTCAATGTTGTACTAGATATCTTGTGATGGACTTACCAATAAAATACATGCTTTTTTGGATTTTTCAGATTTAGTCCTTATGGATTTAGATTTTAAATTTAAGGTCCTTAAAGTTTTCAAGTTTTAAAATCTTGGGCCTTAAATATTTGGAGTTTTTGAAATTAAACCCTTAAAGTTTTGGACTTTAAGATTTAGTCCTTAAGGTTTTGGATTTTAAATCTTAGGTCCTTCAAGTTTTTAGATTTTAAAATAATAAAGTTTGGAATTTTTGAATTTAATCCCTAAAATATCTTCAGATCCTTGAATTAATCGTCTTATATTTCAAAATAAATCAATTGAAACGATACGTTGCCAAAGTAACCTCTATCGCGTGGATTTGTTTATTTTAGAATATCAAGATGTGTGTGTCTGTTGTTTATGCAAACAATGATCGACCCAAAAAAAGGTTATTGTTTGGCCAAATGGTAGAAATATCTGTGGTAATAAATATGTGACAATTATAAAATTTTCATGTGGACAATAAGTCGGTCCAAAGAAAAGCTTATTGTTTGACAGATTAATCATCAATATTTGATTACTACATAGAGAGTACCACTTACAAGTTGATATTTCTTTTCAAAGACTAAATATCAATGTTGTGCTAGGTATTTTGTAATGGGCCCACCGATATATAATTATCATACATATGTTGTGACATGATCATTAATTGTGAGCTTGATATATTCTCTCGTTTTCAGTTTCTGCTTCTGCTTCTACAATATCTGCCAACATTAATTTCATCCATGTGCTTAATGGCATATATTTCAAGAATTGGAAAGAGAACGTTACGATTTTTTTCGGTCACATGGATCTTGACCTTGTGCTTCGGTCAGAATGACCTCCTACACTCAATGATAAAAGTTCTACTGAAGATAAAAGAGACTTGAAAAATTGGAATCGTTCTAACCCATGAATCTTATGATCATGAAACGTTCCATTCCAGAAACATTCAAGAGCGCTATGTCTGGGGAGGAAAATGCTAAGACGTTCTTTAAAGAAATTGAAAAGCGTTTTGCCAAAAAAATGAAAAGGCTGAAACAAGTCCTCTTGTGAATCACTTTATTTCAATGAAGTTTAAAGAAAAAAGAACGTAATGGAGTACATTATAGAAATGTCTAATTTCACTTCCAAACTAAACGTACTAAAGTTAGAGCTGTCTGTGGACTTGCTCGTGCATCTGGTTTTGATTTCTCTTCCTGCACAATACAGTCAATTTAAAGTGAGTTAGAACACCCAGAAGAATAAATAGACTCTTAACGAGCTCATATCTCACTCTGTGCAAGCAAATGAAAGACTTAAGCGTAAGAGGACTGAAAGTACTAACTCATCAACTACTCTTCAAGACAAGAAAATGAAAAGAAAAAAATAAGCTCCAGTTGGAGCACCACAACATAAAGTACAAAAGAAACATGATAAGGAGTTCATGTGTTACTTTTGTAAGAAAGGGGACACATGAAATAAAGAATGCCCCAGCGCTGCATGGCGTGTTAAGAAATGTATGCTTATTGCTATGGTTTATTCTGAAGTTAATTTATTTAGCTTATGTACCTAGACAAACTTGGTGGATGGATTCTGGTGCTACCACTCACATAAGTGTGCCTATACAAGGTTGCTTGTGGAGCCGACAGTCAATTGATGCTAAAAGATTCATCTTTGTGGGTAACGACAAAATAGTTGCAGTTGAGGCTATAGAGCCTTTTTAAGTTATTATTAAGGACACGGTAAGAAGAACAACTAGTCATTCTTCTTTACCCAAATCCATAAGGAGAGAAGTACTAAAGATTGTAGCATACATCCTTAAAAGGGTTCCAAGTAAAGCAGTAACTAAAACTCCTTATGAACTTTGGATTAGCAAGAAGGTTGGTATAAGGCACATGCGAATTTGGAGATGTCCAGATAAAGTAAGGCTTTACAGGCCAAGTGAAAAAAAGCTGGACTCAAGAATTATAAGCTGCTATTTTGTTGAACACCCGAAATGGTCCAGGGATTATAATTTCTATGATCCATCGACTAGGTCCTTTTTCGATACTAGAAATGCAAAATTCTTTGAGGATGTTGAGTTCAGAGGGAAAGATAAGGTTAAGAACATCATCTTTGAACACGAACTTGTTTCTCTTCTTGTTGTCGATATTGGCAATGATCAGATTACTGACATTGTTCAAGAAGCGAATCCAGATTATCAAGATAATGTTGACAACTTTCCTATCCAAAATAAATTTGTTTCTCTTGATGAGCAAACTCAACAAACTTAAGAACAAATGCCATTGCGAAGATCCACTAGAGAAAGGAGAATGACGTTTCTGGATGACTATATCGTCTTTTTCTAAGAACATGAAGTTGACATATGAATGGTGAAAGATGATCCAATCAACTTCCATCAAGCCAAAAAAGAGTTTTAATTCTCAAAAGTAAATTGATGCCATGGAACATGAGATGAAATCCATGAAAGACAATGACATTTGAGATCTCGTCAAATTGCCTGAAAGTGCGAAGTCCATTGGTTGCAAATGGGTATTCAAGACTAATAGGGATTCAAAAGGCAATGTTGAGAAATATAAGGCTTGTCTTGTTGCCAAGGGTTTTACTCAAAAAGAAGGCAATGATCATATAGAGGATTTCTCTCCGGTTTCATCGAAAGACTCTTCCAGGTCCATAATGGCACTTGTAGCTCATTTTAATTTGGAGCTACATTAGATTGATGTAAAGACTGCGTTTCTCAATGGTGATATTGAGGAAACGATATATATAGTGCAGCTAGAAAACTTTGTATCAAGTGATCCAAAGAGAATGGTTTGCAAATTGAAGAAATCCAACTATGGTCTTAAGCAAGCTTCTCGTTAATTGTATCACAAATTCCATCAAGTCATTATCTCGTTCGGATTTGAGGTAAATGCAGTTGATGATTTTGTGTATCATAAGTTTAGTGGGAGTAAATAAATCTTCGACATGAAAGATTGTGGACCAAGAGATATGCAAATTGCTAAAGAAGACAAGTTCAGCCCCAGTCAATACCCCAAGAATTAGGTTGAGGTGAAAGAAATGCAAAAGATTCCTTATGCGTCGGCTATAGGAAATCTTATGTATGCTTAAGTATGTACGCATCCGGATATAGCGTTCATAGTAGGATTATCAGGCAGATATGTAAGTAACTCTGTGATGGATCATTGGAATGCAGCTAAAAGGGTTATGCGCTATCTACAGAGAACAAAAGATTTCATACTCACATATCGGAAGTCAGATCATTTGGAGATCATTAGGTATTCTGATTTTGATTTTGCTAGATGCCAAGACAGTAAGAGTTCCACGTCAGGCTATACTTATCTGCTGGTTGGAGGAGCTATATCATAGAAGAGTGTTAAGCAGACGCTCATAGCTTTATCCACCATAGCAGCTGAGTACTTAGCCTGTTATGAGGCATCTAATCATGGGATATGTCTGCAAAACTTTGTCACTGGGCTGCGTGTTGTGGATGGTATTGAAAGACCATTGACGATATATTATGACAATAAATCGACGGTGCTATATTCAAACAACAATAGAAATCCTACGAAGTCGAAGCACATAGACATCAAGTTTCTTGTTGTTAAAGAGAGAGTTCAGAGTAGTCAGGTGTCTATAGAGCATATTGGCACAAACTCCATGATTGCGGATACCCTCGCCAAAAGTTTATCATCCAAGGTGTTTCATGAGCATACAGTTCATATGAGTGTTGTATTATTTGATGATATGCTGGTTTAGTGGAAATTTGTATTTTGATGCTTTTTTAGTAGTAGACACACTTTATGATTATTTTCTGTAGAATAAAGAATAATGGTTGTTCCCAATCTCTGAATTTGGTCTTTTTATTTATGGCATCAAGGTTGGAAAGTTTTAGTATGATCTCACTAAAGAATAAAGAAGAACCAGTTGAAAAAAAACATGTGTTAAAATCACATTGTATGTAATTTCCATGCTACACATACATACTCGATGTATGTCATTGAATATGTTGGTATGATGACCATTGATGGATTTAGTTACCAATTAATGTGACGAAGATCGCTTTGATCTCATGCTGATATAGTAAATGGACCATATTGTAATTACGGAGATGTTTCAAGTAAAATAGTAATTTAAGTGTAGACATAAAGTTTAAAATATAATTGTTTCGGATAACATATGTAGCTCAAGTGGGAGATTGTTGTATTATTTATCTCTATAATGAGCTACATATTGTATTGTAATTATAAGGGCTATCTAATTAATATGGCTATTAAGTTATATGTTGATTGGACCTTGAAAACATCTAAACTAAGTAGAACTTTGTAATGTATAGAGACCAGATCCTAATCCAATTAGGATTGATGGACTTCTAATTGGACTAGGGTAGACATAATATAATAAATAATGGTTATGATCCCCGGGTCAATCGCAACTTTTGTTCTTCTCTTATACACCATTATAGACAGAGATTCCATTGAGCATTATTGAGGTGATTAAATTGTGGAAGATCAAACCTTCTCGATTTCATCACCAATGGAGACAAGTGTTCTTCTGAATTAATTATACTTGGTAATTTTGGCATGATATATGGATTCTTTAATTATGTGTATGTAATTAAAGACTGGAGATTTTATTTCTAACACTAAGTGCATCGTCAATATATAAATTTGTATTATTTGGTAAAATAATATTAGCTTTTTCGGAGCTTTCAATGATATTTGATGCACTTGATATCATATTAATTTTTTTTTTTTGCTAATGTTATAATTTCAAAAAATATATTTTTTCTTGAAGAGCCGGAGTTAAACTATGTGCCAAACATATGCTTCGACAATTTGAAGCTTTTTTCAGGAATATTAAACTATTATATATAAAGTGATCATGCTTCTTCATCAACTCTAACACAATATTTTTCAGAAATATTGTTATAGATAAAGTTTGTTCTTTGGAAAAAAAAAATATTATTATGAAATATTTGAATATTCATATGCATAAAATTTTGCTTCATCAAGAGTATTAAAGCATACTTTTCAGAACTACCGATCTATAAAAAAACACAATGTTCTTTTATATTATTAATTTGTATAAAGTTGTACTTTATATATATTACTACTCTCGAATAAATATAAATTATTCAATAACAATATTTTTGAAGAATATTTTGTTGTTGTTCTTGAAGAGTACAACTTTATACAAATTAATATATATATATATATATATAATCACTAATATATAAAATTGTACTCTTCACGGCCAACAAAACAATGATTGGTGTTGTGCGATTATAATCCCGCAAGTGTACGGTTCGTTTACAAGTAATATACTGATGTGTAGAATGTCGAACCCACGAAGACTAGATATCAAATTGATCAATTAATTTGTAATTCAAATTGTAACAATATGAAAAACACAGATTTGATTTGTGTGTGTGATTCTAAACTAATTTAACTATTTCAATTAAATTTAAATATCAACTATCAACTTTAAATGATGAAAATGAATTTGAATTTTACTAACACTAGGATTTACGAATCCACCTACATGCTTTATAATCAATTATCTGCTAATCACTTTTTAGTTCTTAATTACCTTAGATTGAAAATCAATGTTCCTAAAATAATCAAAAGCCTCTCTCGATGGTCAATCAATTCTATACGATATACGAACCTAATCATCTCTAATTAAGCTTCGAACATAAACATATGCATTAAAATCTCAAGAACACCTAAATAGATTTCATAAAGCATAATAGTAATCTCTATATATTATTGGACCCTATGTTACTCAATACCACGTGTTTAATCTATATTGAATCTCTCGATTTCAATATAAATCACAATATATTCTAATGGTGATCAAGCATTAAAAGAATAGAAATAATGAATAAAGAATAATCAACCCAAAAGCAATTAATTACTAAAAAGAAAAAACTTCTAATTAATTAAAAACGCGAGGTTTCATCGTTCATCCTAGAAAAAGTAAGTTTAGTCGGACATGATTTCGTCAATTATTACAATAATTGAATTCATCATCATCCGGAGAAAGAAAAATAAAAAGTAAATAAAACCCGTGATCCCAGCTCAATGATTTTCAATCCTGTGCCTTGATCTTCGATTCTTCGTTTGTATGTTCTTCTCCCAAAATTTGTCGTCCGCGATATGTCTCTTATTTTACTTTTATACTCATTTCCCAACTTTTGAAAACGTGGCCTAGGTAGTTGAATTAATTTAGACTCGGTAGTGTTGTAATCCAATTAGGAAACTGCCAACTGCTGCCCATTTGACCCATGCGATCGCATGGTGTAACACCTTGCAATCGCATGGTATTCACTAATGTAGTTCTGCAGACATTTTGGCCATGATGCGATCGTAGCCCTGGACAACCATGCGATCACATGGTTATCCAGGGTAAAGTTTTGGTTCTTTTCCTTGATATTTGCATGTCAAGTCCTTTGAGAATTTTGATCTTTGCAATTACATCCCATTTTCTTCTATTTGCTCTCTTTTCGTTAGATTGACACTTGACTTTGATAATTACCTAAAATAATAAGAAAACAACATGCCATTATACTGAAAACAAACAAGAGTACTCATAATTATCCCTTTTTGTGAGCTGAGATAAGTACAAAATTGTACTTATCAAATACCCCAAAACTTAAACTTTTATTCGTCCTTGAATAAACTAGCTAAAGATAATCTTGCACTTAATAAAATAAGCAATAACACAATTCACACTATAAATAGCTTGCCGTTTTTGCTTCAGCTTTTGCAAAAAGAAAAACTTATAATTTATGATGAGTGTTCAGGTAATACAGTTGTAAACGTGATTCTACTTAAACCATACTTAAGATGTGTGTGAGAGTAGTTAATTCAATCCCTGCAAGTTCTATGGTGGTGATAGCCTAACCACTTGGTCAACTTTTCTTTTCCCTCTCGTAAGGTACACTTCTCCCAAAATGATGTTCTCTTTCAATTCCCGAAATTTTTAGGTCTAAGGTTATGGTTCACATTCTTTTCTTGCTCGAGGCTGGTTGAGAAAGCTGATGATCGTGACATCTAGGTTTATGAAAATTCTCCAATTTCTGAGCACTCTCGACTAGAAAGTTTCTACTAAGTAAGTCAAACACATTAGTTATCTAATCCCCAAATTTACTTTGCAAAGGATTTTTTTTAATGGACAGAAATAAAAATTAAATTTAAATATATATTTTTTTTATAGATCTTATGTGCAAGACTAAATACATTAAGCTTTGTAAATGACTTATGTAACGAGTTTGAGGTCGATGACTCCCAGGTCTTTCGAACCTTAGGGCATCGGATTTTGAGAAACCCATACGGGCCTTTTCACTCAAGTCAAATAGGATACGAAAAGAATTAAAAGATATTAAGAAGGTGCAAAACTCAATCTATTAAGCTTTCTAAATGACTCGTGTAACGAGCTTGGGGTCGATGACTCCCAGGTCTTTCGAACCTTAGGGCACCAGGTTTTGAGAAACCCCTACAGGTCTTTTCACTTAAGTCAAATAGGCTACGAAAAGAGTTGAGCACTAATAATTATAATTTTGTTCCTTGCGTGCAATAAGTTCATTCTAGGGGATTAGATTCCTAACATTCGGTCAATATCTAGCTTTCTCTAACTGGTCTACAGTGCTCTACACAATTTTGTTTTTCAACATACACAGAATCAATTATAACCTAGATAGCCACCATCACAACTTATTTACTACAATCACTCACTCTATTGGTTACTTAGTTGAGATACAGATGATTCTAAGGTTTAGAGAAGGGTATCCTATTGTTTTCAACTTAAGTGCACCAACATAGCTACAAATCATCGTAACTGGTCGACACAACACGAGATTAGATATGATTAAGTGGCCTCACATTTAAACAAAAGTATACTCTGTTCACAAGTCATGATTTTAAGCTAAAATTAAATGAAAAGTTACATCATTAGCCAGCAAGGCTATTTATATCACATAAACATGCAAACAAATAATAATAATAATTATTATTATTATTATTATTATTACTAAAAAGGAAATAAGTTAAAAATCAAATATCAAATATCACGAATTTTCAAGTCAAGCAAATTAATCACCCCCAAACTAGAAACATACATTGTCCTCAATGTAATTCAAAAGAAATGAACACATAAAAAAATTTAGAGACTTCTCGGAGGTGGGTCTGATGGTGCCGGCAAGAGTAGTGTAGAAGGATCAACCGGTGGAGGAACTGGCGTGGGTGTCAGGCCGCAAATCTGGTCATGGATATCATCTAGCTTGTCAGCACATCTGCCAAGCTGCCTCTTGACCTGGTCGCAGTCGGCTCGAATTCGACTCTGCTCCAGGCCAGACTGACGCTGACTGATCTCCATACTCATCTGAGTGTGTCAGACTACATCCACTCGAGATCGCAGCATCGTCAACTCCTGCTGTACAGTGCACAACTCAGTCCGCGTCACTATAATAAGTCGTGTCTGCTCAGCCTGACCCTCCAGTAGGCGATGTAGCATGGATGCTATGTCTCCTAGTGGTGCGGCATGCTAGGGTGCGGCCGACTGATCTTCTTGAGGCTGCTCGTTTGCAGCTGGAGCTGTCCCCATAGCTCGTGCAGTATGTCGTCTCGTATTTTCTAAAGCAAAGCGGTTGATAGGTCTCTTTGCCTTCAATACCATCTCTGCAGGTGAGATCTGGACCCCCCCTGCCTTACAGATACCACTTATCAGAGCTAGAAAGATGGCTGAGTGCCTCTTGTCTGTCTGGAAGTCCAGCATGCTGATCAGAGTGTAGATATAGTTCTCCAAGTCTATCTTCCTCCCATGAGTCAGATGGTATAACAGTCGAGCTCTAGCATCATTGATAGTAATACAATGCCTGGTCTGGTCGATGTTGTGGCTCACAAACACATTCAGTATAAGGAGGAAATCTGTCAGTTTGCTGTACTCGAAGTCCCTCCAGGGTAGTGGCCATGCATCGTCTCGGCCATATAGAAATCGGGCCACCTCACCCATATCCTGAATAGATGGCAGAGGGTGAATATCTTCAGTGGTTATACCATAGAAGTCGTTGATAACCCTCGGGGTAAACATGAACCATGTAGCCCGTACCCACGTCTGTCCATAGTGCTCCATCTCATGAATGTCGATCTCTTGGTTGAAGTGAGTGTAGAATTCATAGACGAGCTGGGAGTAAACTTTATGAGGTGTATCAGCTACCTTGGACCATCCGCAAACATCAATGAGGTTATACAGCTCAGAGTGAGAGAAGTCAGCTAAGTGCAATCTCCGCTCTCCCCCAAATGGTCCACTGGCTAATGTACTTGGTGAATCTTTCCTCGTGCTCCTCGAAAAGATAATGGCAGGAGTCGGTGGTGTCTACACGTGCTCTTTTCGATGTGCTGCCAGTTGTCTTCTTCTTTCCTTTTTCGGCGACGGTTGGTGGTCGTTTTGGAGCCATAATCTGTAAAATGAACAAAAATAAGTTAGATATGGAAAATAACATATATAATTTAAGACATCACCCCCAAACTATTTTAAACATTAGGTAAAAATTTTCGAAAAAAATGTATTTGACTAAGCTACTTCGTGCTCCGAGAAATCTACCTAAGAATTTGCAAAAGTGAAACGGAAGAGGGTGGCATGAAAGTGCATGCTTTGGTCTACCACATACTCAAATTTCAAAGGATTTCGAGGTCATTTGGGCCAAACGGATGGGGGACGAAGGTGCTAACGGAGGCAGGCTGCTGTGGCATGCCTGTGGGCTGCCATGGCAGGTTGCAGGCCTTATGATCACGGTTGGAATTATCTCGTGATAAAAATGTGCCTAAGCCGAGGTGAATGCTCCTAGACAATAACATTTGTTCAATAAACTAGCCTAAGGTCTATTTTCCACCAATGTTGGCACAAAAATTGGATGGGACAATTCATCAAACACCTAGTATGCATTGAGTTATTTTCAAAGGTTTGACCAAATTGGGGAATTCATCAAAACCAAAATTTTTCCACAACCTAATCAACTAAACCCAATCCAATTCATGTTTCCCTTTCAATTCAAGCCTAATCTATTCAAACTTTACTCCACATTGATCAAAATGCAAAAGTTATTTACATTTATATCAAAATCCAAAAATAACTTGAAAAAAGTGCTAACTTACCTTTGAATTCGATTTGGATGTTTATGATGATTGATGTTGAGTAAATGGAAGCCCAAAATGCTCGTTTAAGTTTGTATAGGGTTTGGAGATCAAGGATTGAAGAGGGATCGTTTGAAGTTTGAAATTTTATGTTAACTTGAAAATGAGCCATGTCCCCCGTTTTGTAAACTGCTGGTATTCCTTGCGATCGCAGGGATGCCAATTTCTGGGCAAAACGTTTTCTACCTAGTCCATGCGATCGCAGTGGAGAAATCCATGCGATCGCATAGGAAATGCTGTGCAAATTTTTTTTTTTTTGATAATTTTAAATATAACTTTGAAATCATTGAAAACGTGCTTATGCAAGATGACGATGTATGACTTTCTACCTAAGAATTAATAACCTACTTAAAATCCTAAAAACTTAAAACGTACAAAAACGTAAATCAACTCCTAAAACTGAAATAATACTGAAAATCAAATAAAAGGGAGAAAAAATGGATTGCCTCTCATTGAGCGCTTGTTTAAAGTCTTTAGCTCGACTTTGTTGTGATGATCACTCCGGATTACTCAAAGCGATAAAGGACTTTTCTTTCAAAAAGTCACCCTCCAAGTATTGCTTAAGCCTTTGTCCGTTTACTTTGAACCTGCCTTTTGTGTCATGAGCTACTTCTACTGCTCCATGTGGATAGACTTTCACTATTGTGAATGGCCCGGACCATCTTGAACGCAGTTTTCCAGGAAAGAGCTTGAGTCGGGAGTTGAATAAGAAAACTTTTTGTCCCGCCTCAAACTGCCTTTTTTGAATGTTTTTGTCATGCCAATTCTTGGTTTTCTCTTTGTACAGTTTGGCATTTTCATAAGCCTCGAACCTGAATTCTTCTATTTCGTTCAACTGAAGTAGTCTTTTCTCACCGGCTTCTTTCAAGTCAAAATTCAACTTCCTCAAAGCCCAGTAGGCTCGGTGCTCCAACTCAACTGGTAAATGGCACGCCTTCTCAAAAACTAGGCGATAAGGTGACATTCTAATTGGTGTTTTGAATACAGTTCGATATGCCCAAAGGGAATCATCCAGTTTTCTCGACCAATCTTTTCTCGAGGTACTCACCGTAAGCTCTAAGATCCTTTTCAACTCCCAGTTGGAGATTTCCACCTGGCCGCTAGTTTGTAGATGGTATGGAGTAGCCACACGGTGCTTCACACCGTATTTTGCCAAAAGAGTTTCAAACTGCCTGTTGCAAAAATGTTTACCTCCGTCACTTATGATTGCTCGAAGAGTCCCGAAATGCGTGAAAATATTCTTTTTGAGAAAATTCACCACCACCTTGCCATCATTGGTCGGTAAGGCTACCGCTTCTACCCATTTAGACACATAATCCACAGCCACCAAAATATAAGAATTTGAGAATGATGGTGGAAATGGTCCCATAAAGTCAATCTCCCATACATCGAAAAGTTCAACCTCTAAAATGCTTCGAAGGGGCATTTCTTGCTTTCGAGATATAATTCTCGTCCTCTGGCACCTGTCACATTTTTTTACCAAACTGTAGGCATCTTTAAATAATTTCGACCAATAAAACCCAGATTGTAAAACTTTGGCTGCTGTTTTAGTAGCACCGAAATGACCTCCGTATGATGAAGAATGACATTGCTTCAAGACAGTCTCCATTTCTTCTTCAGGTAGACATCTCTGAATTACTTGATCAACTCCCCTTCTGTAAAGAATAGGATCTTCCCAAAAATAGCATTTAAGTTCTGAAAAGAACTTTTTTCGGCGTTGATGATCATAATCAGGCGGCACGATATTGCTTGCAAGATAATTCACATAATCTGCATACCACGGTGCACTTTTCATATGCTCTATCCCAAAAGTCTGCTTGTCTGGAAATTTCTCATTTATTTCGCCTTCTTCATTCCCTTCTAATTGATCTATTCTTGATAAGTGGTCGGCTACAATGTTCTCACTCCCTTTTTTATCCTGAATTTCCAAGTCAAACTCTTGAAGAAGCAGTATCCACTTAATCAATCTTGGTTTTGCATCTTTTTTAGCAAAAAGATATTTCAATACTGCATGATCAGTGTGCACTATGACTTTCGATCCAATGAGGTAGGATCAAAATTTTTCAAAGGCAAATACTACTACTAGTAATTCCTTTTCTGTAGTGGCATAATTCATCTGAGCGTCATTGAGAGTTCGACTGGCATAATATATGACATGTATGACTTTTTCTCTACGCTATCCCAAAACTGCCCCGATGGCAAAGTCACTTGCATAACACATAAGTTCAAACGGTAGATCCCAATCAGGTGGTACAATGACAAGTGCTGAGATTATACTGTCCTTGAGAATGTTAAAAGCTTTAAGACAGTCTATAGAAAATTCAAACTTAACTTCTTTTTCCAGCAAACTGCACAACGGTTTAGTGATTTTTGAGAAATCTTTTATGAACCTTCTATAGAAACCCGCATGTCCCAGAAAAGATTGAATATCCTTAACTGTTGTTGGAGGAGACAATTTCTCTATAACTTGAATCTTTGTTTTGTCGACCTCAATGCCGTTAGCTAAAATCCTGTGTCCCAACACGATGCCTTCTTGGACCATAAAGTGGCATTTTTCCTAATTAAGTACTAAGTTGGTTTTCTCACAACGCTGAAGTACCGAAGTCAAATTTCTGAGACATTCGTCGAATGATGATCCAAAAACTGAAAAATCATCCATGAAAACTTCAATGAATTTTTCAACCATATCTGAGAAAATAGACATCATACAACACTGAAATGTGGCAGGATCATTGCACAGGCCAAATGGCATACGCCTATATGCAAACGTGCCATAAGGGCAAGTAAAGGTTGTCTTTTCTTGATCTTCTGGCGCTATATGAATCTGATTGTAGCATGAATACCCATCAAGGAAGCAATAATGAGAATGACCTGCCAATCGTTCCAACATTTGATCAATGAATGGTAGAGGAAAATAGTCTTTTCTAGTGGCATCATTCAGCTTCCTGTAGTCAATACAAACTCGCCATCCGATAGTCAATCTGACTGGTATGAGCTTGTTATTATCATTCTTCTCAACTGTAATCCCCTCTTTTTTAGGCACTACCTGAATTGGGCTTACCCAAGTGCTAACTGAAATAGGATAGATGATACTGGCATCAAGTAGTTTCAACACTTCAGCTTTGACTATTTCTTGCAAATGAGGATTCAATCTGTGTTGATGTTGTACTACTGGTTTATATGCCTCTTCTATTAGAATCTTGTGCATGCATATGGACGGGCTGATACATCTGATGTCTGCTATAGTCCAACCGATGGCTGATTTGTAATTCTTCAAAACTCAGAGTAGTTTATCTTCCTAATCCTGATCAATAGAATTTGCAATGATGACGGGAAGAGTAGATGACTCACCAAAATAAGCATACCTAAGGTGAGAAGGTAACTGTTTTAACTCGAGAATTGGGGCTTTTTGAACTGAATGAGGCTGCTGAGGAGGTGTGGTACCTTGATCCATATATTTACTTCTTCTTTCCATCCATTCTACTCCTTGTAAATATCTGGCACATTCTTCAAGAACTGGAGAATCAGAATTTTCTTCTTGAGAATGCATAATACACGCCTCTTATGGATTTGAAGGATTTTCCAAAGCAAATGTGTTAGCTGCCCGTGATCAATGATATTGATCTGAAAGCATGAGTCAGAGGAGCTTGGATACTGAATTGCCTTGAACACGTTGAAAGTGACTTGCTCATCGTTCAATCTCATCATTAGCTGCCCTTTTTGCACATCAATTAGTATTCGTCCAGTAGCTAAGAATGGTCGTCCCAAGATAAGTGGTATATCCCTGTCTTTCTCCATATCTAGGATAATGAAATCAGCTGGGAATATGAACTTGTCCACTTTTACCAAAATATCTTCAATTACCCTGCGTGGGTACTTAACTGATCGATCAGCTAACTGTAGTGATATTGTGGTTGGCTTTACTTCTCCAAGACCTAGTTGTCTGAAAATAGAATAAGGCATCAAATTAATGCTAGCACCTAAATCACATAATGCTTTCTCAAAAAATGAACTACCAACAGTACAAGGAATAGAGAAACTCCCTAGATCTTTTAATTTCGGCGGTAGTTTGTTTTGCAAGATAGCACTACACTCCTCGGTAAGCATAACTGTTTCATGCTCTTCCAACTTCTTTTTGTTTGAAAGGATTTCCTTCATGAATTTTGCATAACATGGTATCTGTGCTAGAGCATCAGCAAAAGGTATGTTGATTTGGAGTTTCTTGAACACATCGAGAAATTTCTCGAATTGCTTATCCAGCTTATGTTTTCCCAGCCTTTAAGAGAATAGAATTGGAGAAACATAAGCCTTGACCGGTGGTGGAATATAATCTGGTGGAGGGCTTTCTTTTTCTTGATCAACTTCTGCATCTGATTTGTTATCTCTCTCTTTACCTAACGTAGTTTCCTTTTCAACACCCGATCTTTTCACATGAATTTCTGGCAACTAAACTCCGCTTCTCGTGGTGATTGCATTGACTTGCTCTTTTGGATTAACTTCGGTATTGCTTGGTCATGTGCCTGGTTGTCGCTCGGTCAACATTTTAGCCAACTGCCCAATCTGATTTTCTATATTTTTTATAGAAACATCTTGTCTTTTCTGTATCTCCTTCAACTCAGATTCCATACGCGTAACAGTTTCTTCCAATCCTCCTTTTCTCTCTTGTGGTCTCCTTTGATTTGGCAGATTCTAAAAATTTTGGGTATTGCCATAGGAGAAGTTTGGATGATTTCTCCATCCTGGATTGTAAGTCTGTGAATACGGATTATTCTGCTGTCGCTGAAAATTCTGAGCATAAGCAACTTGTTAGGAGATGACATATCAACTTTTGTCAAAGGACACTCTGAAGATTGATGGTTTGCCCCGCATGTTACACAAATTGGTGGAGACATATGAACCATATTAGCTGAATGAGAATATTTTATTACTTCCATCTACTTTGTCAATGCATCGATTTTCGCCAATACAAGTGACTTCGTGTCTACCTCATGTACCCCTGTTGCTTTCCTTTGTATCCCTCTGTCTGGCCACATAACAAATTGTTCACTGATTGTTTCATACAAGTCATAGAGGTCATCGGCAGACCTATTTTGGATAGAGCCATCTGCTGCAGAATCAACTGAAGAACGACTGCTAGGAACTAAACCAGAGTAGAAAAAATGGTTCTGAGCTGCTAAAGGAAAACAGTGACTTAGATACTTTCTGAGCAGTTGCTTGAATCTTTCCCATGCCTTGTGAAGGTTTTCCAACTCAGATTGTTGGAAATTGGTAATTTCATGTTTTAATCTGTTCACTCTGGCTGGAGGAAAATATTTCAACGTGAACTTTTGGATCAGATCTGCCCAAGTAGTGATGCTCCCAGGTGGTAGAGAATCTAACTATTCTCTAGCTTTATCCTTCAATGTGTGTGAGAAGAGCCTCATATTCAGTGCTTCTTCATTAACACCGTGGTATTTGAAATTTCCACAGTATTTATCGAAGTGAGAAATATGGTAATGAGGATTTTCATCTATCATACCATAGAACAGCAGATTGTTCGAGAACAAGTTAATCACATCCGGCCTCAACTAGAAGTTGTCGTGTCCATAAGGTGAATAGATTATACTGGACCGATTTTCAACAATCGGTGGCATCATATATTCACCCATAAGGATATCTCGCTCATTAACTTCAACTGGTCGAGCTATTGGTACTTGATTATTTCTGTCATCTGTAAGTAATGAATTCTGGATTCAGTTATCTTCCACTATGTCTTTTTGCTGTCTTGTCTTTTCTTGTTTTTTACGTTGTCGTCGGTGAAAGCTCTGTTCAATTTCTGGATCTAAATCAAATAGGTCAAGATCCTTTGTACGGCGCATACACACTTAATACCTGAACACAAAGTTAGAATTCAACAATAAGACAATGAATTTAAAATAAATATAAAAATAAAAATAAAATAAATAATACTAAAAAGAATTGTTAAAAACTAAATTATAAATTAACGTAGCAATTAATAAAACTAGTCCCAAGCAACGGTTCGTTTACAAGTAATATACTTATGTGTAGAGTGTCGAACCCACGAGGACTAGATATCAAATTGTCAATTAATTTGTAATTCAAATTATAACAATATGAAAAACACGGATTTGATTTGTGTGTGTGATTCTAAACTAATTTAACTATTTCAATTAAATTTAAATATCAACTAACAACTTTAAATGATGAAAACGAATTCGAGTTTTACTAACACTAGGATTTACGAATCCACCTACATGCTTTATAATCAATTATCCGCTAATCGCTTTTTAGTTCTTAATTACCTTGGATTGAAAATCGGTGTTCCTAAAATAATCAAAAGTCTCTCTCGATGGTCAATCAATTCTATACGATATGCGAACCTAATCATCTCTAATTAAGCTTCGAACATAAAAATATACATTAAAATCTCAAGAACACCTAAATTGATTTTATAAAGTATAATAGTAATCTCTATCTATTATTGGACCATATGTTATTCAATACCACGTGCTTAATCTATATTGAATCTCTCGACTTCAATATAGATCACAATATATTCTAATGGTGATCAAGCATTAAAATAATGAAAATAATGAATAAAGAATAATCAACCCTAAAGCAATTAATTACTAAAAAGGAAAAACTTCTAATTAATTAAAAACGCGAGATTTCATCATTCATCCTAGAAAAAGTAAGTTTAGCTGGACATGATTTCGTCAATTATTACAATAATTGAATTCATCATCATCCGGAGAAAGAAAAACAAAAAGTAAATAAAACCTATGATCCCGGCTCAATGATCTTCAATCCCGTACCTTGATCTTCGATTCTTTGTTTGTATGTTCTTTCCCCAAAATTTGTCGTCTGCGATATGTCTCCTATTTTGCTTTTATACTCCTTTCCCAACTCTTGAAAACGTGGCCTAGGTAGTTGAATTAATTTGGACTTGGTAGTGTTGTAATCCAATTAGGAAACTGCCAACTGCTGCCCATTTGACCCATGCGATCGCATGGTGTAACACCTTGCGATCGCATGGTATTCACTAATGTAGTTCTGCAAACATTTTGGCCATGATGCGATCGCAGCCCTAGACAACCATGCGATCGCATGGTTATCCAGGGTAAAGTTTTGGTTCTTTTCCTTGATATTTGCATGTCAAGTCCTCTGAGTATCTTTATCTTTGCAATTACATCTCATTTTCTTCTATTTGCTCTCTTTTCGTCAGATTGACACTTGACTTTGATAATTACCTAAAATAATAAGAAAACAACATGCCATTATACTGAAAACAAACAAGAATACTCATAATTGTCCCTTTTTGTGAGCTCAGATAAGTACAAAATTGTACTTATCAATTGGACAATATATGTGTTTCACTAATCAATGTAGTGAAAACAGATAAAATAACATATATTGATCCTTCTCTTTATAATTTAAAGACAAAAATACTAACATTTTTCTTTTGAACAAAGAAACTGACTCAATGGGCTAAAACTTCATAATGTATTGTGAAATTAAAAAATCGAAAGAGAGAATAATATAAAAGAATTAAAGTAAATTTTTCTTAGTTTTATTATATATATGGATCTAATGAAAGTTACAAACTAATCAAACTTCTAAAGTAAATGTGACTATTTTTTAAGTTTTTTGATAACAATAAATAATCATCAACAATTATCTATTATTTTACAATATTTTCTAAGACCAAAATAATGTAAACATTAAATTATAATTAAAACCTCTCCCTTTTAGCTCCCAACCATATAATTAATTAAATTTGGTAACCATTATGCAATTAAGCATATTCATTGTGAATATTTAATTATTTAATGTCAATATGAATTACAAAAACTACAAATTGTATAGAAATAAAATATTATTGACCCTTTTCTCAATTACGTATCCAATTTTGACACTCTCAAATTTCTTTAAACAAATATCATTTTGTAATACAAATATTAAACTTATTTCAAAATAAAATTAAAATACTTCATTTATATTCTGATTCACACCATACCTCTTGATATCATCCATATCATGAACCTGAACCAACAACTTTAAGTTTTTTCCAAGTACGAAGATGGAAATGAATCATCTACCTCATTTAATTGGGTGATCTACTTGGACTGAAAATTTTCCTTATTCTTCACATTTCATCTCCATTAGAGTTCCAAGAAAAAATAGTATTTAATTGTGATTCAGTTGTCAAGATTGTAGCATGTTGTATTTTTTCAATGTATAGTAAATCGGATCGGAGGACCAACCAGTTCAACTGAAAAAACTAGGAATCGGTCCGGTCTACCAATTTAACCCAACATTAGAAAATCGAAGTTTTTAGCGGTTAAACCGCGATCCGGTAGAACCGGTCTGGTTTTAATAGTTTTTCAGTTCAAAATGTTTTTTGGGCAAAACACTCATTTCTTATTTCTTCTTCATTTATTTCTCATTTCTCCCATTGTTCTTCTTCAGTTGGTCCTCTCTTTTTTGTGAGATTTTTGGATTAATTTTAAATTTTTTATGAAACTTATGAAAAGTCTATTTAAAGCCAAATTTAATGAATAATTGTCTATAAATGTTGGTTTATTTACAAATAACTTATTTTTAAAAATTTTGTGAGATTTTTAGATTAATTTTTATTTTTTTATTGAAATCGATTCGACCTTGGTTCGATCCGGTTCAACTTTTTGACTCTTGACTCATTGTCTTTTCCAGATCGATGGCTGATCCAATTTTTTAAACATTGATTTTTTTTTCAATCTGACTGGAAATTATATTAAAAGCAATTTTGGTATGCCATTCCGCTTACGTGTGGATGAGATAATTTTATTTTATACTCTATTGTAAGACATATTTAACCAAAAAGTAAAATAGACGGACAAAAATATTTATAAATAATTTTTGTAATGATAGTGGGTCATTGGATATGATCCATGTGGTCCCCGACAAGGGATATCATTTTAATTCATAATTGAAAAATTGGCGCAAATAGTCTTTAACGTATGACAATAGTGCGCAAATAGTTCCTAATTTTTTATTTTTGGTGGAGTAGTCCCTAACCTATCCATTTAGATGCGCAATTTGTCATTTTGGACAGATTCCATTTAAAAGTTTCGTTAGTTGCTCAAGTGAGTTAAACTCTCTTTTTTTGTCTTTATTGGTGGGGGTAAAATTGTCAAGTGAAATTTCATTTCTTTCTCTCAACGTCCAGAGAAACCAAACGTCACTCAAAACAAATCGAAGGAAAATGCGAGAAAAGAGGGGAAAAATACCATTGCTGTGAATATGAACAACTGAAAGTGGTACATATGTGTTTTGGAGTGGGTTAATGTTGTAACTGTCTATTCAGCGACTCAATCATAGTATTTGGTTGGTTTTGTTGCGAATTTTGAAGAAACCGCCATTGGAATGTGATTTGAGAGGTTTGAACCATATTTATTTTCAAGAAATCAAGGTATTGTGAGTTGGAAAAAATGGTTGCATGCTAAGAGGACAACATCCAGCGCCAGTGTATGGTAAGTATTTTGCCCAGACTAACTCATCCAAATTTGTTATGGGTTATATGTGAATCTTCGCTATGGAATTCAAAATTTTTTATTTGCTTTGCATGTATCTTCACTCCATTCCAAAATTTGTATATATTGTTTATATAGTGTGGGGTCACTTTAGTGTTGTATAATGCTATTATGTCCTTTACTGCATAATGTTCTTTATATTGTCTGTGACGTGGCTAAGGGTTTGACAATTTTTTGTTTATTCTTGTAGGAGAAAACACCAAACAATTCACCATTGTGTGGCATTATGGCGGTAGATTCTTTTTGAAGCCGAATAATTTGAAATATGAGCATGATAAGGTGGAATATATGGACTTCGTTGATGTTGATGACTTTAGCAAGTTGACGGTGAATAGGGTTGCTAGGTTTATGAAGTATCTTGGCTACAAATTATCAATTGGAGTTTTATACATGAGGAATAAGACGTCGCTATTAAATGGGTTGGTTAGAATTAAAAATGTGGAGGATGTTAAGATAATGTTGAATGGAATAGGCAGCTCTAAGTTGGTGGAAGTTTACTTGGTTCCTTGTGTTGTCTTGCGAGTTACCAACCGTGAAATGGAAGACCAATGTAGTAATCAAAGAGATTTTAGAGCCGGATAGTATTAGGGAGCCTGATTTGGAGAAGGTTATGCAGCCAAAAAGTCAGCCCATTAGTGGTGATGAGCCTCCAATTGAATTAGAAAGTCAAGATGCTTATGTGCCACAACGTCAAGAGCATGAATGGGTTGGTGTAAATTGAGAAGAATTACTTGATAGAGTTTACAGTTCGGGAAGTGGAATGAAGACTTGATATAGTCGTTTGTTCAAAGGTCAGGAAACGAAGAGTTGATGTCGAAATGTGAAGACCAAGGCGATGAGAGTGGATGAAAAGAACATTCAGATCACATTGGAGCAAGTGAAAATGACAATCTCGTTGATTCGGACTACGAGACGAATGAGGGTAACGAACATGAAAGTCAGCCTACTGGAGCTTCCAATGTGAATAACGACATAGGTTTAGGCGACTTGCATGACAAAGCATTACAAGAAAGTGATACGGATTACAGCGATTCTGATGAACTCGAAAGTCTAGGAAGCGATGGAGAATTACCTAGTACGAAGAGATATAGAAAGTTTGAATACAATGCTAACGTCAATTTGGCAAATCCACAATTCAAAAAAGGTATAACTTACAATTAATGTAGTTGGCTGAAATTGAAGTGGAATTTTTTTGAAATTTATTTGCTCATTCATTGCAGGTGTTGTCTTTGAAATGAAGCGGACATTGATCGAGGTAGTTAGTAGCTATTCTGTTGTAAACAATAGAGCACTCAGATGGAAAAAAAATGACAAGAAGAGATTTAGAGCAATTTGCAAGCATACGGGATGTCCATTTGTGCTGTATACAAGTGCGGAGTGACAAAAAAAGTTTTGAAATTAAAAGTTTCTTAGATGATCATACTTGCCCACATTGTTCAACAATAAGAGGGTTAGTTTGACTTATATGGCCAAAAAGTATGCGTCGGTGTTCAGGAGTGACCCTGATTTACGAATGAAAGGATTTCGGGATATAGTGAAGCAAGATTGCAATGTGGATATCTCCAAATGGACCTTTTATCAGATAAGAAACAAGTGTTTGGAGCAAATCAGGGGAAGTGTCCTAGATCAATATAAGTTGCTTTATGAATATTGTGAGCAGTTGAAGGTAACAAACGAGGGTAGTTGTTGTGTTGGAGAAGAATGGTCAGGAATTCATGCGACTTTATATATGCTTGGCAGCGTGCAAGTTATGATTCTTAGGAGATTGTAGAAAGTTAATAAGGTTGGACAGATGTTTTTTGAAGTCGGAGTACGGTAGGCAAATTTTGAGTGCAATTGGGATAGATGAGAAGAATGCATTGTTCTCGATAGCATATGTTGTAGTCGATACGGAGAACGGGAAAAATTGGTCTTGGCTTTTGAGTTTGCTGGGATTTGATTTGAAGATTAGTAACCATTTTCACTGAACATTTAATTGTTTTCTATAGATGTGTAAATTGCTCAAAACTTGGTGTTCTTTCAATTCTCTACCTCCTGTTCTGCTACAACAACTGATGAAAATATATATTTTTGAATCAATATTGATTACATGTGTATCAGACTTGGAGGTTGTTAATGATGTATAAATGTCTGACTTTGTGTTCAGTGCATTGTTTTGGTTCTTCGTTTGTTGTTGTTTTTTTGTATTACACTTGGAGGTTGAATGTTTGGTATGAATGATTGTTGGTATTGTTATTTGAATACCAGGACTACCTGCGAATAAAGATCCCATGTGTGATTCATTTTCAATACGTTAGGGACTAATTGCGCACCTTATCCAATAGGTTAGGGACCATTATTGCACATTTTCCAATACGTTAGAGACCAATTACGCACTAGTTAATAACAAAGTAGGGACCATTTACACAACAACTAACAAAGGTTGAGGACCTTTTGTGCTACTATTTACAAAGGTTTAGGTCGACTAGCTCTTAACAAATAAACAAGTTGTATTGTGAAACCGATGATATGAGACTAGATTAGGACCAACTTTGCTGTACTCTAGGTCAATTTCAAAACTAGAAGATGAAAACATTTCTATTTATTCATAACATATCTGATATACACATTACAAACCATTACAAACCATTAACCTTTCATCTACATAACAACTCTGCAAATAAAACCTAGAAACCAAATCTTCCAAGAAAATTCTTTTTCTTGCTCTTAAGGAACATGTTTTCTTCTCACTGCCAGTTAGAGTTCAGCAATTCAGGCATTGTATCCTTACATCTAGGGCAAGTGGGTGGGTCACACCACACAAACAACCCACAACCACCTACTTCATGTACATATGACAAAACTAAATCAATTATTTTCAAAGATCAGAAAATTTTTTAGATAATCATTTACCAAAAAAAATCTCAAACAATAGCTCACATGTCTTCACTGGCAAGCAAGAAAACGTCTACCAGGGTTCATATTTGTCCATGAAGTCTTTAGCTCCAAAAGTAGTCCACAACGACATATGTTGTTATCCATTTTTTCTACCAAATTCTGCAATAATGTTTTCTGTTAATATTGGAACTTCTGCATGACTACCAGAGGTAGTGTTGGCGGGAGAAAAGATGATGTTGAAAGAAAGAAATGAAATTTCACTCGACAATTTTACCCCCACCAATAAAGATAAAAAAAAATGAGAGTTTAACTCACTCGCGCAACTAATAAAACTTTTAAATATAATTTTTCTAAAATGAACAATTGCGCACCTAAATGGATAGGTTAGGGATCACTTCACCAAAAATGAAAGATTATGGACTATTTGTGCACTATTGTCATACGTTAGGGACCATTTGTACCAATTTTCCTATATTTAAACACCACTCTCCAAAATTTACTTCAATTGTCTAAATTTCACGTGTGATTTTAATACTTTATTCAATATAGTAAAATATAATTTTATGGATTAATTTTACCAACGGTCACTAGCATTTTAGCAAAATTACAAAGTGATCACTGAAGTTACAAAATTTCAGTATCGATGACTGAAGTATACTAATAAGTTCACCAACGGTCAATTTGTTAAATTTTCAGCGTAAATTGATGATGTATCACCGTTAAGTGTCCACGTGGCATACAATCGATCGACATTTGACAAAAATTAATTCTATGTGGACTTAATATATTAATAACAATAAATTATGATCACAAATGATGCACATAAAATATGAGTTCCTAGTTGCAACTTTTGGACAATATCTAAATCAAATCTCCAAATCATTTGTACAATTCGATTTTCTCTCAAAAACGATCTCAAACCCCAACCCCAACTCCAACCCCAATTGGTTAAATCGGGTTGTGCAAATGGTTTGGACATCTGATTTAGATATTGTCCAAAAATTACCATTATGTTCTCATATTTTAAGTGTATTCTTTATGATCCAAATTTATTATTATTAGTACATTAAGTCCACGTGGTGTCAATTTTTGTCAAATATCGACCGATTGTGTGCCACGTGGACACTTAACGGTGACCGTCATCAATTTACTCTGGAAATTTAATAGAGTGATTATTGATAAATACATTAGTATATTTTAGTCACCAGTACTGAAATTTTGTAACTTTAGCAACCGTTTTATAATTTTACTGAAGTTTCAATGACTTTCGATGGTATTAACCCATAATTTTATTCAACATTACGTTTAAAATATTAAAAAAAAAAAAAAAAAAATCTCCTTTCCTTTTTCTTGGGGCATGCTTACGTAGTGCTTTAATCAATGTAGTGAAATGCAAAATTTTGCCACTATCATGCTTATATGTGATTGTAATGCTTTATTCAATATAGTGGAATACAACCTTATTCAATATTACACCTAAAAATTTTTTTTTTCGCCTTGATTGGGTTTACGTATAATTGTAATGCTTTATTCAATATATTGAAATACAACTTTATTTAACATTTACGTCTAAAATCGTTTTCTTTTTCTTTTTGTCTCAATAACCCGCTTTTTGATATTGTTTCTGTTGTTTTTAATGTTCTCAAGGTAAAGGAAGATTGTGTTACTCATTATTGAACAAAACGAAAATTCTATATTTAAAATTAAATTCTATTGAATATCAAATTTAATACTTCAACAAACTACTTAAATAAATCTTAACTAAATTTTAATGCTTTATTCAACATTACGTTTAAAATCAGTTTTTATTTTTTTTCCCTTTTTTCTTCGAGCACGCAGACGTAATGTTTTATTCAATGTAGCGAAATGAGTACAATTTTTTGCCTCTATCAAGTTTACGCATGATTGTAATACTTTATTCAATATAGTGAAATACAATCTTATTCAACATTACATCTAAAATTATTTTTTCTTTTTGCCTTGAGCGGGTTTACGTGTAATTGTAATGCTTTATTCAATATACTGAAATACAACTTTATTTAACAATATGTCTAAAATCATTTTCTTTTTCCTTTTTATCTCAATAGCCCTCTTTTTGATATTGTTTCTATTGTTTTTAATGTTCTCAATTAAAGGTAAAGAAAGATAAAGTTGTGTAACTCACTATTGAACAAAACGAAAATTCTATATTTAAAATTAAATTCTATTGAATATCAAATTTAATACTTTGACAAATTACTTAAATAAATCTTAAGTAAATTTTAAAACATCATACAACCAATTTTTCGATTTAATGAGAGAACTAAATAAGGAGATGCCTCAATTTACCGTCAATTATTCATTCTATTGGAGGAGTCAAAATTATATAGAGAAGCAAATAATTCATGAATATTTAGGGAAAACTATTTGAATGATTGAATTTGTAACTTTGCTTCGATCTCTTTTATTAAACTCAAAGGAGATATTGATAACTCAACTTTAAATCATGTCACTTGAAACTTCAGAAAGTGAATTTTGTTTGAACTCGTCTTTAACTAAGATTTCAATTTAAAAAATTTTAAGGACAAAAAAATTCGTATGTCTTAATATGCATGTGAATTTTGACAAGAAGAGTGTCAACCCAGATTAAGTCGAGCAAATTCAATTCCCATTTAAATGTACAATGTAACGGAATAAGGTAATAATAAATAAATAAACATGTTCGTCATTGGCAATATCAAATTGTAACGTGACATTCTCAAATTTCTTTAAACAAATATCATTTTGTAACCCATATATTAAACTTATTTCAAAATAAAAATTAAATTTGTCAATTCATATATATTATAAAAGCGACACGTGCTTCACACCATGCCTCGTACTCTCTATCACAGCCCTATCAACACAAGCCGCTCTCTTCCTCCCCCACCCCGCCCCACCCCCAAATTTCTTCCTATGAATATCTCTCCATCCCCATTTCTTATCCCTCTTCCTCGCTCCCCCCAAAACTTTGTCTATCTTTCTCTCTCTTCCAAGCCTGGCAAAACCCATTTGCCAGATAATAACCCCAGGTCACCATCTTCTTCTCTCTCTGTAGACCAATTATTTTCCGAAATTATGCGTGCCCTTTTGACTGTTTATACATGTTTATGTAATCTGTATGTACAGATCTGAAGGTGGGTGTTTTTGTTTGTTTTTTAGGCTTCGGATTTGTGAATAATAAGGCAAAATCATGAACGGGTGTGTGTACCGACAGAACGCCTTGGTGGGTTGTGTTGGAGACATGGCGAGGAGGGCTGATTCAGACCGCGTCGTTTGTCCCAAACCTCGTAGGTTTGGTTTGCCCCTTCAATTTGATGAACCCATCAGATCCCCTTCACGTTTGCTTCACATCAAGTATGATTTTGTTAATTTCCCTCCCTTTTTTAATTCAGTCACGTAATTTAATTTATTGTTTTTTCGTTTTATGAATTCTGTATTTATGTTCTGTTTTGTGTTAAATAGTAACGAACAATCGGAGGCGTGTGATGCAAAAGCCGGAACGGAACTTCTTGATATTATCTTGATGAAGGTATTTTTCTCCTTAGTGATTGAACTGTTTTCCCTTCACGGATTTAATTGAATTGAATAGTAATATTGATTCTAAGGATATGATAAATTTTGTGGGTTTTCATTGTGTTCTCGTATTAGACTGTTGTACAAAAGTTGATGAATGATTAGTCTTGATATCGGGGCGTGTTTCATGGATTATAGGTTCTTGTGATTTATGCGCGGAAAATTGTTGTTTGTGTTCCGAAGTTTGGTGGCTCATGAGGGATTTTATATGATCTTTTTCCTGGAGTTTTCGAGGATGTGGGTGGGATTTGTTTTATTGATTTCAGATTGAAATTGTTCTCTTGGAGAAAATGTTACATGGAAATGTATGGATATTTATAGAAGACTACCAAAACACCCCATTTTTTGTTGTGGATATGAGTCATTTGAATTCGATTTGGAAGAAACTGAACTGTAATTTAGAAAAAAATATTTGAATCCCGACTCTGCTGTTGCTGTGGCGGCATGAATTTATGTAAAAGGAATTTTGAATCCCGACTCTGCCATTGCTGTGGTTGCAATAATTTACGACTACAATTTGATTTCAGAGAGAATCCAGTTACATTTAATTGCACTTTTAAGTGTTTAATTTTCTTGGCAGCCTACCGTAGCATAATTCTTCCTTTTTCGCTAGTATTGCTTTTGCTTTATTGCGTCACGACAATTTTTGCACATTTGTTGGCTTGCTGGTCATATATCATGTAATTAATTTTGTTTTCATTTGTCATGAGCAGGGGAATTGTGGTTACGCGAGATCCAATTTTCAGGTGGCCTCATCGCCGCCTTTTTTTTCTGGGTCTCCTCCCACCAGGGCCTCAAACCCTGTAATCCAAGACGAGCAGTTTGGAAACGACAATTTTAATCCTTCATCACCTGCACCCGAAGCATCACCACCTCCACCTTCATCTGCCCGTAAGAGTGGAGGTTGCGTGAGGGTGAGTTTTGGGCACAAGCCAGCTACAGTGAGGATCGAAGGGTTCAACTGTCGTGGGAATTGCAGCATTTCTGCTGTAGCTTAAACATACTTTAAATTCGAGATGAACTTCAAATCCAGAGAGGGATTGAGTAACATCGATAACAAAACAACAGGGAGTTTTTAGGGGGAGGAACAATTTGTTTAGTAATGTGTATATAGAGTATGTCTGAACAAAGAGGGTCACTTTTTACCGAGTTTTTGCGTCGAATCTGTCCTTGTGTATATGTAATGAGGTGAAGAGAAAAGTTATCCAGAAAATAAGAAACTGAAGAGAGAGGGAGAAATAACCCTTTTCTGGCTTTGTAGGTTTTTTTGCTTTGTTGACTTTCATAGAGAAAAGAAGAACCTTTTGTAACTCTTTAACCTTCATTGTAATTTAATCCGAAGGCAAAGAGGATGATTAATGTTTTGGGATTCTGAGAATCCACTGGCCTCTATTGTTAATAATAATGTTTGGTCGGTTGGATTGTACATTACATTGTTCGACAAGATTAAGGAGAAACTCGTAATATTTTATGCATTTATATTATTTAGTCTCGTCTGGTACCGTGTATCGAAAAATGTTGTTTGTTTGAATATTATGGATGACCATGAATCGACAGAATCGTGGATGATTATGAAGAAGTCAAATTGAATAAGGCAAGTTGCAAAAATTTGTGACTAAAAACATTGGAGAGTACGTGTAAGGATTTGTTTTCTTATGAACGTATTTGGTGTTTTGTTTGAATTTGTAATGGTCAATTTAGGGAAGAGTGGGGTATTGTGTCCATTTTCTTTTAGTTTAAAGATATTCATTGCTGACTAGTTTGTCTCAAGGCTAGGCTGGCTTTTTCAGACAAAATAACTAAATTAATTAAAGAGTGTTGGGTTCTGTCTATTTTTTTTTGATCCTATTTTATTAAATTTTTTGATCCTAAGGGTTCTGTCTATTTTAAGAAGATAGGACCATGTGCATGATGTGTTTGGCTTATAATCTACTTATTTTTAATGGGATTATTATTGATTAAAAGAAAGAAAGTTGGGAATGGTCCAAGTAACTAAGCTTATCTATATGGGAATTTGAACTTGTATAAAAACTTTGCATGAAGTCCGCGACATTAAAGGAAGTGGTATGGTCAATAATTACAGGTATGGCTGAGTGGTCATCGGGAGACTATTTTTTTTTATTAAATATATTGAAAAGTCATCACAAATTAAAATAATAAAATTACTAGTATACCGAAGATGCGGTAGAATTCGACCATATGCTCTGTTATGATAATAGATTGAGTCGGTGAATAGATTTTGGAGATGATCAGTGGAGGAAGATGATCGGTTGAAGGGGATAAATTGAGAAGATTAACAGATTTTAGAGATGGTCCGTTGAAGAAGATGATTGAACAGCAAATTTTAGAGAAGATGAAATTGAAGACTTAATGACACACGAGCATGTTTTTTTCTTTCCGTAGCGAAGAAAACTCCTTACGTTCGTGATTAATTAAATTGTAATTTCCTTAAAGAATTTACTAACTTTTAGTTAAAATATCTAGTAGTGGTGGGTGCGGTCCGGTTTCTTTCGATTCCGAAGGGAATCAAAACGATTCGAGAACCACTGAGTATCTTGTAAATGGAACCATCAATTCCTACTTGAATTGTGGAACCAAACTAGAACCAAACCGTTTGGTTTAGTTCGGTTCGATTCCATAATTAAGTTTTCAAAGTTGTTATAATTTTCTTTATTTGAAATAGCACAATAATATAAAAAATCATAATTTTTAAATCTTAATATATTAATAAAACAACAATATATCAAGTTTTGAACACATGATTCTATCTTAATACAAAATAACAAACATAGAAAAAAATATTTCATTTTTATTGGCTAAATTTTCAGAAAAATTAAAAAATAATAAGATCGGTTCCATTCCGTTTGATTCTTCGGTTTTGAATCTAAAACCGATACCTGAATCATAAAGGATTGGTTCTAGATTCTAATACCCATTACTCGATTTAAACTTAAGAAGAATCGAAGCGAACTGCTCGATTCGATTGAGTACTTTTGTCCATCCCTAATTATCTAGTATTAAAAAATTAAATATTGAATAATTAAGTACTCTATATTAGAGAGAAATTTATTTTCAATGATTCCGATATTCATATTCTGTTTGTTAAATAAATTGTTTAAATATTTAAAGTACCACAGTTATTATTAAAAGCGGGAAAAAAAAAAAGTAATCAGTGAGTTGACCAATTTCTTTTATTTTCATTTATTGTTGGACGGCAGCAAATATATTTTTTAATTGAAAAATTCAATAATGATTAATCTCGAAAAATATATATTTTGTCCTCTTTCATTTTCTTTCTTACAGGCACTAAATGGATGACTTAACAATATTTCAAAAATTATTTAATAAATAAATAAATGAAATCAATATTTAAATATTAAAACATTTATGTCATTTTATTTAATAAATTATGAAGCTTATATATTTGAAATATTGGAAATTGTCTAAAAGTCAGCCATAGATGACTTGTTTCAAATTATGTTAAAATATTTTTCAAAATCACTATTAAGTCATTGTTTCATTCGTATTTCAATTGATTCCATAATTACCCCTGTAACCCATATTAATTATAATTAAATTTGATTTAAACTTCAACGCAGCAACACACGTGGCCACTATCTTTCTTCGCACATCCCACCAATTATTGCACCTCGTCGCTAGCATTTCATGACTCGTCACTAGCCACCAAAATTTTTTCCATTGTTTTCGTAAGTGATAATAGTGGATTCTCTTCTTTTTTCCAATCATATAAAAGATAAAATTTTAAACTTTAACAGTCTGTTATTGTTATCAGATAATAGTGGTGATTCTGAGAAGTATTGAGCAATCTCTGGATTATAAAGTTTTGGAAACAATTGCTTCTTGAATATTATTTTGGAGGTGGATTCAGTTTTTATGAATGATTTCTATTATTTTTCTTGAATTATGTTGTTTTTGTTGGATATATTATTTTTTTGATATATAGGAACACAATTGTTTTGTAATCATTTTTTGGTCGAATAAAAGAAAACAACACTTGTTTCACATACATCAACATTTTTATGTATTTTGGAATGTCACACATTTATGTGAGTTTTTTAATACTGTATCAGAGAAAATAACATCTTAATAAAACAGTGTCACAAAATTGTATCACAAACAATATCTTATTAAGAACAGTATCTCACAATATTAGATCACAAACAGTATCTTATTAAGAACAGTATATCAACATCTTAATATAACAGTATCAAAGATAAAAGTATATTAATATTTTAGTATCAAAAGTACATTAATATATTAATATAACGCGCACATTAGTATCAATATTTTTGTAAACAAAGACAATATTACACACACTCAAAATAGAAAATTCCAACCTAATAAAAGAATAGTATCATAATAAAATTATCTTAATAAAACAGTATCATAGAAAATAATATCAGAAGTACATTTGTATTAATATCATAATAACAGTATTATAGATAACAGTATCATATGGTTAAAGATAACAAATATAACAATATCAGAAGCACATTATTATCAAGCACGTTTTTAGGTGAACACAAATGTTATGTTTTAACAGAAAATCATAGCATAGTATATAAATAAAACAGTTTATTAATAAAATAGTATCATAGATAAAAGTATCTTAACATATCACTATCATACATGACAATATCTTAATACAACAGTATCACATATACAAACTCCAATCCAATAGAAGAAGAGTATCATAGATTGAAACAATATCAAACATATTGAATGAAAACAATATTAAGCATGTTGAATGAAAACAATAACAATATCATAGATTGAACCTCTATCTATATTTTTCAACATTTTTGAATTTTACTGCATAATTTTTTTTTTAAATTACCATTTAACATAGGATAAATTGAATAAATGATTCAAAATTTTTTTACCAAATATATCGATATAACAATTAATGCCTAATTTTTAGAGACTAAAATTTATCCATCAAACAAATCAAGGAGTAACAACCGTAATCATCTTAATTATCCAATCTACCCCAATTACCACCACATTGTATCTCACTCATTATCTCTTAGGCACCGTTTCGAACACAATCACTATCCTCTATGCTTGAAGAAGAAATTTCATTAAATAGCTTCACAGAAAAATAATCAAGAATAAAATATATTGTGTTTATGAAGAATCGAAGATGGCATCCTTACGAAGTAGGACCAAAACCAGAAGGAAAAGCAAAATCTGACGAAATAATTTAGCAATAAAGAAAAATAGATCTTCAAAGAAAATCAAAACATTGACGGTGAAGAAGAAGTGCAACATTCCAGTGCCCGTAGGAGAAAATGTTATTTTTTTTAATAAATGCTATTTGGGTATTATTAGGGTCGTTCACTTTTTTATTTTACTTTTGATTTTGTAGGAAAAAAAACAAGTTTTTAGAACCATTTTCGATTTAATTAGTCTTGCTTCTTTGATGAAGATGCATTTCATAATACATGAATGATTAATTTTTTTTAGCATATATGGGTGCTTTTGTGTTCAAATACAAACTTAATCGGAAACTTTGTGCATTTATTGTTGACATCTTTTCGAGTTAATCATTCATTATTTTTAATTGCATGTCTCTCACCAATATCAATCTTAGGTATTTTGTTTGGTTCTGAAGAACACACACAATTGTACATTAATCAGAGGTTTTGTGTTGAAAAATGAACAAATCTGTGGCTATATCCAGTTAAATACAAAAATGTTAATTAAATTACTTAAGCTCATCTAACATAAATTTTACGTAAATTGGAGTATTTTTCATTTATGTAAATTTCACATAAGTTCGTCTTCATATCATTCTCTTACCTATAGTTGCCATGATTCATTTTGAATCACCGATTATTCAAAGGTTTATGATATTGAAAACCAAAAATATTTAGGCACACTTGGACACATTTTATGTGAGATTGTTGATATTCATGCAAAAGTTTTATTTCTCTACCTACCAAGAAATGGCATATTCGTGTCTGAAATTTCTTGTCCATTTTTTAACATATGATTCATTGTTGTCACCGTTGAATGTTACCAAATTAAGATTGTTTCTACAATTTGTGCACCTTCAGTGTGAACTATATCCAATAATGATACTACATGACTGTACCATAGTTTTTGGTACTCTAGCCTGTCATTTATCGTTGTTAACAATTAGCGGTACTATATTTCATATTAAGGCGCAATAATAGTTATTTGTGTTTGTAAACTTAAAGTGTAAATGATTTTCGATACATACATTTGTACATCTATTACTGATAACAACACGAGACCCTTTACACGGGTCATGTTCGTTTAGTGTTAAGTATATTGAATAATGATACCTCCATGTCTGTTACCACTTAGTGCATCTTTAGTATGTGATCACTAGTCGTACCACTTATAATCACCGTCACTAATTGAATCATCAGATTGTTAACTTATTTATATTCAGTTGTTTTGGTAACAATATTAGTTCTTAAACTACATCATGGCTTAGTTGTTATAAAAATTATGGATTAGTTACATCTTGGTTTGAATCACTTCATTAACTGAAATTATGAACTTTTTACACATCATTAGCCATCCTTTAATGTGACGTTGAAAATAAACTCATTCATTTAAGATCTAGGGATTGATTCACAAACGGTGAGATTGATGTTCGTAGCTTTGATCTAGGGATTGATTCACAATCTAATGCCCATTGTGTTCTACTAGATGATGGACTAGTATTGATTGATGTCGACATAATGAAGATTGACGCTGCTGTTGTCTCAAAAGTTAGGATGCCGTTGTTAAATAATTTTTGCATTCAATCTCGAAGAACATAATGACATTGGATCATATTCATCCAACTACTAGAATCAGAACATTGTCTTAAAATATATAAAAAAAATCATTAGATAATTTTTTATATCGATTCAAATTTCTAGATAAGTTTAGATATTAATTAAACCACAGCTTACGAACTCGCCATCTTAATGTTTTGACTTTTATTTGCAAGTTGGATGGGACGGGTACTATGACAGTGGCAAGTGTTGATGCCGTTGTCGAATTGTTGATGGGAGTACAAAGAAACGCTTGAAGATTGGTGCAAATGAATCGATGAAATTGAGAATGTTAATAGTTCTAAGGTACACGGTAATAGGGGTGGTAAAAAAGCTCGTCGGCTCGGCCCAGCTCTAGACGAGCTCCAAAAAATGGGCCGAGCTCGTTCGGCTTGTGGGAACGAGCCCATGAGCTAGGCTCGTTATGGCTGGTGGGCTCATGCCCACGAGCCAAAAAGCATGAGCCACGAGCCGGCTCGGCTTGTGGCTCGTGCAACGGTCAAATGATCGTAACCGTTGGATGTTGATCCAACGGTCACGTTCATGTGACCGTTAGCCACCTTTTTTTATTTTTTTATTTTTTTTAATTTCATTATTTTCCTATAAATACTCATATTCTAAATTTATTTTTTTCACACTTCAATCTCTCATTCTATTATATACTCAATCCATTAACAATTCTCAAATTTCATTCTCTAAAGTCTCAATATTATTGTTATAATTAGTATCTAATATCTCATTATCTAGATATTACTCTATAATTTGAAGTTTTAATTTTCTACTTCTATTAATTCTCTACATTTCTATTTTCTACTTTCTAGTTTCTACTACATATTCATCTTTTCCTATTCTCTTTATTATATTATTCTAAATGGCCTACAATCAAAGTAATGATGATTCTACTGGTCAGAAGGACATTCCAATTTCAGACGATATTATTGATCAGTTTGGTGGTAGCACTGTCCAATTGATTTGGAAGACGTTCAAGAAGATGCCGATACACAAACAACCTTTTGTTCTAGCACTAAACGAAAAGCCACCAAACAAAAGGCTAAGTGCTGGCAGCATTACGAGTTGGTGCTGACTGATAAAATGGTGGGTAGACTCGCTGAGTACAAAGCACAGTGTAAATACTGTCAAGAGAAGTTAGATTGGCAAAATGAGATAGGCACGACTCATCTAAACAAATATTTTAAAAATTGTTAATTCAAACATGGAAGTTTGGAAACAAATCAGGCACAACTCTAGTTCGGATCTCCAGGAGCCGGGTCCAGTAGTCCCAATCTCAACACTCAGATATATTCACAAGAACTAATGCGCCGCGAGGGACTGCCGGAATTGGTGGCAAATGTCAAGTTTCCATTGAGCTTGGTGGAAAATTTTCATTTCACGAACTTCATCCAAAAATAGCTCCATCCAAGGTATGTTAATATTTCTAGAAATACTCTTCGTAAAGACACTATTGTTAGATATAATACAAAGAAAGAAGCTATTATAAATTATATTAATAATTATAACAGTATTTTATCTTTTACGTCAGACTTATGAACATGTAATAACTAAAAAAGATATATGGTAGCAACTGTACACTACATTGACAGTAATTGGATAATGTATAAAAAAATAATAGTGTTTAAACAAATAGACTATCTTCATAATAGAAATAATATTTTTATTGTTTTATTGGGTGTGTTAGGTTAATTTAATTGTAGTCCAGAATTTGATGGTATTTTATTTTACATTTGTTGTGTATGTCACGTGTTTAATTTAATTGTGCAAGATGGATTAGAATTTATACAACTCCAATTACAAAAATTAGATATGCTATGAATTATATTACGGTCTCACCAAAAAGAGAACAAGTTTTTGCTACTCTATGTCTGAAAAATGGGTTGCAATCAAAATATTTTTATACTGATGTTGTCCATATATGGAATTCTACATATCTCATACTTGAATCTTGTGAAGGTTACGAAGATTACATTACTATATATTATAATGGCCGATACTCACACGGCTCAGAATATGATTTAGAATCATATGACTGAAAAATAACTGCATGTCCTGGTGTATATTATCCAACTACTCCGCTTGTTTTAAATCATTTCTATTATATTGCTAACAATTTTACTAGGTATAAGAATTTTGCTCTTTTTTCTGATATTATACCTGCCATGGAAGCTAAGTTTAGAAAATATTGAGAACAATTGCCTATGTTATTTCTATTAGCATGTATCATGGATCCTAGAATTAACTTAGAAGATACGGAAGTAATAATAATGAAAATTTTACAAAAATTAACCTACAAAAATCCAGTAACGTGTGATAATTTAGAACAAACTTTATGTCAAATATTTGAGGTCTATGCTGAAAAGACCGGTATGAACATTGTACGACCACCTGTTCTAACATGTAGTTCATCATCAACTGATGACATTGACGTATGGAGTTACGTGAGTACACATAGGAGTGGTCAAGGTCAACAATCAGTTGGTTTTTCTTCTTCTACTTCTTCCCTTCCTCATTCTAGTGATACACCTGTAGAGTTAGTTAGATATTTCACGCATGATGTGCTTAGTATTTTAGATGACGAAGAGATAAATTTTTTTGATATACTACGATGGTGGAAACAACATCAACGTAGTTACCCAATTCTTTCAAAAATAGTACGTGATCTACTAACACCTTCGATATCAACTGTAGCATCGGAGGCTGCATTTAGTATAAGTGGTAGGGTTCTGTCTGATTTCAGGTCAAGACTCAAAGTCGACATTTTAGAAAGCTTACTATGTCTAAAGGATTGGGATGACACTGAACTTCGAATCCAAGATAAAGTAGACAAAATAATGACCAAAGAACTTAAAGATTTGAATATGGATTATTCAGATTTGTAGTAAGTATTATTTTGCATTAGTATTTGATATTTTTTTGTCTTATTTTAATAAAAAATTATACACGTAATATCTTGTTCGTGTACAATTTTAACTCCGCCTACTTTCAAAGTAGCCAGTCCCAAGCCTGGAAAAAGGAAGAGGGTTTTCAACCTTTAATTTTTTAATATAAAGAATTCTCGATATTTTCTTTTATTTTCATTTTCAAATTTTTTTAAAAAAAATTTAAGGACCAAGCCGAGCTCGTGGGTAGCTCGGCTCGGCCCATTCGGCCCATGAGCTCGTGGGTCGAACTGAGCACCTTGGATGAAGATTTCAGCGACAATGACCTGGTGTTCAGCGAAGAAGACTTCAGGCACATTGACAAATCTACTAAGAAAAATCGATTGGCTGTCGAGGAAAGGGATGTGCAAGTTCACATTTTTTTGAGACCTAATTCCTCATTTATATATTTATTTGTCCTCATATTGTCATAAGACACAATTTTTAAAAATTGATCTTATTTATCATTAGGTAATAACATCTATCCTATTCGATTTCGACGATGTGAAAACACTCGAACTACGTAAACAGATAACCAGGCATGCCGCATGTCTTCGGTCACAGTTCGTTGGGATTTTCAAATCTCAAACTGATCTTTCACAAAAAGTTGAAAATGTATCATTTGAATACAGGTACTGCATGCAATTTCCAGACAAATCTAACATCGAACTATTCGACCGTTGGTATCACAGAGGCCTGTGTCCTGGTAACAAGTGAGTTCACATTTTACTTAATGCATCTGATTACACATTTCTATTTTAAATTGCATTCATTACTCATGTACAACCTAACACGGGGTGAGAAAATTTCATAAAAATGACCTTTCAATAGCACCTATCATGGATCTTGGACTAGTTAACATTGACTCCAAGACGTGGTAGTATAATTTGAAGCAGGTTACGACTCCACTAAGTGACAGGGTAAACGAACTTTAAATATATCTACATATATTACTTACAATTTCAATCTCCCATACATGTTTACATCTTTCATACTACCGCAGCATATTGATGCAATGTTCTACTTCTTAAGAATGAAAATGAAGCTCAGTGTTTTTAATAAAACCAGGGTGACTACGACCGACTGCTACTTTGACTTGAAAGTCTGTCTCTTATTTGACCAATTAACGAAGGACAACAATCAATTTCCCTCCCCCCCCTCCCCCCAAAAAAAAACCCACTCTATTATATCTAACAGGTCAAAAGCCTCAATTCAACACCAAATGGAGAGATGTTGAACATGTTTTCATTCCAATTTTCATGGATAAATGCACCCACTGGATTTTAGGACACTTTGACACAGCCAATTGGCATTTGGATATCTACAATTCGACCTACAAAACTATCAGAGATGTTGCAGTAATGGATGCTATTCAACCACTACGCAATATTATTCCACATCTCATCAGACAATCTAATGTGCTGAAGTTCGATGTTCCTGACTCCCACTCTCTTGAAGATTATGTAAAGACATACTCCAACAAACAAATGGGTTAGTTTACTTATTTCATTTCTTTAATATATTTCAATAGCTCATATTGATACTACAACTGAGTAATGACGGGCTCAATTTCATTTGATACTACCATTTTCAGTAATCTGTCATGTGTGTAACAAGATTGAATTTATATGATTGCAGAGATGATTGCGGTATATTCATCATCAAATATGCGAAGTACATCTAGGAGAACAAGATTAAGGAAATGCCAAAACCATTTTACACGAAGGTTGCTCGGCACAACATGGCGGTTTCAAATGTACAAATTCGCACTGAAGAAGTCTGATATTCATTTCTTTGAACGCAAGATATAGATGAATTTTCCTTAAAGTCTAATGTTTATTAGTGGAAAAAAAATATTCAGTTTTCCTTATGACATCCTTATCGATTTTATTGCTGTTTTTGGATAATATCATATGCACAACTTTTAACAGATTTTTGTAGAGCATATGTGACCAGATCTGCATACTTGTTCGGTTTCTTAAATATATATTTAAGATTTTTGGGATATGTTGCATTATATGTTACCTCTAAATTACAATTGAGAGATATGTGTTAATAATTGTCCAATGTATCAGACTTCAACTTAATGACGTGCATGAATTTTTGCATCAACCAATCCAGTTACAACTATGTTACAAGTTATGATATGTATGTAACACATCTCATTAATTCGTGTTAATTGAAATTGATATGATACCACTGTGTGATACACATTTACAGTACTTTTCTTTTTGTTGTTGTCGGTGATGTGATATATTTCTAACTACTCATTCAATTTTCATTTGGTTCTAATGTCAACCAGTTAAATTGAAATGACCCATTCATGTCCAAAATTTTGAACATCATCATTAACTTGTCATGATCTCAATAACTTCATGAACTTGATGATAACCATTTTAGCATTCCATTGTTGGACTCAATTAACCTATCAATACTCACCATATGGGATAGCAACATTAATAGATACTCAGACATTAACTTGCGGAAAATTAAAAAAAAAATCCAACATTAGCCAAAGCAATCTTACTTGAATATTAAATCACAAATCATTTCAGCAACAAATCAAAAAATGTAATAACAATTTGTCTCAAAATATAATAAAGCTACAACAACATTATTTGAAAAATAACATTTATGGATTACTTCAAAAACGTTCAAATATTGATGTTTGCTTCTAATAAATACGGTGTCATTCGTCCTCATCCATTCCATTTGAAGGTTTGCAAAAAAATAAAGATAGTCCATGCCTGCACATTTTTCAATCGATGGAAGAGCATCCCATACATGCAATGATATGCTTTTCCAATCCAAAAGCTGTTGACCAAAAAGGCAAAATCAATCATTTTCATGGACATCTATACACCCAATCATATGGCAAACCAGAAGCTGTTGAAAAATACATGCAAAATGGCAACAACACCTGTTTTCATCCAGCATAAGAACCAAACTCAATCTTAATTGAAGCCAACAAATAGCTCTAAGTAACATTAAACAATGACAACAACATTTCATTCTCAGAATTTCAATTACAAACACCATTTAAATGCATATGTACTACTTCAAATATTAGTATAGTTTTAACACATCAGTAATTTATAATGTAACGCTCCAAATTTTCTAGGATTTCGAAGAGTTACTAAAATTCATAGAGAAATAAAATATTGCAGAAAAAACACTTTAATAAGATACCAATTGCCAAACAATTGAATAATTCGTAAATATTCAATATTGATTTTCAAAATGTTAAATAATTAATAAATAAAAGACTAATGCTAATATTCAAAATTTGACGCTGATCGTTAATTAATTAAAACATCCTAAAAGGATAACTAAATTTACTAGGGGACCGTTGGTACAACAGCTTCACCAATCCGCCACGCATCCAACATGTTAATCATTACTTGAAAAATTGTTAATGAGGAGGGTTGAGTATAATTAATTATATTCAATAAGATGCTTGCTATTCCACAATCAGTCTAAATATTATAATTACACATAAATTTATCTTACCAAACTGAACTTATAATTATCACACTATGACAATGATAATTCAAGCAAGCACTGCAAATAACCCGAAGGCTAAACTGAAACTTAAAGATTTAACTGAACTCGAAAGTTTAATTGACCTCATTCATGATTTCTTCCAAATGAGCACTGAACTGGAGTAATTAAATTTCATATATAAATACAACATCTAGAAAGACGTGAAAAATAACTTATAGCACGTAACACCTCATCTTAGTTCTTATGAATGAGAATTGCAATAGAAATTGAAGGAGTTCTGAGAATACACAAGTGATTGCTGAAAATTAAATAATTTTTATGTGGTAATCTATACGTGTGTATGCATGCGTGTATCGGTGTATGCTGCCGGAATGTTTTTAATGAACTAGTGAAGGATGGATTTATAGGTTGAGTTTTACTAGAGGCGGAACTGGGGGGACTGGACTGGGCTGCCCCAGATCCAATAGGTAGAAGGTTTTTTTATTTTTTTAAATTATAGTCCGGCCCAATTATATTTGTAGTCCGGTCCAATGAAATTATAGTTTGGTCCAAATAAAAAACCCCAATAACAATAACTCATACCATATGTTTAAGCCCGATGAAAATCCAATTAATTCAATCCATTAACCCATCAAATACACAATCAAAAATCAAATTTCAAAACCCATTTAGAATCAAAAATCAAATTTCAAAATAAAATTGAGAGAAGAAAAAAAACCTAGAATAGAAACGAGAAACGACCAACCATTTGCCAAATCTAAACCTTTAATCTGTAATCTGTTGACTGTTGAGGAACCCGAAAAAAAGGCTGACGAAAGAGAAGAAAATGGTAGCGTTGCCGCTGAGTGCCTGAGCAGAAGAGCAGCTGAAGCCTGAAGGAAGAACCCCAGGCGGCAAGGAGAAGGAGGCGCTGCCGCTGCTGCTGCTGCCGCTGAAGTGAAAATTGATTTAAGCATTTTGGTTTTGATTGGAGCAACTAGCAGCTGAAGCCTAAAGGTTTTTTTTTATGTTTTTGTCTTTTCTTTCTCAAAATCTGCATTCTTGGTTTGATTAATATTGTGTGCCGTGCGCATATCCAATCAGTTGAACTTTTGGTCCTTTTGTACTTAGATTAATATTTAATAAGTTAATTAGTTAATTAAATTATTATTAGTTATTTGAAATGGTTAATTAAATTAGGTTAAATGATTAATTAAATTAGTCATTACTTATTAGTTTAAATCATAAATGATTAAATGGTTAATTAAATTATTAGTTATTAGTTAATTAATTAGTAGTTATTAGGTTAATTAATTATTACCTAAATAGATGATTAACTGTGATTATTACTTATTAGTTATTAAGTTAAATGGTTAATTAAATTAGTTATTTGTTAATTAATTATTAGTTATTAGGTTAATTAACTTATTGTTGATATTGATTATCGCTAATAAAGTTATTAGAACAATTGGCTTCATCTTTATTGATTATATTGTTGCATTGTCGGCTAATTATTATATTTTCGTTGCTAGTTAGTAGTTGCTATTGATTATATTGTTGCCTTGCCGGCAAATTATTATATTTTCGTTGTTAGTTAGTAGTTGCTATTGATTATATTGTTGCATTGCCGGTCAATTATTATATTTTCGTTGCTAGTTAGTAGTTACTATTGATTATATTGTTGCCTTGTCGGCTAATTGTTACATTGCTAGTTAGTAGTTGCTATTGATTTTATTATTGCCTTGCCGGCTAATTATTACATTGCTAGTTAGTAGTTGTAATTGAATATATTGTTGCCTCGCCGGCTAATTATTATATGGTTGTTGTTAGTTGTTATTGATTATATTGTTGCATTGCCGGCTTAGTACATTTTATGTTGGTATTAAATGTTGCCTTGTTTTTGTGGTTTTTAGAATTTGAAAAATGGAAGGTCGACCTCCTGTAAAGAGGGGAAAAACTTTGTTCTCATTTTTTAAGAAGAGTGATCAAACAAGTGAAAGTACACTTTTCGGCGAGGTGAATGAGGATGTACCTTTAACTTCTACTGTGGATCCTCTTCCTATTTCATGTCCCGAAATCAACCACCCTTCATCTTCGAATCCTGAATTACATCCATCTAATAACATTGAACGAGATCTAGGAAAAAGACAGCAAATGTATGAAAGGCCGGTTAATTTGCAGGATGAGATTAGACGGTTATATCTAACTGTTGGGCCTTATCAACCACAACTTGCGGAGTACAAAGGCACAAAAGGCAAAACTCAGTCTCGTCGATTTCAAAAAAGATGGTATAATTAGTTCCATTGGTTGGAGTATTCGCCTACAACAAATAAGGCATATTGTTTTTATTGCTTTCTATTTCTCAATGACAGTAATCCATATAATTGTTCGGCACTAGTCACTCATGGATACGACAACTGGAAGAGGGTTAATGACGGAGCAAAGTGTGCATTTCTTGTTCATGCTGCATCATCTACACATATCGTGAATGTAAGAAAAGCTGAAGATTTAATGAAGCCGGACCAGCATATTGACAAGGTGATAACATCAATTTCGAATGAGGAATATAAAAAACATCGATTGCGTGTGACAACCATAGTTAAAGGTCTTTGGTGGCTAGCACTTCAAGATTGTGCTTTCAGAGGTCATGATGAATCCTCGAGCTCATTGAATCGTGGAAATTTTATTGAAATGGTGGATGCTTTTGGACAACTAAATACAGAAATTGAGAATGTTGTGCTGGATAATGCACCAAAAAATGCAACATATACTTCTCCAAAAATTCAAAAGGAAATTTTGAATATTATGGCTAATAGAGTACGAAAAATAATTCGTGATGAAGTTGGAGATGCAAAGTTCTGTATTCTTGTTGATGAAGCACAAGATCAAGCTAAACATGAGCAAATGGCTATTATCTTGCAATTTGTGAATAGTGATGGTATTCTAACAGAGCGCTTCTTTGCAATCAAATCTGTTAGTGATACTACTTCATTGAATATATTTAATAAGATATCCGAAGTATTTGTTCGCAACAACCTTCAGATTGAAAATCTTCGAGGCCAAGGGTATAATGGTGCTAGCAATATGCGCGGTACTTGGAATGGACTTCAGGCATTATTTCTGAAACATTGTCCATATGCTTATTATGTCTATTGTTTTGCTCATCGATTACAGTTGACATTAGTTTCTGCGACTAAAGATGTCAGTGTTGTTTGGCAATTCTTTTCTCATGTTGACAATATTGTTAACATCATTACTTCTTTACCGAAGCGCATTACTGAGTTGCAAGCTGCCCAAAGAAAAGATATTGAGCATTTATTGACTATTGGAGAACATGAGTCAGGAAGTGGGGCTAATCAGATTGGTAACTTGCAACGAGTTGGAGCTATTCGTTGGAGTTCTCATTACGAATCGATAAAGAGCTTGATAGATATGTATACTGCAACATGTAAAGTGCTTGAGGGTCTAAAGGATCATTCTCCAAATGCAAGAAGTAGGAGTGAAGCTGTTGGTGCATATAAAAAATTTACAAGCTTTAAATTTGCGTTTGTCTTGCATTTAATGCATAACATTTTAGCAATCACAGATATTCTTTGTAAAGCCCTTAAACGAAAAACTCAAGACATCATGAATGTAATTAGATGTGTCTCTAGTACAAGAAAGGTTCTTCAAGAATTGAGAGACGACGGATGAGAAGAATTTCTTCAGGAAGTCAACACTTTTTGCTCAAACAAAGGTATTGATATACCCGTTCTTGATAGTTCATATAAGACTGGTTGTTCCCATGAACATACTACAGTTGAGCATTACTATCATTTTGATGTTTTTAACGAAGTAATAGATTGTCTTTTGATGGAGTTAAAAATGAGATTTAATGAACAATCAGTTGAACTCCTTTCTCTCAGTGCGGCTTTAGATCCTAGAAATTCATTTGAATTATTTAACAAGGATCATATTTTGGAGCTTGCAAAGAAGTTTTGTCCTGCAGATTTCAAACCAGATGAGATTTTTGCGTTGGGCGTAGAGTTACAACATTACAAGCACGATGTGATATCGGATCCTCAATTTCAAGTACCTACACTTTCTGAGTTATGCCGGCAATTGATTGTAACTAAGAGGTGCTTGAATTATCAACAGTTGACTAGATTGATTTATATGGTATTGACTTTGCCTGTTTCAACTGCAACTACTGAACGAGCATTTTCAGTGATGAAAATTCTGAAGACGGAACTTCGTAACAAAATGGATGATGATTTTCTTGCTGATTGTATGACAATCTACATTTAAAGAGATTTTGCTGTGAATATAGATGTAGAATCTGTTGTAGAAGAATTTTATGCTGTAGGACATCGTCGAATACTACATCAATAGCTGTTGTAATTTTTTGTTTCATTTATAAATTTTTTTTGTACATTGATTTTTATCAAAATTTAAGTCCCCCCACATTAATTCCTAGTTCCGCCCCTAAGTTTTACAATTGCTTTTAAATGCATGCTCAGTTTAGTTTAATTAGGTTTAGTATTAGATTTAGGAGTTTGATTTCTTTCTAATGAATAAAAATTCTAAAAGAAAAGAAACCCATCTTAATTAACTTCTTGGCCGGGTCAATTAATAAGGTAATTAATCCCTTATAATCTCATTTAACTATAGAATCGTTTGGCCGGCTCTAACTTGGGCTTGGCTTATCCAAAATTACTTTTTCTCGAGCCTAAAGTACATGATTAAATAAGAGTTACCAAACGAGCCTAATTTTGATATACTAAAACTGATTCCTTCAATAATTATTTATTTAGCCCAGTTAATTAATCGATTTTAAAACTTATTTTTATTTAGGTCATTTAACATCTTAAAATTTACGGGGTTTTACATATAATACCTATTATCAAGAGATATTATGTATCTTTATTGTATATTTCCGTACGCAATCGCTTAATGCCGTTTGCATGTGATCCACAGTAGGGTAATATTTCTAAACAATAAACTCTTATTTTATATCAATACCAAATTCAAATATGAGTTGACTTATCAATATATACAAGTATAACACTCTATTAATGAAATTTAAAACAATTATCAAAATTTGTACCTCTTTATCGTTTCTAATATTTGCCTTCCTTTTCAATCTTGTTAACGCGTTCAAGTGAACTAGATTTTTGCATTTCGAACGTTTGTGTCCGTATTCTAAGCAACATCCACACTTAGACTTCTTTCTCGACTCACAAACTGACCGTATTCTCCTTTCATGTGGTCTTCCACACCTTCTCTTTGTATTGGGAGCCACTCAATGTTTTCTATTTCATTTTGGAACATTCCACTCAGATTTGTAAACAACAGGATTTATGGTTCTCGTGTAGGCTCCAAGGTACGATACTTTGCTGAAATAATTCGAGCAGTAATCATAAACTAACAAGTTATTTCTATTAATTACTACTATGACGTGGGAGCATGGAAGTTCATCAACCTGGAATCGTCGGCAAGAGCAAGTCTTTTCATCAATTCTCACCAAATATGACATTGTTTCATCGTTCACTTGATATGTTCTATCAGTTGAAGGTTTCACCTAATGGATTACATTACGCAGTATAGATTAGTACTATTAAATATGTTAATTGAAACATAAATGAAAATTTATATAATACTTTTTTATATATGTTAACCAACATGAGTAAATCTAAACATACCTCCAATCTAATGGATTCTCTCAATCGTTCTCTCATCATGCACTTATATCTTGTTTCGAGTCTTGTGAATGTCGATTTAGCATCGTTTAAGTTCTTAAAACCCATTTTTGGACTGTGGAAAGCATTGACTCAAACAATGCCTCTATTGAAAAAAATTTCGCCGATCTCGTTACTGAATTATCGATTCTACAATGTTCTACGTCATTGTCGAAAACCTCTTTGATGTCATATGAGCTTTGGACCACTTATGATACCCAACGCCATTCTGTTTCAACATCAAAATGCATTATCAGTTATTTTATTTTACAAACAAAAATCACATTAATATACTAATTTCAATCATTTATTCACTAACCAAATAATCCCGTATATCTTTGTCTATAGTGTCCAAATGCATCATCTGAATATCAAATTCATATGTTATGTAAGCTCTAGCGGCTGTGATGAATGGTTGTCTGATAAATTTACCCTTTTTACCAAATTGCTTCCTCAAATTTTGGAATAGATGATAAGAAAAAACACCATGCATTGCTCTTGGGTACACGTTCACTACTGCCTTCTCAATTCCAATATGTATATCAGAAACGATAACAAGTCTATCACGTTTACCATATGCTTCTTTCAATCTTAACAGGAACCACTCTCATGAACAATTATTTTCATAATCACCCATACCATAGGCAAGTATAAAAATGTTGTCATTGGCATCTTGCGTACATGCAGTGAATAAAGTACCACCATAACTTCCTATTAAGAATGTACCGTCAACTACTATAATAGGCTTGCAACGTTTCCAACACTCTATTGATGCTCATAATACCACAAAGCTAAACATGAACTTATTACTATCATCCGTCTCAGTCCTTGTATATGAACCTGGATTTGATTGTTTAAGCATATGTAAGTATGTCGGTATTCCTCTATATGACATTTTTGGATCAGCTCTTACAATCTCCAATGCACGTTCACGAGCCCTCCAAGCTTTCTCGTAGCTAACTGTTACCCCATACGTCTTTATCATAACTATACAATCTTTGAAAATATAAATTTGTGCTTGATGCTATTTGCAATAACTGAAAAATTAGCTTGTCTATGATCTCCTAAGACTATGTCTAGCAAACATGTGTGACTATTCTTTATATGTCTTATCTTGAACATCCTTGTCTTCCCAATGACAGAAGCTCTAAGTCCCTATTTGCAATTAACATTCAAGCACTTTAATACATACGCATTCTTGTCAGATTTATAAACTGTGTACTGGAATGTATAGTTAATTGCGTATAGTGCCACATTCGTAGTTAACAACTCCTTATTTCTAAAGATTGCATCCTTTTTAACATCTTCCATACTATGTCGAGGGATGACATTACTATCAGTCTCTTCAATATTATGATCTCCATTCATCACGTTTTCACAAATATCAATACCCATTTCTTGAATTGTTGGTAATCTCGCTGACATGAAATTACCCATGGACCCATATGTTGTGTGATCTGTGATTGATGTTTCACGAAATACCCCGACACATGCTTCTGCAACTGAATAACACAAGTAACCCAAATTATCTCCATTACTTTTTTACTTTCTCAATATCCACGCACAATGAAAATTTTGTCATATCATATTCATATTTTTTTACCTTTATATAGAAAGACAAAGAACCATCGTTGCAAATTCGAATGAGGGGGCCGTTTGCTAAAATCTAATACTGAACGGTTATAGCATTCTCTGAATAATCTATTTTCAATTTATTCATTATTATCCCAAACAAATTCACGTAAGTACACTTCAACAGGACAATTATACCGACCACAAAGTAATCATTGTAGTTGCGTGCATCGTCCCATTCACCATCATAATAAACCAATACACGTATACTTTCCATCTACGAATCACAAATTAGAGTTTCAAGTAATGTATTGTTACCAAAAATTAATCTTGTGTCAAAATAAATCATTGAATACATATTCAGTGCACATTAAGATATATTCATAGCAATCATAACAGACTATGATGAGTTCTATTCTGATTAGATTAAAGCACTCTTTAATCAATTATTAGACAATCTTAATCCTGATATACATTTTGTTTTCTATGTTCTTTGACAATAAAAATCAACATATCACATTTGTGTATAAATCTAAACAGATTATTGCATGAATCAGGCATGTAATATCAAAATCATTGTACACAATCTGTACATAGTCCGACATATCAGCAAATCAGTTGCATTACTTTTATTCACGATTGTTACTAAATCATTTACAATTGCCTATTTTTAAACTGGTACAATAACTATAATTTATTATGTGGTTCTATATATATATATATATATATATGATACACGAATGTTACTAAATCCAATCAAGCATAGGAAAAAATTAGTACAGAACTAAGACTTGAAGTTATTAATTATATAAATTATACACGTTTTTTACTAAATCAGAAAAAAATTAAGCAAATACCTTGTTAATCGAAGTCCTATGAATAACTGGAATTATATATCAACCGAAATCAGTTAAAATTCTTCACCAAATCGAGAATCCAGAATCTTGAAAAATTACCCAGTGGCGGATCAATATTCGTCTTGATATTTTTTGTCTACTGAATTTTCCAATAGAATTTGATCTAGACTGATTTCATATTTGAATTTTGAATCATCCATCATCAAGCTGATAACTCTCGGTAATTCGTAACGACCAAGCATTTTTCCTTTACATTGAGCGAGAATATTGGACAGAGTATCAATCCCTCATTTATGGGCTGGTATCAAGGCCCAGTAAAATTGTTATTATTAAGTAACAATCCATTGATAATCCAATATACCTGGATCTTTCATATCAAATTCTCTACCTAGAGCAGTTTTTATCCTATTAATCAAGATAATAGATGAACCAATCAACAACATATCATCCACATATAATAAAAGAAACACACAGTCATTATTATTAGGAAAAATAGCCTAGTTCGTCTTCAACCTTTTAAAAACGTTGGAGACATACCCCTAACCTTTAAAAATAGCACCATACGTTCCAACATTTGAAGAAATAGGTATGATAGGTCTCTAATGATAGGATCTATCCATTTTAACTGTTAAGGTCAAATAAAAAGACTAAATTGCCCCTTCCTTTAAATAAGCAAAAAACAAAAGGCAAAAGAAAAAAGAAAAAAAATGTATAAAAATATAACTAAATATACCCCAAAAAATGAAGAATAACAAATAAGTCATTTTCTTATTTCTTTCCCAAACACCACATACCCCACCAATCTTCTTCTTCCATCCCACTTCCTATCTCCGCCACCACTGCAGCACCAACAATTTTTTGTTTATTCAGAGCTCCTCACCTTCCACCTCACTTTATCACATTAATTTCACTTTTTGTAAATCAAATTCTTGTGCGTCGTTCTGGTCTCATAATTTATTGCAATTTTAATTAGAAACAAAAGCAATTCTCGAGCAACTGAAACACGTAATCCTCGACATCCAAATAGCATTTTATCTAGTTCATTTAGTTTATAGTCACTGTCCTTAGAATGCACCTCCCGCCATATTTCTCACTAGCATCACCGATAAATTCTTTTCCAGAATTGGACCTTCACTGCAACTTCTTTTTTAGCTGTTGGTTGTTTACATATCGCCATAATATTCTTTTTTAGTAGGCCATTAATTTTAACCAAACACCTGACAGTAAAATTAACTACAATCCTAAATGATGTAAATTTATTATTCAAACGTTTATTTTGCTCACAGTGGTCTATGTTCGCCAGCAATGAAGAATTGGAAAGTTATTCAGTTTAGAAAAAATATTGGCGATGGACACTGTCTGTTTCGTGCTCTGGTATGAGTCATATCGGTCTGTTATAAGAGTTTTATTCTAAAATATCAATTTGTATAATTTTTTAATTTTTTAGGATGCAATTCAAAATGTGATGAAGTATTCATGCTACATTATTCTTGGAAAATCATACTGGTCAAGAATAAGGAATAAACGAAAAAAAATGTTGGTGCTACAGTGGTGGCGGAGGTAAGAGGGGTGGAAGACGAAAATTGGTGGGGTAGGTGGTGGTTGGGAAAGAAAGAAAGAAGATAGGTTATTTGTTATTCTTCATTTTATGGGGGTATATTTGGTTATATTTTCATTCTTTTGTCTTTTGTCTTTTGTCTTTTGTTTTTTGCTTATTTAAATAGATGGGCAATTTTGTCTTTTTATTTAACCTTAGCACCTAAAATGGATAGGGCCTATCATGCCTGTTTCTTCAAATGTTGGAGATGTATAGTGCTATTTTTAAAGGTTATTGGTATATCTCCAACGTTTTTGAAAGGTTAGGGACGAAATATGCTATTTTTCCTTATTATTATGTTGATAATATAAGGAATGATCAAATTTACTTCTATTGAAACCAATAGAAAGAACAAACAAATTGAACATTTTGTACCACTGTCTACGAGACTGTTTTAAGCCATACAAAGATATTTTAAGGTGACACATGATTATGTTTTAATTTATTCTCAAAACCTTGAAGTTGATACATGAAAAAAAATTTCAAGTTCACCATGTAAATAAACAGTTTTCACATCAAGTTGTTCAAGTTTCCAGTCAAAATAAACAATTAAAGCAAACATGACTCTAATTGTAGTATACTTAACAACCGGAGAGAAAATTTCATTATAATCTATCACATCCTTCTGTGTGAACCCCTTAGCTACTAACCTAGCTTTAAACCTTAAAGGGTCATCCTTAGTGGTACCCTATTTGACCTTAAAAGTCCACTTACAACCTATTAAAGATTTGTTTTTAGGCTTATGAACTAAATCCCAAGTTGATTTTTCTCTAGAGAACTCATCTCCTCATTCGTTGCCTCTAACTACTCATTTGATTGATCATTCTTAAAAGGCTCTTTATATGATTTTGACTCTCTATCGACTAATTCTTCAAAACTAGCATAAGCAAATACCACATACAACTCGTACTCAAATCTATGAGGCTCTCTATGAGGTCTTTTCACCCTATTTCTAGTCAATTGATAGTCTCTTAAAGAATCTTCTTCATCTAATTATTCATCAACAACAATCTCACATCTATTATCTCTTTTAGGTTGCTGAATCTCCACCTCACTAGAGGTACTAGGAATATGTGTATTAACATTAATATTCTCTAACTAGTTTCCAACTGTCTACTATCACCCAATTGTTAATCTTAATTTAATTTCACCAAATCAGGTCCTAAACAAGGCATTTCAGATTCATTGAAAGTAACATATCTACTCACTATGACTTTCCCTCCCTTCTGGCTTCTATTCCACAACCTATAACCTTTCACACCCTCAGGATAACTAAGAAAACACATTTCCTAGTTCTAGGTTCAAGCTTTCTCTCACTTTGATGAGAAAAGGCAGCACATCCAAAAGTACGAAACATAGAATAGTCATCACATTTACCATACCATTTTTCATGAGGAGTATCACCATTCAAAGTAGTAGATGGAGTTATATTAATCAAATAACAAGTAATCACAGTTTCACCCAAAGAGATTTAGGGACATTAAAACTAATCATCATGCATCTAACTTTATCAAGCAGTGTTTTATTCATCCTTTCATCTACCCCATTTTGTTGAGGAGTGCAAGAAATAGTTTTATGTCATGTTATTCCATTTTCAACACACATTATATTAAATTCAGCATTGCAAAATTCTAATCCATTATCAATTCGAATAAATTTTATCTTTTTACCAGTTATATTTTCAATCTGTTTTCTCTAATTATTAAAACTATCAAATGTACCCGAATTATCTTTTAAAAGATAAACTCAAACTCTCCTAGAATAGTCATCAATAATAGATAGAAAATATCTTTTTTCCACCCAAAGTAGGATTACATATAGGACCCCACAAATCGGATACACAGTCAAAAATTCTATTTGTTTTATGAACACCCGAAGAGAAAGACAGTTTATGTTGTTTACCAAATACACAATAGTCACAGAAAGGCATATCAAACACACAATCTTTACCAAAAATACCATTTTCATTAAGGAGTTTAAGCCCTTTATTGCTTACATGAGCTAATCTACCGTGCCACTTATGTATGTTATCTGTGTTGGCAGAAGAAAATGAAAAGCTCGAATTTTTAATTACTTCTCCTACAGTGACACAAATACCATTTCTTTTCATATCCTTACAAATTACAAGAGCACATTTGGTCATTTTGAGCATCTTGTTTTCAATTTTACCAATTAAATCCATTTCTTCTAATTAACCCACTATAATTTAATTCATATTCACTTCAGGTATTTATTTGACTCCCTTTAAAGTGAGCACACAACCATTATTAAATTTAATAGATATATCACCAATTCCAGCAACTTTGCACGTTAGATTGTTACACATAATAACATGACCTAAATCATTTTCATGCAAAGTTTCAAACCACTATCTATGTGATATAACATGAAAAGATGCACCAGAGTCAAGTATCCATTCATGCAGATGAGATTTCACAGATAAATTTAATTTAACAGAGTCATCAACAGAGTTTATTAAAATATAAATCCCACTGGGTTCCAAATCAGAATTAGAAGACACCAAATTCACTTCATCTCTCTCAATTTCTTTCTATTTATTTTTCTTTTTATAACAGTCTTTTATAAAATATCATGTCTTACAACAGCCTTAGCATTTTCTTACTTTTGACCTAGACTTTGATCTAGATTTGCCCTTACCCTTCTTTTTACCACTCTCACTACTATTTTAATTCTCGTGATTCCCACCCTACCTGTATTGAGATCTACCACTTACCACATGGACTTCTCCACATCTTTTTTCCATTCTCTCAACTTTTAATTCTAACTCTTTACTTTTCAAAGAATCAACAAAAATTTTAGGTGTTAACAATCCTTCAATAGGGACTAATGCCACCAAAATATGAAACGTTGAGGATAGGGGTGCAAAAAGGAATAAGAATGAGGAAAAAAGTGCCAAAATTTTGAAGGTTGGGGATGAAGGCTGCAAATTATCCTAAATATAGGGGTGCTAAAAAGAATAAGAATGAGGATAAAAGTGCCAAAATTTCGAAGGTTGGGGATGAAAGCTGTAAATTATCCTATATATATATATATAGGAAAGTTACATAAAAAGAAAAATGAAAAATCCATTTTTACAAATTATCTCATTCACATGTATAAGTGACAAACGCCCCCGCACACTCCCAGCATGGGTGTGGCTCACGCCACTGTCACGTATCCAGTACATGTGGCACTAAGTCCAATTTAATTAATTTCCTCTACAGTTCACGATAAATTATAACTCTTACAATTTATCTCATTTTTTATTTTGAAGATACCAAAGAAACCTGGTCGAACCTAATTAAACTAAGCTCTAATAAATTAGCACATGTTTGGTAGAATTTAAAATAAACTTTTTTTTATTACACTCATTTTCAACCAGATATTTCATGGGACCCACAATTCTTATTAATTTTTCAACTACACATTTCATCATTTTTTAACAAAATCTCCTAAAAAATTACTTTTAAACTCCACCAAACAGGCACTTAATCTTGACCTAATCAACTCTTGTCCGGTCAAGATAATTTATTAATTTTGTTATATTTCACTAAAAGAATGAATTGCACTCCCAGTCTAATTGAAATTGCTGAAGCTGTATAATCAATAATTATATCCAATGACTCGTCGTTATTACGTACTACCACCATCAACCATTTTGAATATTAGGAACAAGGTTGAAATGACTAAAATGTCATTTTCTAAATATATGTTAATCCTCAAATCCTACTTTTCTTATGACAGTTCCATGTGATCACATCACAATATTAATACAACAACCAATATCGAATTAGTGAGCTCAGATTTAACTGCCCACAATAAAATTATTTGAGGCCATGATCATTGATAAGTGCGAGTTTTACACATATATTATTCTTAAAATTGATAAATTGTTTTCTATTTATTTGTATGTTAATTTGATTGTCTGGGTGATAACCCATGTTTAGAAGGTGGTTGGAAGAGATTCAAGCAAAAAAGGGCAAAAAAAGACCAATGTTGTACGAAATCCTTGGTTGGGGACCAAAGTGCAAAGATTCGAAAAGATAAAGGACTTGAGATGCAATTCTTGTATGGTATTTTTGATATAAAAGTCAAAAGTTGAGGACCAAAATTACTAAGATCAAAAGTTATGGACCTATCTTGCAATTAACTGAGGACTAAAGTGTATGGAAGAAAAAGAGGGGCCGGGCAATTGCCCGGATTGACATTGGGCAATCGTCCGCCCTTTAATATCCATAGCAGTAGCTATTTTTCAAAGCTGTGCAACTTATAACTTGGCGATCTCCCAGTTGATTTCTGGGAGGTAATGCTGGTTTTTTTTCTTTAGTCGCGGGGGCAATTTGGTAAATTTTTCCATGACTTCTAAGGTTCAAAAGGGCCGATCTTGGATTTTTTGAGGGGTTCTTTGGCTGAAGAAAGATTAGAAAACTCTTGAAAAAAAAGGGAAAAAGTTTGGGCTTTTTGAAAACTCCATGGAAATGGATTTTCTTTGATTTTCGTATATCATTGTGGGTTGTTGTTGTGGAATAGAAGAAGTGGAAAGGAGATTCATAGTGGGCAAATGGAGACAACTATGGGTTCATGATTAATCTTCTAACTCTCGTAATTTTATCAAACCCTGTGTTATAAATTATATCTATCTTTTATTTTCTTAGTATAAAGATGTTGGGCTAACTTTATTTTACTAGGAATGAGATGAATCTATTTATGAAGCTTTAAAGTTGAAATTTCTTGTTATTGATTTTCTATTCTTGATTTTTATGGTTGTTTGTTATTGAGTTTTATTGTGTATTGAGATGATTGATCACCATTGAAATACCTTTGTACCTAATTTTTCTATTGGGAGGTTGAAATTAGACTTAGTACATTTAATGAACATTATAAAGTCTATAGAAGGTACGAATACACTTTCATTCTTTGCGCAATCATGAATGGGTGCTCTTGAGTTTTAATGAATTTTTACATTTGCATTCTCTCGATAGGAAGGCTTGAGAGTCTTATGAGAAAATAGATTTAATTTTACTTAGGAGAGATTGCTAGATATTTTAGGAGCATCGATTGTCATAAATGATCCTGTTTTGCAATTGATAATGGGAAATGACACTTTGAAGTGAAGTAATTGGTGAAGTCAAATTCTTAGTGTACTTCTCTATTTGAGTTTATTTCCAAAATTTTCTTTTGACATTTTTTAGCTTATTTCACTCAACTTTTATTTTACAATTAGAGTTTAATCATCAAAACAACATGTTTAATTGTGTGTTTAAAATAGAGCTAGATTGAATTGGACTTGAACAAAATTATCTATCCTCGTAGGTTCAACATTCTTTTATCACTTTATTACTTGAACGCAACTAGTGTACTTGTGGTACACATTTTAGCGAACAAGCCGTTGTCGGGGATTGATTTATTTAGTTGGATCCTTGTTATTTATAGATTTTTTTCCTTTCTTTTGTTTCATCTTTCGCTTTAAAATTTCAGTGCTACCTTTGTTCTTTTCAGGCATTTTGCCTTTGGTGGATGCAAAATTTGGGAGATCTTGAGAATTTAGTGTTTGACCCCAATATTGAAAGAACTTTTAAATACCGAAAAAGAGAACAAAGAGAAGCACGACAGAGAGTTAATGCAGAAGAAGAAGATCAAATGATCGAGATAGATGAGGATGATTTGCTTGTTAGAGATATCATTACTCCAGTTGTGGTTCAAAGCCAATCCAGCATAGCATATCTGGCTTATGGGAATGATAATTTTCAATTGAGATCGAATGTTATCAACCTCTTCAAGAATACTCTTCAGTTCTATGGACGTTCAAATGAAAATTCTCACATGCATCTTTCACGCTTCTTGGAAACAGTGATAAACTTTGAATATCAAGATGTCAACATGGAAGCTATCAAGCTCATGTTATTTCTACGTACTTTGAGAGATGGAGCAAAAGATTGGTTGGATTCACATTCTGCGGAGAGTATTACCACGTGGAATAATTTGTTTCAAAAAATTATAAACAAATACTTTCCTCAAGCCAAAGTTGCAAAGTTGAAGCATAACATCTACATATTTAGGAGGCAGCAAGTTACCAAAAACTTTCATGGAGCTTGGGAAAGGTTCAAAGAGATGCTTCGGAAGTGCACTAATCATGGTATCAAAAAGGCTTTGCAAGTTCAACACTTCTATGCCGGACTACTTCGTCACTATCGTTCTCTTGTTGACTCATCCTCAAATTGTTCAATCAACACAAAGACAATCAAAGAAGCGTGGGTTTTATTTGAAAGAATAGTAGAAACGTGTTCAAAATTGGCCAGCTCATAGGAGAGTAGCAAAAAAGGTAGTAGGGATGCATGAGGTTGATGTTATATTTGATCTTTCTGCAAAGATGGCAGCTATGGAGAAAAATATGATAGATACTATAGCTCGTAATCAGACAACTCATGTTATTCAATCGCCTAATCTTTAGTGTGATGATTGTGGAGCAAATTATTTGACTGTAAATTGCCCATTGTTGACCATTTCTTCGACATCCATGAGCAAGCTTGTTATGCTCAGAATCATTCCAGTCAGCAGGGGTAATATAAACTGAAAGAGATGAGGACTAGTTTAATCGTCCCTGCCCTTACTCATTTACACCAATTACTACCCACCATGGGAACCAATTTAATCGTGTGGCAGACCTTGTTAAGTTAGGATGAGTGTTGGATATGAGACATTATTTAGTAGTTTTTTTTTACAAAAAAAAATATCTTTTAAACATAACCAAACTTGGTCCACTCTGTCTGCATGAGTGTCGTGGACATTGTTAGTCCCCTAAGCTGACATACGCGATGGCATGGGCATGGGCATGGGCATGTCTTGCCCTTAGTAGTGAAGTGTATTGATGGTGCACATTTCTGTTTTGAGGTGCAAGGCAAATGTGGGTTTCGATGGTGGGCATTAGATGGCGGTGCATGAATATTTGGTGTTGGCATAGGTTGGGGATATCACTTGCAAGTATGTCATGTAGGCCAGAAGTTGGCAGCAAGGTATGGACGGACTCCAGCTTACTGTCCAACTAACTCTAGTCCACAAATTCAAATGTGCAAAGGCAACACATGTTTGTCACATGATTGACAGTTATTCCATAGCACCCAGCAATTGCGGGCCTTTGACAGTTTATGGCAAGTGACTTGGTGGCCAGTTTCTATGTTGTTGGAGTTGATAGTTGTCGAATTTCTCCTTTGCAGTTGGAGGTGTCAACTGCATACGATTTTGTATATTCAGAGGTGTTTTGTTGAGACACAAATTAGAGAGAGTGAGTGTTGTGATCCTTCACGCATCCATTCATGTGTAATCTCTTATATTGTGGAGTAATAAAAAAGTTGGGATAATTTTCGTAAATACAAATTAGAGTGAGTGAGTGTTGTGATCCTTCACGCATCCATTCATGTGTAATCTCTTATATTGTGGAGTAATAAAAAAGTTGGGGTAATTTTCGTAAATATTGTATGTTGGTCCATTTTCATTCATAAATCAGTGTCCATATTGATTGATTGCTTGACAGCAACTTTGAGAAGGCAGACTGAGTCGAACCTCAGTGCCATCACTAGTTATAATTTGGTATCAGAGCTAGGTTGACTGTTATCAATGGTGACTCACAATCTGAAAGACCGTGTTTTATGTTGGAGAACTTCGTGGGTACTCTCATATGATAGACGAAGCGGTAAGCTTGGCTGTGCAGGCACACACTGAGATGAAGGTACTGTTTGATGGCCTTATGGATGATATGTTACTTCTGACTGATAATGTCAAAGATCAAATTAACGAAATAGATAATGATATCTCGGTGAATTTCAAGCCCCGTCTTGAAGAAATGGAGGACGGAGATTATGTTGATGTCAAGGTTCGGCTTGATGAAATGGATGGTGATCTTTCATTGTTGAAAAAATCTGTTTGCAGTTCTCCTTCAATCAAAGTTCTGGTTGGTCCTAACATGCGTGTCCCAGGGCCTAAACAGTGTGATGGTGCTCGTAATGTAAAAGAATTAGAAAACTTCTTGTGGGATATGGAATAGTACTTCAAAGCTGCTCATTTACAGCCAGGAGAACATGTAAATATTGCTAGCATGTATCTAGTAGGCAACGCTAAATGCTAAACTGTGCTGGCGTACATGGTTGCAGAATGATTGAGCTGCTGGAAGGCCACGAATTCTAGTGTGGAAAATGTTGCAAAAATAATTAAAAGATCAATTTTTTATTTGCAACACAGCCTAGGTTGTACGGGAATACCTTAAGAAATTGAAATAGTCAGATATAGTTCAGGATTATGTGAAGAATTTCAGTAGATTGATGTTGGATATAAAAAATATGTCCGGGGACGACAAACTTTTCAATTTTATGTCCAGATTACAAAGTTTGTAATCTGGGCGCAAGCTGAATTGTGAAGGCAATGAGTGAAAGACTTCCTTTCGACAATGGCAGTGGCAGATTGTCTTGTGGCTTATAAATTAGGTGGTTTTTCGACTACTCATAATAAGAGCTATGATGCGAAGAAGACTGAGAAGACTGAAACGTCAAAAGATAGAAAGAAGGAAGATAAGAAAAATAAGTATGATGTCTCGAAGTCTAAAGATGGTGTTCAGTTCCAAAACAAATCGAAAAACTTCTCGGGTTGCTTCATTTGTAATGGACCACATCGTGTCAAGGGCTGTCCAAATCGGAGAAACTAAATGTTTTAAGGGTGGAAGGTGATGGTAAATCATCGGTCGAAGCTCCTTCATGATTCAATCCTCTGCAGCTCGTGAATGCCATTACCACTCGGTGGGATAGCATGTATCGAGGACTGATGTATACGGTGGTGAAGATTGATGGAAATGATGTCATGGCCAAGATAGACACATTTGCTACAAATAACTTTGTAAGTCTGAGAATAGTTGAGAAGTTGGGATTGAATCTAACTCAAGTAAGCTCAAGAATCAAAGCGGTAAATTATGAGGTGCAACCCATTAAGGGTTTGGCCGAAGTCACTCTTCGTGTTGGAGTGTGGGAAGAATAGTGTAATTTGGTGACTCTTTTGTTAGACGGCATTGATTTGATATTGGGAATTGAATTCTTTGACAAGGCAAGAGCGTCGGTGGTGCCTTATTTGCATGGATTATTCATTGCGGATGAGAAGTGTTTGTGCTTTGTTCCGGCAGTGTATATTAACAAGAATGGTAGTGATGGAAAGTAGGTTGAAGATGAAATGCAATCTGCAAAGTAGTTGAAGGCAGGAATCAAAAAGAGAGATGTGACTTATGATGCGGCATTGCCAAAAATTATGGTCGATCAGTTGATCGAAGTGCCTGATCTAGTTGTTGCAGTTTTGGAGGAGTTTGCTAAGGTGATGCTCCCTGAACTTCCGAAGAAAACTTCCTCCTCGCTGTACTGTTGACCGCAAAATTGAACTCGAACCTAATGCAAAACCTCATGTACAGGCTCCTTAACGAATGGCCCTGTCAGACTTAGTAGAATTGAGGAGGCAACTTGATGATTTATGAAAGTTCTAAAACCTAAATTAATTAAATTAAAACGAATTTTAATCTTAATTAAACAAGTAGTGGACAGAATGTAGTCAGAACTGGCAAGTGATAAAGATAACAGTTTTGACTCGCACAACAATGTTCGTTTACCTAATCTTGTTAAGTGCGGAAATTAAAGTATTAAATACGAACACAAGATGTAACGTGGTAAACCCCTAAGGGAAACATCCACGGGCCCCCATGCCATGGGTAAAAACAATCCATTAATAATCTTGTTCAAAAATACAATACTATCGATTTTTGTAATTTCGTAAAATTAACAAAATAACAATCAAAAGAAAACAGATCAACTCTATGTGATACTTCTTCTTCTGACTTGTTGATGAAGTGGAATCAAACCCACCAGTCTTGACTTTATTGCCACTTCCTTATTGTACGTGACCGCAACCACCACTTAGATTAAGAACCCCCATTCTTAACTTCACACCAAGTAGCTTAAACAAGATATGGAATTGTTCGTTGAGTACCAATTAGTTCTTGATTCTTCAATGAGTTTGAAGAAAACTTTTTTGTTTTGAAGTTGAATCAATGAAGCTTGATGTCTTGTTTTCCACCAATGAATTCAGCGATTTGTGCTTGGAGAAAACAAGAGCAAAAATTATTTTTCAAAGCCTTCTTCTTCTTCAATGTCTTGAAGAATTCATTGGGTTTGAAAACTTTATCAATGAAGCACTATGTCTTGTTCACCTTGAATAGATTCGGTCGGTTTGAAGCTTATGGAACAAGAACACAAAAATATTCTTAAAGCCTTAATTCTTTATTGCTTTCCACTCTTACTTATAGTTAAAGTAGAAATCAAATTAGGAATTATTTTTTACCTAAAAATATGCAACAAGAATGGTAAGAAAATTAGTAGGAAAGAATATAGAAAGATATTTTTAGATTTGTAGAAGGAAAGAATTTAGGAAAGTAAATATTTCCTTCCTAAACAAATCTAAGAGAATAAGAAAAGAATCTTTAACCTACAAAAGGAGCTATCAATAATATTCATGAGGTCAGAATATATCTAGTATAAAAAAAAGAATAAAATCGCAGCTTTACTGATCTGAAAAAAATAATCTGCTTATCAACCCAGTCAGTCAGAATTGACATTAACCAGACTAGTCAAAAATGCAAACGTTGACCTGCTCTTTTATCATTAAAAATCAGTTATATTCATTAAGTGAGTCAAGATATAAAAAGTGAAAAATATGACACATATTTTTCCAACAATCTCACCCTTTGGTGTTGCTTAATTACAAACACATAACTATCAGATTTTTAATATAAGTGTGATGTGTGTGAATAAGTAAAGAACCCATGAACATCAACATATAAGGGTTATGGCTCCCCCTTAGTGTGTAAACTAAGAACTCATGCAAAGAAGTTAACACCATATGCAAATACCACACACATTAGCCATAACTTTAATATTGCTCCCCCTTAGCAAGATATCATCTAAGTGTAATGATCAAACTACCATAAACTTAAAAATACTACTATTAAAGTTTAACCAACAAAGTATCAATAGTAAGAAAAACCTAACAACCACAAAATTTAAAAATTACTACTACTCCCCCTTTTGTAAGAGGAACGCCAAAGGAAGAGAAAAAAAAAAGTAAAGCAGTGTTTGAAAGAAAATAAAGCAGAATTTAAGAGTTAATACAGTCATCCATAACCAAATAGTTAGAAAGTTAAAAGTTAGAACCGAAAATAGTTAATGCCAAGAGGATCTGGGCTTCTTTGTACCGGATGCAGATGCATTTGCAACTCTCCTGCGAGCATGGGTATCTGAAGGAGCATCAATTGGAGAAGCATCAACGAGAGGTGCACTAGCCAGGGCAGCAGTTGTCTCAACAACTGGATCGAAAGTCAAAATCTCCATTGGATCTCCAGGATGTACAGAGAATTTCGGAGTAACTATTTGGTATGCAGACTTTAAATGCTCATTGCCCAGTTATTCCAGTTTACCCAACACCCTACGCATGAAAATAAATTCATCAGAAAAACCTTTGGTTAAGGCAAAAATTTGGTCTACCTGTGTTCGAACCAGTCCCATCTGAGTTTCCAGTACATCTAGACGTCCAGAATGGTCCAACCAGGATAGAACGTGCCTGAGAACTCTGTGAGTGGGATGCGGTGCGCTACCCAAATTTGTAAACTCATGAACACCTAGGGCTGGAATATCCTCAGAGAATCTGTCTAAATCCATGGCAGGCACATCTTGATGAACAAGAAAGTGATGGATGAGAGCTGGATGTGGTAGCCTGTACTGCTTGGCCCTCCTCGGTCCTTCATAAACAATTCTATCAAAAACTATTTTGACCCAATCAACTGGCATCCTCATCCCTAACTTGTATAGCATAACAACCCTGTCCTCTGAAATGTCAGATCGATGAGTTAATGGATCGATATTGTTGATAAGAATCTGATGAAGAATTTTGTATTTGGGCAGTAGTCGAGAAGCAGTCAGTTCTCCTGATTCTGGCCAGGTAGAGCCAGTCATTTCTTGTGCAATGCTGTCCTTGGTCAATTCTTCGTCACTTGTGACAGCCACAGTGGTCACCCTAAGCCAGTCCCTGAGAAAGTTAGGACTGAAGTTAACATGTCTTCCTCGGACATAAACCTGCCACCTGAATTCATTTCTAGCCTTCCCCAGATTCCTTGGAACATTTGCTATAAATTCCTTGACCAAAGTTTCATTGAACAGCCCAGAAAAACTTAACAGATTATGTAAGTTGTGAAAATCAACAATTTCAACTAAACCAAACGAACTAAATTCGGCAATTGCTACCTTGCACTCAATGATGAACTTACGGTAGATGGTAAATGACAGAAACATACTCTCAGCACTCTCCGATAGAAAACAGCAGTTGATGAGGTTAACAGAGTGTCTACCTCTAGTTAATGTGTCAAGTCTGAACATTTGGAGGTCTAAACTAGGAGTAGGCAGTACTTTGTAGGCACCTCCTAAGACAGTAGTAGGCCTGTTTTGACCAGCAGGTGTGGACCTTTCAGCAACATCAGTGATTTTACCTTTCCTTTTCTCAGCCCTTATGGCCCTTTTCGTTGGAGGAAGTGTAGGAGTAGATTTCGAAGATTCATCAAGAGTAACATCGAAAACAGAATCTGATTTTTGAGAAGGGGGCTTACTTGAACCTTTAACAATTTGGGGAGGCTATTCAGACACTTCATCCCCAGTCCCTTCATTCTCATGAATTTCTTCTCCAACTTCAGCATTGTCAAACCCACTGTCACCCGCAGATTCGTCCTCCTCAACTCATTCTTCATCTGGGTCTTGAGCACTTAAGGTAACTTTCTTGCTCAGAAAGGTAATGGAGTCTTTAGATGTTTGATGGGCCTGTGATTTAGAATGGCTAACCGGTTGTTGATATGCAATAATGTCTGTCAATTGGTCAGTTTGAGATGCAACTGCCGCTGGAGAAGTGTCCAGGTTTGAACTTGAAGGTTCCCGTCTTCTTGCACTTCTCCGGAGAGTCCTTGCCGGCGACATTTGTGGCCCCATCGTAGTTTTAGCAGCAGACACCGGAGCAACAGTGTCCTTTGACGAATTTCTCGGATGTTTATTCGATTTTGGCATTTTAGTCTTCACCATTGTTTGAACCTGAAAAAGAAAACTCAACGCACTTTCGAAATCAAGTATAAGGGGCTTCGAAGTTAGGAAATCGAAAATTAAGTGTGAGAAGATGAAGAATGAAATCCTAAATCACAGTTTAATAGGAGAAATTTTTCAGAATTGCACAAGAAGGGAACGGTTAATTTGGGATGTGTGGAAAGAAGTTACCAAAATTAAACTGATTAATGGCAGTTATTGACAAAGAAACCTTCCTTAATCAGATAAGTCAAATTTGAATTGAACTGCATAAACTGTCAATTTATGAAAAACGAAAATTTTAAGATAGGTAAAACAATTTAATATTCAGTAAAATAATTTGATTCCATAAACTAAAAATCATCCAGATTTTTCTCAGTTAAAACTGATTGTGCTACCAAAATTAGACAGTTGATTGAAAATTCTACGAAAAGGCCCACACAAGATAATCACACAAAAATAATGAGAATATTTTATGAGATAAAATTGAATCATTTATTTATGGACAAATTTCATAGTATACAAATTATACAATTAGTTCAAAAATATCAAAATCAACCGAAATATTCCAATCAGATATATGCGCATAATTAGATTCAATTAATTGGTCAGATTTATAACGTGGGTGTGTGATAGGACATACTGGACTAATCGATCATAACCTGTCCCACTAAGCCAAATTGAACCTTGTCAAGAAGATCAGTACTGAGATGTATTTCAAATCAGTCATCATCTGAACATATCTCTTTAAATAAAAAAATGTGCGTGCCAGATAGGAATACCATAGCAATTTTTGTTTTGAGTACTCAGAGTATTGACTTTATTTGTATATATATTTCATAATTTTTTTTTTGTCAAATCACTGAATATATAAGATCATAGAGTTGACTTTTTCACAGCCATAAAGGTAGCCATTTTCTACATGATTTATGTTCATTATCAAGGATGGCTACATACATCTATGGTGGTAGCCCTCCCCTCCATGAAATTGTCTGTTTAACACAACAACATACTATAGTGCCGAGAGACATAGATACTAACCATAGGTCACAACAAAGTACAAAACTACTTTAAATATAACAATCTAGTTAGTAGTAAGGTACAATCAAACAAGTCAATATGTCCTCAAAGTGTGCTTATCTGAGCATATTCATACTGATTGGTTAATTCAAGTAAATCTCAAAATTCATAGACCAATCATATATTTATATCATATGCTATTTGCAAGAATAACCCCCAATTTGCAAGAAAACCCCCATTCTCTCTCCCTTTTTTTTTAAATAATAAAAAAATAAGCAAATGCACATAAACACACATGATAAAATCAAACAAAAAGAAAAACACTACTTCTACGAAGTAAATTTTTTTTATATATATATATAAAAACTAATGCATCAAACAAATGCCCACGGCCATCCGTAGAGTCTCAAATTTAGTAGAATCTAAGGCATTGATAAACAAATCAGTCAACTGATACTTAGTCTGAATATATTCCAAAGTAATTATTTTTTTTTCGACCAAATTTCTAATAAAATAATGTCTAATATCAATATGTTTGGTCTTAGAGTGCTGAACAGAATTTTTAGAAATATTGATAGCACTAGTATTATCACAGAATATAGTAACAGAGTCCTGATCAATACTATAATCACATAGCATTTGTTTCATCCAAAGTAGCTGAGTGCAACAACTACCCGCTGCAATATACTCAACTTCTGCAATAGATAAAGAAATAGAGTTTTGTTTCTTACTTAACCATGCAATGAGATTGTTACTAATGTAGAAACATCCTCCACTCGTGCTTTTCCTATCATCCATGTTTCCAGCCCAGTCAGCATCAGTGTATCCTGCAAGATGAGAGTTAGTGTCATTAGTATACCATAAACCAAAATTAGAAGTACAGTTAATATAACAAATAATTCGCTTCACTGCCATAAAATGTGATTCTTTTGGTTTAGCTTGATAACGTACACAAACTCCAACACTGAATGATATGTCAGGATAGCTTGCAGTCAGGTACAGCAAACTGCCTATCATGCTTCTATACAAGCTGGAGTCAACCTCCTTTCCCTGGTCATCTCTGAAAATTTTCAAAGACGTGGTCATGGGAGTTCTGACTGACTTGGTTTGTTCAAGGCCGAACTTCTTCACCAAATTTTCAGCATACTTGGCATGTGAGATAAAAATCCCTGATCCAACCTGTTTGATCTGCAACCCTAAAAAGAAATTTAGTTCACCAACCATACTCATTTCGAATTCATTTTGCATAAGTGTAACAAACTCCTTGGATTTTGTTTCTAGTGAAGAACCAAACACAATATCATCGACGTAGATTTATGCAACTATTAATCTAGTTTTGAAATGTTTGATGAACAAAGTTTTGTCAGCTCCTCCTCTCTTGTATCCCTGTTCCAACAAGAACGTGGTCAATCGTTTATACCAAGCACGTGGAGCTTGCTTTAGTCCGTATAGGACCTTTTTGAGTTTGAACACATGATCGGGAGAATACGGATCAATGAATCCCTTAGGTTACTCAACATAGACTTCTTCATTAAGAATTCCATTCAGAAAGGCATTTTTAACATCCATTTGGTACATCTTGAACCTCATTTGACATGCCACGGATAGCAAAAGTCTAATGGATTCAAGTCGAGCTACAGGAGCAAATGTTTCATCAAAATCCACTCCTTCCAGTTGAGTGTATCCCTGTGCAACCAAGCGTGTCTTATTTCTGACTATGTTGCCATGTTCATCTAATTTATTTTTGAATATCCACTTTGTTCCAATCACATTTGTGTCCTTTGGCCAAGCTACAAGTTCCCACACTTCATTTCTGTCAAATTGAGCTAGCTCTTCATGCATGGCTAGAACCCAATTTTCATTAATAATAGCTTCATTTATATTTTTGGGTTCAATTTGTGAAGTGTAGCAAATATTTCCAAGTTCATTAGCAAGCCTTCTCCAATTCATCATACCGTCTCTGGAATCTGAGAGAACATTATCCAATGGGTGTGCTTTTTGAATCCAAAAAGGAGGTTGCCTTTTCATGTTCTGTTCGTTATTTGTATATGGTGCGCAGAACTTCTAGAAGCAGGGGCAGAGACATCAGAACTTGATGCTGGATGTTCATTCTCTTTATCATTATCTGGTGCAGGTACATGATTGTCTTGAGTAGGTTGACATCCAGCAACCTGTTCTTCCAAAGTCTGAATATTAGGCTCCTGTGAATAAGATGAAAAATCATCAGAATCATCAATTTTTACGTTGATTGATTCAATGATAGTCTGAGTACGCATGTTATAAATTATGTAGGCTCAGCTGTTCTCAAAATAACCAATAAACACTCCCTCATCACTTTTTGAATCGAATTTACCCAAGTATTTTTGATCATTTAACACATAGCATTTGCTACTAAAAGTATGGAAATATTTGAGATTCGGTCTTCTTCCTTTCCAGATTTCATAAGGAGTTTGAGTGGTTCATGTTCTCAAAGACACACGATTCAAAATATAACAAGTAGTATTAATAGCTTCAGCCCATAATTTAACAGAGAGCTTCTTACTATTTAGCATTACTCTAGCCATCTCTTGTAGAGACCTATTTTTCTTTTCCACAATACCATTTTGTTCAGGAGTTTTGGGTGCAGAGAATTCATAAAAAATATCATTTTGATCACAGAAAGTAGAGAAAGTAGCATTTTCAAACTCCCTTCCATGATCACTTCTAATCCTTAATATTTTTATTCCCTCAAAATATTTTTCTGTTATTAATTTTAGGTGCAAAAATTTGAATCTTTCAAAAATATCAAATTTTTCTCTCAAGAAATCTACCCAAGTATATCTAGAAAAATCATCGACGCAAACAAAAATATATTTCTTGCCCCCAATACTTTCAGTTTGAATAGGTCCTATCAAATCCATATGAAGTAATTCTAATACATGAGATGTAGTAAGAAACTTACCTTGCTTGTGAGTGCTTTTGGTTTGCTTACCTTTTAGGCACGAACCACACAATCCTTCACATTTTTTAGTAAGCTTAGGAACGCCTCGTACTGCATTCAATTTTGTTAGTCTCAACAGATCACTATAGTTTAAATATCTCAATCGTTTGTGCCACAACTCGGTTGAGTCAGTCTTTGAAATATGACAAATAATTTTAGTGTTAAGAAGATAACATTTATCATTAGATCTAGTACCATGTAGAATACAACTAATATCATAATGCAAGACTTTACAAGAATTTTTTGAGAACATAACTAAGTGTTTATATCACAGAGTTGGCCTATACTAATCAGGTTAGCTTTTAAACCTACAACAAAAACAACTTCTTTAACGGAGAGAATCCATCAATTAGAATAGTGCCTACACCTTCAATTTTATCGTGTGCCCCATCACCAAAAGTAACCAGACCACCTTCATGACTTTTGTAGTTAGTTAGATAAGATCGATTACCAGTCATATGTCTAGAACAACCACTGTCAAAATACCAAGAGTTAGGAATAAAAGATCTATAGGCAACATCAACCATATAACAATTTAAATCACCCTTTTTTACCCAAATTTGTCTTACTTTAGTGTTGCTATGGTGTCTCATTTGTCTATTAGCCAAGTTTTTACTAAACAAACAATGAAAGGAGTCGTGTCCTAAATTACCACAAATGCAACATTTTACAAAGTACTTTGATTTACCTCTCTGTATTGGTTGTATACCTGATGGTCGTGACTGTTTTTGAGTCTTGGCATTGGTCAGAATCTGCATAGGCAGGTCAGCCTTAGTTCTGATGGCGATGGAAACAGTTTTGTCTGAAAATACAACATACTTTGTTTCTTTGATGAAGTTGATTTGATTACCAACTTTTCTTTCACTTTTTCCAACATATCCCAAACCTTCTTTGACGTTTGGAGTTCTTCCATAGCTTAAGGTTTTACTTAAGCGAGAGGCTCGTATTGTTAATTACTTGATCCTTTCTTTTGAAACTTTTAATTCATCAATAAGGTTCGCAATTTGATCATCCTTCTCTTTTAAGATATTGGTAAGAACATTATTTTGAGAATCCATTTCAGCCTTGTCATCTTCCAAAAATTCTATCATGACTTGAGTAGACAAGTTTTTCTCCTGTTCATCTTTTAATTTTTTATTCATACTACTGCAATTATGACAGACACGGACTGGTTCTTCAGATGTTGTAGTCAAAAAGTTAGAACCTGCAGTCAAATTTTGCACGAAATCAGTACGTGAAGTTAAGTTCACAGTTAAAGACTTTACCTGATCAACAGTTGTTCTGTCGTCCTCGTCCTCATCTGAATCTTTTTCATTATCTTCACTCCAAGTAATATTCATGGCCTTCTTGGTATGAGATTTCTTTAAAGTATTTGTACATTCAAAGGCTATGTGACCAAAACCCTCACACTCATGGCATTGAATTCGATTGTCAGGTCTATTCATAGATGTAGTGGGATTTTGTTTTGTGTTGTTTGGAAATCACTTCTTTAGTTGGAGTGGGATATTCAAGTTTTTTTCTTTTTGATTTTCTTTTAGAATTTTTTTAAATTGTTTGGTGAGCATGGCCATGTTTTCATTTGTTTCACTCTCCTCACAATCAACCTCTTCTTCATCGTGTTTAATTTTGTAAGCAATACTAGATCCCTTTTCTTTCTTTCTCCTTTGTAGATGTAATTCATAGGTCATCAATGATCCCACCAATTCTTCAACCTTCATATTCTCAATCTCCTTACTTTTTTCAATTGCAGTTACTTTAGAATAAAAACGATCATGCAAGGATCTGAGAATTTTCTTTACAATTTGCCCTCTGAATATTTCTTTCGCAAAGTATAAGCAGTATTGGTGATGTCACTGAGTTTTGCATAGAAGTCCTTGAATTGTTCATCGTCTCTCATGGTTAGTTGTTCAAACTCTAGAGTAAGAATTTAAAGCTTGGATGACTTGACCATAGTGGTTTCTTCGTGAGCAATTCGTAAGATGTCCCAAGCATCTTTTGCAATCTGACACGTAGAGATCAAACGAAATTGATTAGAGTCTACGAAGGAGAATATGGCATTTTAAGCTTTAGAATTCCAATTAGTATAATTAAAATAAGTTGTAGCCCACTCGTCTGCCTTTTTCTCTCTTTCTACACTATTTTCAATAATAGTGGGAGTTTTTTAGCCATAGACAATAGAGTGCCAAGCCTTTTCATCAAGGGATTGGATGTAAACTTGAATTCTAATTTTCCAATAGGCATAATTAGTACCATCTAAAACAAGTGGTCTAAACGGAGCTCCGTCCATATCTAGGTTTCTTTGGATCGCACTTAAAAAGTGTACTCGCTCTGATACTAATTGAAAGTTCTAAAACCTATATTAATTAAATTAAAACAAATTTTATTCTTAATTAAATAAGCAGTGGACATAACGTAGTCAGAACTGGCAAGTGATAAAGATAACAATTCTAACTCGTACAACAGAAATTAAAGGATTAAATACGAACACAAGATGTAACGTGGTAAACCCTTAAGAGAAACATCCACGGGCCACCATGTCATGGATAAAAACAATTCACTAATAATCTTGTTCAAAAATACAATAGTATCAATTTTTGTAATTTCGCAAAATTAACAAAATAACAATAAAAAAAACAGATCAACTCCCTGTGATACTTCTTCTTCAGACTTGTTGATGAAGTGGAATCAAACCCACCAGTCTTAACTTTATCACCACTTCCTTATTGTATTTGACCGCAACCACCACTTGAATTAAGAACTCCTGTTCTTAACTTCACGCCAAGTAGCTTAAACAAGATATGAAATTTTTCGTTGAGCACCAATTAGTTCTTGATTCTTCAATGAGTTTGAAGAAAACCTTTTTGCTTTGAAGTTGAATCAATGAAGTTTGATGTCTAGTTTTCCACCATGAATTCGACGATTTGTGTTTGGAGAAAACAAGTGCAAAAATTATTTTTCAAAACCTTCTTCTTCAATGTCTTGAAAAACTCGTTGGGTTTGAAAACTTCATCAATGAAGCACCATGTTTTGTTCACCTTGAATGGATTCGGCCGATTTGAAGCTTATGGAACAAGAACACAAAAATATTTTCAATGCCTTAATTCCTTATTGATTTCTACTCTTACTTATAGTTAAAGTAGAAATCAAATTAGAAATTATTTCTTACCTAAATATGCAACAAGAATGGTAAGAAAATTAGTATGAAAGAATATAAAAAGATATTCTTAGATTTGTAGAAGGAAAGAATTTAGAAAACTAAATATTTTCTTCCTAAACAAATCTAATAGAATAAGAAAAGATTCTTTAACCTACAAAAGGAGCTGTCAATAATATTCATGAGGTTAGAATATATCAAGTATAAAAACAGAATAAAATCGCAGCTTTACTAATCTGAAAAAAATAATCCGCATATCAACCAAGTCAGTCAGAACTGGCGTTAACTAGACCAGTCAAAAATGCAAACGTTGACCTACTCTTTTATCATTAAAAATCAGTTATATTCATTAAGTGAGCCAAGATATAAAAAGTGAAAAATATGATACATATTTTTTCAACAATCTCTCCATTTGATACTGGATTCATTTAGCTCTCAAAAGCTCCTTACGGTATCCCAATTTTGTTCCAACAGAAGCAAGAAAAATGGTTCTATGAGAATGTGTGTGGACTATCATACATTGAACAAGGTGACGGTAAAGAACAAATATTTGGTGCCGAATGTTGCTGATTTATTTTATCGAATGGGTAATGCTCCGTTCTTTATTGGTAAGTGAGAATTGCCGAAGTGGGCGAAGTAAAGATTGTATGTGTAACTAGGTATGACTCTTTTGAATTTCTAGTTACGCCTTTTGGTCTTACAAATGCTCCTACTTTGTTGTGTAACTTGATGAATAATGTTCTGTACAAGTTCTTGGATAATTTTGTGGTAGTCTCTTTGGATGACATTGTGGTATACATTAAGTCGTTAGCTGATCAAGTGTATCATCTGAGAATGGTGTTCTCTCAGCTTAGGGAACACGAGTTATATGTGAAAAAGGAAAAATGTGAGTTATGTCGATTCGAGGTGATGTTTTTGTGGCATTGGGTTGGTCAAGGCCGAATTCGAATGGATAAACGGAAAGTGAAGGCGATCATGGACTAGAAAAGTCCAACAAATGTGGCTGATTTACGTTCATTTCTTGGTTTAGCTAACTACTAACGTCACTTCATTGGAAGTTATTCCAAGAAGGTAAACCCGTTAACTGATTTGTTGAGGAAAGATACAAAATAGGATTGGACGGGTGAGTGTTAAAATGGTGTTGCAGCTGCTTGATTTTGAGAAGCTGTTTGAAGTACACATTGATGCTTCAGACTGTGCCATCGGTAGGATGTTAGTGCAGGAGGGCCATCCGGTGGCCTTTGAAAGCTGTAAATTGAAAGATGCCGAGTAACATTACTCAACTCATGAGAAGGAAATGATCGTGGTTGTGCATTGCCTTGATACTTGGCGCTATTATATGTTGAGAACAAAATTCAGTGTCTTAATGGATAATGTAGCCAATACTTATTTCAAGACTCAAAATAAATTATCTCCTAAACAAGCAAAGTTGTAGGAATTTTTTGCTAAGTTTGATTTCTCATGGAGACACCGATCGGGAAAGCAGAATCAAGCTGCTAATGCCTTTAGCCGAAAAAGTGTGGAATCTTATATTGATGTCTTGATGACGGTTCAATCTGACTTTCTTGACATAATGAAACAATTGGCTAAAACAGAGGTGGCATATGCCAAAATGTTGCAAGAATTTAAAGATGGTTTTGGTGAGACGGTATTGGATCAAATATGGTTTGATATATGCTAAAGGTCGCTCTGTACATGCCTTCAGTGGGAGACTGGAGCAAGAATTGTTGAGGAAAACTCATGATCCACAATGGGCAGGCCATTCGGGCATTGGAAAGATGTTGGCTTTGCTCTCATAATCGTATTACTAGCCGAAGATGGGTGACGAAGTAGAGGCATGTGTAAAATCTTGCTTGTTGTGCCAACAAGATAAAACTAAGAGGAAGAAAGAAGCAGGTTTGCTCCAGCCTTTGTCGTTTTTGGATAGGCCTTGGCTGTCGATTTCTATGGTTTTTATTTCGAGTTTTTCAAATATTGGCGAGTTCAAGTCCATTATGGTGGTAGTGGAGAGATTATTAATATTCGGTCTTTATTTCAGCTCCGCATGAGTACCCGGCAGACATTGCTACTGAATTATTTTTCAAAAATGTTGTGAAATATTTTAGGTTACCAGAAGATATGGTAAGTGATCGGGATTTACGGTTTACAGGTTTTGGAATATGTTGTTTAACATAATGGGTCTAAATTAAAGTTCTCAACAGCTAATCATCTGCAGATTGATGGTCAAATGGAAAGAATAAATGCACTGTTAGAAGAATATCTCAGACAATATGTTTCTGCAAGTCCGAAAAATTGGGTGTCCTTGCTTGATACTGCTCACTTTTGCTACAATCTACCTCAGTCTTCATCTATATGTATGTGTTCGACAGAACTAACTATGCAGCATATGCCTAAAACACCTCTTGAAATTGTGAAACAAGAGGGACGAAGTCCATGTCTAGCTGCTTATCGGTTTGCACAAGACAAGCAAGAGATGATTGAACAAGCCAAAGATAGTCTTACAAAGGCTGCTAAAAAAAGTATGCTAACAAAAATAGGTGGGATGTTGAGTTCTAGGTTGGGGATAAAGTTATGTTGAAGCTAACTCCTCAAATCTGGAAGAAGATCAGTAGTAAGATAGTACACCGTGGGCTCATTCAGAAATATGATGGTCCCTTTGAAGTGATCAAACGCATAGGAAATGTGGCTTATCGATTGAAGTTGTCTGATCGTTTAAAGATGCATCCTACTTTTTATGTAAGTTATCTGAAACATTTCAATGAAAATTTGATGAATGAAGGTTGAGTGCAAGCTATGAGGGCACTTCATATGATTAGAAAACAACATGATAAGGATGTGGCAAAGATCATTGGTCATCGAACTATGGGGGAAGTAAGATGAATAGAAGGACAGATTACCTTGTCCAATGGAAATGTGGCAGTAGGATTCACGCAACCTATAAAAGTGGCGTGGATTTATGGCAGTTTGAGGATAAAGTAGATGAGTATCTTGATTCTCTTCCGACATGGACATCCTCTTCTGGTGGGAGAGATTTGTCAACCCTTAAAACAAACATACGCCAGCATGGACATGCCTTGCCCTCATGCCGGAGCTTAGTAGCGAAGTGTGTTGATGGTGAACATTTCTAGTTTCGAGTGCAAGGCAAACATGGGTTTCAGTACTGGACATTAGATGGATATTCATGAATATTTGGTGTTGGCATAGGTTGCGAGCATCACTTGCGGATATGGCATGCAAGCCAGATGTTGGCATCAAAGCATGGACAGATTTTAGCTTGTTGCCTGTTGTGAAAATTATATGTGATTGCAAGTGTACAATATCGCAAACAAGTAATAAAGTGAACCTATTGAGTCTAGATTATCGTTTCCACGAAGACTATCTTATTTATATAATAGTTAAATTAATCTTAACCCTAATTTGTTTAAAACACTTTAAATTAAATTGATTTGAGAGTTTAAATTATAACTATGAATTTTAGAAAATAATATAATAACTTATGTGAAAGCAAAAATTAAGAATTTAGAAAATATGGTTATTAAAGCATTTGGATTCACGAGTTCACCATAGTTGTCATATCTAATTCCTCCTCTCAAGATTTATTCCTAAAGTTGTATTCGGTCGAATTCACGAATTTAACCTAATTTACCTCTCTCGAGTTCAAATTAGTTATATCTAATTAAGTCAACTTATGAAGTCAAAATGGTCCTTATTAGATGTATTAAATCTCCTAAAAATTCAATTCAAGACCGCGACAATAATAAAAGCGTATATCTACCTTTTATCCAATTGTCAAATTTTACTACATGGTCTAGATTAATAATTTACTTCTTAGACTGTGTTTGATTGGTCAATTTTCCATAAAAATGTCACATCCATGGAAAATATTTTTCAACTTTTGTTGTTTGATTACACATGGAAAATGAAAATGATTTTCAAGGTAAAATCACTTAAAGCATGCTTTTGGCCACTTTCTTAGAAAATATTTTCTCGCCATTTTGGTGGATTTTTTTTTCCACCTTACATGGAAAATGTTTTCATTTTCCACCATTTTTCATGGAAACCAATCAAATACACCTTTAGTTCATTACAATCCACAATTCAATGACAAATAATGGCCAATTATTTCAAGCATTAATAGAAGAAATAAAATCAAATACTTATAATTCAAAACTTGAGAGTCGAAAATAAAGAATTAAACTAGGTTACATCGTTCATCTAAACTTTAAGTTTAGCTATTCATAATTCTAGAGAAATAAAAGATGAAGAGATTTGAATACATAACCGGATCTTAAATAAAAGATGAGAAGAACTTGAATATCTTGCACCAAGAATTCTTCATCTTCACGTTCCAATCTTCAAAATCTTGGTTTTTCTTCGTGTTCTTCGCCGTTCTTTTCTCCCAAAAAATCAACTTAATTATGAGTTAATAACTCGTATATATGGAATATGAAATATGGAATATCTTATTTGGTTAAATCCTCATCTCTTTTCTATATGTCCCAAAACTCTAATATAGTGTAGAGATCTTGTCCCCCAATAATTACCAAATTAGAGTTTGAATAAAATTAAAAAAACTAAAATTATGCGCTTAAGTCCCCATTTATTTGCACGATAAGTCCTTCATCTTTTGGATATTTGCAAGTTTGTCCCTATTATCAAGTCTTCGTATACTTTCAGTTATTTTTCGCCTATTTTACTTTGTTTTTCTTCAATTTTATCCGAACTTGAGTTTTGACCTAAATCAATCAAATCAACACACAATTAAGTAGAAATTCGCTTAAGAGTACTTACAATTATCTATTTTTGATGGTCCAGATAAATGTAAAACGACACTTATCACTGCCCAACTACTATAGTCCACAATTCGGATGTGCAAAGGCAGCACATGTTTGGCACATGATTGGCAGTTATTTCATGGCTCCCAGCAGTTGTAAGCCTTTGGCAGTTTATGGCAAGTGACTTGGTGGTCAATTTCCATGTTGTTGGAGTTGACAGGGTCGGCTTTTCCTCTTTGCAGTTGGGGGTGTCAACTACATACGATTTTATATATTTAGGGGTGCTTTATTGAGACACAAATCAGAGAGAGTGAGTGTTGTGATCCTTCAACCATCCATTTGTGTGTGATCTCTTACATTGTGGTGTAAAAAAAGAGTTGGGAGTGATTCCCGTATATATTCTATGTTGGTCCATTTTCATTCATAAATCAGTGTCTATATTGTTTGATTGCTTGACAGCAACTTTGGGAGGTTGACTGAGTCAAACTTCAGTGCCATCATCGGCTAAAATTTGGCTAAGTGTTGGAAACGAAATTAACCCAATGATAAATACCAAGTAGATTAGAGTAACTATGAAAGTGATTTTATTTAAAAACAAAAAACTTGTTCCAAGGATGGAGGACATTTAAAACTTTTATTTCGAAAATTTGTTGACGATATACATGGTAGTGATTTTGAAGAGGGGTAGGATAGATGAGACTCGTTTTAGACTAACTCATTCCGAGGACAAGAGTAACTATGAAAGTGAGAATGAATTTAAAAATTACTTTTAACGTTACATGTCAGGAAATATAAGGAGGGCACACGAAACTTAAAGTTGAAATTTCTATGCGACTCCCATAATTGATAGGACATTATTGATAAGTGCTAGAATATATCATGCATTAGAACCCAAATTCCCAATCTACTAGATTGATTAAGTTTGTAATTGCTACTTATTATTTTTTTATATTAATAAAAACTCCACCGGCATGATTTGATTTATAATAATTAAAAAAAAAAAAAAAGGGGTCAGAATTCGTCTCTGGAACTGGAACTAGCCTGATTCCCAAATGTCGTATGTTGTATTTTTATTATTTGTAAAAAGTTTGTGGATACGTACTTAACCTTTGTTTGATTTTATTTAAAAATTAATAAAAATTTAATATAAAGTCAATAATTAATTTTAACTACGCATTTAATAGAACTTATAATTTTTATCAACTTTTTCACTAGTCAACTTTTATTAAATCTGTTAAAAATTTGATTTTTTACAAAACCAAATATGCACTTATATTTATACGAAGAGGTTGAATATTTTTGTGTCATCTTTTAACAAACATTTTTATTCAATTTCTTTTTTTTTTTTCCCTAAACAATTTTGCAAGGGGCATTTAGAGGGGAACGCTTCCGTTGCTAATTTCATTTTTTTAACAAATCAAAAGTAAAATTATATGTCACATCATCATTGTTATACGCGACAAATTTTTTCCTTCGTCGTTGCCACATTTTGTTGTAGTGTTATAAAAAAGCTAAAGAAAAAGAAAAAAGATTATTTATCGATACTTCTAAATTCATAAGAGTCGATGAGAATAAAATAAAAAATATATTACAACTAACATATATCTAATAAAAAATGAGTCAGTATTTACATCCTTCTCTAGTTTTCTTATCTATAATTCAGTGGTAGCTAAAAGATAAGCCATCTACTAGTGAAGACTACAACTCCCATCAAAAATATTTTCTTGAAAATGAGAGTTTAAATTATCTCATTTAAAATTTTACGGATTGGAAATTTTAAAAAAAAAATAAAAAATCCGCGTATACAAAGTTGATTCATTTTCTTTATCAGAAATCATCGAGTAGTGAAATGTGGGATGACCATCACAAAATTTCTTCTCAACAAATTAACAAATGCATTGTGCTAATGAAACACGGAATCTTCAATTGTATTATTTCTAAACGTTTAAGTTGTTAGATAGAGAATGATTTTTTTTTCAATTTTATATTTGTATTTTCAACATGTCTCCATCAAAAGCCTGAAATGTTAAATGTTCATAAATGATAATTTGATCGTGGTAGGACTTGAATCAAGAACTTAATTTTATCAATATTGAATTGGTAAAGAATTTTAATTCAACTAAGAACGGGTTTTTTAATTTTTATTAATATCCTCATAAATTCCATCATGATAGGAAATACAAATTTTGAAAACAAATTACACAAAAAAAATCCTTCAAGATAGAAAGAAAGTTACAAATTAAGAGAGCCATTTTAGTTGTATCCTTCTGGCTTGTAGGCAATGAAACTAATGCATTGCACCTGACGCAGGTTGTCGAATCCAATGATTCTAACGAAGGCACTTGGGTATGTCTTGACGCACTCGTCCAACTCGTTCAACACCTGCACTGCATCTGTGCATCCAAACATGGGCAGCTTCCACATCACCCAGTATCGTCCATCATAGTATCCTGGTGACCTGTTGTTCTCACGGTATACGAATCCGTGCTGCAAATATCCCACCGACATAGTTTTCAAAGTCAAATCAATGAATATACGACATGTTTGGCACATATACTAGACCGTATAATACTGGACATAATTAGATACGACTATTTATTAGTCATCTTGTCCAGTACTATCCAGTTGAATAAAGAATGTTTAGGTTTAGGGTATTGATCACCTCCAACTCAAATTCAAGGCAAGGAATCCACTTGCTTCGGAGAAGGTATTCTACTTCCTTGAGTAGTTGTTCCCTAGTGAGATTTGGAAGGTATGAAAGAGTCTCATACTTCTTCAAACCAAGTGGGGGCCACACCTGCAGATTAACCATATATGTATGCATATATATTTCACATTTGGAAAAAATAATGATGTTTTATAATCATTAAATCTCAGAAGCAAAATTATATTAACCCTACGAACATACTTATAAAACAATCATTTTCGAGATAGAAAGAATTTTTCTCCGAATTAATTGATTGTGGGGATTTATTTTTTCGAACAAAATGCTTAAACCTACTACATCGTACTCCTTTAGATGTCTTTAATATACACTAGTAGTTGTATGTATGTTACTATGCATTTTGAATGAAAATACCTTCATGCAAGACACTCTACCACCATTGCTAGCAAGGGATGTGATGTCGACGTTCTTGCGGCTAACCGGGAAAGCCGAAGTCGACTTGAGGCCGGTGAAAGGAGCCACCATGCTGGCCTGAGCTGGGGCGGCACGGTTGATGGTGGTAACTGCAGCGCTTGAGACTATTGATGCAGCCATTATAAGTTCTTGTTGGGTTCACTTAACACACAAAATGACCTTATTGTGAAGAACTATTGTGCTTCTACCTCACCCTATATATGCAACTTTACCCTCGTTTCTAATTGGCTCGTAGCAGATTTTCATCCAAGGGTCTTAATTCAATCTTGTTAAATTTTGATGGGAATTGACCGTTGGATCTAATGTATGGAATTTCAATTTTGTGACCACATATTGGTTTTAGAAATGGATTGATGTCTTATCCTTTGGGACCTATATTTGGTTGCCACGTGGCAATCCTACTATAAACCTTATCTTTTATCCTACAGTGTAATGAAGCACAGCCCTTCGTTTGGAAAAAAATTAAGGATATTTTGAATGATAAAGTAAATTACATGAATACCCATGTCAAGATTGTCACTATTATTTTTTTGTTGAAAGAAACCATAAAAAACATATGAATATGGTAGTTGAATTTTTTTTAGGATGGTATAAATCTAATTCTTGTAAATTTTGAATAATTATATAATTTAATAACTAACACATGTTGGGTATCAATGGTCAACAAGTCGTGACCATTGATTAATTATCGATAACAAATCTACGAAGACTTGTCAATCACTTACAAGTGTCACTAAAAATCAAATTCTAATTATCAATCATAAAAGAAGTTCAAATTGTTATAAACTATCACTCAATCCTTGACAAGAATGAGTCATCTACAAAAGTCAATAAATCACTAATTACTCTAAGAATAAATATGTCAAAATACCAAGTATTTTTCGAAAAACATGAATAGCCAAATTTAATGAGAATTAACCAACACCTAAGTTTAGTACTAGAATTGTTCACTTGTTTAATATTTTATTGGATGAACTTAAGGGTGTGTACATCGCTCTAGACTGGCTTAATAAGCACATGGCATGTTTTCTTCAAGACGAAGAAGAAAATGTGTCGTCTGGATGATGATCGAGTATCTACTTTGACTAATTATTTAGGTTGCTTCCCTGGATCTCGTGAAAGAGTAGAAAGTGACGGTGTCAATTGGACGAGACAATAATACATTTTCATGATTTTGTTATCTAGAGAAATTAAAAGAAAATTTTCACCTAGATAGAGCGTCTAGAATCGCATAGTGTGATACAATACAACAATTTAAGTCATGTTGTCAATATATTTGAAATCAACTTTATGAATCCTTTGAAACATTTCATTCGATTGCGTACACTCTTAAAAATATTAATGCAATTAAAAGAAATCCCTTTTTTCAAAAATATATATTAAAGGATCTCCAATACTAACGTGGATTGCTTAAATAAATTTGTCACGTGAGTTAAATAAAAAGTATCTAAAATCAATCATCTCCAACTTAATATGACAAGGACTCTGTCAAGCTAACGTGATAAATAACAAAATAGATATTGTCTACAACTTCGTCTAAATTCAGAAGCTCTGTTAAACATGTTAACTCAACAAATGTGGTTTTGTTTTTAATTTGAAAATATAAAAGGCACTTAGAGTATGTTTGTGTGTGTTTATAAGTACTTATAAGCTAGTCAAATATCATTTTCATTCATTCTATTTCGTAGGATCCACAACGTTTATCTACTTTTTATTAATATATTTCGTAGGATCTACTGTTTATAATCTACAAAAAATTTTACCAAACATACTCTTAGACAACATTATTGTAGGGTACATAAAATTTATTAGAGATTAAATTTTGAACTTGAATATTCATTCATGAAGATGTTAATATCAAGTAAATCGAAAATATTTTAATTTACATAGTACATAGATAGCATTTCATAAATTGTGTTAGAGGTGCTCCTAGTTATCCAAAATTTTGAGGTTGCTTACATCTAAAATCACATTATTTGTTTTTATATGACTTTTTTAGTGTACCTTTGGCCCACTAAGAAATATACATAACATCACTACCATTCAAATCATAACCAATAGAAATCTATTTTAATCCACACATAGCCACGTAAAATTTGAGTAGTTCTCTTTAATTTTATTTTTCTTTTTATTTCGAGAACTTGCTCAAGAATTAGTTAATATAAATCAGTCTATTTAATTATTATAAAGATAATAATATTCTTATTACAATTTTAGTAAAAGCTCATTAATGAGTTTGTTTTCTTGCTCGTTACAAAACATAAAAAAGATAAAAAGGACACGATTAGACAAGAGGTGCACAAGTGTTAGACGGCTGGGGGTGTCAACCAAGAACATGAAACCCTTTTTAATAAGCATGTCAACCAATCAATCAACTTTATTACATTTACTATATTTATCGAGGCATTCAATTTTTTCGTAACATTCGTTTATGTTTAGTTTACCTTGGTTTCTAACTTTGTTGCTTATCTTCTTGTAAATATACAATAAATTAAATCTTGTCGTCAAAATATTTGGAGTCGAGTACATAGTATTTGATTCAATCGCGCTACACTATTGAAAAACTCAATACAATTAAAAGAATTGCTTTTTTAAAAAAATAAAATAAAAAATTATTAGTGATCCAAATTTCCAGCATGCTTACATGTCAAATCGAATGATTTGTTTTTATATGCCTTGTAGTGCAACCTTTGGCCCACTAAAAATCTTAATAACGTTGCTACCATTCAAATAACCAACCAATTAGGGGTGGACCCCCACCCCCACCCACAAAATAAATAAATAAATAAATAAATAAAAATCAAGAGCTAATATATATATATAAAAAAAAAATTTACATAAAAAAAACAAATTTTTTAAATTTTTGTTTTGTTTTGTGTGTGTGTGTGTGTGTGTGTGTGTGTGTGTGTGTGTGTGTCTCTATATATATATATTTGGGCCAAAGGAGTCCCTTTCTATCCATCCTACAACAAATAGAATTTTGTTGTATCCACGCAGAGCCACATAAAATTCTCCATTGTGCAATAAAATGGATTTTATCAAAATTTAGAAAAAAACTAGCTATCATCTTTTGAATCATTAGTCTCGTATCTATTAGCAACTTTGACTATTAAGTTTGCGTCCATTCAATCTTTTCAAATTTGATCTGACATTAAAAGTTAAAATACGATACTTTGTATCTTAAACGAGAAAATAGATTTTATCTCAATTTTGAATAAATCAACTATCATCTTTTAATTCATTGGTCTCATATCTATAAGCAACTTTGAATATTAAATGTGTCCGTCCATCCATTTCAAACTTGATCGTATACTTAAACACGTTACTTTGTTTTTGAAATCATTATAAACATGGATTTTTTCTACTAAGTCGTACAATTAATAGACTTTATTCAGATTCTCTATAAGCAACTTTGATTATTAAGTCTGCCCGTCCATTCTTTTTAAGCTTGATTGCTATAAAAGATTGATTAGTACTGTATCATATCTTGTTCTTTATTATGTTCAGATGAATCAAACATATACATGCAACAAATTTAATTAAGCTAGAAATCAATTTTCTACTTCTTTTATTTGCATGATATAAGCTGTGTTGCTAAAAAAAAATTCCCAGAACTGTACAGTATTACAAACTTAAAAAGGTAAAATAAAACCTCCAAAGAAGATTACAAAACTGCCATAAAAAGGCACTACATGAGACCCTTTTAAACAATTATAAGAAAGATTAAGCGAATGTTAGGTAGCCATTTTTTCTCCAAAAAATCTATTTTTTTGTCCACAATTTTTGACTTTTCAACATTTTTACACTACAAAAAAATTTAAAAAGTCAATAAAGTACTCAAAAAAACCCATTTTTTTCCCCAAAAAAACTACACCGAACATGCCCTAAACTTTTGAACCTGTACACTGTATTGGAAAGAAAAGAAATAATGGTGCTGGTAGATCAAAATAGTGATCATACTGCACAAAGAAAAGAAATTAAAAAAACAAAAAAACCACGACCATGTTTATATTATTGCCATCTTCTTGAAGACTTGTTCGTTAAATTTGTTGCACTGGCAGATTTTCTTAACTCTGTAAGAACGACAAATATGAGTGTACACGAAAAAATGCTGAGAAACTGGCTCTATACATTCATGAATATTATAATGCAGTGTAATCAATTCGTACCAGTTTGGGCCTTGGGAGATTCCCTCGTCGATTTTACAAGGGGTCGTGGAATTCTAGCTGCTGATTTAGGTCTGAAAGAAATAGATATGATAAATTATATTAGTATGTGCCTACAAATTCTTTACTTTTTCTTTATGTTTGAGCAAAACATTGAATGAATGACAACTCGATGAAATTACAATCATCGAGTTGTGTGTTCGTGCATGCGTGCAGCCACAAACAAGATTCAGAAACAACCATAAGAAACATGTGTGTGTGCGTGTGTGTGTGTGTGTGTTGTGTGTACGCAGCTACAAACGAGGTTCAGACATCCATCAGAAATGTAATTAATCAACATACTTCAAGTGCACATTTGGTACGTAGTACTAAACATAAACAAGATGACGATTTCAACAGAAACCTAACGTATTCGTATGATGACGATTTCACTGTACTTACTTATCAGTATTCTCCGCATGTTTTGCTTCCTCCGGAAAAAGACTGCTTTCTTCAGTTTCTGTTCCCATAGAAAGAACACTATCAGATATATCACTAAGTCTCTTCATTATCTGCATCGCCGTATCCTAAGATCTCAGCATCTGCAGAGAAATTCTGACCTATATTCTCTCCAGCAGTACTTGATCGCCCGGTAGATTCTTTCCGAAAACTATTTACGGAGTGCTTATCACTACCCTCAGAGTAGTTTTCCTCATCAGAAGCTGCTTTTTCCAAGCCTTTCGACATTTTAAAGCTTCTCTGAGGAGTCCCACCCGTGGAATTTTTGCTTGGAGAAGTAGATCCGTACCTCAACGAGGGGGACACATTTTTGAGATCTTTAAGCAGCTGCAGCCTCTCAATCTCCTCGTCTTTTTTAGCTATGGTGTCCTTAAGAGATGCAACCTGTAGAGATGAAACTTAATTTTGAGCTTAAAAGAAGTAACAGTTACTTTTTAAGCTTCTTTTTTGCCAAACACAAATACTAATCCAGTTGTGGTTTTCGGGTGTTTTCACATGTTGTTTAAGATTTTCTCAAAATTCCACTCCAGAATACCTTGTAATAAATTTCAAATGATATGCTCGTAAAAAAAAATTAGCCTAAACGTCCCGACCAGAATATCAAAAAATTGTGATAAGATATAAATAGTTATGCATAGAAAATGAGTACCTGTTCCATCAATTCCCTGACATCCCTGCCATCTTTGCTGCTCTTGGCAGCACCGAGCTCAACTCCAGATACTCTTTCCGCAAATTTTAAGGTACTTATAGATTCACTACATGAAGTAACTTCGGGATTAAGCTGCACAAACATAAGCGTCTTTGCATGGCCACCTGTGCCACATAAGCAAAAGTCTTTACATTAATGCAAAACAGGAAGCCCGTACAATCCAAAAATAGAATATATCCATATTCTGTTAATTTATTTGCCTCTGTAAGTTTTCATTTCCTTTTCCATAAAAGAAAAACTTCATCACAAATACAATTTGCAAATTATTATAAAACGAAGAATAACATCAACACCATCAATGATAGTCTATTTCCACTTATTCAGTTCAACACATTAATGAAAAGCACACCTCACATGAAACTAAAACGAGACACAGTGAGGTATGTACTCCCTGCATCTCATATTGAATAAGTTTTCATACTCTTTTGGCATTCCAATGTATAGGCACTTACCCAAAAATAAATATTCTTTTTCTCAAACAACTCTCAACTAAATCCATGAGCAACTCATCTCTAATAAAGTGACTATCAACTACTTGCCTTGGGTATCGTGAACGTGGGCCATTACTCATAAGACTGATTGTAGATACTTATATAAAAGTTCCCACTCTCGAATCCATGTTTAAAAACTTGTTCCTAGCAATGGGGACGATTCAATTCAAGATGTTGAAAATATTAGAAAGACTCAAACTAGACAGAAACTGGTATTGTATCAAAACCTCAAGGTTGTCGACTTTATTTTTCAAAATATTCTAGGTACATCCTAAATTGTCCATGAATCTGAATACACCCTACAAGCGTCAACTTCGTTGTAGAGGAGTTCAGAGCCAAACTGGTCACAGTCCGACCATTTCCAAATTCATACTAATGTAAATTTCATTAACGTCATCATTGTATTCAGTTTAGTGCATATACTCAGCAGTTTGCTACAATATCTATTGACTCATTTAATGGTATATATATAATTATTTTTATTCTTAGTGATCAGATTGTGGAAATCTGAGAAAGTTAAGAGAAAAAAGCAAGAAATATATATAGTTTCCTGTAGAATGAAGAAAATGAACTTCATAGGAATATTTATACTGTACATGAAGACTAAGGTATGGTTCTGATTGATTATATAACATAGGAATAATTCTGTATACTCGATAATTTCTTATGAGTATTCAAGGTAAAATATAGAGCCTCGTGAAACAAAACATGAGTGGCATGTTGGGTACGGAGGATTGGGTAGCACTACACAGTATTAAGCAAACAATAATTTAAAATCTCTTTATATTGTCTAGTACTACGTACCAAACATGCACTAGAAGTTTACCTAATGAACTCTGGAGGACTTGAGTAAGCTTGCTGTTTCTATATGGAACATGAGCACTTTTTTGTGCCAATGCCGAGATGACATCTCCAAGGGCAGATAAAGATTTGTTTATATGTTGTGCCTCTTTCAGTCTGTCTCCCGTTACCTCAGAACGGTCGACTCTTTCACTTCCTGCAAGATCTACTAAATGAAGACTGCCGCGCAAAGAAGAACCGCTCTTCAGATCTACCGCACGGGCATGAATGGTTACAATACTGTATACATGCATCTTAGTCATTAGATAGGCATTATACAATAAAGTAACAATTTAAGGAATAGATAACTATTTAAGTTTTTAGTAGAAAACCTGTGTGATCTACTGCTTCTTTCATTTAAGGCAGTTGAACTTCTAGCTCGATTCTTTAGTCCAGTATCCATCAGTTCCAATACATCAGAGGGCGAGTTGACAACCTGAATGCTAGCATCTGGAACAGCTAACCCATTGGGTTGGGATGTGGACACAATCCCAAGTGTGTGCAAATCAAGAAAAACAAATATTGATATTGAAGAATAAATTAATAAATTAAATAAATAAAAGTGTTCCCTCTCTAACAGCTTAAACTTTTAGATGCAACATGGTATTAAAATACACATAGGTCTTGAATTCAAGTCTTGCCATCACCATTTATGAAAATTGTACACGTGTTAGGCCTTTGATTTAAAAAACAAAAAAAGAATCTTGTCTGATGTGTGGGTGTGTGGGGGCGTGTTGAAAACTAAATTTAAATAAATATATTTGTTTAATTTGTAACAGCTTAAGCTTTTAGATAAGATAGTTCAAATATGAGATACGTTAGAAGAAATTCATTATTGTTAGAAAGGACACTAAATATATGAATTATTCAAAACCAATTATCCTGAATGAAATTATAAAATCAAATCAGAGATAGCGAAGAGGAGTATCGATCTATTGGCAAGCACATCAAAAAATCGAAAAATATGAAATGACTCTATAGAAGGATATCTTTTTTGTGAACCGTCACTTGAGAGTAAATCACGGACTTGTTCATTGTATATTTCCATCATCTGGACTGAAATTTCATATGTAAAGGTACTCTTCCTAACTTGTGAAATGTGGAAAAGATCGTTTAAAGCTCGGTAATTGACCCCCCAATCCTTTTCGGTTGCTCCATCGGGGCCAGTCTGGAGAAAGATATCGTTCATTTCAGAAATGCTATGCAAATTGAAGATATGCAACATAGCATATACATAGATACATATGCAAACTCTTTTTTGTACCATGGTGTAGGTTTTCCCTGAACCAGTCTGACCGTATGCAAATATACATACATTAAATCCATCCAAAACTGATTGTATCAAGGGCTGTGTATCCACAAATACTTCCGCTGCCAATATTTGGAATGTCATATAAGTTAATGAAAAAGAAAATAAAGACAGACCAAAGAAATATTAAGTAACTTTATATTGTAAAGTATGATATGACCACGAAAGTAAAAATCAAACCTTGGGTTGCTGTTGGGCCGTACACTTTATTGAACTTAAACGAACGACGGCCTTCTTTCCCTTGCTTGGAAGGATTTAAAACAACTAGCTCACCGTTTTCACCAATGTATTCAATAATTGACTGTTTCCCCGTCTGTCCAGGTAGAAACGGCCTTATCCGGCAATAGACCCTAATGTTTCCTATTCAAAACACAACACGAGGGTAATATTCTAAAATGCATTTATTCATGTTCAAGATGAAACAGGATTAACAATAGGTGACACCTTTTAGTTCTTGAAGTTCATTATGTAGCTTTTGGTTTTCAGCAAGAAGTGAATAATAGCTTTTGGCTGCTTCTTCCAAAGCCTTCATTCTCGTCCCTGTCAGGAAAAGGTAATATACAATCTAATTATCACATAACCACTGCATATTAGATATGTTTTCGCTGGTTTAGTATCTTAATTTTGACAAGTAAATTAAATGGTTTTTCAAGAAGCGGATTTAACCTAAGTGACCAAATTCCTCATAATAGCTCTTCTGTATTCTTACAATCTCTTGCTGGATTGATTGAGATGCCGTCCTCAGTTCCTGAAATTTTTTATTGATCCATCTCAAAATAATACAATACGTTAAGGTATGTTTGGTATACAATATTATACTGTACATACATAATATCAGACAAGATTCTTTTCTTCCTTGATCTTGTCTAAGTACTATCCAGTCCAATATACCAAACATGTTATAGAGGAATTACTAAATGGAAAGGTCAATGTAGTGATATAATCACATACACGCAGTGCACCAAGCTGGAATTCTGTAAATTTACAGTAAGTTTGTTCTTTCTTGTTCCACCGATCGGATTTTGATTGGGAAGATGCTTCAAGCACTTTCACTTTATTTCTTGACTCAGTTAGAAGGTTCCCAACTTCCTTCAACCTCTCCTCGAGCTCTTGTTGAGATCCTCCAGATTCTGTTTCCATTTGTAAACATCTCTGTTCATATGTTTTCCTAGCTATATCCAGTTCTTGCTTCAAGGCCGCAATCTCTTCATTGTGATCATCCTTCTCTTTCATCAATTTTATCGCATCTTGCTCCTCAACTTTCTTTCTTTCTTCTATCTTGTTCTTCTCACTCTGTGGTGTTGAAGTTAGGGAACCAAAAAAAAAAAATCACTGAAACTTAACACAGCCAAAGAAACTCCACATGAATAATAAAGTAAAATCAAAATCCCATTCAATTAGTAAAAACCTATAACATAACCAGCATCATGCTAGTGAAGACTAAATTCAAATAAATAAACATGTCCCCTCTCAATCTGCTTGAACTTTTAAATGAGGTGATTCAACACGTTATCATAGAGGTCCCAGGTTCAAGTTTCACCGCCGCCCATTTAGAAAATTGTGCATCTATCAGACCTTTGATTAAAAAATGACTCCACCTCAGGAAACGTGCTAAATAAATGTGATACCTCTCTAAAAACTTAAGCTTTTAGTTCACAAGCACGTAAATGCAGATCATATATTGGTTTTTATAAAATATTGAGGTGTTCAAACAAGGAGAATATCCATAACAAAAGCATTTAAATATCAAATCTTTAGCATTGCCTATGCATCTGGTTAATTATCAGATCTCTTATCTCACATGTGCAAGTTTTACAGGCAAGTATGATATGTAAAAAATATTTTACTACATAATTCCATCTTAATGAGTAAATGTCGTAACTAAATAACGGAGCTTAAAGAGATTTAAGGATATTTTGAATCCCAACATTAATGCTCAAACATAAACAGCGCAAAAAGGCATGAAAGAAATGGAAGATCGAAAGAGTAAGATTTAGGAACAAGAAAAGGAAAGGAAGGCTCAAATACTATATTGTACCTTAATATGCTGGAGCTGATTCATAACGATCTGCTATTTATAAAAAAAAAAAAAAAAAAAAGCCGCATTTTACAAATAGGAACAGTGAGCTTTTGAGAGAATATACACACACACACCCACACACACAAAAATTAGATAAATAAATAAAAATAGAGAGTACACAGAAATGGGAAATTCTTAATACCTGTGTCTCTTCGCCAGTCCCTGTTGCAAGGGCTTCAAGAACTCTAATTCTTGATTGGTACTTGTCCTCACGAGCCTTAAAAAGATTGTTTTGCTGCATGAAAAGATCCAAAAATAAACGAGGTGAGTTGGCAAATTATTACAATCCATAACTAAAGCCTGTATAGTATACTACCGTTCTCAGGTGCTCTGCTTGAGTAGATATTCGTCGCTCAATCTCCTGCACAACTTTTCTCAATAGGCAAGCAACGCGCTGAGGATATTAATCAATCACAAAATGTTAGAGCTTATCGGATTGTGTAAAATCAATGAGCGAATAGAATTCTTTGGTCTTATGAGGAGCCTTATTATCATACATGAGGTATTTCCCCATTCTTCCGCTCAATGCTTTCGTCTAGAATACCATTCACAACACTTAAAAGTGACTGAGTTGGGGCATTCTGCACGAGATAGAAAAATTGAACAAGTTAAAGGAAGACAAGTTCGAATTTTCTGCACAAAAATATGCAATAGTCAGGTCAAATAATGTCCATTGTCATGAACACGAGTTAGTAGACTTACATCCAAGCTGTTTGATTTCATCATTTCTGAAAGCTTTCCAGGAGAAAGATCTGTATAAGATCCTTGTTTGAGCTGGAAAACTTCATGAAACTTGTGTCCGACATGATTTATAAGTGCAGCCGATGGCTCTACATGCCGCCAAAATATAAATAAATGGAATCAGTGATTTCATTTTCAAAGTTGCACCTCTAACTCAAGAAACTAGGCAGTATCTATGTCATATGTCAATCGATTCACCCCATTTGTCCAAGCATATAATTTCACTATTTTGAAAATGCTCAGGTGTCAAATTCACAGTATCAATTTTACAATGTCAAATCATGATTCTTGTAGTAAAATTTACACTGTGAATGAAGACATGCTGCATAATTTTGATCTATGTGCAGGATAAATTCTTAAACATGGTTAACTGGATTGATTCACGAGAAGTCTCCTTTTCATGATTCGGGCTCTCACATGTTCATACTCACTCAAAGACAGAAAGAGGGAAAGAGAGAAGCAAATTTAGAGGAACAGCACCTGCCATTGTGGTACTACGTAATGCCCGCTGAAACTTTGAGTCTGACAATATTACCCTTCGCCTCTCTTCAGAAGTTGGGGAAGAAAGCGCTCGAAAAGGATCTTCCCTTGAAGAACCCTCCCAACTCACTATGCGTTCTCCTATCAGTTTCCATCTTTTACTGGCATCACTTCCATTGTATCTCCCAACATTTGGCTTAAATTGCGTTTGAAGCGTTAAAAGGCAGTCCAACACGATTTTCATAGATCCCTATAAAATGTGAGAGTATCTCAAGTTTACCGAGGAACGTCAAACACGGAATGCTTCAAATGTTATGAGCAACATATGAACTTAATTATGTAGTACTGTTTGTGCACGAATGTTAGTAAAAGATGTTCAAGTTCATGAACTTGGAAGAGTATTTGAGCAGAAATTAACATATCTGTGTATGACAATGCTAACTACCTTTTCCAGATCTGCTGCTTGGAATCTTGGCAGCTCCATTACGTCCATAGCTGACAAAAACCTTTGAACATTTTCCGAGTATGAATGTGAAGAATGAGCAGAACCATTAAGCTGCAACAGAAAATTCAAGAGGAAATTGATATAAATTCATAACCCTTTATTTAAGGCCTAATATTGGTAGCAAGTCGAATTGAATACTGAACTACCTCAGTCACAGAACCAGGTTTTAGTTTGTTCAGAATTCGACACAGAACAGTGCCATCAACCAAGAATCCTCGTAATTCCTCATCCGAAGCATTTATTGGCAAACTTAAATCAGGAAGAATGCGGTTTAACCATTCTATCAAAGTTGACCTCTGCTTTGCTGTAGAAGCAAAAATGGCAAGGGATGGAAAAATCTCAGTCGATGGTTCTATAGGCATCAAATGGGAAAAATAGAACGTTTTGCGTCATCAGCCTCACCATTACTTGAACTGGGTTCAAAAACATCGCCACTACCGGATAAACTTGAATTGTTGAATCTAACATGGTCTTTCACTTGATGATCCATAGCGGAATTTGGTATAGCATATCAACTGCAATGCCTCAGATTTCAACTATATATATACATATATATCATGGTAAAAGATTTTTGTTCAAATAAAAGATGTGTTGTCTAAGGCCGTAGCTCAAGAAGGGCCTTGATGTAAAAAGGTCGACATATACACAACAAGCGACCAAAAGATTTACAGCATATCTCAAATGGCCAAATGAAATTCTTGTTAAAAGAAAATGGTTTGAACATGAGCAAATGAGTTGAGTACCATTTTGGCAAAATTTTAGGAAAGAAACCACGGGTTCTTGAATAGAGTAGAATACAAGACATTAGTCTGTAAGAAGTAAGATCCGAATGGAAACTAATGCTGTCATTCTTTTCTAAGGTTTCGAATTCATATAAGATGTCAAAATCTTCATTTCATATTTCGTCAACAGCACAATCACCTAAATATGTGTGTCAGTCTCTGTGTCTTGACACAATTTCCTCCTCTATAATATTGTCATATTTTGTTCATATTCTCTGAACCCTGATCAATATATTGAGCACCCGTTTGATAGAAATTATAAACTAGCTTATAAACCAATATTGATTTATTTGAGTTGAAATTGTTGAATTTTCAAATAACTTTAACGTAAATTGACAAACGTGTCCTTTCTACTTTGAAATGACATTTTATTATTTAAGGGTAATATAGGCATTTCATGTTAAATTTAGCTTGAAAAGTCAAAAAATACGGCTGAAATAAACCACTTTTAGTATATAATCCCCGTCAAACGGACCTGAGTTCGGAAAAAGAGAGAGACAGAGACATACTTTCAAATATAAATATGCAACAACAAACCTGGGACTCAGTCATAAGGAGGAGACTGAAAATCCAACAAAATGACAGAATTTTCTTCAATCTTCACTTTTGAATGACAAAAAGAGCCTGCAGTACAATTTTTACGAATCCGAAAAATTAAAAACCTGTATTATAAATGGCCGCATTTGCATTTAAAAAAGAAAATTACAAGATTTTTTTAGGGCAATAAGCTGAAAATACATTTTGTTCTACAAAAGTACCAATGGCCAAGAATTTCTGCTATAACCCAGAAATTTGAAATTACCACAACATCCCACAAACAGAAATGCTGCATACTTGAGAAATTATAATCAACGATATGGAAATTATAATCAACGCTATGAACCCAAAAACTGCCAACAAGAAACCCCCAGCCCACCCCACCCCACCCCACCCATCCCCGAAGCTTATAATTTCATGCAAATTTTGGAAAATCAAGAACAACCAAAAAATGGAAATTTCAGCAGGATCAATTTCGAACAAAAATCCCAGAAACTAAAATTGATACTGACATGTCATTGACTAAATATGAAGTATTTTTTTCGATAATGAGTAAAGGGAAAAAAAATGACAAACCTGAGACATGCGGGGAAATGGAGAGGCATAAACCTATGCACGTTTAAGAAAATGGGAAGAATCATTAATTTCTTCATTTGCTAATATTTTTGTTTTTCTGAGTTGGGTATTTTTGTTTGGTTGGTCTTCCGTGTACCGTTGGTCTTCTTTGGAAGGTTGATGAACTGTTCGTTACCCGTCAACTCCGGAGGAGCTCTGCATTTATATTCCGGGTAAAATTTCACTAGGGGTCCCCAATCTTAAGTAGGTGTGACATTTATATCTCCAACCTACCATTTATTGCACTTGTGTCCTAAACCTTTTAATATTGTGCACCCACATCTCCAATTAACCAAAAAACATTTATTTGAATTTTAAATAGCCACGTGACACTCACATGATGTCGATGATGGGTCGAAGTGATGGAATAACTTTCATGAACACTAAGAAATTTTACAATGTTCGGATTTCTAAATAAAAGTTGAAATCATCGTTTAAATTGTTTTGAAATAAAAGAAATATTGTTGGACAATTTTATTCTTTTAGTTCTGACATCACGTGAATATCACGTTGTCATTTAACGTCTAAATAAACCTTTAATTTTAAAACGTTAGAAACATATGTGAAATAAATAGAAGGTTGGAAACATGAGTGTGATCGTTTACAAAAAGTTGAAAAACCCGGGTGGAATTTACCTATATATTATTTGCACTTCATTTCCTAGTCATTTCTTAAATTATTATTTCTTTTGGGAAATTTTTTATCCATTTTTATTGGATTGGAAATTTGGTGGTTATTTCCCTGTTTGTGGGTAGTCAATTCAATGGATTACATTTAATCCGAATTTGATGTTATTCTTCTTATGATGAGTTTGGCTAAGTTTAAATTTTTTGCTTAAAAGTAAATCTACTTATAATATATAAGTATGTTTTAAAATAAATAACTTTTCATTAGTCAAAATTTGAAAATAAATCCGTTATTTATTTTTATGGTAAAGTTATAGTTAGTTCTAAAAATTATAACTTTTTTCATCATTCAAACGTAGAAAAAGTACTTAAAAGTAATTTAATTTTTTATGTTTTGCCAAAAAGCACTAAGAAGATATTATTTTCAAAATAAGTAACTTATTGTTATTTTAAAAATTAATTATTTAATTATAAGTATAATAATTATAAATTTTGTAAGGTTATTGATCTAGTGATCTAATAATCCAATTATAAAATCATTATTAGCTTCTATATATATTTTCTACTTTAATCCAAAATTTAGTTGCTAAAGGTGCGCATTTTTTGTTGTCAATAATGGGCAAGTTGGTTAGTAAACTTTCAAATAGAATATTTTAATCTTCAATCTTTTTATTTTGATATAGTTAGTAGAAATGAATGTTGATGATGCCCTTAAATCTTCAAAAGAAGTTGTTGTCTGATGGTTGCCCCGCTGTTGAAAGGTGGTCGGAGTCTTCTCGAGAATTTTTCTGTCCAAAAGACCAATTCAAAAAATTAGATTTTCCATTTTAATAATGTTCTTATTTCTTTCCACCCGGTCAAATAATTTGTTGTCACAACTTCCCACTTCTAAAAGATCTTGAAGTTCAACTTTAATTCGAAAATCTAAGATAGAGCCAATATCGAGCGATTAACAAAAAAAATTAGGAGGGAGAAATCCCCTAATGAATCTATTAGTGGTGGTGATGTGGGGGTGGAAGAAGATGATTACATATTTATTTATTTGTTTTTTGAATTTATTTTTTGAATTATTGAATTTATTTTCTATATTTTAATTAAAAACAATGGAATTACAATTTGTTCTTTTTAATTTTTAAAGGATTGGACAAAGTAGTCCAGAAAAATAAATTGGAGACAAAAGTGAAAATAAAACCAAATGTTGAGGACCTTTTCTATAATTAAGCCTTTTACTTGTGAAGTGAACGGACAGTGCAACAAATTGGAAGTTTGAAACTCAAAATATTCTAATTAAAATGTTAGTGATTGATAAGGCCAAAAATCTGTCTGACTGAGCCTTTATAAACCCAAAGTCGTCCATTGAGTCTCTATAAATTTGACACGGAAGTACTTTTTGCAGGACTCTGTCGAGATTGATGTTTGTACGGAAAGAATGTAGGTTTTTCGACTAGCAAACTGGGACATATTGCCATGAACTACCCAGACTTTCTCGACAAGAAGAATGACGAGCATGACAAGAATAAAAAGGAAAAAAGAAAGGCTAGGGTATTTACACTAACTCAACAGGAGGTAGAGCAAAAATCCAACGCAATAGAAATGTTCTACTGATATATAATACACTTGCATATGTTTTGTTTGATTCTGCAGCCACGCATTCATTTATTTCAACGTCTACCATTGCTAAGTCTATTATAACTAATGATAAGTCGGATAGTATACTAGAAGTTATCATCCTTTAGATAGAACTCTTAATACCGATCAAATAGCTAAGAATGTTAGACTAGAGATTGATAGAATTGGGTTAGAAGCAAATTTACAGCTTATAGACATAAAGGATTTTGATACGTAATTTTAAATATGGATTGGTTGGGATACAATCATGCACCATCTGACGCCGTGACAATGAAATATCTTTTTAGAGACAAGGGAAAGAAGAAATGATTTTCTTAGGGACGAGACTAGGTCCCTACCTCGTTTGGTGTCGGAATTTTAAGCTAAGAAGATTTTGAAAAAGAAGTCATGTAGGGTTTTTAGTCAATGTCTCCAGATCACAAAAGACATTAACTAAAGCTAGTGGGGTACCATTGGTACGAGAATTTGTGGACGTATTCCCAGATGATCTACCTAGCACTCCACCAAATAAACAAGTGGAATTTACGATAATCTAGTTTTTGGAGCGGTGCCAGGTCCAGAACCCCATACTGAATGGCGGCGAAAGAACTTTAAGAATTGAAAGTACGGTTACAAGAGCTACAGAATAACAGTTTTATCTGACCCAATGTATGTCCATAGGTGCTCTGATATTCTTCATGAAAAAGAAATAAAGGACCATGATGATGTACAATGATTACCGGAAGCTAAATTGTTTGACCATTAAGAACAAGTACCCATTTTCGAGAATAGACGACTAGTTTGACCAATTGAATGGAACAAAGGTATTTTTCAAGATTGACCTGATATTTGAATGTTGCCAGTTAAAGATTAAGGCAAGTGACATACCAAAGATGGCTTTCAGAACTCGATGTTGTCATTACGCGAGTTCATTGTTATTCCTTTTAGTTTAACCAATCTCCCAGCAATATTCGTAGACCTAAAGAACAGGGTATTCTATCAGTACTTGGACCAGTTCATCAAAGTCTTCATCGATGACATCTTAATATATTCCCAAGATAAGGACCAACATCAAGAATACCTCAGAATAGTGTTGAAGATCTTCTGCCGGGAGAAACTTTACGCTAAATTTATGAAGTGTAAATTTTAGCTTGATTGAGTAGGTTTTCTTGGTCATGTAATTACTGCTCAAAGAATTGAGTAGATCCATTTAATTTAGATGCAATAACTAGTTGGAATAGGCCTACTAATGTTGGTGAATTTCACATCTTTTTGGAATTGGCCGACTATTATGAAGATTCATTGAATGTTCTCTAAAATAGTAGGATCGATGACTTAACTGACTAGGAAATGAATAAAGTTTCAGTAGTAGACAGACAAGTGTGAACAAATCTTCCAAGGACTGAAATAGTATTTAGTCACAATCCCAGTATTGACAATACCGAAGGTTCAAACATAATTTTTATTTATAACAGGGCATCCAAGCAAGGCTTAGGATTTGTACTGATACAACATTGAAAGGTAATTGTCTATGATTCAAGACAATTGAAACGATATGAGTAAAATATCCTAACGCATGACCTAGAACTTGTTGTGGTAATTTATGCACTGAAGATGTGGCGTGACTACTTATTTGGAGATACATAGACGATAAGAGTCTCAAATATTTGTTCCCTCATAAGGAGTTAAACATGAGACAGATAAGATGGTTGGAACTGGTAAAGGACTATAAATACACCATTTATTACCATATGGGTAAAGCTAATGTAGTCACGAATTCTTTAAGAAGAATGGCAATGGGATAGTTGGCACCATTCATCACAGTGCAAGACTAGTTAGTCAGGGACTTTAAAGAATTAAAGCTAATGTACTCTCAAAGATTGAATTAAAGAGGGACAAGATAAGGATCCATTTCTACAAAAGATTATGATTGTGACGGAAAGATTTTGGTTTATCTACATACAAAGCATTAATGTTTAAGTGAAAGCTTTATGTGCCTAAGGATGAAGAGTTGAGAAAGAAAATCTTGAAAAAAGCTCACTCCACCTCATACGCCACACATTATAATAGTACAAAAATATATTGAGACCTCATAGATATGTTTTGGTACAAGAACATGAAGATGATTATATGTTTGCTGAGGAGAAGTGCGTGGTTTGACAACAAGTCGAAGCTGAACACTATAGGTTGTCAGGGCTTTTGAATCCGTTGAACATACCAAAGTGTAAATGAAAATACATAACCATGGATTACGTAGTACAATTTCTAAAATCCACAAGAAATCACAATGTCATTTGGCTAATAGTTGACCGTTTGACCAAGTCAAATCACTTTCTGCTAAGAAAATTGACCCTTAGTATATTCCAGTTAGCTTAGTTGTATATCAGAGAAGTTGTTAGATTACACGGAGTTTTCGCTTCTTTCGTGTCGAATAGGGATTAGAGGCACATCTAAGTTCTAGAAAAGCTTACATAGACCAATGGGGACAAAACTCAACTTCAGCACAACTTACCATCATCAATCAAATGAGAGAACCATTTAGTTTTAAAAGGATATGCTCAAGGGCGGACCCATTCAAGGCCTAGTGGGGCATTGCACCCACTGGGTTTCCAATAAACTCTTTTTCCTAAAAGTCCAATTAATTTGTTTTCAAAACCCAAATAATACCAATTTAATTAATTCCTTCCCCAATGGCCCAATTAATCCTAATTTCCAAACACAACTCCATCTTCTTTACCTAGCTGCTTGTAATATTGTGCAAGTGCTAGAGTGCGATTCCAGTTTTCAACTGAAATTGACACTCGATATTTTGGAAGAAGAGCTACAGATTCTTCAAAATTTTGTAATTTTTACTGCTATCTCTCTCTTTTAGAGAATAATTGTAAAAAAATACTACATTTTGAATATTATCGTTATTATCTTATTTGAAATTATTTTTTATGTAATTGTGTGTCGCCCCCACTGAACCATAATCTTAGGTCCGCCCCTGGATATGCTTTGAGCTTATATCGTGGATTTGGGAGGCAGTTGGGAAATGTACCTATCATTGGTGGAATTTTTCTATAATTAACAACAGTTTTCAGACTACCATAAGTATGACACTTTATAAAACTCTCTGCGACAGAAGGTGCAAATCACACATCTATTGGGACGAAGTCGGAGAAAAGAGAGTTATAGGTCCAAAAATTGTAGAACGGACAGTTGAGGTCGTTGATAAGATTAGAGCCAGAATTAAGACGGCACTGGATCGATAAAAGACTTGCGTAGATAACAAAAAAAAATACCTAAAATTTCAAGTGGGAGATAAAGTTTTTCGAAATGTAGCACTAATGAAAGTGGGAATCTAGGCAAATGGCCAGGAGACCGACTTGTTAATTTTTTTAGCCTTTGACTGGATTTTTGTATAAAAAAATACCTTACAAAATGTTTATTTAGTATTTTACCATTTTATTCTTTTGCATGTTTCGTTCCTCAAATCTGCCTATGTAATGTTGAACAGAAAATTCCCAAATTGCCAGTCTTCTTCCTCAACGGCTCAAACCATTCACAAATCAAACGAGCATTTATCTGAACGACAAGCCAAAGTTTTTGCTCTTCAAAATCCAAGCATCAAACTTCAACGACTTCTGTCATTATTCACATCGCAAAGAAGATTTAGCGAAAATTCGCATTTGTCTAGGTAAATTCAAATCACAGTTCGTCATTTTATATTTCTTTGTTTTTAGAGTTTATTTTTTTGTTTTTAGGGTAAACTCTTTCTTTAATTGTATACCCGATTGAATTTATTTCTGTTATATATTATTATTTTGGAGATATTTGCACGCCTTCATGTTTAAACACTGAGATTATGGTGTAGAAAATCGTGACACACCAGAAATCTTTTTTAAATGCTCATCTAGTGGAGTAGGACAAAATCAAGTATTTTGAACTTGTAGAAGTGAGGTTTGAAAGTTCTCCCTTTGTGGTTATGAGTGCAATTCCTTCTTTTTTTATTGTATCTATGCAAATGTTATAAAAAATGGTTGCATTTCTACGAAGACAATATGTAATTAGTGTATTGAGTAAGAATTACAACTATTGTCACTTGAATAGAACGAGACACGAGTCTTTTATTCATTTATATTTGTTCTCTTGTTTGTGGAAAAGAAATTGACACAATTAAGTCAAGGGAGAGCCGTAGTTCTTTATTTGAAAAAGAACAATTTTATTTGTTTTTGTTCTAGAAGTATGGAACAAAAGAAGAGATTTTTTTCTCTATTGGATCAAAATGAGCTGGAGAAAACCATCAAAAGCACGTGATATGATATAACTTATAATGAAAACAAAAAATCAGCCAAGGTTTTAATTTCTCTTTCTATAGTCTCCTCCTCAAAATGGTGGAATGCAGAATATCTGTCCAAATAATAGTTTTTTAGCATTTACTCTTTTTATATTTGTGCCTTATCCATATTGGAAAATACATTTATTTTTTCCAATTTTCCTCTCCCATTTCACATTTTTCTATCAGTAAGATATTATTTTTAATGTTCAGGTGCTCGGTTGAATTCTGTTGTGACTAGTTGAGTAAGGCAAATGTCCCAAATCTGAAAAATGACTAGAGCCTTATAAGTCACAAGTCTCTATATAATTTTCCAATCAAACTTGAACACTCAACTATTTGACTTGGTCATTTTCTCTACAGTCGTACAACTTGGAGCCAATTGATATAGTCATTAAATTTACCTACAGTCTTGAACAAAATCTACTTTTATCTGTACTCTGTTTAGATGTTAATATGGCAGGTTTCGACGTGTCTTGTTAAAGGCTGCTAGAATAGGTATGATTTATGTCAATATTTCATTTATGGCGTTGATCTTGCAAGTTTTGGTGCACGATTCATAAATCATAATTTATTTATTTTTATTCGATGGTTTATGTTGGAGGTTTTGAAGTAGCTGGAACAAGTCTAGAATAAATGAATGGACAGGATTTTTTTTTTGTTAGAGTAATATTATAGTCCTAATAGATTAGAATATATTAGATGATTGTTTTACTTAATATAGATTAAGGTTTGCCTTATTATATAAAGTAGTTGTATTTAGTATTTTACTTATACCGTTTACTTAATAAGATTAATTCTTCTTTGTTACTCTTTGTTCTTCTCTTCTTAGTTTAATTTATATTATTGTTAGAATTTTCACACGGTATCGAGCAAGTTTGATCCGACTTGGTTTAAACTTGAAATCGTTTTCGTTCTTTGTTCGTCCAGCCAAGTCTTTTTTTGTTTCTTTTAGATATTGTCATCTTTTTTTTTTAGAGTTTTCTTATAGGTTCGTCACGTTGTTTTGGTCTTGAAAGATTAGATTACTTGGACTATTTGGCTTGTTTAGGGTATTTATGTCCAAGTCAGTTTAAAATTTGGAATTTGTCCAAACATTCTATTATAGAATTTGATTGGTTTTACATCCAGGTGATAATATACAATATTTTTTTTGATTTTGCTCATCTGGGATCCGGTTTTTGGTATAGTGATTTAGATTTAGAATTTGCATCCAAATAATCTAGATTTGCAATTTGGTATTTGCATCTATTAATTTGGATTTGGAATTTGGTTCACTCATTTGGTTGGTTTTGTTTCCAGTTAATCTGGAATTTGGTATTTAATATTTAGTCCAATAATCTGGAATTTGGTAAAGTTAATTTGATATTTTTTATTATTGAATAAAGACTACTCTCTCTCTCTCTCTCTCTCTCTCTCTCTCTCTCTCTCTCTCTCTCCCCACCTCTTCTCTTCTTTTTCTTTCCCATTTTCCCTTCTTTCTATAATTTTGGTTCTTGTAAAATCGTTCATCGTCAATTTGGTATCAAGTTAATCTAGAATTTTAGTATTCGAAGTTTGCATTCTTTTGATTTAATTACTTTGATATGCTCGAATTGGTATTATGACTTTTGTAATGAAGTTGCTGACCCATAAGCGCATGAAGCATATTGAGATTGACTGTCATCTAATTCATCACCATCTTCAGCATGACACTATTTTCTTACCATTTGTTTCTTCGTCGTTTGTTTTACTTAATATAGATTATGATTTTTCTTATTATATAAAGTAGTTGTATCTAGTATTTTACTTATGTTGTTTGCTTAATAAGATTGGTTCTTCTTTGTTCCTCTTTGTTCTTCTCTTCTTAGTTTAATTTATATTATTGTTAGAACTTTCACATTTTTAAAGAAGGAAAAGTTGGTTGATATGTATTACTTCTAAAGCACAAAATCGTAGTTTTTTTAGAAATCCAGGTTGTGGGTCCAAGAAATATGCATTGGTTCTAGCAAAATATTTAATTAACTTTCTGATATGATATCATCTCTACCGGGATCTCATTTTTCTTAGATAGTTTGTAGTTTCTATTTTATAGTTACTACTACCTCTGTAGACATGCGCTCCTCTCCTTGTGGCAAGGACTACTGACGAAGCAAATTACCTTTGAAACTATCCTTACCATATCACATACCTCATTTACCACTTCATTATTGTTCTATACTAAGCATCCCCTATGTATTTTAAACACTAAGATTGTGGTGTAGAAAAATCATGCAACACCAATCAAGTTTTCTTAAATGTGTTGTCACCATTTTTTTTGTGTGTATATATAATCTTAATTTTCATGCTCCATTTTCTATTCAATTAATTACATCTTGGGTTTACATAGTGTCACTTACTTCAATTAAGTTATTAATAGCTTGTGTCATTTGCAGGATGGGGTACATATTCGACATTGGTGATATATTTGATGCGAAGATTTCAACACATTCTACCATGTCCAATGTCGAGAAAGTACATAATGCTCTTGATAATGTGTATAAAGAGATGTTCTTGAAGTCATGCTTCGGTAAATTGTATGACATTAGGAACATGAAATTATCTGCCCAACTGATTTCCAACTTATTGCTATGGATGGTTTAGATTGTAATGATGATGAATTATAATTTTAGGTCAAAATCTACAAGATAAAAAAAAACTACTCGTTTATCCTTTTACAAGTTTATGCTTGTTATAGGATTAAACCCTGCCGACAAGGAAGAGTACAAAATCCAGATCATTGAAAACAATAGATTGTTTCGTAAATACTTTCAAGAAACATAAGGTTATGTCTAAGGATTTAAATGATTCTTTTGAAAAATAGTTAGAATATATAGACGATAAATACAAATTGGGTTTAATGTTTCTTTATGAGACGGTGCTGAGATCAAAATAGAAGAATACATCTATAGATCTTCAGACTTTGGATATAGTAGATGATTTAGAACTATTCAATAAATATTCATGAGAATAAAAAGTTTTAAGTTTACATCACATGCATTTTTTAGAGAGTGCAAGGATCCGAAGCCCAAATATTTTTTGTGGGAGTTTCCACTAGTGATAAAGGTAAATGACAAAAACTTACGATTTAGATGATATTTTATTTAATTTTAAACATTTTCAAATAATTTCTTCCTCATATAGCAAACATGTATTATTGCAAGGTTGCCCGACAACAGACTCTCGAGGATGTGTAGTTGGAATTTGAGTATTACACCCAATTCTTATGATATTGCTAAAATTTTGGACGATCCAAGTGACTATATCTTCGATATTTGTAATTATTTTCACAGGTTACTTTAATTATTATTAAAATGTTTTTGTTTGTCGATTTGTCAACTCAAAGCATGTTCCTCGTTGACAGCTACTCCTGATGAGACTGAGCAGCAATATGTAAAATTTGTTCGTTCATGAGCTTAGAAAAGAAGATATAATCCTCGATGCTTACCTTTGTGAGAACAGAATGATATAAGGGTATTAGATAATGATCTCGATCCACCACAAAGACAGATAGACAGAGTATCTTCCAATACGTGTGATGATAATGTATGTATATTTTCAATGTTACTTTGTAATCTTCCTTACAATGAATCAGTGCTAAATATCTATCATTTTCTTCCCTTAGGTGCAAAGTCTAGGAATTCTCGAAGGCATCGATCTTCTCTTCCTACAAATCATAGATCTCCATGCAGGCGTCGACCTTCTTACAATCGTGACAATTACTGCAACACGTGTACAGGATAATAGGTCAATATGAAGAGATAAACATGAAGGTAGACAACATAATATAGTAGACATGACCATGCCCACATTCTGAGAGGGACTATATGGAGGATTAGAGAGTCATTCATTCATATGGGGTTGATGAAGTATTAGGTGCCAAATGAAGATACTCTTGGGGAGGTTGGGACGGGACATAGGTGCACTTTAGGATGAGGGATGTATAGATGAATGTTCATTCTAAAGTGCACACGGAGTTAACATAAGGACAAATTGAGAAGGAGACAGATGGTGCATAGAAATTTGCATACGGAGTTGTAAACTAAGATGCACTCAAAATATGCCATCGTTGCTTTCTTAAACAATGGCAAAATTTCGATCATTCTAGCATTGGTCCTTATATTGCCTTTTATATGATAGATGCAATAACCATGATGTGCATTAGGATAAATGGTCTTTATGCCATTGATAATATTTTGATATTGGTCAGATATCAAAAAAGATCTTCAGTTTCACTCGTTACTTTTTTCAACATCATAAAAAATCAATTTTATGACTCATCATTCTCGGTATCAACTATACCACATGCAATGGAATAGATCCGAATATTTGGACTTTGACATTTAGCAACAATCACCGTACTTTGAATTTTTTGATCAGAAATGTTATATCCACAATAACTATCTTCCGCACTTAAGAGTGACATCCGTGAATGCAAAGTTCAAGGGACATAAAAAAAAATACTTGAAGTGGTTATCACTATCAATCTCTATAGAGAATGTCGTGTCAAGATTAGTTTTAACCAAGTTATGGAAATATGAGGCCAATTTAGCATAACTATCCTTAGGTGGACCTCTTAAATCTACCAAAGCACAATCTCTAGACTTATGTGCCTTGTGATAACTCGTGTCTACACTGAAGTCCTGACGAATGTCATTAATGATGTCTCCAAGTCTATATAAAATGTTGAAGTTTTGAAACTTTAGCACGATATGTCTTCCAACAACATACGATATTGCACATCTATGATCATTTTGGCAAACGCTTAAAGAGAGTATGTTCACTTGTATATTTGTGAAGTTGAAAGTAATCACATAGTATGAATTTCGTTATTTGCAAATGCCATTTGAAATTTTCATCTACGCAAACAATCGTATATGTCTCCATATTTGATTTTTTCACTATGAATTCAAAGTTGCACTTTATTGCAAATAGGTACACTTCCACCATAAGATCTTTTTTGGAGTTAAAGATTTGGTGGTCTTTCATTTCTGCATTCTCAAGAATTATATGTGACGTAAGAGTTGAAGCAACAAGGTGCTCATTTGTGAAAAAAACTTTCTTCTCCATTACCTCAAACCATCTTGGGACCATGTGTATTTTCAGTGAGAATATCAACATTTTTGTTTTGAGCTATCTCCAACCTATCCCAATAAACTTTCACATTCTGATCTATTTCATTGTCATCATTCGCTTATATTTCACGATGAAGATTACTACATTCCCTTTGCAACTTATAATCTACTTTATCGTCTTCCACTTCATGAAATAGATCAATTAGCTTTTTCACGTAGATACTCAACTGAGACAATGATAACTTGGTTTATTAAGAAATATGAACCAATGCACTTGCTTGTGTGAAGTAAAATTAATTGGAACTAAAAACTGTACATTTCCAGGGGAAAAAATCTCATCTCAATTTCGTGCAAAGTGGAATCAACATTACACATGTCTAACACTTTACAATATAACTCTTTATATGAAATATATGTAGATATTGGAAGTCCTTCAACAACTTTACCACTCCCACTAAGTTTCATGTCTATTTACATTGATCATCACTAAAAAATTCACCAAAATAAAATATGGCAATCCATATATGTAATTCAATAAAAAAATATTAAAATATTAGCTAAGTAATCTTATTACTTTATAGAAAAGAAAAGACAGTCAATTATAATAGACTGTAGGTGTTTGAAACGATCGAAGTCGTTTAAAACAACCACAATACAATCATGTAAAACGACCAGGAGTGTTTAAAATGACTTGCAGTCATTTAGACATACTGCAACTACAAGATTAGCTCCTACAAGATTATACTTTTCAACACTATTTCATCTCAAAAAATTCACGCAAACACACTAAAATTAACACAAATGGAAATGGACATGTACATGTACAAATCAAAGCAACACAAAATCAAAAAAGTATAAAAGTAAGAAGAATATCTTGCCAATACAAAATGTATAAAATTTAAGATTTGTTGTCTTGCATGTTCTTCCTAATACTTTGGCTTAATCTAAAGACAAAGAAGAAGAAAATTGGAATGAGAAGTATTTTGTTGTTAGAGTTTTTTTAAATTGCCAATGGGCAAGATGCGTTGTGGAAATTTAAAAAAAATATATGTTATTATTGTCATTTTCTCTTTAAGGGTATTTAAGACATTTTCAAAACATAAAAAAGGGTAGTTTAGACCTTTTAACATAAAAGATGCCTCAAAAAGTTATTTGGAGTAAGTTAGGTCTCAAATCATTTTCACACAGCTTGACTAAGTCTTTTTACAAAATAACCTTGATGAAGGTATTCTTCGATTTAGTAAGAAAAGAAAATTGAGATCGAGATTTGTCAGACTTTTTGAAATACATGACAGAGTTTAGAATGTGACATATCGTTTGGACTTGCCACCGGAATTCCAGCAATGTACAACACGTTTCATGTATCTATGATCAGAAAATACATGCACCATCACAGTCCTATGGTAAATTATTAGTCTTTGGATGTGAAAAAAAAAAAACCTATCCTACGAAGAATCAATGGTTGTCATATTGGATAGGAAAGTGCACAAGTTGAAAAATAAGGAAATTCAATTGATTAAGTTTAGTGGAGTAACCACATAATGGAATAAACTAATTGGAAAAGAAAAGAATACATCAAACGCAAGTACTCAACACTCTTCGCCTAACTTCAAGATAAATTTCGAGGACAACATTATTTTTACGGTGTAAAATATGTATCACCCCAAATGAATCTGTCGCACTTTACGTCGATCACTTTAGAATATTTACATTTTAGTGTGACTTGGCTAAGTTGAAAGACGAGTCAATTGGACTCAGCCCACATATAAGAGTTTTAGTCCAAAAGAACAACCCAAGTTTTACCCAAAAGAGAAAATTATTTTGTTTTTTTATATGGATTTTAAATTATACTTTTCATGTTCTGAATGGACTAAATTGTAAGTTTCCCAAACAAGAAGTACATGATTTTTATATAAAGCATTTATCTAAGGTCCAAACTACAAACTTTTGATAAGTTGATATCTCAATTTGTAAATTAAAACTTAAACTTTGAATGCACATGAGTGCCCATGTGATCCTATGATTCCATTCCAAAATCTCATAAAAATGCATGAAGTATAAAATAGCAAAAGGAAGGAAATTTTCCATTAATTTCTTGTGAATCCTAATTTTGAAATAAAAATCATATCAAGTCTTCATGCCCTATTAAACATACGATTTTGACCCAATTCAAATTAGTAACTCCCGAATCCCATAACCTCCTCTTTTAGTTTAATTTCTAATTATTTTCTTCATAGGCAATACATCATACCCTCACTTCTCCCTCTCTCCCTACATACATAGACTCAATTATTTTTCAATGAGCAAGAAAAGAAAAAGATGAGATCAACATTTTAGGCTAGAAATAAGAACATTTCTTGCGGTGGATATTCCTTTCTTTATCATTAATGAATAATCGTATATGTGTATCAATTGAATGTATGGCGATATTTGGTTCTACATGTTATGAATGTGTTCTTCAAAACTTGGATTTTACCATAAATCCTTATAAGTGCAATGATCGACGGTATGCAATGTTCAATTTTTTATTCTGTTTGGGATGCACTAATGATCTCATATTGAGTTTTATACTCACAAATTCCTCCCATCTATAGGTTAACGATTAGGTCATGGATGAAGGCATTTCGATGGTAGCCCATGCAATTTGGAGTGCCGGAGTTGAAAAAGATAAAATGTTGTTATGTTTGGTGTCATATTAAGAACTCATTTGGTGTGGATTGTAAACTAGTTTATTTGACCAAAAAATTTATCTTTGTAGCATGATATTTTTTACTATTCTTAGTCAGATAAATTATTTTGGTCAAATTAACTAGTTTATAATCCACACCAAACGGACTCTAAGTTTATATATTTGAATTATATAAATAAGTCAAGATTTACATTTATGCTGTGTTGGGTTTTTGTTATTTCTGGTAATGTTTAATGATTTTATATCATGTTATGATTTCTAGTTTCTAATTTCTGAATATATGTTATGTCTCAAATGCATGAGTTTGAAATAAAGTTATTTTCGATGAAATTTATGTAACATGTTATGTTATGTTGTTTTAAATATAATGATTTGAGGTTCTTCAATGATTTATAACAAATGAACCTCTAGCACATTAATCTCCTGGAAAAAACTGGCGAGTTCTTGTAGCCGCAAAACAGAAGCAGAGTGAGAAGTGCAGCTATTTCCCAAGCTCTTGGGCGGCAAGGACTCCCCTCTCCATCACAACCTCAAGTCAAGAACGAGAAGTCCAATCCTCGGGCTTGGGCACCTCTAGCTAATGTCAATGCCAGTGTCGTTGGGTCATCTAAAACACGTTAGGTTACATAGAAAACTGGTTTAGGACACCATCAATATGACTTCAACTCAGATCTTTTGGATAGTGTAAGACAGTACCATTCCATTTATAGTGGAAATCCTGTTTTATACCCTACTGAACATATTCAAGCGTGCCCGCATCAAAAAGTACAACAGTACGACAAATTCCACTAACCACCTCAATGCATATACTGAAATTATGACATTCTAGGAATCTCTCACCCCTGGTCAAGTGTAAGGCATTTCTCCAAACTTTGATAGATGCCACATGTGAATGGTTTAGCACCCTCGAGCCCAGTTCGGTATCCTCATTCCCCGACCTCGCTATAAATTTCGAGGCTTGCTTTTTCCAACTGCAAGTGTATGAAGTGTAAGAATTAATATCCAAGGTCTAATTAGTTGGGTCGGACTTAATTATTTATTGGACCAAATTAATTAATCTGATTAATTAATTGGGCTCATTTGTTGATGGGTTCTAGTTTGACTAAAACTAGGGCTAGGGTTAGCCCTACCTATAAATACAAAAGCCACGACAGATTAAATCACAAGTTGGTTTTCATTACTTGCTAGTACAAGAAAAAAATAGCCAATACAATTACTCCCAAAAGGTTCTGCTTTCATCTGTTCTTGATCATGGAAGTCCAGATATGTTCTTGCTGTGTGGATTACCATTGGAGGCTGGACAATTGGACAACTATGGTATTGAATATCGCACCTCCAACTAGTCAGAAATCAGATTTCACGATATTCATCAAATGTAAACTTCTATCACGAATTCTCTCTAAGTACAAGGTTGACCGGCTTAAAGGAATTGAACTTTTAATTTCTGCTGTGCATGTATACCTAAATTTCTTATAGTGGTATCAGAGCCTACCTTGTTACTTGTTAGAGTTCGTTAGAATGTTTTCATGAATTGAACAATAATTGTTATTGGCATATTAATTTGATTTGAGTTTTGACATAAAATAAAAATTGTGAATTTTTGAAAAATGAATCTGAAGTTGTTTTGAGTTTATATAGAACGAATCCAACTGGCCGGTAAACACCACCGCCGGCGCATGGCGACCGACGGTAGAAAGTGGGGGTCGCTACCTTTAGAAGACAGAGAAAACTGTCGCGGCGACCGCTGTTTCTCGCGGCGGCAAGCGTCTTCACGCCGTTGCTAGTAGCAGCGGCGCTGGCCATTTTGAACAGCAGCAAAGTTGTTGTTCAACACATAACGGTGGTGGCCGCCGGTGTTAGACACCTGGACGACCACCGCCATTCAATCCGCCCGCGGTGCCGGTCGCTTGATAAAACCCTAACGAGTTTACTGAACCGGGGATTGATTTGGAGAAGAGGGCCTTCAATGTAATTTTGAAAATTGCATAGGAAGCCCTCCTAATTTTAAGAGATGAAAGCGGTCTCCTATGCAATTTATGAAATTACATATGAAGGCCTAGTGTTTTAAAATTAAAAAAAGGGTTTTTTGTGCAATTTCTGAAATTGCACGAGAAATTCCAATGATTTAATGAATCAAGGACTGATTGTGCAATATCAAAAATTGCATAGTAAGTCCTCAAGTTTTAAAAGAAAAAATAGGGTCCCCAATGCAATTTTAATTTTTTTAAAAAAATTGTAATTATTAATTTATTTGATGTTGGTCAAATATTCAAAATTAAATTAAAATTGTTTTTAAACCATATTTTGAATTTCTGACCAGATTAAACTTTAACTTATTACTTTATAAAATCGTAATTTTGACCATATACAAGTTATGTCTTACAATCAAAGTATGACTTTAAATTGGGAGATAAAATAAATTTTGAAAATCCACTTTATGAATAAAATTAATTGATTAATTTTATTGTTGAAAAATTAATTAATTAATTTGATTAATTATTTAATTCTATCTAGTCCGTTCTAAAATGTTTAAAAAGTTTAGACTTATATTGTTAAAGCTGTAAATTTAAAAATTAATATATTTTTAATATTATATATTAAAATATATGTTTAGTAGATGATCATGGACTCGACCCATATAATTGGTTGTATGGTTAATTATTCATGTTAATTATTGGTTGGGCCTGCGAGCCTATTATTTAATTAAATGGGCATGCGAGCCTATTATTTAATTAATTGAGTTTTCGAGCTATTTATTTATTATGGACCTACGTGTCGATTAGTATAGGATACATGTTGCAGTTGGGCCACAAGAAAGCAACTAGTATATGATACAGGTTGCAGCAGGAGAATGAGATGTTTGCATCTAGCATTCGATGAATGAATGCAACATCTCTTAGGAATTGACCGACTAATTTTCTTTTTGACTCAGGAAAATTAGATAGATAAAGTTCATAATCATCCACAGTTATAATTATGTATGATTGATTCCATGTTAGATGTTAATTAATATATATAAATATGATGAGACAAACTCTTCTTTATCAAAATATTAAATTCGTATTAAATGGTTAATACAACGTGCCTTCTATTGTTAGTGAAAAACCAGAGTCCATTATCGATGTCAATTTGTTGAGTCACTCAAGGCTACTCGCTCATGGATATGTTTATCACTATGAAACATTTGATGTTTCTGAACAATTGGTCGAATTTAACTAAAATTTTATTTTTTGTTGAGTCACTCAAGAAAATAGAATTTTAGGGACACAATCAAATAAACACATAAGATGTGTGCGACAATAATCTAGGAGTCACATAGAGATGTGATTGATAAAAGTATCTATCTGGATGTTTTATTAGGATTTGTTGAGTCACTCAAAATTCTAATAAAACAAAATAGATCCTAGCCCACTGGAAATCTAACCGGTTCTATTGATTAATGTTTGGGGGTCATTAATTCAATTTAAACAGTGGGAGTATAATTAATTTAATCTAAGTCCATGTTAAATTAATTTTCTGTATTTAATTAATTGTTCTATCTTATTATTTAATTGTTGAATCGTGAGTAACCATATGAGTTTGAGAGGCATATTGGATACCAACAAACATATCAGGCCAAATTTTTTGGAATGGCACTGCAATCTGAGAATTGTTCTCAAGCATGAAAAAGAAAAATTGGATATATCATTGAACAGCCAATGCCGGAAGCTCCTACTGAGGAGGCTATGTCGGAGAACGTGTAGCCTTACAAAAAACACAGTGATAGCAGTAACACTGCAACATGTGATGCTTACAGTATGTCACTTGAGTTAGAAAAGCACCACGACGGTATAGATGCCTATACCAATATATATCATTTCAAGAAATTGAATGATGTACAGTTACGGACTGAAAGGTATGAGACATCCAAAGGGTTATTCAGAGGTATGATGGTAAAAAAGATCTTCAGTCAGTACTTATGTACTGAAGATGATTGGTTGTATTGAAAAATTAAACCAATTGAGTTTTACCATAGACCACGAGCTGAGTGTTGACTTGGTTCTACAGTCTCTACCTAATAGTTTTTCACAGTTCATTATGAAATTCAATATGAATAAGATTCAGGGTACCTTACTCGAGCTGCTAAACGTGCTAAAAACTATTAAGCCCAAAGAGATGGATAAAATTTGGCCATTGATACATCTAAGAGCATTAAGAAGAAATCTAAATGGACCTTTTAGAAAGGATCCAAGAAGGCCAAATCTTTTGAAAAATAGTTAAGAAAAGACAAATCTAAGTCTGATGATCCGTGTTTTCACTGTGAAAATAAAAGGACATTAGAAGAGGAATTGTAAGACATAAAAGAGATAAAACTAACAACTCAAATCTTTGACATTGTAGACTCGGTCATATAAATAAAAACATATCACCAAGTTACATAAAGATGAATACTTGGATTCAAATGATTATGAATAATTTGATAAGTGTAAATCTTGCCCGTTGGGCAAAATGACCTAGACCCTTTTTTCTGGAAAAGGAGACAGAGTTGTAGACATTTTGGGTCTTGTACATACTGATGTATATGGACAAATATTTAAAGATGCTAAAGGTGGCTTTTCTTACTTCATCATATTTACATATGACCATTCTAGATATGGTTTTATATGCTTGATGGAATTCAAGAGTGAAGCCCTTAAAAAGTTCAAAGAATTCAAGCAAGAAGTAAAAAGGCAAACCGGGAAAAATAGTCTAACACTTTGATCTGATCGAGGTGGAGAATATTTGATAGGTGAGTTTTTAGACTATCTAAAAGAGAATGGGATTCTCTCGCAGTGGACTCCACTAAATACACCACAACAGAATGGTGTATCTGAAAGGAGAAACCATACCTTACTTGATATGATGTGATCAATGGTGAGTCGCACAATTCTTCCAAAATTATTTTGAAGATATGCACTTAACAATGTATGTTATACACTAAACCGTGTCATATCTAAACCGATCAATAAAACTCCATACGAGTTATGGAAAGGAAAAAAAGACCCAATCTTTCATACACGAAGGTTTGGGGATGCGACGCTTATGTGGAGCGCATTGAATTAGATAAGCTAGGAGCTAAATCTACTAAATATTTATATGTGGACTATCCAGAGTAAACTGCATGTTACTATTTCTACAATCCCATGGAGATAAAGGTCATCGTATCGAGACTTGCTGTATTCTTAGAGAAGATAGTGGGAGAAAAGTAGATCTTGAAGAAGTTCAAGAAACCACAAATAAAATTGACCAATTAGATGTTCCAATAGCTAACCTTGCATCTGATGAAGCACATATTGGGAAAGTAGGAACCACTAGTTTCCAAAGACACACCAGCTCCGCGTAAGTCGAGCAGAGTTATTCATTTTTTTTTGAGATACTATCTTCTGATTATTAGTAATGTATTACTAATCGAGGAAGATAAACCTACTACTTATACAGAATCGAAGTCAAGTGTTGACTCAAAGAGATGGCAAGAAGCCATGGAATCCTAGATGAATTCCATGTACGAAAACAAGGTTTGGACCTTGATTGACCCGCCTGAAGGGGTAAAACCAATAGGCTGTAAATTGGTTTACAAGAAAAAGGTCAACATGGATGGTAATGTTCATACTTACAAGACAAGATTAGTTGTGAAGGGTTACAAGTAAAGACAAGGGATTGACTTTGACGAACCTTCTCACCAGTAGCCCTGTCTAAGTTAATTTGGATTTCATTTGCAATAGTAGCATACTATAACTATGAGATCTAGCAAATAAATATCAAGATCGCATTCCTTAATGGAAATCTTTGCGAGGATGTGTATAGGATACAACCTGAAGGTTTTGAATCTACAGAGCCAAACAATGTATGCAAACTACAGAAATCCATATATGGATTAAAACAAGCCTTTCGGAACTGGAATTTTCGTTTTGATGAGATAATCAAAATATTTGATTTTATCAATAATGAAGATGAACTATGTGTGTATAAAAGGGTTAGTGGGAGTAAATTTGTGTTTCTAATTTTGTATGAGGATGACATGCTATTATTAGGAAATTATGCCCCGATACAAAAATCAGTAAAATTATGGTTATCCAAAAATTTCTTCATGAAGGATATGGGAGAGGCAGCGTACATTTTCAGTATAAAGATATATCTCTAATAGAATGATTAGCCTATCTCAGACTACGTACATAGATAATTTCTTGAGAAGATTTAGTATAGAAGAGTCCAAGAGAGGACTATGTCCCATCGGGCATGGGATCTATCTCTCAAAAGAGATGTGTCCAAAGACACAAATTAAAAGAGATCGTATGGATAGAATTTCTTATGCATCAGTATTAGGATCTATCATGTATGCAATGTTATGTACTCGACCAGATGTTTCATATGCTTTGAGTGTCACAAGTAGGTTCCAAGCGAATCCTGACGAGAAATATTGGATCGCAGTCAAGAACATCATTAAGTTCTTAAGAAGGATTAAAGACATGTTCTTAGTGTATGGGAGAAATGAACTTAAAGTTCAAGGCTATGCCGATGCTAGCTTTCAGTATGATAAAGACGATAGCAAATCTCAATCTGGATATGTATTTACTCAAAATAGTGGTGCAGTCAGTTGGGAAAGTTTCAAACAAGAAACGACTGCTGATTCAACTACAGAAGCCGAATATATAGCTGCTTCAGAAGTAGCAAAGAAAACGGTCTAGATCAATAAGTTCACTAGAATAGTTCATAGCATTGTTGATCCAATAACTTGTATTGTGATAACAATAGAGCCATCGCACAAGCGAAGAAACCCAGGTCTCATCAATGATCCAGATATATATTGAGGCAGTATCATCTCATCAAGGAGATAATCTTAAGAAATTATATAAAAATAGAACTGGTCCTAACATACGATAATGTAGCAGATCTTTTGACAAAGTTGTTGTCCCAGCACAAGCATGATGGTCATTCTAAATTTGATGGTATTAAGATACCTGAGTGATTGGATCTAGTTTGTATGGGACATTTTATGATATACTCTTTGTTAGACATTGATGTATATGAATAAATTGATTAATTAAATACTTGTCTATATTTTAATAGCAAATCTGTTATTTTTAAAATTTAATTATTTAAAATAATAGTGTCCGAAGAAAAGTTTATAGTAACTTGTTAATCACAATGTGTTGTGATTGTGAAATACAAGTTATAAATAAATTATTCTTGAAATATCTCTAGTCATAGTAATAATGAGATACGGATATTATTATTGCGGATAGACTAGCATGTGTTACATTTATTTTGAAGAAAGTAGTTGAGCTAAGATGTAGAGGGACATCTGAATGAACACATGAATGCATTGTTATGAGACATGATATTGGATGATCCGCCTAGAGATTCCACATGGATAACTATCCAAGTGTTAGTGGTAAATCTCTAATGTGCGGTTGTGGATTTGATCCTTTGACTTGAGAACATCATAGACTCTTATGTGGGGACCACTATACTTTGGCGAGTGTTTGATGTGACTCGAAGATTTGAGTCACCAGGAAGACGTCGTACGGGTATAGTGAGAATCATATGAAGGTTGTGAATCTCCAATATGAGAATTCGTCACTCTTGGAAAGTAGGAGATTATAACCTGATTTTTGCCCACTTAAGTTGATATAAATTTCCTCGGCCGGGGTAGAATTATGAGTTGAAAAATATTTCAATCATAACTAGATTATATCAACGAAAAGTTGAGGTGAATAACATAATTGGTTGAAATGAGATTAACGCTGATCCATATCTCTTAACCAATTTGATTATATTGATAAAGGGATTATATTTCTACGGTAACCGCACATATATTGGTTCTGTCATACCACGTGACATTTTTCTTCACATGGATTGCCTTGACACATTGCTAGATGTCAATCTTGGACAATGACTTGAATTGATCGATTTCGGTGAATCGATGAGAATATCACTACGTTTGCCATCGTGAATAGAAGCCTAATGGGTCATACATATAAAGCGAGAATTGAACATCTGGAGTTGGACCTTGTCTAAGTGGGAGATTGTAAGAATTAATGTCCAAGGTCCAATTAGTTGTGTCGGACTTAATTATTTATTTGACCAAATTAATTAATCTGATTAATTAATTGGGCTCATTTGCTGATGGGTTCTAGTTTGACGAGAACTAGGGCTAGGGTTAGCCCTACCTATAAATACAAAAGCCACGACAGATTAAATCACAAATTGGTTTTCATTACTTGCTAGCACAAGAAAAAGACAGCCAAATACAATTACTCCCAAAAGGTTCCGCTTTCATCTGTTCTTGATCGTAGAAGTCCAGATATGTTCTTGCTGTGTGGATTACCATTGGAGGCTGGACAATTGGACATCTATGGTATTGAAGATCGCACCTACAGCTAGTCAGAAATCAAATTTCACGATATTCATCAAAGGTAAACTTCTATCACGAATTCTCTCTAAGTACAAGATTGATCCGGCTTAAAGAAATTGAACTTTTAATTTCCACTGTGCATGTATACCTAAATTCCTTACATGAAAAAGATGGTAGACTTCTTCATATAAATCGATAAAGGTCTGAATGAAACCTTCTGGGACTTCATTTCTTGCTTCAACAAAGAGAGACTCTAAATTTCTGACCTACATATCACGGTAGTCGTCTTAGCTATCACTTATGCCGTAAAGGACGAGGTGTTTAAAGTTTCCTCTTCAAAATCATCCCTTAATTCAGTGACTGAGCTACTGAGAATGGGCAATGAGTTTATCAACATGCAAAAAACTATATATCTGAGAAAAAACACCTTGACCTTCATCCAGCATCTAATAGGCCGACCTCCGAGAAGTCTGGCCAAAAGTGACCACACAAGTTTGGTAGAAGGCACAATAAGTCATGAATTAAGTAGTTAATCAGGTTGGGCATGCACGCCTAGTGATCTTTATCCTTTATTTTTTAGTGAGGTTGCGTGTCCTTAATCGTTTCTATAGTTATTTTACGTCGAGTCTACGCTTCTATCATATTTACATTTATTTTTTAGTCTACATACCATTTGTTAATTAATCTTGGTGCCTCGCCCAAGAGAGTTGTTCAAAATCATGACCAGAATCTTGATGTCCACCTCGGCCCAGCCATTGAACATTCACCTTTGTTGGGTCTCTTCACATCGACCTTAACCAATGAACGTGCACTCTATTGAGGTCACTCCACATCGGCCTCAGTAATTGAAAGTGCACTCCCGTTGGGTCACTTTACCTCGACCTTAGTCAATTAACATATACCCCGTTAGGGTTACTTTACCTCAGCCTGGCCATTAAACATTCATCCCGTTGGAGTCACTCCACCTTGGTTTGACGGTTTAACGTACACCCCATTGGAGTTAATTCACCTTGACCATGCGCACCAGGGGCCTAGCCACAAAAGTACACACCCATTTGAAGTTATGACACCTTGAGCAACTTACATTGACAAAATAGTACATAAAAACTTGAGTAAAAGGCACTGGGTCAAAACACTACAAATTCATTAATTAAAAATATATAGCGTCCATGCACTTATGGACTCGCTTGCACGTTCTTCCAACTCTCGGGCATGCACATATGCACGAAGAGAAGTTGGTCTATCTATGTTTCGAGACCGAGCATGACATTGGACGTATGGGGGCCAATGATAAGGCTAAAATCTATCATTCTCAACTCGAGCCTCCATAGACCCAAGGTCATCCATTGAGCCCTTGATGTAGTGGTCACCCCTCTCCCCAATCTTTATATGATGGTCGATCAATATCACATGGAGAAAAGAACACGCATCATGTACACCCTATAATTTATAAAGAAAGCTCAGCCGACCTACAATGACCTCTTTATCAGGTGACGACCCGAAGATCGAGCACACTTACAACAAAAATCACCATCCTTACCATGGAGATGTTGTTGGGAAAATTCAACCAATAACCAATATAACGATATATTAGAAACAAAGTAGCGGAATAAAGATTTTCCCTTTCTTGTGTAAACCTAGTCGAAATTAATAAAATAGAGTAACAACCAAACTAAATAATACACGAAATAAACGACACAATATTTAACGTGGTTCGACAACGTGCCTACGTCCACAACCCAACAACAATTAATCTTTCACTATAATCAACAATAATGGGTACAATGTTGTTCTCTAGATATCACTAGAGGCACACCAAAATCATCAAGAACTAAACCATTATTGACATACAAATAATCATTATCTATCAAAGATGGAACTCCTCCAGAAGCAATACTAACAATATGATGCGAACCCGCGAAGTATTAAAACCCCAGACCCACAAAGGTTTGATCTGAACCCCAAGAAAGCTAAAATCTGGCCGCAAGAACTTGACCCGATGATTTCTTGAATCAAAGAACCATAGTTATGAAAACGCCACAAAGGTTTGCGAAATCTTTGATAAGTTTTAGGGTTTGTTCAATTAAGAATACGGAAGAAAGTGAATCCTCACTTTAATTAATCTCTCAAAATATTGAACTGTTTAATGTTTACAATGAAAGGTGTTTATATAGTAAACATTGAAAGAAACCTAATCTAATTCGGAATTAATTAACTAATTAAAATTTAAGAGTCCTAAACTAAAAAGGAAACTAAAACTTGCCAAAACCTGGATTTCTTCCGAAATTACGCCATGCGATCGCACAGGCATCATCCATGCGATCGCATGGTTTTGCTCCAAAACAATCTGCTCCGAAATTGCCACCCATACGATCGCAGAGATACATAACCATGCGATCGCATGGTTATTTCCCTTGAGCCTCTGCGCGGATTTCTGCCCTATCTGCATTCTGGTCCTCCAACTTTGTCTCACGCTCCTTTTGGTCCCCCGATCTGCCTGTAGACTTCGATATACCTCCAATATGGTCCTTAGCTTGAGTCCAATGTAACAACGGTCCATGGCTTGCCTGGATCGCATCATCCCCTCCTTCTTCAAAAGGATTCGACCTCGAATCACTACAGGCATCTAAGGGATAAAGATCCTTTACATGCTTCCAAAACCAATCACCAGGCTCAAAAATGAATCTGCAGCCTTTATTTGCTTTAATTTGATGTATTTGAAGCTCATTCATCTCTTCTGGACTGTTTCTATAAGTTGGTCGTTTTGTAAGAACAGCTCCAAGTACAAAGAAAAGTTGATGTGCAATGTCTCGAATAGGTAGTAACCTACTAGACATTTTCTCTGAAGATACGTCATCCAATTCCTGCAATAAAGAAATAGCCAAACTAGGGAGGGATTGGTTAGTTTTTCGTAGTACAAGGTAGAATTTTTTTTGTACTAGCAAAATCATTTGTTGACTTTTTTCCTCCTTCGTCGTCGTTTTTTGTATATCTAAATCAAACTGCTGATCAAAAGTCTCTGTTTTAATTTGGGTCTGAAGAGCAGGCATCGCAATTAGAACTTCATCATCTACAGGATAATCTATACCATCATCTTTCAGCTCAGGCAGCACATCACTATCACACTCATCCTTAGATCCCACGACATCACTATCGCACTCATCCTTGGATACCTCAACCCCATTATCACGCAATAACCCCACTATGTTGTTGCTAGTCACCTCATCTCTTCCTTTAGGTGGTTCGGTTGTCTCCTTTGAAACAGCCCTATCACTCACATTATTGTTATCCCACTTGAAATAGACTTTAGGGTCCTTGCTACCTTGGAAAGAAGGTACTTTCATTTTTATATTCCCAAAGTTTCTATCTACTCCATCGTGGTCTCTGTAGTCTCCTCCTCTAGGTGCTTTTTCACGCCTATCCCCTCTACGCTTCATCCTATCCATCTCAGCCTTATAATTATAAGCATTTTCATCCTCAAAGTCAGCCATAATGTTATAATCACGCCTATCATGTCTCCTAACATTAGGGATCCTGAGTTGTCTCTCCTTTAGTAAGTTTGTAAGCACCTTACCCTGTCTATCGATCATACCCATCATCTCTTTATTATTATCTCTCATCTCGCCAAACACCATGTTCATCCTTTCAAATTGTTGTTACATGGCTCTTAACAATAAAGATTGGTGGTTCACTTTTTCGGACATTTTAGGATAATAAATATAGAAATTAAGAAAGAAAATAATATTTGCCTCACGTGTTTACACTCGTGTTTCACTCTATATGGCTTTTCCTCGATAATAATCTCACCACTCTTGCCTTTTTCCACTCTTGTATTTTTTACCAAGTTCTCTAAAGAACTATCTAAACTCAATCAAGAATTTCAACTCCCGTGGCATTCAAGAACAAGAACAAGGACAAGAAGAACAACGGAAAGAATAAGGATTAAAAGCAATCAGGAATAAGAAATAAACACCGGATGATAATTTATGACGAGAATTTCAACGATCGTTTTTCTGGAATTTTTTCATGAATTTTCGTTTTTTTTTTCAATGCAACGCAAGAACGAACAAAAAAAAGGATCACAAAGCAAGAATTAGAAATAATTAACTTTGGTGCATGTATGGATCATGCAAGAACAATTCTTGAAGAGGATGAATAAGGAAAGAGATTTTTTTTTTTTTGATATGATTCAAGATGAATCTGATAAAAGCAAAGTAAAAGATAAACCTGATTTTAGAGCCAAAGCTCTGATACCAACTGATGCGAACCCGCGAAGAATTAAATCTCGGAACCCACAAAGGTTTAATCTGAACCCCAAGAAAGCTAAAATCTGGCCCAAGAACTTGACCCGATGATTTCTTGAATCAAAGAACCATAGTTATGAAAACGCCACAAAGGTTTGCGAAATCTTTGATAAGTTTTAGGGTTTGTTCAATTAAGAACACGGAAGAAAGTGAATCCTCACTTTAATTAATCTCTCAAAATATTGAATTGTTTAATGTTTACAATGAAAGGTGTTTATATAGTAAACATTGAAAGAAACCTCATCTAATTTGGAATTAATTAACTAATTAAAATTTAAGAGTCCTAAACCAAAAAGGAAACTAAAACTTGCCAAAACCCGGATTTCCTCCGAAATTACGCCATGCGATCGCACAGGCATCATCCATGCGATCGCATGGTTTTGCTCCAAAACAATCTGCTCTGAAATTGCCACCCATGCGATCGCAGAGATACATAACCATGCGATCGCATGGTTATTTCCCTTGAGCCTCTGCGCGTATTTCTGCCCTATCTGCATTCTGGTCCTTCAACTTTGTCTCACGCTCCTTTTGGTCCCCCGATCTGCTAGTAGACTCCGATATACCTCCAATATGGTCCTTAGCTTGAGTCCAATGTAACAACAGTCCATGGCTTGCCTGGATCGCATCACAATATACCTAAGCACAACTCTCTCAACAACACTACTCAAAAACAACAAAGAAAGTATTTCACCAAAGTGTCACTCTTCGGATAATAATTCCTTCTGAAATAATCATTTGATCGTGATCTTAACCGTTGGATTTAATCTTCAATGAGTTTTAAACGTTCTGTCAAAATGTCACGATGATCGAACCATGGAACACTGAGAACTCAATGTTTCATTACTACTGCGCAGGCTATCCAGATTCTGCGAATTTGCTATAGTGTTGCTCTCGAATTTTCTCTCTATTTTAGGTGAGTTGGGTTCTCTCTTTCACACACTCAAATATGGAGACACACGGAGACACTCAGATTATAACCCTCAATGCCTTAATTTATAATATTTATTAAGGCATCAAATAAAGTCCTAATGGAACTTTACTTCTCCAAATTCCATCCATGCAAGAAACCTATTTTAATCACAATTAGAATATAAGTCTTTGATACACCAAATTAATTATCATTAAACCTCTTTAATTTGAACTAATTCATTGGGTTTAGACTTGGGCTTTTGATCTATCGCAAGACATGGGGCGGATACCCAAAAGATGTTCAATGAGTGGTCAAGTACCCTACTTCTAGTCAAACTCTATCTTTGTAGTTGCAATCGTTCTTCACTAAAGATGCACAATCTTACCACGATTGGAATACATATTTGATCCAAGACTCCTACTCCAATGGAGACTCCCAGGCCTCTGCTGGACTTAATCCTAGAGGAGTCCTAGCCCCTATAGGATAACAACAAGAGCTACTATAAATAAGTGCCTTCAATTCATTATCTGGGTTACATTTTCTTGCATTATTCACTTTATATCCCCACGCTTATATTTTTTCTTTTACATATGCTAGCTTAAGCATCGGAAGAGTGGCGATGTCATACCTCGACGCTTTTGTTTTAGGTACAAAAAAGCTCTGTTTGGGATCGTCCTAGCTCTCATAGCCTACCTCACGTTATCTTAGTTATAATTTATGGTGGCATCAATATCAACTTGTTTTGTAAAACAAAGGTTGAGGAGTTCTACTAGAATTTTCTCTACTTTTAATTATAAATAGGAAAATAGAATAGCCAATGGATATTACTATATTCTAATTTGGCGAGAGTTCTCTATGAGAAAATAGAATTTACTTGAAATATAATAGGCCAATTATGAGGCTTGTTGATAATTGTAGAAGTATTGGATTTGATAATATTTTCTTTAGGGATATGTGTATTTAAAGATTTGAACTTTATTTCTTACTTTTTAATATTTCTAATATATTAAAAACAAAATTAACTATCTTGTTCAACTATATCTCATACATAACGATCACGAGCATTTCGTTCAAGTCTCACCTTGGCTTTAGTTGTCATTTATATTGTCATTTTGATTTTCTTCAAAAACAATTAGAAATGTATGCTAATGATATATTTATATTTTTGGCTTCGGAACCGTTGGACACTCTAGATCAACTACCTGCATCTAAAATTGTTGAATTTGTGAGATAATGAGCCAGCAAAAGTAAGGATTTTGTGGTTATGCAGAGTTGTGCTTTTATAGTTGTAAAGTCACAATTCTAGTCTCATAACATTACACATCGCATGATTTCTGAATGCAACATGCCTTCTTTAAAACGTGATGTTGACTCTTGCATAAGTTCAACAATGACAGTTTTAATGCCAAATTAGGTGTTAAAAACCTCCAATGCTACTATACTTTGCTAAACGTTTCTGAATTGCCACTGTACTTTAAAATATTCATAGAATACCATTGAACTTTCAAAAGTGAATCGCATATGCCATTATGTAACATTCTATTTTTAAAACAGAGTAACATATGAAATTCACTTTTAAAAGTTTAATAACATTCCAAAAACGTTTGATAAAGTATAGTAGCATTGAAAATATTTAACTCACCAAACTAGTTATAATTCTATTGAACTGGACTTCATGCCTGAGCTTATCTACATGTTCGTGGGTGTAGACATGCTGAAACAACAAAAAAGTTTGTTGGTATAGGAAATTTATGGGAAAAGAAAGTTTGTAAAAAAGGGTAACAAACAATGAATTTCTTAAGAGGATATTTTTTTTGTTATCACAGATTAAGGAGAGATTAAAAAAAATATATTATTTCAATTATTGCACTAGATTTTATTTTTAAATTATTAAAAAAACGAAAATAGATAGTTAATTTTTATTTTTTTTCCAGAATTGAACCAATTTATTAGCATGCGCCAATCAAATTGAAATTTACGAATATCATTAATTAAAATTTTTGATCCTGGCGATTTAGGCACTCCTCTAATTATTAGTGGAAAATTTTGAAATTAATCTATTTTAAAGAAAGTAATTTACAATTTTTTAAATAGGTATTTTTTAAGTGAAGACAAAATATTACTTTCTATTAAGTATTATGTTGAAACACTTTTAAATTACTTAAAAAATTCAAAATTATAAGTCAATTCAACCTGTTGCTCGACGAACTCCACGAAATCCACTCTAATTAAAAATAAATTGGACGGAATTCTTAAAAATAAAGAAAATTGTTTCCCGTCCTCTTGCTCAAGTCTGTTTGGTCAGTCTTAAAAGGTTTACTTACAAGTAAAAAATTAATTTTTTTTATCTCGATAAAATTAAATAATATATCCAATTGAGTAATGTCACGTAAGATAATTACTAATAGTGAGTGACAACCAGTAGTGAACGACTATGAATAGCATTATTCATAAATAAATTAATGGATTAATTTTACTGACGGTTACTGAAGTTTCAAAAAAATTACAAAATGGTCAAATTTTCAGTATTGATCACTAAAATATACAAACAAATTCACCGACGGTCACTCTGTTAAATTTCTAGTTTAAATTGATGACGTGTCACCATTGAGTGTTAATATCACTCATAAATAATCGACATTTGGCAAAAATTGACGTAACGTGAAGTTAATGTAAAATAACAATAATTTTGGACTACAAAGGATGCAATTAAAATAAGAGGACCTAGCTATAATCGTTTTTAATATTCTCCGTTTCGAATATTTCACAGCATGCCAATGGTGCAATTTCAGTTCGGGATTTGTGGATTAGTCCAATCAAACTAATTGCACCTCTCGACATACTGCAAAACATTCGAAATGAAGAATATTAAAAACGATTGTCGCTAGGTTATCATGTTTTATGTATATCATTTGTGGTCTAAATTTATTGTTATTAGTGCATTAAGTTTCAGTTGTATCAATTTTTGTTAAATGTCGATCGATTGTGTGCCACGTGGACACTTAACGATGACACGTCATCAATTCAATTTGAGAATTTAACAGAGTGGCTGTCGGTGAACGCATTAGTATACTTCAGTGACCGACGCTAAACTTTGTAACTTCAAAGACTATTTTATAATTTTTCTAAAACTTCAGTGACCGCTAGTGAAATTAGCCTATAAATTAATCATGATCGTAGAAAATTTTCTCCGCTACGAAAAGAAAAAAACACGTCCTCGTGTCACACTGTTACTACGTCTTTAATTTCATCTTCTCCAAATTTGTTGTTCAGTCATCTTTCTCAATGGATTATCTCCAAAATCTGTTTATCTTCTCAATCAATCCCCTCAATCGATCATCTCTAAAATCTATTCACTGCTTCAAACAATTATCATAATAGAGCCAATGGTCAGATCTCACTGCAAAGAAGCGGTATACCAGTTATTTGATCGTTAAAAAAAGTTATTTTCAAAAACATATTATCATGATCGTAGAGAGTTTTCTCCACTATGAAAAGAAAAAAGAATTTAAACGTTGTTACACTGTCATTATATCTTCAATTTCATCTCTTTCAAAATTTACTATTCAATCATCTTGATCATTTTCAAAATGTACTTATCTACTCAATCCATCTCCATCAATCAATTATTATTTTGCATTAAACATCTCCAAAATTTATTTGCTACTACTTCAATCTATGATAAATCATAGAATAGTAAGGTCAAATCCACGACAAACAAGTGGTATAGTAGTTTAAAAAAACATTCAAACAAATTTTATTTTCTCTCCCTTAAATTCCCAAATAAACAGTCGAATTAGCATCTGCCGACATCATGGGACGTGACGGCGAAAGCCGTCTTTGCACGGCCGAGCAGTCTCCTCCTCCGCCTAATTCTTCAAGCAAAATCCCTCAGCCTCACCACTCCCAGCACAGAAGAAAGAAACGAAAAATTATATTTTCGGAAACTGAAAATCAATCTCAATCCCTAACCCAAACCAAAATCTTATCACCTATTTCGACCGGCACTTCTCATACGAATTCGTACAAATACACCCATCACGCCCGTAAAGAGAGGCAACACAGAAAGCGCAAAGAATCACGGAGTGCATACAGTCTTCGTCAGTGGACTTATTCTACTCATTATGCCTCCAATTGCGTCGGTAGTACACACAAATTTTAATTTTCCGGGATGGTTTTGTTTAATGGATCTAAAGAATTGTCATTTTTACTATGGATTTTTAACAATCGAGTTCATTAAAAAAAATTTGTTTTGAGCACACCCAATTTAAGTAGAAGTGTTTCAATTATATGTTTTTTTTTTTAATTGAAGTGAATTTTAGTTTAGTTCTTTTATTTGTTCATTGTGCAAATATTCATGTCTCTTTGTATTTTATTTTATTTTATTATTTTTTTTTTCCAGGCAAGGTTATTCTTGTATCATATAACATACTTGGTGTTGAAAATGCGGCAAAGCATCCACAACTGTATAGGAGGGTCTCACCGAAGTATTTGGATTGGGAGTACCGTAAGAAGCTTCTGTGCAAAGAAATCCGTGGATACCAACCGAGCATCCTGTGTTTACAGGCAAGTTTAAGCTCCTCTTAGTGACAAATGTATTATAACACTTGCACCATCCATGGGTAAAAGATGAAGCTCATTCCTCATTAACTAGTAGTTGTACACTAACACATACAAAGGAAGGTAAATAAACTTACAAAAAAATATGGTCATGATCAAGTTGAAATAATGATTCATTCTCTGAGGCTCCATTTAGTGTGACATTATTAATATAAGTCTTTCTGGCATAATTCTTGCCAGATGCGACTTGGACCAATAAACTGCAGACTCTTAACTTCTTTGTGTTTAAATATCGTCATTGGTAAAAGTACAGCACAAAACTACTTGGATGTCAGATATTTTTACCATTTTGCCTCGAGTTATGCTACACAAGCATGTTCACCTTTTCTGTTTTTCATTTTGGCAGAATGCCAAAGTTTGTCAAATAATGCAATATATAACTTACATATAGGATATAATCATATAGGTACTCTTGTGACAGTGCCCTGTGGATTTCTGAAGTTCACTTTATTTTGTTTTAACTCGTGCTATCACTTTCACTGTTATCTTTGATGTTAAGAGCCATCCTACAAAGCATTTATAGTGCCACTGGATTGAAGCTCCAACTAGAGCTGTATATTTAACTGGGGCAGTTTCATTCTCATTATCTTCTGTGGAAACAGGAGGTCGATAGATTTGATGATTTGAACGATCTTCTTGGAAAAGATGGCTTCAAAGGTGTGCACAAGGTATTCTTTAAATTATATTTTTGATCTGTCAGACTGACATTATGAGCCAGAATATTGACTGCAGTGAGTTACTTTTACAAGGCTCGTGCAGGTGAAGCATGTGATGGCTGTGCAATATTTTGGAAAAATGAGCTGTAAGATATTTATGCACACTGCTCCATTTTATTGCATTCCAATGTTGTTTAAGTTGCTTGTTCGCATTTTATTGCTTTTCTTATTCTTCTTAGTAACCTTCCTCTAGGTAAATTGAAGAAAATTTATGACCAGATTCTTGTTTGGCTAAGCTTAAAAATTTACAATAGGTAGTAGTACTTTTTTTGACCCACCAAATTTATTGGAAACAAGGCTTAGTTGTTGTTGATGTGTCGTTTTTATTACTTTTTTGAACATGTATTATGTATAATTTGGATAACTGTACTTATAGCTAGTTTTATGCTTAATGATAAAACATACTTGTGTATGATATATTTTATTTATACGGACATCTTGATGTTTTTAAGCACTAGAAACATGATTTGGATGAAAATTTACTTATAAGTAAGTCTGACTAACTTGAGCTTTCCCAAACATGCTCTAGGTACATGTTAGTTTGTCTTCTCAATATTATGGATCAGTATAAATTGGAGTTACTTCAAGAACTGGCTGTTGCTGAAATTCTAAACATTGTACCTTCAGAATTTGCTGATTATTTGTTTTTATTGTTTCTAGATTCAGATGGTGTTTATTGTCTATTTTTCTGGTTCTAGAAAAATTGTGCATTGTTCTTGTTGTTAATTGTTCTTGGATATATCCCAGGAAGCCTCCCTATTAACAATATGTATCTTGAATCTAGCAATTTCCCTCTATCTATGATGAGTATATTGAACTGCAGATTTACTCTTTTGCATGAAGAAACCATAGAGTTCCAGAGGTTTGGACTTCGCAACAATGTTGCTCAATTTTGTGTTTTAAAGGTATGCATACCTGTGAATTCATGTAATTTGGTTAATTATACTTTATATGAAGGTTTAATGATGCCTTTAACTTCTACATATACATTTTTTCCTTTAGACTACTAAGTACTAGCTCTTGAATGTGCCTATTGTTTCATTTATTTGTTGATATATGTTTCAAATATAATTGCTTTAGAGGGTCATAACCTAGTTGACCTCGGTTATTGATGCCACAAGTAATTTCAGTGAATTTTCCCACATCTTCTCTCTCATAGCAAGTGTAAATAAATGAACGAAGTAAAGGGAGTGGCTTCTGCTTTCATGGAGAATTAAATAAAAAATAAAAAATCATTTTTTGATCTTCAGAAGGCGTAATACATCATTTTGAGCTCTATCTTTTGAAAGAGGTAGGCCGTTTGCCACTATAGTGCGATGGCTCTTAATTGAGAAAATCAGACTTTGGTGTGGGAATAAATTCAAAGTGCAGCAAGGCATTCCTTGGGTTCTGTTTGGTACTGAAGTAGAGTGCTTCAATAAAGTGTAAAACGACACAGAAAGTGTGAATCACGCACAAAAATGCACTCTATCAAGCTGCAGGACCTTTTGACTCCTCTTCTCATCAGAACCAATGGTTCCTGTTTGGTTTGTTATGCACTTATTATGTTGTTGATACTTTGTCTGCTAAAGTTGGATTACCTGCTTCATTATATTTAAAATGCTAGTCTGAGAAAACTTCAGTGGTGAGTTTGCTAAAATTGATCCTGAACTTCTCTAAAATTTGATGGAAATTACTGCACAATATGTTTTAAAAACAAGTTGCTTCTATTTCATAATTTTCCTGAATATATTATGGGCATATGGAGTTTCTTGCAATTAAAGTACGGTTCACATCATAAAGCCTGCAGATTGATTTGTGCTTTGCAAATGCACTTAAGCACCAGGGGACATTCCTTGATGTGTATAGTGCATTGATACCTATGCTATGGATTCTGGTGTCTAGTTTGCTTCTCTATTGTCTATTGGATAACAATTTTTTGCAATGACCACGGACTTTCTCCTACGACATTTTGCCTAGGGGCTATTCCGTGCGTCATTAACTTACGTACTGTCCACTGGAGGTTGGGCTCCAAGCATTCCACTTTAGTTCTCCTTAAGAGACGAGGTCAAGGGTTTGAATTGCTGGAGACACGAAATAAATCCAGTTTGGAGCCCAATCTCTAGTGGATAGTACGTAAGTCCATGGCGCAAGGAATAGTCCCTAGGTGAAATGTCGTAGGGGAAAGTCCACTGGGCTCCAGTGTGCCTAGGGGCTATTCCGTGCGCCATTAACTTATGCACTGTCCACTGGAGGTTGAGCTCCAAACTGGATTTATTTCGCGTTCCCAGCGATTCGAACCCTTGGCCTCCTCCCTTAAAGAGACCTTGAGTACAATGCTGGTACCAATTGAACAATATTTGGATGGCTTTGATGGGTGTGGAAAATCAAAAGTAACACTCGTCAGGATTTGATGTGCATTCTCAAATACGTTTTCTACATTGTCCTAGGAAAAAAAGGAATGTCAATGTCAGGATTTTATTGCGTGTTCCAAGTCTTCCGAGCCCCTAGCTTCTACCCGCTGTTATTGGTTCTATGCATACAAGATTCCGGCATCTTTATATGGACAAAGAGCCAAATAAAATTACATGCAAAAGTACTATGATATATACGGTGCTATTGTTTAACACCATTTTTTTTCCCTGAGCATTGAGAAACTTGCCATTGTAGTTACTGCTGTTCTAACCTGAGAGAACCAGGCCATTGTATTCTTGTTCTTTATATCATAAAAAAAATCATTTGCCTAATTGATTGCCATGAAGGCTTATTTCCAGCATATACTATTGCTATTATTTTCTCAAAAGCACTGTTTCATTTGGTATTTAGATGTTTGTGGTTGTCAAGTTGCTATTTGAACTTTGGATATTAATTGATACTTTCTTTCTTTTGGTCATATAACTCATAATGGACAGTTTTTATCTCTATTACACAGATGAACCATAATTTTCTTGGTGCCGATGCTACTGCTAGGTCGTCATGGTAAAGTTTAATGCATTCTGTGATAATTTCTAATGAATCAGGATTCATATATGATCTTTTCCATCAAGTTGGATTGTTTTGATTTTGCCCATGTCGCCAATTTTGAACTTGGTCTCCCTTTGTTAATACTTATTAATCTGTTGGTAATTGATGCAAATGTGTTGTCAGGGCTATGTCCTCTCATAGTCTACTGGTTGGTAATATACACGTCCTCTACAATCCCAAACGTGGAGACATTAAGCTGGGCCAGGTATTCATCATTTTGGTTCATTCAATTTCTCTACAGTTTCTTTCTACCTTTCGATATATGGTTATGTAATCAAGCTACTTAGCTGTAGCTTAAGCATTTAGAGAGGTGATTTTAAAGGACTAATGCAGGTGCATGTGCCTTGCCCATTTTTGATTGTTCAATAGTTGAATGAGCCTTTTAGATTTAATAATGTTCTTTCAACTTCCTTGCAACGGCACTTCCATGATAGAAAGTAAGGAGAATAGAATCTGGTTTCGTCATCTATTTAAATTGCATTACATTGTATTTGGATGTTATGTGAATAACAATGTGGGCACTCGTTCAACTCGCAATTGTCTGTTGGTTTTTATCAGAGTTGGGCCAAATGAAATGTTTGGAGATTTTTCCTTCTTTAGAAAGGTGATCAATTCTGTTTAAAAGATAAACTGTCGTTGTTTGAATCTATTAACTGTTGGAAATAACTACATTTTGCGACCTAATTGCCATAAAAATATAAAAAATTGATCAAAATGATAAAAGGTGACTTTGCACGTCTGTTACTTTCTTCATACATTTGAAACTTACTTCAAACATCCATTGGCGCCCCACTCGTACATGTCGAGAATTGAGTTAGAAAATTCGACCAAAATGCCCAGCTTGAGACCTTTTGGTTGTCAAACTTCGTGTACATATCAATAAGTTTATGGCATAAATTGCAATTGTTACTCCCTCCACGCTTTTCTGAGTGTCCTCGTCTCCTTTCTAGGATGTTTGCAAAATGTGTCATGTTTAATAGACAGTTACTCTCTTCCTAAAAATAGCCTTAGTTTAAGAATACGGTGTGATTAGAGAGTATTCTAGGCCTCACTTTTGAGGATCAGACAAGAAAGTTATATCAAATGCCAACTGGTTCAAACATCATAAAAACTGTGCCAATTGAAACCAAGTCATTTAATTATGATCGAGATAGTCATAATATGTAATAGCTTAGGGAGTGTATAATGAAACTCATAGGTTTAAGATGCGGTTTTTAATATGTAAAATTGGTTGTTGTAGACGCGACTATTTCTTGAGAAGGCCTACAAATTATCACAAGAATGGGGTAGCATTCCAGTTGTGATCGCTGGGGACTTAAATAGTTTGCCACAGGTAATTACATAATTCAATTTTAATTGAATGACATTATATCTAATTAAATACAAAATTAATTTATTTCCTCACTTATATCTGTAGTTTCTTGTTTATATGTGTCCAGAGTGCAATGTATCAGTTTATCTCTTCATCCGAGGTTATTCCTAGCTCCTTGCCATGTGATGAGATTTATAATGTTCCCTAGTCAAATGATACTCCATTTACTTATTTTTTTCCTTATTGCAGTTGCATGTCCAACTACATGATCGAAGACAAATATCTGGCCAGATATGTCCATCTGAATACCCCAGATTCCACGCCAAGAGTAATTGGACAACAAGGTTTGCATTTACAGTCGCCACTTAGTCTGGTGTCCTAATTTGTAAAATTTTGATTAAAAAGCTCCCATCCATATTTTGCTTGCTTAGTTCTTTAAGGTGAAGTATTGGACAAGCATGCTTGACACTGAATGTGTCCACTGCCAGAGTAGCAAAATGAAGTGAAATGCAATTCATTATAGAATATCATGGTTCTCTTCTCTTTTCATTTTCGTGGAGATGACAGAGTAGGGGTTGAAAGGAAGGAATATATGCATACTCGGGTGTGCAGCCCTATGCATTTGGGCTAAAGCTGTATTTTTGTGCACATAACTAATAAAATCTTAGGACCCTAGCAAGCACTTTCATGTGAACCCTATTTTGGGCTAAATTAATGACAGCCATATGCAATTCCTGCTTCTGTCCTTTGTATTTTACAATCAACCTCTGAAATAGGCAAATCGCTTTCGTAGTAGATTTCCATAGCATAAATTGAAATTTGTTCTGTCATCTTTAAGCTATTGGCACTATATATCTGATAAGGTTGGGTGAAGTGGGGCAATACCCTATGATGCAAAAGTATATTTAGCCAAAAAGATACCTTAGTATACACTGGATTTGGCACATTACATTTGGATTGCTAGCTTTTCCACCTGCATTAGTAATTTTTTTGGTGCAAATGATTCCTGCTGCTTTTTATATCCTCGGTAGCATTTAACTAATTGGTTTCATTGCAATGTGCCTTTCCATGTCTTTTGCAAGGCCATCAATTCATAGGTGGACTGATGAAGAACTAATGCTGGCTACTGGATCAAGACTGAGTCACCTAAGCCATCATTTAAAGCTCTCCAGTGCTTATGCTGGTGTCCCTGTAAGATTTTTGGTCCTTCCAGCATGCCCTTGTATGGCAGAGTCAAATGCCTGTAGTCCGTACAAAGAAGTTTGTGTGAGATATTCTTTTGTAGTTTTCTTTTAGGTGTAGGCAATTGAATCCAAAAAAAATAAAGTTTGGCTCGACATTGATGAAAATATTGCTTCTTTTGGCTCATAGGCAATGTTGATCTATGTAATTATAGTCCACCCATTCTTGTCTAATTTTCCTAGGGAAGCTCAAAAACTAGGGATAAGGTTGGTGAACCCTTCGCAACATCATTTCATTCCATGTTTACAGGAACAGTTGATTATATATGGTATTCCCCTTTCCAAATCAAGGCTTCTTCTTCTTTTTTTTTTTCAGTAAAGGTGATTTGGGCAATTTGAATTTAAATATATTTCTCAGTAATTTTAGTGGTGATACAGGCATACTCCAGAGCTTGTTCCTACAAGAGTTCTTGAAACCCTACCAATGAGTATATTAAGAGAAACAGGAGGGCTTCCGAGTAAGGTACCTTCATTTATTTTACAGTGGCAATCGAGCTGCGTTGCTGCAAACTGTAAATTTTATCGTTTCTTATGAACTTTCCGTTGATATATTTTATCCTGAGCTTTGTGAACTCCCAATCAAATTGTACATCTGTTCATGCTGCCACTCTAATATTTAGAGTTTCCTTTTAATTCCTGATTGGAAAGGACTCCATTAGAGAATATCCTGATCAGTTGCATATACTTCTGAAGATATTGCTCATAAAATAATCCCCAAGAACTAAGCTACAATTTACTACCACCAAGTAACAATTTGTGTAGGGCATCTTTGTCGCATCCTAAAATTCACTTACCAATTAAATGAATTGCCTGACCATGTTTCCATATTCTTAGTCCATGCCCGTTTTAGACCATATTCCTGGGTCCTAAATTTTGATTATTCTCATGTCCACTGTATGGATTTTTACCTGTACTCTACACTGTATCAAGTCGGAAACATAGGTTGTGACAACTTTTGATGCTTGAGATATAGTGTCCAGTTCATCTGATATAGCAAATAATACCTACCTTTTATGTTAGGGTGCCTCTATTTTGGTCAGGGTTTTATCTTATATGTAGTATTGTGGTAATGTTCCATATCTTATATGAGGCAGGGTTTTATCTACCACCTCATTAGAAAAAAGATCATTTAGTCCATAGCAACATAGCGCTGATTTGATTTTAGTTTCAATGTTTTTTCTCTATGAAGAATCTATGCTCAAATGTTGTCGAACAATTATACAAGGAGCCACTCTTTTCTTTTACAGCTTAGAAAAAAACTTCTGCTTGTTAGATGCCTGAATGGAATTTTGGCTCTATAATATAGAATTTAACTGAAAGGGAGTAACTGCAGTCGGTACACTGCTTCTATGAATTGAATACCTTTGTTAGTGGTGACTTTTTTTTTAAAGCAAAGGTGATTTTTTATTCTAAATATGCTTGGAGACTTGTCTCATTTTTATCACAAACCAACTTATGTTTTTACTTGATTCATGATTTTTAAATTTTGCAGCCATGTTTGGTATGGAGTAGACTGCATTTGACAATATTATGAACAGTATTATTAACTTCTTTTTCTTATCTAATACCGTCCAATGCTTTTCAATCTACTTTGATAAACATACCGTGAATGAACAATCCTTTTTAGTTAGTTGTTGGCATAGAGCTTGATATGCCATATCCAGTTTGTTGATTGATGTCAATCTTGAATGGACGCATTTCCATTTTAGAAACTTTGTTGCAACGCTTGAAGCTTTTATTCTAATTTGCAGAAATGGGGCAGTGATCATCTTGCACTTGTATGTGAACTTGCTATTGCTAATGATGGTAATTAGGCTTGACTTACAACACAACTTTTTTTCACTACTCTTCCATCGAAGTGCAAATTTTGATTCTTATGGATACAGCAGGGATCGCAGCTCAAGAATCTCCTGCTACTGAGGTATAATTGAGAGAGAGAAAAAAAAACACGGCAGAATCATACCTGCCTGTTAGGCGCAAGGATAGCGGTGATACTTTTTACGTATCGTTCTCCTACTCTTTATTTGATAGTTTATTTGATGATTTATTATCTTTTCCATTTTATGGAATTTAAAATTTAGTGTACCGTTTGCTGTACAAAGACAGTGAATTCGTACAAAAGCAATTATAATTAATTTAGTTGTACACTCCTGTTTGATGCTTAAGTGAGTAGGATAAGTGGGTAGGAGATCAAAACTCTTAGTACATATTGATTGACTCAAGTTTTGTATATTATTCCCACCCCACCCTAGTATCTACTCCAATGATGGATCACTTTTATTTGGCATTAATAATCATCGCAAGCTTTGTGCCGTCCTTAAAATTTTGTCTAAAATTTTATTTTTTGGGTATTCTGTCGAGTAGGGTATTAGAAAGGTATTAGAAATTGGATATTTATTCTTAATGGTCACTTTATTCAATGCTCTATAGTCTATGCATAATCTCATCGAATTGTCCTTCTTGACGAACAATGATAGAGCTCCCCATGGTGAAATACTTAAGCGAAAGTCCAAAATATTTGAGGGCCCATAGATCTTAAACAAATGTGTTATATTTATTTTGTTTGTTTCAAAACATTGATCTAGGACAATTCAAGTTCACACCTAACCAAAAAAAATTTCACAATTAAAAAGCCAACTCCAAAATCCATCTTCTCACCAATTTGGAAGCTGAGACCTTTCAAAGTTCTGACCATCAATCTCTCTTGATAAGTGCATTTTGTACACTTATTTAGACTTTTAATTAAGATTTTATTCCGTCATTTTATGGATTTTCTATTTAATTTAGTGTATTATTTTTTTTATTTCAGTTTTGGACCTGTTTATAAGCAAATAGAGAAGAATTGATGAAATAGCAACAAAATGGAAGATGTTTCAGAAGTATGTGGACTCAATTGCACTCAATTAAAACTTGAAAGACCATTTTGGAGGCTATTGAAAGTGTTGAGGATTAAAGAAGACACAATCCAAATGTTGAAGACTAAAAAGCACAGATTTAAAAAAATAAAGTTGGACGAACGCCTAGCTTCATGAAAAATTAATAGAGGCCAATTTAGTAGCCTGATTGATCGCCCAAGAATGCACTGAACGATCGCCTAGTGTAAAAAGTCACTCGCGGATTTCGTTACCTTTTTAATTCGACTCCAATTAGGAAATCTTTTGGGACGCGATAAGTTATTAACTTATAATTAAGGGTCGAATTTTGAGAGAAAAACAAGAGAAGAAACAAGAAATGGAGATTAAAGAAAGATCAAGATTCATTTTTTCGAGGATTGAACGAAGATTAAGATTAAGTCTTTCAATTTTCTTCCTATCCGACTTATGAATTTTATATTTTCTTTTTGCGTTATTCTTCTTAGTATGCTATGCTATATTATTTTGTGCTGGGATCATGATGAAACTTGTATCATGAATCTTTAATTCTTTGAACCTAGTTTTTGATATTCAAGCACGTTTAATTTTAAATAATTGATATTGATTTCTTTTTCTCTATATCTATATGCACAATAGTTGTATGAATTTTTTGACTTATTTTACCATCGAGAGATTGAAAATAAGTTAAACATAGTATCAATTTTCGTAAAGTACGATAGAAGATAGAGATATACCGCTATACTTTACGTGATTTTTAAGTATTCACAAATTCTAATGCATTTTTGTATGTTCGCATTCGCCATAAAGATATAGTCGGATCACATATAGGGATATGTTTAATTCTATTCGAGAGAGATTGTTAAACATATTAGGAATATTGATTTCATAATTAAATCGTGTTATCAAATTCAACGGTTCGGGGTAAAGTGGATTGATATAAGTAGATTCAAGATCATAATACGTTTTTCTTTCTCATATTCAAAGTAGTTCGGCATAAACTTAATCTTTTATTTAATTAAATTATAATTATTTATTATTTTTATTTAATAATCTACTTAGTTTTTAAACAGACAAACTTCAAAAGTTAAATTGATTCGATTAAGGTTAATCTAATTGTGTAAAGATATCTAAATCTCTCTGGGTACGTGATAAGTGTGATTTTACACTTATCTGGATCAACAAAATTGGACAATTGTAAGTACTCTTAAGTGATTTTCTACTTAATTATGTGTCTCTTTAATTTTTTTTAGGTCAAAACTCTGAAATCGGATGGAATTGGAGAAAAACAAAGCAAAATAGGCGAAAAGGGACTGAAGGCGTATGAAAACTTGGATATGGGGATCAACTTGCAAACATCAAAAAGTTGAAGGACTTGGGTTGAAAATAAAAGATGACTAAATTGAAATGAAAGAAGAAATCAGAGGACTAAAGAGGATAAAATCCAAAGTTGAAGGACTTGGTCTGCAAATAAAAGGGCAAAATGACAAAATAAAAGTGATGACCAAATAAAATACATGTCAAACCTTGGAAGACCAAGTGTGCAAATATGGATTGGAACCAAATTTGGAATTTATTTTTTGTTTGCTACGGTCAAACTGCGGTTGACCGCGACAATGCGCAGAAATCGCATCTGGGTGATTTTTGGCTTATTTTTAATTCCAGTCAGAGTTTTTTTTGTCTTTTCACGTACATGAGTTCTAAAATTAGTAAAACACTATATAAAGATCTAACCTAGGTCAAAAGAAGGAGGGAATTCTTTGGAGAACACAAGAGAATACAGAGAAAAGAACGATGAAGAAAATAAAGAACGATCAAGATCAAAAAGATTAGAACATGAAGATCAAGATATCTTGGTGCAAGAGATTCAACGTTTTCTCCTCTTTTATTCAAGATCCAGTTATGTATTCAAAACTCTTCATCTTGTCTTTCTCCCGAATCATGAGTAGCTAAATTCAGAGTTTGGATGAACGATGTAGCTTAGTTTTAATTCTTTAATTTTAAATCTCAAGTTTTCACTTATAAATTGTTTAAGTATTTGATTTTACTTATTCTCTTAATGCTTGGAATAACTGATCATTATTTCATTGATCTTGTGGATTATAATGAACTGAGAAGTAAATTATTAATCTAGACCACGTAGTAAAATTCGGCAATTGGATAAAAGGTAGAGATACACTTTTATTATTGCTGCGGTCTGAATTGAATTCTTAAGAGAATTAATGCATCTAATTATGGATCATTCTGACCGCCTAAGTTGACTTAATTAGATATGACTAATTTAAACTCGAGAGAGGTAAATTATGTTAAATTCATGAATTCGACCGAATATAACTTTAGGAACAAATCTTGAGATGAGGAATTAGAGATGACAACTAAGTAAATTCGTTTGTCCAAACGCTTTAACCATCATTTTTCTCTAAATTGTTGATTTTCGCTTTCAAATAAGATAGTCTTTGTGGGAACGATAATCCAGACTCAATAGGTCCACTTTATTACTTTTGTGCGATATTGTACACTTGCAATCACAATATTTTCACAACAAGTTTTTGATGCTGTTGCCGGGGACTATTCTTATTTAATATTAGTTTAGATTAATCGTTAGTGTTAGTTTTTTTTTATTAGTATTATTTTTTTTATTTTTTTTATTGATATTATTACTATTTTCTTTCTTCTTGTTTATTTCTTTCAAATGGCAGATGCTACTAATGCACAACTTGCTGCATTGACAAAGCAGATAGAGCTCTTGGTCAGAACACAGACGCAAGAAATGAATATCATTCAAGCAACTATCATGTGCAAAAATTGTGAGGCTAACCACTCGACATCAGATTGTCTGTTATTGGCCTCTCCAGAACAGATCAATTTTGCACATCAGCAGTATAATCCAACGACTGTCCGAGATTTTGAAATTGATGAGGACAACATGAATTTTGGAGATTTCATCGCAATACACCAAGCTAATACAGCGAGATATGATGCGCTTTCTGAAATTGATGATGACAACATAAATTTTGGAGATTTCATCGCAATGCACTAAGCTAATACAGCGAGATATGACGTGCTTTCTGAAATTGATGAGGACAACATGAATTTTGGAGATTTCATCACAATGCACCAAGCTAATACAACAAGATATGATGTGACTTCTGAAATTGATGAGGACAACTTGAATTTTGGAGATTTCATTGCTATGCACCAAGCTAGTACAGTGAGATATGATGAAACGTCTGAAATTGATGAGGACAACATGAATTTTGGAGATTTCATCGCAATGCATCAGGCTAATACATCGAGATATGATGAAACTTCTGAAATTGATGACGATAACTTGATCTTGGGAGATATATGGAAACTATTGGTCATACAAAATTTTTGTCCCTACTCTTACACATTCTCAAGTGAAGTTGAAGCCAACCAATTGGAACACATGCCAAACATTACAACAACGAGTGAAGAGCAACTGTCCGAGATTTTGGATAATAAACCTGTCATCCAACCCAATGAAGCACCAACTAAAGAAGAAGAGTATGTGGAAAAAGAGAAGTTGATCATAAATGAGCAAAATAATAAAGTGACATTTAATGATGTTGCACTTATCAAGCAATTCTCCGACTCCCGTCTTTCTTCTAAAATTGATTTTGTGATCAAGGCCGATGAGAATGTTGAAGTTTTCGTAGTAGTGTTCGAGAATTGTGCTGAACTACAATCATATTCTTATGAGGATCACAAATTCAAATTTTTTAGGATAAACGAAAAATGGTGCAAAGTCAATAGATGCAAGCAAAAACAAGTCTTCCAAAGTACTATTTAAAGTATCATAAAGCAACCAGACAATAAGTCGAGCTCTAGATTGTAAATCGAGCGCTTAATGGGAGGCAACCCATTTTTCTATCCCTTATATATTTATTGCATTGCATGTAGAATTTTAGGACTGCATTAGGAAGTAGAGCATGTTTCTCGATTTTTAGTAAATTGGTACATTTAATTATTTTTATTTATTTTAGACTACACTTCGTCATTCCAATCCCAATGCGTACTGATCAGCTGAAAGTCCGACATTGTCTCCACGCCTTTCGATGCGGGTTAACTCTTTTCTTTTTTATTTATTTTACTTTCTTTTGTCACATTGAGAACAATGTGGATTTTAAGTTTGGGGGTGAGACTTTATTATTTTCATTATTATTATGTGTGTGTGTGTTGTAAAAAAAAAAAATTTATTCGTGTGCTTGTATGTTGGATAGCCTTGCCGGCTTATGATGATATTATTTGAAACTGTTATCAATTCATGAATTATGACTAGGTGATGCTGCTTAAGCTGTTTTTATAGACTATACGTATCCATGTGAGATATGATTAAGTGTGAGTACAATAGTTATGAATATCACTACATTTGGTTGGTATATTAAATAGAATACAATGAAAGAATAGTGAACCTAAGTTGTGAAACCAAGACCACAAGTTGACAACTCAATTACCTAACCAGTTGAAAGGATAGTTTGGGAGTGGTTAAACCATTGCAGAAGCTGTTTAGATAGGTGTTGATTCCGTGCTTGAGTAATGGTTGTGGAGTGTATTTGGCTACCAGGTAGAATTTAGGTATTGACCGGATACTAGGAATCTAATCTCCGCTTATTTATCTTGCAAAAAAACAAAAAAAGCATTACACTTGCATTATCTTATACCTCTCTTCATAGTCTAGTTGACTCGAGTGATAAAGCCCGTTGGAGTTCTCAAAACTTGGTGCCCTAAAGTCTATCAGAACTGGGAGCTATCGGCCTAAAACTCGCTACAAGGGTCATCTAGAAAGCTTAAAGGAGTGAGATCTTACACATAAGATATATATCTATATATGATTATATATAAAAAAAAAAAAGCAAAAGCAAGATTGAGCCTTTGTGCGCATAACTTGGAGATTTAGATGACTAGTGTGTTTGACTTACCTAGTGGAAGTTTGATGGCCAAAGCATTCAATAAAAAAAAGGGTTAATTACACTAATGGTCCCCATTCTTTCAGGTTTGTAACGATTTCATCCCCATTCTTTTTTTTAGCAGATATCATCTCCATTCTTCTATTTATTCTCACAGAGGGTCCCCAAATCACTATTTTTCACTATTCTGACAATTCTATGACAATTTTACTCCTTGACTTAAATAAATTAAAATAATAGAAAAAAAAATACATTGAAAACATTGTAATTAGGCCCTTAATTTTTTCAAAAGTACAAATAAATCCTAAACTATTTTATTTTATATAGGTGTTCTTCTCCAACAAAAAAAAATCTATATTTTCCTCCCCCACCCCTGACCCAATTTTCTCTGCTTTACTCTAGATAGCAACTGTATTGATCTAGATAGCAACTGTATTGACTAGACCTAACCAAATTTTGAGCGATAAAAGAATAAGTGTTTTGAAGGCAACTTTAGAGTTAATACTTAGGGTGAGAGAATGAATATCAATAAGGGAGTGTGTATTCTTACGAGAGAGAAATGAAATATTTGACCATTGGGGGCAGAATATTACCAACCTAAATGTTTATGTTGATTGGATTGACTATGCGTACACACATATATCAATCGAGCATCGGATAAGTAAAAAAAATTAATTTTGGTAGTATAATTTAGAAGTTTTTTATGAATTGATTAAGTTGTTTCAAAACCATGAGGCAAATACGACAAGCTATCTACTATAGTATATTTTAATATTATTTGTTTGATTGTTTAAGTAAATAGTCATGTTCGAAGACGAACAAATGTTCAAGTTTGAGAGTATTTGATAAGTGTAATTTTACACTTATCTAGACCATCAAAAGTAGACAATTGTAAATACTCTTAAGTAATTTTCTACTTAATTATGTGTCTATTTAATTATTTTAGGTCAACCCCAAGATCGGATGGAATTAGAGAAAAATAAAGCAAAATAGCCGAAAAGGGACTGAAGGCGTATGAAAACTTGGATATGGAGATCAACTTGCAAATATCTAAAATTTGAAGGACTTGAGTTGCAAATAAAAGAGGACTAGATTGAAATGAAAGAAGAAATCAGAGGACTAAAGAGGACAAAGTCCAAAGTTGAAGGACTTGGTCTGCAAATAAAAGGGCAAAATGACAAAATATGAAGTGAAGACCAAATAAAATACATGTCAAACCTTGGAGATCCAAGTGTGCAAATATGGTTTGGAACCAAATTTGGAATTTATTTTTTGTTTGCCGCGGTCAAATTGTGGATGATCGCGGCAACGCGCAAAAATCGCGTTTGGGTGATTTTTTTGCTTATTTTTAATTTCAGTAAGGGCTTTTTTCGTCTTTTCACGTACATGAATTCTAAAATTAGTAAAACACTATATAAAGAATGAGAGAATTCTTTAGAGAACACAAGAGAAGACAGAGAAAAGAACCACGAAGAAAACGAAGAACGACTAAGATCAAGAAGATTGGAATGTGAAGATCAAGATATCTTTGTGCAAAATATTCAACGTTTTCTCCTCTTTTATTCAAGATCCGGTTATGTATTCAAAACTCTTCGTCTTGTCTTTTTCCCAAATCATGAGTAGCTAAATTCAGAGTTTGGATGAATAATGTAGTATAATTTTAATTCTTTCATTTAGAATCTCAAGTTTTGACTTATAAATTGTTTATGTATTTGATTTTACTTCTTCTCTTAATGCTTGGAATAACTGACCATTATTTCATTGATCTTGTGGATTGTAAATTGAGAAGCAAATTATTAATCTAGACTACGTAGTAAAATTCGACAATTGGATAAAAGGTAGAGATACACTTTTATTATTGCTGCGGTCTGAATTGAATTCTTAGGAGAATTAATGCATCTAATTAAGGATCATTATGACTGCCTAAGTTGACTTAATTAGATAGGACTAATTTGAACTCGAGAGAGGTAAATTAGGTTAAATTCATGAATTCAACCGAATACAACTTTAGGAACAAATCTTGTGATGAGGAATTAGAGATGACAACTAGGTGAATTCGTTTGTCCAAACGCTTTAACCATCATTCTTCTCTAAATTATTGATTTTCGCTTTCAAATAAGTTATTGCATTATTTTTCTTATTTTGAAAAATCTAAAGTTGTAGTTTAAAATCTCTCAAAGCAGTTTATTTTATAGTGCATTCTATAGATTAATCACTAAAGATTAATTGAACTAATACATAAATAAGATAGTCTTCGTGGGAACGATAATCTGGACTCAATAGGTCCAATTTATTACTTTTGTGCGATATTGTATACTTACAATCATAATATTTTCACAACAGTACGATACTTGGACTCTAAATTCACTTTATTACTTGTGCAATCCATACACTTGCGGTACAAAATAAATTGCTAACATCCCTTTCCAATTCAGCAAAAATCCATTTATAGGCCACGTCGAATCAGCATAGTTATTAGAATTGTAAGCAATATTTATATTCCATGAGTTAACATATTACATTTTTTTAGTAATGATTGAACCAATTAAATTGATGAAGGTAGACTTGATTTTGTTATTTCTTGTTGACATCATATTTTGCATAAGTGAATTTTTTCCCTCAAATATGTCTATATGCCGATAAAATTATTACAAAATTGGTTATGATAAATAAAGATAACATTATTTATTGTTGGGTATTATACTTTGCTTATCGTTTTATTGTTGGATTTTGAGTTTATAGATTTAATTCTGGAAAACTCTTGTGAAGAAAAAAATAAATACACACTGTGATTTGAGGGCCCAATTTTTAAATTTTGACTCAGGTCTACAAAATCTAAAGTCCGACCCTGTTGTAATTGTATTAAGTTAATTAAAGAATATTATCTTCTCATAGACAATATTTTTTAAATCTGTCAACTAATTACTTTTCTCATAAAATTTAGTAAAATAGATTTAAAGACTGTTTTATAAATGAAAATATAAGGAAATGATAAATATCAAACCTATTTATCAATTTATAAACAAATTAATTTCTCAAATGGTCATTAAAGTTCAATCAAATTTTCAAATTGGTCATTAAAATATCTTTGTAACATTATTTAGTCACTCTGATAGCCTAATTAACGTCATATTCAACGTAGTGCATGTTAAACTTTCATGTGGATTAATGATCGTTAAAACGATCAATTCCTTACAGCTGGCTATTGTTTTAGCTCCATCATGACCTTTTTAGTGTTTACTGATGATGAAAAATAGGGTTACGTTTAAATGGAGCGATTTGAGATATTTTTGACTAAATATGGATTTTTGCTCGTAAGGGTCCGTTTGGTATATGAACAAATGTTAAAGATAATAGATAAATTTTATCTTATCTTGTTAAGGTGGAAGTGATAAACAGATAACTCGACAACCAACAAATTTCAACTATTATATTTAAACTTAATTAAAAATAATACAATTGTAAGAGCAAAAGAAAAAAAAAAACTATTGTCGAGTAAAATATATATGTAAAAGAATTTTTTTTTGAAGTTCACACTCAACAAGAAAAAAATCTTGTCAAGTGAAAAAAATTAGAAATGAAAAAACCCACCTAAAAAATAAAAAATAAAAAATTTGCGTCAACACTAACTCGACAAAGTTTGTCGAGTTACTGTTCACACAAATTTATTTATTTATTTTTTTGTATGTGGATTTTTCCATTTCTTTTGTTTTTTTATAATTTTTTTTACTTGACAAGATTTTTTTTCAAATATTTAGCAAACTTTTTTACCATTTTTCTAATTTTTTCCACCATATAACTTGACAACCGACAAAGGAAAAAATGTGGTAAATTCATTTCAATCTTCAAATCCACTAGCAGTTAGCCATCTGCATTCACCAAAAGCAAAGGGATCACTTTTCCCATCATCTGAATCACAGGCTTCAAACAAAAAACAAAAAAAAGTCGAGCATTAACTTTTTTTTATTATTGTTTTTTTATTTGGATGTGTGTTTGTCGATCTAACAATCAAAATGGGCTTTTTAATTTTTTTTATAAAAATACACACACCCCCCCCCCCCCCCCCCCCCAACAATCAAAGCCCATTTTGACCTTTTTAATTTTTCTTTTCTTTTCTTTTTTTATATTTGGGTGTGTATTTGACAAACACACACTCCAAACAATTAAAATGGGCTTTTTAGCCTATTTTAATCTAAATTAATTTTTATTTATTTATTTTGGGTGTGTGTTTGTCGAGCGTATTTAGACCTTTATTTATTATTTTTTTTGGTGTGTTTATTTTAGAGTTTAGTAGCAAATAGATTTTCATTTAATTTTTCAATTTTATTTTATTTTTTCTTATAAGCAAATTGAACAATTCTCTCTAAATTTTTTACATTTTTCAAATTTGTTTAAATATTTTAATTTCATATATATATTTTTTTGTCATTTCAATTATATTTAAAACTTAAAATTACGTGCAACGCACGTGACTAAGACTAGTATATATACAGCTCAAAATCCTTAAAATCTTCTTATTAATAAAATCTTTAAAAATTCTTTATTGGGGACACTTAGGGCCTCTTCTCTTGCCCATTTTCAACTTATTTTCTATTTTGTGTTTTTAGAAATAGTGAAAGCGTGTTCTCTTTGCCATTTTTTGAAAATGTATTTTTCAAAATACAAAAAAAAAAAAAAAACAATTCAAAGAAAATCGAAACGATCATTTCATCGTCTTGGACGTTTTCTTTATGAAATGTGGTGATTGCCAAAACGACCAAAACGCGCGTTTTGGCAGTGGAGGTCTGCGTTTCGAATCTTGGTTGCGGCATTTTTTTTTCATTTTACGCCGAGCAAAATAATGATGATTTAACCATTGTCTGCGTTTTTTTTACAAAACGCGGTTCCTTTCTAAAGTGGCTAGAAGCGTGATTGTGCAATTGGTGGTAAATGGTTCAATTTCCCTCTCCTTTCCAAAATTTTTAATTGTTTTTAAATATTTTTAATTATTTTTAAATGTTTTTCATTGTTTTTAATAGTTTTTAAATATTTTTAATTCCATAATTAAATATTTTTAATTGTGTTTAAATGTTTTTCATTGCTTTTAATTGTTTTAAAATGTTTTTCATTGTTTTAAAATGTTTTTAATTGTTTTTAATATTTTTGAAATGTTTTTAATTCCGTAATTTAATGTTTTTAATTGTGTTTAAATGTTTTTAATTCCAAATTTAAATTGTTTTTAATTAGTAATTATTTTTAATTCTAAGTAAGTCTAAATTTCTAAAAAATTCAAGTAAACGCGTTTTCGAGTTTTCTGTTTTCAGAAACAATTTTCGAAGATTCCAAAAAGAACGCATTTTCAAAAATCTCAAAACAAACACTCAAAATACAAAATACAAAATGAATTCAAAACTCAAAACACAAAACTCAAACGCAAAGAGAATACTACCTTACATTTCTAAAGAATATATTTAAATATGAATTGAGGACACTTAAATTTTAATGGAATCTATTAAAACTTAAGTCTGACATATCTAAATTTATATGAATTTTTAAATTTTATTAAATTTGTGTTGAGAACGCTCCCACTAAGTCAAGAGTATTAGTTAAACTCAAATTTACACACACACACATAAAGAGAGAATATACAATAAAATCTAAAATTAAAATTTTATTTATTGCATTATTTACTAAAGAGGGTAAAGGATTGGACTCCCATCTCAAGTTTTCTCGTCACTAGCAGACCTGGCTCCTTGCCATTGGGGCTAAGAACCACTAATCGGGCCGAACATCAATTTTTGTGGCATGTGCTGCACTGGAGATTGGGAACCAAGTGCAACTAATGGCTTGGTTTGCTACTGAAGTATGGATGGCAATAAAGCGAGTCTGGGGCGGGTCCCTTAGACTCGCCAATTTGTGAGGCAGGACTAGAGAGTCACTCCAATGACCAATCAACCGCCCCTATTTTTTTATTATTTTAAATTAAAGAAAAAAATGTTAGAAAATAAGAATTTGTTTAATGTATATACTATTTGTAGCTAACAAAACGAAAAATTGTAAGATTGGTATTGTAGTGTAGTGTTAAGTTTTGTAATTTCACGTTATACACTCAAGTTCAAATTTTATTCCCAACAATTTAGAGTTTGATTTAATGTCTTTTTTAAAAAAAAAATTATTATTAAGGGACGGGTCAGGTGCAGGTCCACTCTGTCTAGGACCCACTCCTAATATCTCACAAGACGGGGCGGGGTCGTGGTCCTTGTGGATCAAATTGCCATCCCTAAGCTGAAACCACCATCTTCCACCATGTTAGATAGTTAATTCTCCTAAGATCCTAATTGTTCAAACCCCGAATCAAGTTCTTGATAAGTCGAGTTGAATATAGACGGAAAAAGATTTTCTTCTTCCACCATTTTCACAAGATTTAGGTTTCGTTCTTCAACAGGGTTCCTCGAGGCATTGCCAACAAGATTAGAATCGAGGATGAAAGACGGAGACATGCCTTAATAACAAAAATTAGTTGCCATTGAAGCAGAAGTGTAAGCCATTAAATCCTCTAGACTGCTTGTACCACTTTTCCTATATTATCATACATGGGACATTCTAGATTCAAGACTTTTCCACATGTTTTTGTAATATTTGAGAATGCTACTTTAAGGGAACTCTATAGACTTAAAATTCTCCACGAGATTTCATAAGGTTTTAGAGAATTCCATAAACGTCTCCAAAAATCCACCAAACGTGTAGGTCGTCGGCTTACACTTTTTCTCAGTCATTACGTTCCTTGCATCCAGCCTTCGTTTGGGAGACGCTCTCCCCTTGATACAAACATCTAACTATGTATTAGTGATTATATAAAGTATGTTTGGTAAAGATTTTTGTAGATTATAAGTAGTGAGTCGTACAAAATATGTGGATAAAAGTTGTGGGTCCTAAAAAATATATAGATAAAAATAATATTTGATCGACTTATAAGTACTTATAAGCAAACACAAACATATTGTGATGTCTAATGTATCTTACCAAATAAGCAACTAGTACCAACTCTTAATTTAAAAATATGTATAACAAGCGTTATTTGATTAGAGCTACAATGCATCTTCACTACTTAATTGCCCTAATTTTTTTTTGGAATGTATTGGTGGCACAACAGATAATTTAGGTTGTTTTAGGTCTTCATGAGTGATTTTAAAATACTAGGGACTAAAGTGAAATAATAAATTAATTTTCATATTTTATTTAAGCTAAATAATTAAATTTTGATGGAATGAGAATTTCTATATAGATATTGGCCACCCCTAATTAATTACGCGTAACTGTCTCGATAAACAGTCGATTTGGATAAATCAAACTCAAGTTAAAAATGATTAAGAAAAATAAAGTTAAATGATCTATTAGGAGATTAATTACTTTTGAGTTACAAATTCACGGCCAAGTCAATGCTGATAGGTTGTTGGTCTTTGTTAATTAGGTAGTATATATTGTACTAAGAGCATCTCTAATGTTACTTTTCATTTTGAATGTCCAACTAATGTGGCGATAAGGTGGAGGGGACAAAACTGATGTAACAGCATTTATTGTACAATGAAACATGCCGTCTAGTTTTAGACATCCTGTTAGACACCTTCTACCTATTTTTTCATTAAATTGTGTCTATCTCTCTCTCATCTTGTCTCTCTTTCTTTTTCCTCCTTCCACACTCTCTCTTCGTTTCTTTTTTCTATTTTGCCACATGAATTTTTTAGAAGGTGTCTAGTATTAGAAATACTCTAAATAATCTTGCTTCAACGCTGACATCCATACGAATCCAATTAATTACTTGGTCACATTTTCTCTTTCCCATGAAAGGCAAAGGAAAAAATCACTAAAATATAGCTTCCGTGTTTCTTCACGTAGATTTTTATTCAGAATCCACAAATCATCTTTTAATTTAGCAAAAACACGTAAACACGTAAACCCACAAATTTCAATAGTTAAAGGCAAAAAGGTTGGACTCGTAACCAGTTTTTGATCAAATTTTTAGTTTTTTAATTAACGTAGGGTATCATATGTAACGGTAGACTCTTTTCATGTTTTCTTTTTATGCATTTATATCTAATTTCGATTATTAATATTCACGGCTCTTTCGGAATAAATCATAAATCATGTTAATTAAACCTTTGAGTTTCATGTTAACATTTGGCGCCATGTTATTTTTAGCTTTGGGTTGTTGTAGCGATGCACGAGTTATCATCTTCTTGGTGTGGCAATTCTCATGTCATGTTTGGTAAGAAAATTCTAAGTATAATTGTATGTTAGGTACGAATGTGGATTTGTTGTTGAAGATCCACTGGGTATAATTTATTATATTCACCCCAATATTTAACATATTTCAAGTTAATTTCAGGTCGCGCAGGATGCGTAATTGGTTGATGGAGTTGCTGCTGTGTCAAGAGATCGCCAAGTAACTTAGAAAATTTTATATGAGTTTTTTTCAATTATTTGAAGTTGAATTTAATTTACAGACATTGGTTTTCATGTGTATAATTTTAAAGATATGGTGTCGAAAGTATTTAGCATCTTGTTTGTTAGAGAACGTTAGGATACTCATTCTTTTAATAATTATAAAGTTATTTAGTGTTTATAATTTTTTTAAGGAAAATTGGTGCAAATAGTCCATAACTTTTTATTTTTGGTGGAGTGGTACCTAACCTATCCATTTAGGTGCGCAATTGGTCATTTTGAACGGATTCCGTTTAAAAACATATCTATTTAAGTGCGCAAATGATCCATCTCATTTTTTTTTATCTTTATTAGTGGGGGTAAAATTGTCAAATTACATTTGTTTTCTTTCTTCCAACCTAGGAAAATTGGCGCATATGGTCCATAACATTTACCCTTAGTGTGGAAATGGTCCCTAACCTTTATTTTTTGGCACAACAGTCCCTAACCTATATATTTTTGTGTGCAATTGGTCTTTATTTGATGAAAAAGACAAAAATACTCGTAGTTTTAATTAAAAAAAATTCCAATTAAATTCGTAACATTTGTTAAATGTGCAAATAAGTCCGATATATTTATTAAATAATATTTAATTTAGCATATTAAATATATCATTGTAGTAGTGTCAATTAAAATTTTCATAAAAAAATATATAAAATTATTGACCTTTAGGTATATATAATTGCTTTGTGATCTGAAAAATTTGAATAAAAATTAAGTTAAATAAATAATAAAATTGTGTATATAATTTTATGACATTGAACCAATCTTATTATGTTTTATTAACATAAAAATACTAACAAAAATTAATTTACGCATTATGTGTTCTTTATTTTTGAACGGTAAATTAAAATATGAAGAACACAATTTGAGCTCTAATATTTGTAGTTAATAAACGAATTGCTCAATTAAATAAAAATATTTGAGTATCAAGTTTGTGACAAAGTAATTTTTTTTTTATGTTGTAACGATAAAATTAAAGTTTGAATTTTAAATAATATGATTACTTAATAATAATAAAATAATTTTAATTAGCACATTTGTTAATAATTATGAAATTAAATTTTAGTTATTTTATAATAGTTCATAAAATATACAAAATAATTTAGTATATTATTAATTTGTTAGTTTCTTTTAATTTTTTATAAAAAAATTAAAGCATCAGACCCATTTTCACTTTTTGCAAAGGTTAGGAATCTAATTGAAATTTTTTTTAATTAAAAAGAAGAGCATATATATCTTTTTCATCAAATAAGGATTAATTGTGCACCAAAACACATATGTTAGGGATTGCTGCGTCAAAAAATAAAGGTTATGGACTATTTCCACACTAAAGACTAAAGTTAGGGACCATTTGCGCCAATTTCCCTAGGTTGAAAGAAAGAAATGAAATGTAATTTGACAATTTTTCCTCCACCAATAAAGATAAAAAAAAATGAGAAGGACCATTTGCGCACCTAAATGCATAGGTTTTAAATGGAATCCGTCCAAATATGACTAATTGCGCACTTAAATGGATTGGTTGGGGACAATTCCACCAAAAATGAAAGGTTAGGGACCATTTGCGCCAATTTCCATTTTTTAAAGTTATTGATAAAATTATTATTTTACATTGTTTTATTGAAAAGAATTTCTACAACTTTAAGGTTCAATCAGAAATCGGGACCTTACAAATTGGTATCATAGCTAGATGTACATTTCCATAGACTCGTTAGTTGCATGTACTATTCACTGTGAACAGTAACGGGTAGTTCACGATTAACAGTTTTTAAATGCCCTATGACAAAAAATTCAATGCATAATATATTAGACTTGACATAACATATGTGACAAACATGTCTAGAACTAGGAAAACTACCATGAAAAGAGTTGGTTATGAGGATGCTTTATGTCCTATAGTTGCTACAATTCGAGCTTAACAAACATTTCACTAGAGACCTAACTCAACAATCGAGCAACATATGTGAAGGGTCCATATAGCTAGAAGTGAGCTATAGAGTTCGGATTTCAGAGCACACACCCACGGGCTATCACGCATTTGGTAGACACCTTCACTAATGAGGGCCAATGCATTGCGATAGCCATATTGAGGGCCATTGAGGATGTATAGGAACATAATACGGTTGATTTCGAAGATTTTGTGGGGCTCTCATTGACCATTGAGAAAAATTTACTGCAGAGGTCGATATAAAATACTCTGGGAAAGTCGAAGATAAGCCAGAGCCAGTAGATAATCTCGATACTGAACTTGATTCGGATGACAAGCTTGATTTAGAGTTCGAGTTTGAAGAGCCTAAGTTGGAAGATGGACCTGAGGTCGAGAGTGAACCTGAGACTAAACCTGAGCCTAAGATTGAAGTAGAACGAGAGATTGAGGCCAAGTCGGAGGTCGAAGTCAGGCATGAGGCTGAACTAGCATATGAGTCGGAGTCACGTGTTACCACAAATGATGAAGCCCCACCATCAAAGATTCCAAGAATGCATGGCTGGATGATGAGGATTAAAAATTAGGAGATAGTTTTTCCATGTTCAGTTATTTCCTTGATTCAGAAAAAAAAAATATTGATGATAGTTAGGATTTTGAGTTGAAACTTTCAACTCAAGATTCTAGCTCAGAACTCTCTAAGGCATGACAAATAAACTCAATATCTCTTGAATGCTCTCAACTTAATCTCATTTGGTTAGCTACAAATGAGCTTCTCATGTCGTATTTATACCCCCACCTCATTTGGATGGACAGTGGATATTAAACATATCAAAGGGGGATTTATCCACAAGAACTTTCTATAACATATTTACAATAAACATTCTAACAAAGTTATCTCTACAATCTTCTAAATTGGTTGTACCACTTTTTCTACATTATTGTACACGGAACATTCAAGTTTCAATGCATTTCCACGTGTTTGTTCAATAATTTAGAATGCTTATTCAAGGGTCTTCCATGGAACTCTCTAGACTTAGCATCCTCCACAAGATTCCACAAGGTTTCGAATGATAGTCCAAGAATAACTAACCAATAGAGAGGTGAATTGATTTTTACAAACTTTTTTCATAGAATAATCTCAAAATAAGAAATTTAAGAGATATACATTAAGCAAATAAAAATATGAGCACAATGTAAGTAAATAAAAGGGTAGAGGGAGTGCAAACGATATTTTTATAGAGGTTCGATCTAACCAATGATCTACGTCTCCCATTACCAAGCTCTCCGTCATGAGCACATCATTTCTACTATCTTGATTGACTTATGGTGCAATCAAAATCTTTATAAATATTTTTGGTGATTTACAAACAAGAAGCACCGATTCTTATACAATATTGAGCTTTAAAGTGACCTCAATATGACCTAGTGATATAAATAAATAAATTTGAGATTGTATTTCTCTCTTGATGAATGATAGATACAAATTTAGTACTAAGAGAGACTAACACTTCAATAAATAGCAATAAATAAAAGCTCAAGTGTTATAAATAAACTTTGATGATAATGATGATTCAAAAGTTGATTTGATCAATCAAAGTTTTTGAATGAATGATTTTTGATAAGTAAATGCAATAAAACTTGAATGAATTTTCTTAATGTAATTATCTCTTTTAATGCTCTTGTAAGTGTCTACAATGATAATAAATGAAGAGGTATTTATAGGGATGAATTTTCACATATTTCTGTCAAAACAGATGACCAAACGGTCGACCTATAAGTCGGATGGTCAGAGATAGCCGTTGGAATAGTAAAAGTCAGAACGGATACTTTTTAGAAAATGACAATCAAACGGTCGACCGATTCCTCACAATGGAAGACCGTTTGCATTTTTCGAAAGGTCTTGAAAAATTGATTTTTGACTTTGATAAAAATATTTTTTGCATGTGATATCAACACATTTTTTGTGCATAAAATTATTTTAAGCTTTCATCCATTAAATGCTAAAAATCAAAGAATTAGTACATTTACAATTTTATCTAGAAATATATTCTTCGATCTTGAATTTCGAATCTTGAATTTCTTGAACTCTTGTATTGATTGACTTTGATCTTTAACATGCTTGAGAGTTCGATTTGTAGTGCTTTGAATATTACTTGAAAATAGATTATTAGTAAACATTACTAATTTGTTTGTTATAATCAAAACATTAAGGTTTAAAATTAACCATATGTCAACAATTTTCTCCTTTCTAATTATGACAAACAATATGATGTGTAGTTGAGATTATAACAAATAATAAGATAAAAGATAGTATATATATTCCCCCTTTCTTTTTCAAGTGGGCATGGTTTGGTAAATTTGTAACATGGTATTATTTTCCATTAAATTGATCACATTATTTCTCAAGTTACCAATTTTCATCACTTCACATCACATCACATCTACGTTTTCCCCCTTTTGGCATAAACAAAAAGATAATTATGCAACCGGCCCAATCGGCATTCGAATAGTTAAGTAAATCAAAATGAGTTTCTTTGGGATACCAAAGACCTAATGATCTAGTTCCACTAAGATAATGAAAAATTCATTTCACGGCACTAAGATGAGAATTCTTAAAATTAGATTGATATCTAGCACATAAGCATACACTAAACATAATATCGGGTTTACTAGCAGTTAAATAAAGAAGAGATTCGATCATACCTCGATATTTGGTTATATCAATGAGAGTACCTTAATCATCTTTATTTAATTTGATCGATGAGCTCATTGGAATATTCATTGGCTTCAATTCTTTAATTTCAAACTTTTTGAGCATATCCATGATATACTTGGTTTGACTAATGAATATTCTATCATTAGTTTGTTTGATTTGGAGTTCAAGAAAGAACTTGAGTTCACCTATCATACTCATCTCAAATTACTTGCTCATACACTTGGAAAAATTTTCACATAGTGAAATGTTAGTAGTACCAAAAATAATATCTTCAACATAAATTTAAACAATAATCATTCATCTTTTTTGGTTTTTATAAAAAGTGTAGTATCCGCTTTTTTCATTAAAAAACTATTTGATAAAAGAAATTTGTTGAATCTTTCATACCAAGCTTTATGAGCTTGCTTTAATCCATAAAGAGTTTTTCTAATTTTGAAAACTTTGTCTGGATATTTATGATTTTTGAAAATAGGAGGTTGCTCAACATATACTTCTTCTTGAATGACACCATTTAAAAATGCATTTTTGACATCCATTTGTAAAAGAGTGAAATTTTTGTGACAAGCAAAAGTAAGAAGCATGCGAATCGACTCCAATCTAGCAACCGGTGCAAATGTTTCTTCAAAATTTATATCTTATTCTTGATTATAACTTTGAGCCACTAATCTAGCTTTGTTACGCACAATTAAACCATTTTCATCTCGTTTGTTTTGAAAGATCCATTTTGTACCAATTACGGTTTGTGAACTTGGTTTAGCAATTAAATCTCAAACATGATTTCTTTCAAATTGATTTATTTAATCTTGCATAGCTAGAATTCAAAATTCATCAAACTCGACTTCTTTAAAATTCTTTGGCTCAATTGCGAAAGAAAAGTACAATTGTTAAGAAAGTTTTTAGAAGAGTTTCTAGTACTTACTCTTTTGAATGGATCACTGATGATTAGATCTTTTGGATGAGAATGAACAAACCTCCATTCTTTAGGTAAAGATGAGGTGTTAAGTTTTTCAAGAGGTTCTTCTTCATTTTATTGCATGGTTGTTTCCTCCTTATGTTGATTTTCAACATTATTTGGACTCTCTTTGTTTTGATTTTGAACACTTAGTTGTTCAAACAGAATTTCTAAATCTTCATCATCAATGTTTTTCTCATGTTCAAAAGAGTTAGTTTCATCAAATACAACATGCATGGATTCTTCAACTACTAAAGTTCTTTTGTTAAAGACTTTATAAACTTTGCTAATAGATGAATATCTAAGAAAGATTCCGAAATTGGATTTTGAATCAAATTTTCCCAAATTTTCTTTTGTATTTAATATAAAGCATTTACAACCAAAAACTTTAAAATATCCAATATTAGGAATTCTATTTTTTCAAAGTTCATATGGAGTTTTAGTTTTCTTTCGAACAACTAAAACTCTATTCAAAATATAGTATGAAGTATTAACGGCTTCGGCTAAAAAATATTTTGGTAAATTATTTTCATTTAATATAGTCCGAGCCATTTCTTGTAATGTTCGATTTTTTCTTTCTACTACACTGTTTTGTTCAGGAGTTCTAGGAGCCAAAAAATTATGTTCATATCCATTTAATTTTCAAAACTCAACAAAAGTAATATTTTTAAATTATCTACCGTGATCACTCATAATTGTGGTAATAGTGTATCCTTTTTCATTTTGAACTCTTTTGCAAAAATGTTTGAATGCATGTAAAGTTTCATCTTTTAAATTTAAAAATATGACCCAAGTAAATCTTGAAAAATCATCAACAATAAACAATGCATAATGTTTTCTACTTAAACTAGTGGTTCTAGAGGGTCCAAATAAATCCATATGGAGAAGTTATAAAGCTCTTATAGTAGAAGAGTGTTGTTTAAGTTTAAAAGAATTCTTTACTTGTTTTTCAAATTGACAAGCATCACAAAATTTATCTTTCTCAAATTTTATATTTGGTAAACCTTTTACAAAGCTATTTTGGAGATTTTGGAAAGTAAGGCTTGGTTTGGTATTGCTGTGCTTTTAAGAGAATCAGCTTCTGCTGTGCTGCAGAAAAAATCAGCTGTGGAAAGAATCAGATAAGTGTTTGGTAAATTCTTGTTTCAAAATTGCTGTATATTTTAAAAGCAGTATTTGAGCGTTTGGTAAACAAAAGTGATTTATTGCTGTAATGGTATTAAATTACTAAAAAGGATATTGATTATAATAATGTTATTTTGTATTATTATTATTATCACGATTGGTAAAATTTATTTTTTTTATAGTCAAATATTTTTTAACAAGACAATGCATTCATCATTATTCTTTTAAAATAAAAATAATAAAAACCTAATAAATTTCAAAATTTATAAAAATTACAAAATAAAAATATAGTCATATAGTGCAAAAATTAATTAAATTTATATTATTTTTTATTATCTAACTTGCATCAATTCGGTTTCTCAAATAGTTATTAAATGAATTAGTTTAATTAATTAGGGGTAGAATGGGTATTTTAATAATATATAAATGAAAAAGCTAAAAGCAGAATCTGAAAAGCTGCCCTTTTGCTGTTTCTCAAAATCTACTGCCAGGTGAGTCAGATTATTTTATAATCACTTTTAAAAATTTTGCCAAACACCTAAATCAACTTCTGATTGTCTGAGAATCAGAAGTTGGGCTCTAAAATCAATCACAAACGGGGCCTAAGTCCATACTAACATGACATAATCTTCTATGCAATAGCCAAGAATTATCTTTTATACTTGATAGGCATTTTATCTCTCTTTCAAGTTCAAATTCAATATTTATGATGTAAACATCCTTACTTCGGCTCCCTGTGAACATTATCTCCTTAGATATAGCATCTTCAATGAGGTGTTTGGAAGAATCAAATTTAATGAGATAACATTTATCACATAATTGACTTATACTAAGAAAGTTATGTTTAAGATTATCAACTAATAATACATTTTTAATAGAAGGAGAAAAATGATTACCGATATTTCTAATGCCTATGATTTTTTCTTTAGCATTATCTCTAAAAGTTATATGACCTCCATCTTTTCTTTTGAGGCTAGATAGCAATGATCAATCACCGGTCATGTGTTTTGAGCAACCACTATCCAAGAACCAATTGCTCTTCATTTTTCGTGGTACCTACAAAAATTATTTCAATTTTTTATTTTGGTACCCACATAAGTTTGAGTCCTTGATAGTTAGTGTTTGTGGATTCTTTTATCCACTTATGTTTTTTTTCAAAGAATATTCTCTTTTTAATTATACAATTAAAAGCAACATGACCAAATTTCTTGCAAAGACTACATGTCATGTTTTGTTGAGTAGAATTAGATAACTTGACAAATATATTTTCGAGAGATTTTTGTTTCAAGAAAAGTTTGTATCCAATTCCTCTTTTATCAAAAACACATTTTTGCTCACCAAGCATTAATTCAAAAAATTTCTTTCCTTTGGTAAACTTGTGAACAATGTTTGTTAAGTCAATAACTTTTTCTTTCAAGAAAAGATTTTCTTTAATTAAGAATTTATGATTATCCTTTTCCTTTTCAAAATCTTTTTGTGCTATAAACAATCTCTTGACTACCTTTTTCAATGAGGAATGTTTATTGTTAAGGATATAATATTTTAAAACAAGTTCTTCAAATTCTTCAAGAATCTCATCATAAGAAGTAGATAAATCATTGTATGAGTCATTGTTATTTGTACTTACCTCATCTTCAATAGCCATGAAGCACGTGTTGGTGATTTCTTCTTGAATTTCATCTTCTTCATGATCATATTCATCACTATCATCTCATGTAGCTTGAAGTGCTTTCTTTTTGGTGAACTTCCTATTGTTTGGACATTCGGTCCTTTTATGACCAAGTTTGTCACAATCATAGCAAATGGTCTTCTTATTTTTCTCTTCACCTTTGTCTTCTTTATTTTGAAATCTTCGATTGTTTCGAAAGCCTATCCATTTCTTGACAAGAATAACTAGATCATCAAGTTCTTCATCACTCATGTTCATGTTTGAGGAACCTTCATCATTTGTCGATTTTAAGGCAATTTGTCCCTTTGGAGGCTCATTTATCTCTTCCTTGCTTTTTCTTGTCTTCTCTTTTGTTTTGGCATTGTTGAGCTCATAAGTCATCAACGTTCCATATAGCTCCTCCAAAGGATAAGTGTTAACATCTTTTGTATTCTCTATCAACATCCTCAAAGAATTCCAATCTTTCAAAAGGGATCTAAGTATTTTACTCACAAGTTCACCGTTAGTAAACTTTCGATCAAAACTCTTAAGACCATTAATAATATCGATAAAGCGAGTAGTCATATCTACTATAGGTTCATTTTGTTTCATAAAGAAATTTTCAAAATCTTTTGTTAAGAGATTTATCTTAGTTTCTTTTACTTTGTTAGTCCCTAAGTGAGTAATTTCTAATGTATGCCAAATATCATAAGCAGAATCACATGTGCTAATTCGATTAAATTCATTTTTATCTAAATCACAATAAAGCAAATTTTTAGCTCTAGCATTTAAAGATAATTTTCTTTTATCTTCTTCATCATATTCTTCTCTAAGTTTAGGAATAGTTTGGTCCGGTTTATCATCAACCTTAATAATTTTTTTGGCACATAAGGACCAAACTTAATGACTTTCCAAATATTATAATCTATTGATTGTATATAAATTATCATTTTAATTTTTCAATAGTTATAATGGGTGCCATTAAAGAAGGGAGGACGATTTGTAGAATGTCTCTCAAGACTTTGAATATTGTGGTTAGCTTAAAAAGAAAATGAGCACCTTGCTCTGATACCAATTGATAGCCTAAGAATAACTAACCAAGAGGAGGGTGAATTGGTTTTTACAAACTTTTTCTTAGAATAATCTCAAAATAAGAAATTTAAGAGATATAAATTAAGCAATTAAAAATATGAGCACAATGTAAGTAAATAAAAGGGTAGAGAGTGTGCAAACGATATTTTTATGGAGGTTCGATCCAACCAATGATCTACGCCTCCTGTTACTAAGCTCTCCGTCATGAGCACGGTCTTTCCAATATCTTGATTGACTTATGGTGCAATCAAAACCCTTACAATGTTTTCGGTGACTTACAAACAAGGAGCATCGATCCTTATACAATATTGAATTTTAAAGGGACCTCAATATGACCAAATGATATAAAAAAATAGATTTGAGATTGTATTTCTCTCTTGATGAATGATAGATACAAGTTTAGTACTAAGAGAGACTAACACTTCAATGAATAGCAATAAATGAAAAGCTCAAGTGTTAGAAATAAACATTAATGATAATGATTATTCAAAAGTTGATTTGATCAATCAAAATTTTCAATGAATGATTTTTAAGAAGTAAATGCAATGAAACTTGAATAAATTTTCTCAATGTGATTATCTTTTTTAATTCTCTTGTAAGTGTCAACAATGATAATAAATGAAGAGGTATTTATAGAGATGAATTTTCACAGATTTCTGTCAAAACGAATGACCAAACAGTCGACCTATAAGTCGGATGAGATAGCCGTTGGAACAAAAAAAGTCAGAACGGATACTTTTTAAAAAATGACAGCCAAACGGTCGACCGGTTCACGCCAAAACGGTCGACCGTTTCCTCAGAACGGATGACCATTTGCATTTTTCGAAAAGTCTTGAAAAATTGATTTTTGACTTTGATAAAAATATTTTTTGCATGTGATATCAACATAGTTTTTGTGCATAAAATTAGTTTTGCGCTTTCATCTATTTAATGCTGAAAATCAAAGAATTAGTACATTTACAATTTTATCAAGAAATCTATTCTTCGATCTTGAATTTCTTGAACTCTTGTATTGATTGACTTTGATCTTGACATGCTTGAGAGTTCGATTTGTGGCGCTTTGAATATTACTTAAAAATAGATTGTTAATACTAATTTGTTTGTTATAATCAAAATATTAAGGTTCAAAGTTAACCATAAGTCAACATCGGAGAATTCCATAAACATCTCTGTTGATCTACAATTGTGTTGGTCGTCAGCCTACACTTTCAGTCAGTCATTATGTTCCTCACATCCAGCCTTCAGTTGGGAAAGCATTTGCCATAGACTTTAGCTATTTTCTCGACAGCGAACCTTCAGCCCTCTGCAGCTTACACACTATGTTGTATGTCTTGTTGGAAAAGTGCGAACAAAGTACTACATCGGTTAAATATCGAAAAGATGATAGAGATATTGGACTACTCAACCTAATAGGTTAACGATTTGAGATGGAACTACACTTCCTACAAGTGTTATCAAAGCTAGGTACTAAACCTAGTATGCGAACGCACGATACGGATTTCTAATTGCAACCGAACAACGATGGTGGACCCTAAGTTGGATCGTGATCACCAGAAAAATCCATGGATGGCTCTTAAAGAAATTGTGCCCATGTAAGACAGTGGCTCCTAGTGCAATATAATGGTTGAATTTTGATAGAGCATATCCTTGTGTACTCATTGCGCATTCTTATTTCAAGTTTTGACTATTCTTACGAGAATTTGATTATGTCATAGGTGAAACATGACAAAGAGTCCTGCTAAAAGAGGATGAAATTGTACGGCAAACAAAATTCTTATTAATGGGCCAATAATAGATGACACATGCTTTTTTATTATGAACTCTCTTTTTTCGACTCAATATTTTTAATTAATTAGGATTTTTATGCAAAAATTACAAATCTGTTGTGAAATTATAACTAATGATGAATCATTATTTAGTCTTATCAGGATACCATCAAATAGTTCTATTTACTCTAGAAGTCTGTACACATTTAAATTTTGATTTTCTTCTTTTATTACAATTTCATCCTCTTTTATTTGTATTACAAGCACTTCAACTTTTATGAGGTTACATGTAGGTTCCCACTTCCAAGTTTTTGTACACTTTCAGTCATTCTTCGCCTATTTTGCTTTTAAAAAAATCCCAAATTCCATTCGAACTTAGGTTTTGACCTAAAGTAATCAATTCAACACACAATGAAGTAGAAATTCACTTAAGAATACTTAGAATTGTCCACTTTTTTACGGTACAGATTAGTGTACAACCACACATATCAAAATTACAAAGAATTTTTTTAAAATTTCAAAAATAAACTTTAGTGACGAACAACAACATTCAATCTGATTCACTATCATGCTATGTTTGATCCTCGCCATCGTCACTGTCGTCCTTGTTACTTTCACCGCATGTTTCGTCATCCTCGTATTCTTTATCTATCGTCTTCCAAATCCTCATCGTTAATGAATGATATACCTCCTGCAGTGTCACATGTTGCTCCTCTGATAAATGGTACTCCTATCTCATCGGCTTCGCTATCGTCGCAGTGCAAGGATATGTGCTCCAAATTGCCAAGATCAACGGTAAGAGAAAAATGAAAAGAGTTGTTATTGTGTAGCAGGTCTATCTCAGTTACGTTAGATCCCATATTGTCCCACGTGCTCCTGTAATGGACTTCTTGTACAACTCGCCAGTTCGGACCATACAAAAGATCTTCAATGTAGAACACCTGTTGTGCTTGGGTAGTAAGTATGAATTGATCATCCTTGTACGCTTCCGCACTGACGTCAATATTGGTAACGTTCTTCTCAGTTACCTTCCATTTACCATCATACCTAAACCATTTGCATCGGAACATAAAAACTGGAAGTTCCGACCTGAACTGTAGCTGTAGTATATCTTGCAACTGCCAGTACTAAGTGTCACCCTAATCCCTGTGACAGACAAACCACTGTTTAGCATTTTCTTTCGAACATCACGATCATATGTTAGGAAGCGAACTCCATTTACAACACAGACTGTGTAAGACATAACTTGCGTTATAATATCCACTAGCCAACGAAAACAACTCATGAGAAACTTGAGTGGCGTTGCTTTGATGTAGAGCACATACGTAGATAAAGTGGAAGTTAGTTTTAGTAAATGTTACAGAAAAGAAAAATGTGCATATATTTGAAATGGGATTAATCGTTATTCGTTTACTTTCTTGTAAAACCAATTGTGAAAGTCTCTTCTATGCACATGGTCGATGTTTGGGCAGCTATTACGCAATAGTTCCTGCCTATGGTCGCTTTAAAATGCATATAAGATCAACTAATTAGTTCGTTTAAAATAACAAAGTGATGAAGAAAATTGAATAATATTTAACGAGGTTTTACTACAAGTGTGTCTCAATTTCAGTACAGTTGTTGAGGATGTAAAACATCGACTTATTTCAAACATTGGCACGAAGCATCGTTGGTGTCTTCTTTCCAATTGGGCGGCACTGCGGCTGAAAAATAGAAAGTTGTCTTCTTAGAACACTTACATCCTCGTTTTTCTTCGGTCGGTTGAATTTTGTTTCTATGTACTCGAAATATCTCGAACAAAAAGTCAACGCCTCATCAACTACATACCCTTCAGCAATTGAACTCTCGAGCCGAGCTCGATTTCTGACATAGTTCTTAAGTTTCTTCAGGTATCGATCGAATGGATACATCCATCTCATATGCACCGGACCACCAAGGATTGCCTCTTCAGAAAAATGCATTACGAGGTGAATCAATGATGTCGAAGAAAGCTGACGGAAAGATTCATTCTAACTTGCAGATGATGGGTATCAGGTGATCGTGAGTAGTCATCATGTTGCTAACGTTTAGTTCCATCACATACAGCTGCTTGAAGAACGTGCATAGTTCAATGATTGTAATGGAAATAATTTTATTCAAGTACGTGCGACATCCGACTGACAACAACCTTTACATGATAATGTGGCAATCATGTGACTTCATACTATAGCTACAACTCTATTGCTGCGACATTTGTCGTCTCAATATGTAGACAAAAATGGCGCGAATAATTCCCGCCATTTAGTACATATATAGCGACGATATTTTTATGTCATTGCTATAGATGAAAAATATTAGCGATGACATGAAAATTATAGAGACGAATGGTGTTGTCGCTAAATAGGTATACAATATAGCAACGATTTTACAATATCGTCACTAATTTCTACAACCAGTAGTGGCAACATTTTGTCGACGCTAATATTGTCGACGTTATAAGCACCTTTCCTTGTAGGATCATATGACATTCATTTAAAATTAATGATTTGTTTGATTTTATTAAAACTTTGTTAGAAAGTTAAAATCAATAATTAATTTTAATCACACATTTTATGGGACTCATAACTTTTATTAACTTTTCAATTATACATTTAATCAATTTTTATTAAAATTTACAAAAAAGAAAAAAATCTAATTTTTGACATAATCAAACGGATACTAAATAAAGCGCTTACTCTTTTCTCATACATCTGTCATTTTTCAAGATCGGAAAATGAAAAATACGACTGGTTTGAGAATTTGTACATCTGTCATACTAAAACATTAGAAGGGAGTCGTGTGTTGTGTAAACATTTTGGTCACCCTTAGAACTGTATTTTTATCTGGTTAATTCATTTTATTGCTATTGAGTTTAGTATTTGAGAAGCTTTATCATTTTGTTAAGAAAACTCAGTTAATCTTTTATTAGCTAATGTTCTAAGTCTTCTAAATTGTTTGAATTGATTTAGGATGATTTTTTGGAGTCATTCTCCTTCTCATTCTTTTGATAAATACAAATATTTTGTTATTTTCGTTGATGATCTACTTGTATGCTTATTTTAGTCTAAAATAGAATAGATAAGTGTTTTTAAAGATTTTCATGTTATGTTGATTAACCAAGTTGATGGTAAAAACAATTTTTATTTAATTTTTTTTTTCAATCACATATTTTATGGGACTTATAAATTTTATTAATTTTTCAATAGTACTTTTTATCAATTTTATCAAAATTTCTTTAAAAACTAATTTTAAAATCCACCAAACAGACACAAAATTATTAAGTTGCTAAAAACAAATATTTGAGGTCAAACAACGTTGTTGAATCTACTACAACAGGCATTTTCTGAATATCTTCGTGGCCATCACACTGGTTGTGTTGAAACTCTTTAACAAAATGGCGTTGTAGAGTGAAAAATTCAAATGAATGTTTAGAAGAAATATGTGTTTGAAAATCTAGACATACAATAAGATCTTCCTTTGATAAATATAAAAAATAATATAAAAATCTAAAATTGGTTGCAATTTAATTTAGTGCCTGTTTGATTTTGCTAAAAATCAAATTTTTTGTAAATTTTGATAAAATTAAATGTGTGGTTGAAAATTGATAAAAGTTACGAGTCTTAATAAATATGTAGTTAAAATTAATTTTTGACATCAACTTCAATTTTTTAGCAAAATTTTAAGAAAAAATCAAATGAAGCCTTAAAGACTTTTTGCACACACTATTATTTGAACATGCATACTAATGAAAAGTTCAACTCAAAATTTGTTGAAGAATTTAGTAATAAATGATTTAAAGTTTTTTTAATTAATTATATATTATGTTTACATAATTTAAATATTAACAAAAGCAAAGTGAGTAATAAAATTTCATATTTATAAATTCATAAATTAAAACAGGATGTTAAATATAAATATTTGTTTTTTACAATTCAAGTACAATTTAGCTAAATATAGTATATGCTAGTTTATTAAATTATATATCCTAAAATTTATTAGTCAATGAAGACCATGTTATATAATAGAATCTTAAATTAATATAATATTTTAATCATTACAATACTTCATGAGAATATTATAATATCTATTTTAGTCATGTAATATTTAATTGTATTTGTAAATAACTATTATGTTAAATTAAATTTTATATGAATGTATATAATTCATTTAAACATATGTATATTTAGAAAGTAATACCACTTATAAATAAAATATGTAAATTTATATGATTAAGTAACTAAGTCGAACTAGCTCTATTTATAGCGTGTCAATTTATATAATTATAATTTAATTTGATCAAATTAACTACAACTAATTATAGAAAATTTCATTTTTTATTCACAAGAGCATTTTATATATATGTACCTCAATTTAAATGAGATATATACAAAAAGTGATTAATGGGTAAATATGATACTCAAAACTAGAAATATGGGAGTTTAGTGTTATTTTTAAAATGTGATGAAGTGTCTCTCATATTTCATAAACCACAGTACGTACCTCTGATATTGTCTCTAAAGAATAATAACAAAAAGAATGCCAAAATTTACATGAAAATTTTTTAGATCGGAGAAAAATAACAAGCACATTATGAAAAAATATTACACACACATAATATTCATGCTCTAAACCTCTAAGTATACCCTAAATACATGTATACTATGAAAAAATCTACTTTAATATGTGCCAGAGTGACTACAAAGAATGTCCAAGTCTCACTCCATACTAGTCCGTCTATCTCAAAAGTAGGATGAAAAAAAATATAATGGAGGGTGGGATAAATCAACCAGTGGCCACTTAACTTTAATTGTATTTCTACTTAACTATCGAACTTTAAAAAGTATCTCAACACCCACCCAACTTTCAATTAAGTTTCTCATCCATTTACCTCTTACCCATTCGCTTACAATACTTGACGAAATATCATACGTCGCAAACAATCTTTTGACGTGACGTAGTAAATGTGTTAAATCTCTCTTAATCAACAAAAGCGTATTATCCAAATATACATTTCCTCAAAAAAATTGAAAACGCTATCAGTTTTCCCCAACCTATAATAGGGCAATGCACCAGGTTGTTGAAAAACTAAAAGCATTTTCAATTTTTTTGAAAAATGGCGTGTTTAGATAGTCTTTTGTTGACTGAGAAAGATTTAAAATCGTTTATTAGTCGAAAGGTCGTTTGTCACATAAGATATTTTATCAGGTATCGCAAACGAATGAGTAACAGATGATGGATAACAGACTTAATTAAAAATTGAATAAACATTGAGATACATTTTAAAATTTAATAGTTAAGTAGAAACTCGTTCCATGGTCAAATATTGATTTTACCCAATAGAGGGTCTTATAAATTATACTAGTTTTTGGCCCGTGCGTTGCACGTGCCGTATTTGCAATACTGTATTTTTAATTGTTTTGATGTTATGGTTATGATAAATTCTATAATTAGTAGTATAATACAGATAAGAAAAAATCGTTTCTTCTAGACATGAAGATTTATCTTAAGAAAATTGTACTTAAAATTTAATAAGCGTTATACAATACTTAATATTAAAAATAAAAAATATTTTATTGATAATATTAATACATAAAAGGAAACTTCATCTGTCATAAGAATCCCTGCTCTATATACTTGCAATTGCCACAATAATTTCAATCAAACTACAGCTAATGAATTTGATTATTTGGCTTTTTACAAATTCTGGAAAATTCTTCACCTGTCTTAATAATCTTGGCACCAAACTTCTGCCAGCTTTGCATTGAATTCTTGCTTTCAAGTGACACAAGTTAATGATATTTCCATCCAAAAGCAAATTTCACAATACAGCCGAAAGTCCAGAAATTCAGTTTCTCCTTAATATTTCTCACAAAATTGAAAGAGACCTTCTGGTGAAGAATCTTCATGTGCACCATATTTTTACGTAGGAATTCTGAAGAAAAAGCTTTAAAATGAACTAAACAACTATCCTACGTACAGACACGTAGAGCAGCAACTCTTCAAGAACTTCTCATGTCATATAAGATGAATACTCATGTCATAGTAGTACTAAATCATTGTTACGGGAAATTTTTGGTAAATAGCTCAAATGATAAAAAAAAAAAATGAATCAAAACTCACTTGATATGAAAAAGTAACCGCTTCAAAGAAAAACCAATATGGAAAATTTGATCTTTAAATGTCTACAAAGTGGCTTTGACGGTAGAAAATAAAATCAAATTGCTATATAAGTAAATCAGGTCTGATCTAACCCCCACCATGGAGACTTATTATAACTCTCACATCTGATGTGGCTGGATGACTAGGATCAACTAATGCCAACTGGGATAAAAATAAATTTACCATCAAACACCCCCTCTTCCCTCCCACCTAACCACCCACCAACCCATTTTAGCCATTACCCCCCCCCCTCTCTCTCTCTCTCTCTCTCTCTCTCTCTCTCTCTCTCTCTCTCTCTCCCTCCACGATTTTGGCCCCAAATCGTGCCCTAGATCCCCACCCCATCGCCGTTTAACACCATCGCCACTGACCACCGCATCGCCATTTAACACCATCTCCGCTGACCACCCCATCGACACTGTCGCAGAACTCTCTCTGCGCGCTCGCAATCTCGCTATGTCGCGCGCCTACTTCATCCCCACCGTGAACGGACATCAATGTACTTCCTTCCCACAGTTAATCCGAAAAACTCTTTGCGCACTCTATCTGCGCGTTGAACTCCCACGCCTTGAACATCGTGCATTGAAATCGCTGTCTCCGCCGTGACCCACTATTTTCAAGACCAGTACTGATTGTGCCCCACCATTATAAATTTCTGGTACTGATAATTTTTTTACTGTGTTCTGAGGGTATATTGAGATTGCGGAACAATTATGTTGTTGCCAATCGTAATCCTACCCAATGATTTGCCGAATGTTAGGGTTTCGACGTTTTCATCGAATCTGAAATTGGTGATGAATTTGTGATGATTTATGAATAATTCTGATGACTTGTGATGATTAGGAGTATTGTTGGCTGATTTTTGATGACTTGCCTGATTTGTCATGCTTTGTATGAAGGCTAATTTTGTCTCCATCTCCATCTAACCCAATGATTTGTCCTGTTTATTGTATGAGAGGAGAGGGAGATAGGGTATATGATGATAATGTGAGCAGTAGATCAGGCCTGATAATTTGATGAACGGGCTATGATGATCAATGTTGTTGACTTGTTGGAATTCGGCAACTACACAATCAGTCCCGTATATTGGCTTGGCAGCTCGGATGGCAGGAGTGATGGAGTAGCCCGTACATTCATGCAACCGGTGTTTTGTAGCAATGGTGGTGCTAATGAATGTAGACCGAGAACATGATCTGAGCCTCCAATGAATATGTCAATTTGTAACATAATGTATAGCGTATGGAACTTATTGGTATTCTTGTGATATTGGTGTGACCTTCGAATAAAAGATAGGTAAGGATCGATGTCTTCTTCTAGTGGAAATGTTATCCAGGCACGACTTAGATGTAGATGTGGTGGGTATATGAAGATACATACCTCGCACTCCGAAAGGAACCCACACCGTCGATATTGGAGATGTCATAGTGTGAAGGTAAATGAGTTTTAATTTGTATTTTTTGGATTGTTTAATTGAATTGACTGGAATGATATTATGTTATTGTAGGATGGTGTTATGTGCAGAGCCTTTAGTTGGGACGACGAGGTTGAATCGAACTTTGGATCGCAGTTAGAAGAACGTGAACAAACACGTACAGAATTTGATGAACTAAAGTGTAATGTGCAGAGCTTACTAGAGAAAGTAGAGAAGCTAGAAAACAAAGTTCATTCTGGTCGGTGTTTTAGAAATAGGGGTTACAATTGCGCAGATGTTGTAATTATTTCATGCATCGCCGTAATTGAGTTTTTTGTAATGAATTTGTTGGTGTAATTTTTAATGATAATCGTTCATGCAACCGGTTATTGTCAACATAATTTGTAAGACATGGATTTCATATTTACTAAGTTGTTGAAGTGAATCGTTATGTGTACCACTATCAAGATGACGATATATTACCGAACATGATCATTCCACATACAGAAACTCATATAATAGCCAAAATGATTCATGTCATTAAATCAGTAAAAATTCATTGTTCCAAATACACATTAATACAAACATTAGCTAATAAAATACACACAATAGCATTGTTTGAATTACATAAGGTAAACAGATACAAAAGATTTGCTACAAATCAAATCTAAAATTCATTGCATCACTAGTCAAACTAAAAGCATTCGATGTGAAAGTGGCGTCCTCTCTCCAACTATCTTGCAGGTCATCGTAGTCATGCTGGTTCTCGGGTATGTTCAGTACATTTGATCAACAAAAATAACGATATTAGTATAAATATGTTAGTTTCATAAATAAATAGTAAAGCAAAAAATAATATGCACAGTTACCTATCATTAATTCTCGAGCAAGTTATTTTGTCATGTCCATTTGCTCCACAAATTGAACATTGTCTACTCATTTTGGAGATTGCTTTTTCTTTTGAAGACTTCAATCGTTTTCCACATCCCTTTGCTCGAACTGTATTTGGATATTGTATCTCTTGTTGGACCTCACGACTTTTAGAACTGGACTTGCTTTTACCGACATTTCCACCATTGTCAATTTGGTCGACTCTCAAATTCAACTTTTCAAACTCATCTAAAAGAAACGTATTAAGGCCGCATTATCTACTAACATAGATGCCTTGTGTGATAACAACCCATGTCGGCCCATTAAAGATTGGATAGATGAGTCATCCATGTTGGAAGTTGCATTAGTGTCGCAAACATTACCCATTTTGGTATTTTTTGTCCAACGTCGAAGTATATATTTTTCTGAAAGTAAAAGAACTTGTTTTTTCTTAAAAAAACATACCATGTGGCGACATGGACAACCTTCAAACTTGAAAGTTCGACAACTGCATGATACATAGTCATTTTCCGTATAATATGTAAACTCCCGTGGCCGATCAACATTTTTGCCAGATTCATATCTCTACACACTGTAAGTTTTCCCACCGATGAAAGTTGATCTCTTCGAGCAAATGTACACATTACTCTTATCAACTTCTGTCTGAAACAACATAAACACCTTCTTCGTGTAGATTTCAACCATTTGGTATTCCATCACAAGACTGGACATCAAGCGGGGTTGTTCATTTAGATCAACATGGTTAGCTACTAGTTCCTCGTGGAGTTGATGACTCAGTGCCCTATTAAACCTAGTAATGAATCTCATTAGTGAGTTCTTTCTATTCACGTACTTCTTCATAAATGAGTTACCATTCTCGGATCGTTGGCTGCTAGACATTCCAGCACTGAATATGTGCTTAACATATGATGGCACCCACCGACGGATATCATACATCGATTGTAGCCATTCATTACAATGTAATCCTGTATTTACCATTGCATCGTTCCAACGTTCCTCAAATTCAGCTGGTGTCTCTGAATTTTTGATAATGTTAACTAACCTATGATACTGCTCATTGTACACAATAGCGTTAATTTTCTCTGAAAATTTATTTAGAATGTGCCAGATGCAAAACCTATAGAATGTCAACAGTATGACTATTGATATTGCCTTCACAATTGCAGCGTCCTGATCAGTAATGATCAAAGGGGGAGCATGATTGAAGATCGATTTCATGAACTTCGACAACAACTACACAAATGACTCGGTCGTTTCGTCGCTAAAAAATTCACACCCAAACAAAATAGTCTGACCATGGTGATTTACGCCTACGAAAAGGGGCGAATATCATTGAGTACCTATTCGTGTTATATGTTGTGTCGAATACCACAGCATCTCCAGAACAATGATAAGACCGTATAGATTCAGCATCAGTCCAATAACAACGAATAAACTTATTTACTTCGTCTATCTCGTAGTCAAAGTAGAAGTTCGGATTTTTCTCTTTCTCAAATGTGAGATGCTCTATCAGTGTTTCAGCGTCATGACCCCTTTGCTCTTCTCGAATGTTTCTTTCATGGTTCCTAATATCTCTCTCCACACACCCAATCGATGATGGACCACCAAAATATATCTCCATAAGCCTTAATTGCTGGCACGTTGGTATATTAGCGTCAGCAAATTGTTGAGTAAGTGCTTTCTTTGTAGTCAACACCGTCCGGTGAGATCTCAACAAATGCACTCGACTAGGAGTAGTAAGGGCATGATTGTGTTCCTCGATAAAGTTGTTTACTATCCACATTTGTCCTGTTTGTTGCTTGACCATAGTTAATCTAGCACCACAACCAACTCGTGTTTGCCCACTCTTTCTTTCCCCAGCACGCGGCACAGAGTCTTTAATTTCCTCTGATATTTGTCTTCAGTCTTCCCCTCCTTCGAACATACAAACATTTTCCAGTACGTCTCACCGGTTACCTTATTCTTTTTACTGTTCTCAATTCGTGTACTAAATCCAGCCTCCCGGGCATAATTATTGTAGAAAATGTATGATGCCTCATGTGATTCAAATTCTTGTCCAGTTGCAGGGATACGATGAACTAAAACTTGATGAATATACACACTGTTTGCACTTTGTGATTCCATTGCAGCTAATTCTGAAACAATAAACAAAACAAAAAACAATTATCGATACAGCCACTTATTCTGAATCCCATTGCAGCCAATTCTGAAATAATAAACAATGATGATTTTTAATTTATGAATATACAGCCAAATCTTAATCCCATTGCATCTAATTTAGAAATAAACAAAGAAAATACCATTATCAATACAAATTTATTCATTACAACCACTTAATGTTAATCCCATTGCAGACAATTTTGAAACAATAAACAATGATGATTTTCAATTTTTGAATATACAGCCAAATCCCCATCCCATTGCATCTAATTTTGAACCAATAAACAATAATGAATTTCAATTTTTGTTAATATACAGTCACTTTTTTAAATTTATCCCCAAACTATCACTACCGGTCTTGAAAATGGTGGGTCACGAAGAGACAGCGATTTCAGTGCACGAGGTTCAAGGCGTGAGAGTTCAACACACAGATAGAGCGCGTAGAGATCTGTCTGGATTAACGGTGGAAAGAAAGTACAGTGATGTCCGTACACGGTGGAGAGGAAGTAGGCGCGAGACACAGCGAGATTGCGAGAGCGTAGAGAGAGTTCTGCGACAGTGGCGATGGTGGTCAGCGGCGATGGGGTGGTCAGTGGCGCGATGGGGTGGGGATCTAGGGCACGATTTGGGGCCAAAATCATGGAGAGAGAGAGACAGAGAGTAATGACTGAAATGGGTTGGTGGGTGGTAAATTTATTTTTATCCCAGTTGGCATTAGTTGATCCCAGTCATCCAGCCACATCAGATGTGGGAGTTATAATAAGTCCCCCATGGTGGGGGTTAGATCAGGCCTGATAAGTAAATAAATTTAAAAACAATGAGAGATAAAGAAAAAAACTTACAAACGTCATTCGATCTAGAGCGATCTAAAGCAAAATTTACCACATAGAGATCCTGGAACATGAAAAAAATGTATTAGAAAAAAATCAAAGGCAAAAGATCATAAGTCCTAAAAATCTAACTCTGCCATTGTAATAGTTTGTTGGTCGGTTCCAAAAAAAAAATTCGACGAAGATGGAGATGGAGATCTAGGAAGAGAGATGTAGAAAGAGAAATTTATTTGAATGTGGGTTTATTGTGTGATTTGTGTGGCTATCTAGAAGAGAGGGAGAGAAAATGGTAAAAAGATGTTGCATATGGGCTTGGGAGAGAGAAAAAATAGTATGGTTGTGTCTGACTGAAAACAATTGATAAACAACAAACTGGGATTAAACTTATTTTGAAACAGCATCGTTTTAACCTCAAGAGGTAATAAAAAATTAAAAATGAAGCCATCAACGACAGCAACACGACGTCGTATTGATTGAAAAATAAAGAGTATAGCATATAAACCTCTTATATTATAATAAAATTTGATACTGAACCTCCTTTGCCTTGGGAAATTTTTGTCAATCAGCCACACAACGTGCAATGATTCTCACATATTTACTTTATTTTCTACAACTATGTAATAAGGATTAAATACCATAAGCAATTAAATCGCAATTGACACGAGGGTTAGATTTGTAAAATGTATTGTGTAAACAATTTAATCAAATGCATTTGACAATATTATTTTAGATAACAAATACTACAACCAATAGTTTCCATGGTTTACCTCAAATGCACCACTAAAACTCCATTTCAATTGGTTTGTCTTGAGGTGAGGGATGACAACAGATAAACAAGCATTGTTGGCCTATACTTAACTATCAATTTGCATTTAGGGGTATTTAAGTAATTGATGTCGTACGAGGATCAGTAACATCAGGGGCGGATGGGTCACATGGCGAGACCCCGCGTCCATCCATACTGAAATTTCGCGAAAAAATGGTGCGTAAAATGTTTTAGGCCGCAACCCGGCCCAAGTTTGTTAGCCTGCAATTCTTTTTTTTTTTTGAATCTGTTATGCAATTTGAGTGGTGAATAATTTTATATCGTGTTTGTGTTAAATGTTTTAGTTGGGATTGAATAATTTTATATTGTATTTGTATTAATAGAAAGATTTACAAATGTTAAAAGTTAATGATTATTGATTAAAAATGTTTTGGTGTGTAAAGTGGCATGAACCATGAAGGCTTTTGCTTGCTGAACCAAACAACATATTTCTGGGGAGGGTGTGGTTGCGTGCATTCTGTTTTTGAGGTATTTTTGAGTGAAAATAATTTCTCTGACTCTATTCTCTTTTTCTCTTTTCTTGCTATACTTTCCATTAATTCTCCCTCATCTGTTAACCATGCGATCGCATGACTTTGTCTCCTGCGATCGCATGGTAGGACAAAAAAATATTCTGCATAAAATTTAGGCAAGTTGCGATCGCAGTGTAAAATACCCATGCGATCTCATGGTCAAAAATTGACCCGATTTTGTCATTTTCCATAATTTCTCATTCATTCGATATTGGTTTCGAGATGTCAAATATACCCTTCAATACATGCAGAGAAATTTGAATTCTCTTTTGGGAGTGTTGCCTCCGAGCCCCCACGAGGGGCGCTGCCCCCTCGACCCCCACGACTTGACTGGGCAGGTCGAACTTCGTTTTTCTGAAGCGGTAAAGTGGCAAACTATTTTGCCTAAACGGATTGGGTCGGGTCTGTATGTTTTGGCACGAAGTCATTTAGTCAATTTCTTGAATTCTTTGAACCAATTTCCAACAAGACTCACTAGTCAGCACTCTCACTATTATATGATTTTTATTGCTTGATAAGTTACGTATTTATTAAAAATATTTTCACATTATTTTTTCACAAACATCAGCTGTTGACTAGTCAACAGTCAATATTTAAACGTTGACCAGTCAACGTCTGACTAGTCAACGTCCGCCTTAGCTAAATTTCAACCCTAGATCTGCCACTGAGTAACATAATAAATATATCAAGATATCCAATGCATAATCACCACAAAAATTTTTGTACCTTAGCCCTTCTCGAAGAAGTAAAACTAATGATAACCAATGTTTTCACCTTAATGCATGCTCGACACTAAACGTGAAGAAATAATTATTGAAATCCTATGCGGATTCAAGTATAGAGAAACACTATAATCACAAGAATAATTCATTTGCCCATTTTTCTTTTTCTTCATCTATCCGTTTTTTAGGTCATAACAACCTACAGAGGAAACAATGGATTCCAGGGATGGCAATGGGATGAGTTCCGGGCGGGTCAATCCTACCCTGCCATGCCTCGCGAGGTATTAGGAGTGCCCCACCCCTCCCCTAGACTTGCCAATTGGCGGGGCGGGGCGGGGCGGGGCGGGCGCCCCGCCAAATGTCCCGATTAAATTTTTTTTTTAACAACTAACAATCAAATATGGAGAAGAGGGTAAGTACCTTCTTCTTCTTCAGGCAAAAGTTGAGTAACATACGTCAAAATAAGAGATGCATAATCAGTGGCAACAAAAATTTTCATAAAATTGGTTCTGGTTTTAGCCATTTTGGTAAGAAAAAACTCCATTAAAACTCTTTTATATGTAGTTCTAGTTTTCTTTCTTTTTTTTTTAATCCAAAAAATTTTAAAATTCACAAAAGCAATGGATCCATAAAATCCAGTACAACAACTTATTTTTTTCAATTTTGAAATCCAAACTAGTCATGAAATGTCCAAACTTTTCTTCATTCTTCCATATGCTACCTGTTGCACAACCAAGAACGATTCCAATAACTATCTCCTTCACCACACTCGATCCTTTCAAAATGGCATGGGCGATTCTAGTGCCAGCCATTTAACCTATTGGTAGAAGTCTACAAATCCTTAGATTTAGAGAGAGAGTTTCCGATGGAGATGGATGAAATCTTTCTAAAGACCAACAAAACTAAAATTCAAGAATTAAATTACCCAAAACTTTGAAATCTTGATCAATATATTAAAGGAGCTAGAAGAAATCAACATGAAAAGCTTGAAGTTATGGGAGAGACGGCGACTTCACAGGAAACTGAAATTGGAAGGGTTTGCCGTTTGGGAAAGTTTGAATAAGATTGAATATGATTAATTATTAGGTAGAAAGAAGTAAATTTTTATCATATTTTTATCAAACAAAGCGAATAAAATCAAAGTCAAAGTTGAGGTGTAGTGGTTAAGGCTTGTTAAATCCATTTTCCAGGTCCTGGGTTCAACTCTCATTTTCAGCAAAATTGTTTAAAAAATTTCATATTTTTGGAAAAAAAATAATAAATCTATCCGGGACGGGTCAAACCCGCCCTGGACCCGCTGCGGGGCAGATTTCTCTGTCCCAAATCCGTCCTTATTACCCGATTGTCCGAGACGAAGCATCTCAAAGCGGGACGGGTCGTAGGTCAAATTGTTATCCCTAATGGATTCCCAGTATGTCACAGGTTCCCCAACATATTTTACAGTCTTCTTGAAGTATTAGTCTTGATTGAAAACCTTCTCTACCTGCATGTCAGTTTTGTGTAGGTTATGTCCAAAGAGAACATATTGCGGTGCATGGAATTTAAGAAGTTCAAATGTGATGTTCCTAAATGAGCAAAAAGATGATGAAAATATCTTAGGTGCAGTAAAAATGCACGTATATTTAACAGTGATATCTAGAATGAGGTTATCTAACTTATGGTCTAAAAATGAGCACAAGTATGTCATGAACTCTTACCATAGAAGAGTGACTTACCACCCAAAATAGCATAAGCAACATCAGTTGACTCCGCACGAGTAAGTTTGAGATTGTTAGTCACAGTATCAACAACAAGTGTTACAATTGCTGGATTTCCAGCCATGTTACATTTGTAAATGGTAGACTTCTGAAAAAAGAACATCTGCAAATGCCAAAGAAAGTCAACTAGCAAAAAGTTTATGCAGAGTGCAGACCAATAACATAAGATCAATAACAATGAAAAGAACAGTGTTGATGATTACACTTAGAATAATGACAAAGTTGGTAATGATATTTTCACTCTATTGCATGTTGGTTCTACTTAAAATGGCCCCAATTCACCTACTCAACTTCTAGCACAAAACCAATGCATCCCTTCTATTAGATAATGGCAGCCAATGATCTCGCATGACAATTCTAAAGGCCTAAAATGGAAAATGATTGATTAATTTTGAAATTTGATGAGACTTGAGGCACAAAACATACAATAACATGACAACGTATTTGACATAGCTCACGATCTTCAAATTCGAAGTAACCACTACCGACTATCCATACCAATTGCTCATTTGTCCTTGCCACATACCTAACCCTCTAACTGGTCAACAAAACTTATCTAACACAGATGCACACGCAAACACACACACACACACACACACACACACACAGAGATAGAGATATTAAGTTTTTAAGCATGTGACTTTTGATGTCTATATGCTTGTATGTGTCTACAATAAATAAGAAAGAGAAATCTCACTATCTTCTTCAATTTTTTTGACCTAGAAAAGTGACTACAGAGTACAAACTGAACACTAACAGTTATTTAGATTTGGAATAGAAAAGTTGTACCTTTTGTGTATTTTTCCAATTTCATCTCAATATGTGTGAAATCTACAAGTTGTGTCCTTGTTATCTAGGATTGATCTTTATTGCATTAAGAATATGTTCCGCTCATGCAATACGTAGAACATTTTATTGAAGCGATTTGTAATGTTCCATTATAAACTCTCGACCTACAAGATATACAAATACGCCGTTCACCATGAGAATTCATATTGACAATCCGGGATTGTAAATTAGGTTTTCTTTTTCTGTTTTATGCATTTCATGTTTTGTGAGTAGAAAAATGTTTATAGTATGCTAAATATACAATTTTTTATGTAATCTACTGATTCTATTTGAGACGTGAAAAAAAACATTAAAGTTCTTCTTACTAATAATTTAACTTAATTGACAAATAACTGAGGTCACTTGTAATAATTCAACACAACAGTAAGAGGATGCCTCCTATAAATATATATTTATAGGATGTCCTTACCTATTCTTACTGCACCTAGTTTTCCTCATATAAATTTTCAGCAGTAACATTCACATTAAAAATCTCTTCCATTCATTATCAAAATCAAGTGCAGGCTTATGACGAAAATCCATCTGCAATCAAACCAAAAAATCATATACATAAAAGTCAAAAATCATCACAATCAAAATACATTAATACTAATCTAAAATGGGCACAAACTACAAATATCCAGATCAATAGCATATTATTGAATATTATAAGATCCTCGTATATCACACTCTTCACATCCACCAGGTGCATAAAATTGCTAAAAATCCAACATTTGCACTCCAACAGAACTTCGCAAAACAAAACTCAACAAAACCAGAAAAGAGAGAGAATAAACAAATTAATGGACAGAAATCAAACATCGATGAAGCCAAAAAATCATTTCTTAATTGCCCAAATAGCATCATTCCCACCAGATTATTCTTCAATAAAACCAGTACAAACCAAACCTCACACCAAAACAAAATCCTACGCACCAGAAATCAACACATCCCAAAAAGCTTTTCCACAAAGTTGAAGCAAAAATAACTTGGTAAAAGGTGAGGTTGGCGTCATACTGATCGACAAGTTCCCGAACTCTCTTCACGGCAATGTCGAGAAGAATTACTTAAATTGTCAACAAATTCATATATTTATACCCAATATACAAATATGTAACTAAACATGCCAAAAAAGATAAACAAATAATAACTATTAATGATTGACAACATAAAAAAGAAAACTATTATAGCCTAGAGCTAACAATTTCATACAATTTAGCCATATTTCATCATAGACATACTTGTAAATCGAGAAAAACCACCAAATAGTGGACGACAGCAGGCCAGAAAAAAGAAAATTGAATAAAAACTCCACAAGCACTCCAGAATCGACCAAATCGCACAAAATTTCGACGAAATCACACAAAAAAATTATGGTCACAAAACAGTAGAACGACCCAAAAATAGAAAAAAAAATTGCAAATCCAGAAAAACCCTACAAGCAATGAATACACAAAGAATTTGAAACAATTTTCACCGCTCTATCAATAATCAAGAAGCAAGATGTCGTAACTGATAAGCGGATGAGAGAAAAATGTAAAGCAAACAAAATAGGGCAAGAAAGGGCCTCTCCTTTTTATACATGTTACCAAAACAACGTTGTTCTGGTCAAAACTAAAACAACGTCATTTTAGACGAAAAATGAACAGTTCCAACCAATAAGGGTCTTATACCTGACCTGCAACGACTTTGCCAGATACCACAACCACCCTCTGCCATAACCTGACGACGACGCAGCCTCCTCTTAGGTCCTACCATCAAAACCCTTTTCCAATTTCACGTAATCCCCAACCCTCAAATCCCTTTTGGTAGCATTTCAAGTCACCTCCATAGTATTAAATCTTAAGTTTTTACACCAAATCAAATTATGCAAACCAAAAAAAGGAAATAGAAAAATAAAGGGTTGGAGAAAGAAAATCGCCAAGCGTAAAAAGAGAAAATGGGCTGGAATAAATGACGATGAAAGAATGGGAAAAGGACAAAAAGTGCAATGCAATTGTGGTTGAACAGTAGAATTATCAAAACTACGTCGTATTGGTTAAAGTATGGATAGTACTAACAAAACTCACTCTTATATGTTATTAGCATATGATATGATTTATAAGCACAACAAAGCGGTGGCTAAATGTTTCTCTTTTGATGTGGAATTTATGACAATCCCAATAATCGGGACAACGCAATTCGCAAAGTTAATTCTTAAATATATTGTTATAATTAATGAAAGCGTATGACAAGAACACCTTCATTTCTCACACTGGTGTAGACAAATTATCAAACCACATTATATCGAGTATTGTTATTATTTGTTTTATTTTAGTACATATATTAAAAGAATTAAATTTAAAGGAAAATTTGACGATGTTTTACACCACCCTGAGCTGCTCTGCCACACTAGGGAATCGGGACGCGTAAACAGAACATGGTCTCCGTCTTAATTATTATTTTTAGGGTTAATTATACTCACATTCCTCATTCTTTTAGATTTTTAACAATATCATCCCGTTCAATTTTATTCGCAGATATCATCTTCATACTTTCATTTATTCATACAGATGGCCCCCAAATAATTTTTTTTGACAATTTTACCATTGACTTAAATACATTAAAGAGAAAATAAAAAAAAATTGCATATGAAATCTTCATCATTTTTAAAGTGTAAATAAACCATAAATATTTTATTTTTACAAATTAGAAGAAAAAAAAAACCAAATATGGATCACCACACCCCAGCAAATGGGGGTATTTCTCCCCTCGTTTGTCGGCCCAAACCGTCAGGATTTGTGCCGACGGCAGATTTCTCCTCTCCGGTTGCGCGAAGACCAGGCAGGATTTTTCTCTGGTTTTTGCAAAAACTGATGGGGGATGGTTGTAACGCCCTAGAATTTCTAAGGTTCTGGAGTGTTAATAAAATCCATAAACAGTAAAATATTGCAGAAAAGCGACTTTAATAATAACAGAAAAAAAAATGACAATTGCTAAACAATTGGTTAATTCGTACTCATTAAAGAAAAATAAATTGACGAATGTAAATAATACTTGAGCTTTTGACGCTAATCGTCTTATTAACTAAACATTATAAATAAACAAATTTTTATTTTGGCGACCATTGGCTTGACAGCTTCACCGACTCGCCACGCATCCATCCCATTAAACATTATCTGAAAATTTGTTAAAATGAGGGATGAGTATAAACAATTATACTCAGTGACATACTTGCTATTTCCACAATCAATCCAAATATTATAATTAAGTATGGAATTAACTTACTAAATTGAACTGAGAATTATCACACCATGACAATGATAATTCATGCAAGCGCTGCAAATAAACTAAAACTCAAAGGTTTAACCGAACCCAAAAGTTTAAATGAAACTCGAAAGTTTAAATGAACTGATTCATGATTTCTCCCGAATGAGCATTGAAATTAAGTAATCAATTTACATACAGAATTACAATAATTAGAAAGTCATAGAAATAAACAATAGCACATAATATCTCGCCTTAGTTCTTAAAATGTTAGTGTTTCTGAAAAAATGAATGACTGAAAGTAAAGCTTGAAGAAAAAGGGTGCCACAAGTATCTGCCGGCTGATTTCTTGATAATGACATGGGGGAGTTAATAAATTGTATATAGGTTAAGTATTATGAATTGTTTTTTAAAATACAACTCTAGTATAATAGATTAACTAGGATTGTTGGTATTTGAAAGCAAATAAGAGAGAGAGAGAGAGATAAGCTAAAACAATTTGAAATTTCGAATGGCATAATCTGCCGAAAATGGATTATCTCAAAAGAGTCCATTTTAAAATTATTTTGCCATAGAAATTTTTAACTGATTTTATTTTGAATTTAGTTTATCCAAAAATACTTTTTCATGAGTCGTTAATTATAAATAAATACAAGCTATCCAACGAGCCCAATATCAATATATTAAAACTCATTATTTCGCTAACTAATTATTTAGCCCAAAATAAATTAATCGATTCTAAAACTTATTTTCACTTAGGTCCTTTAATAATAAATAATAGTATAAATTTGGAATTCTACAAACTATCCTCCTTAAAAAAATTTCGCCCTCGAAATTTTACCTTAGCTAGTCAGAGAGTTCTTGATACTTGGCTTCTGCTGCCTCCTACTGGTTTAAGGCGAAAACCCTGGCTTCTTCCCCTTTGTCCTATTCGTTGTTCCTTTTCGGTGGGGGTTCTTGGCAATTTTGGACTATATGACCTGACTTACTGCATCGATAGCACACATTCTTCCCGTACAGACACTCGCCCATATGGGTCCTATTGCACTTAGGGCATGGCGGGATGACTTCATTCGGTTTGCTTGATCCTGATCCATTATTAGCCTTCTTGTTATGTCCATTTCCATTTTCTGTATATAGCTCATTCCATTCTCGCTTTTAGAAACCTCAGAACTGGGTAGGATTTTCTCCTCCAACCCTAATCTAGTAGAGATTGTCTGTGCCCGACGTAAAGCTTCTGCGTAAGTAGTGTACTGTTGGGCGGCCATGATTTCTTTGATCTCGGGTCGTAATCCCATCTCGAACCTCTTGGCCTTTGTTAGCTCGGTGTTAACCGTATGTGGCGCATACCTAGACAGCCGTTCGAATTTAGACAGCCGTTCGAATTTCCTTTCGTACTCTCCAAGCGGCATGTTCCCTTGCGTGAGTTGAAGAAATTCTGCTTCTTTTTGGTCCTTCAATGACTGAGGGAAATATTTTCCTAGCAATGCTTCCTTAAATTGGTCCCAAGTGAGACTACGTTACTGCACTGCAGTCCTAGTGAGCGAATCAGATTCCCACCAATGGCTAACACCGTCAATCAGCATGAACTTCGCACAAGAAACCTTCTGCATATCGTTGTAGTTCAGATGCTCAAAAATCCCTTCAAGTCTCCTCAGCCACTCCTCGGCGGCGAAAGGATCATCCTTACCATTAAAAGATGGTGGTTTGAAACAACGAAACTGTTCAACCATCGAACTCGTGTTGTCAACTCTTGTCACACTCGGGGGTGGCTCTTGAGCCTATTGTCTGCCCAAGTCTTGGACCGCTCTCATCAAGTCTCTGAACATAGTTGCTTGGGTTTGTGTTTATCGAGACATTTCTTTCAAATAAACAAAATAAATTTATCTATTTAGGTTCGCTAACCATTCGTCATTTTTCTATATTGTAATTTAAGTGATAACAGTTACATACTTTAATTAGAATACGCATATACCACTAACTAATGTGAACATAAGGGAACAACTCATTGTTTACATTCTGTTTTCAAAGTTTCTGGTCGTGAAATACACTACCATGTTCGCATACTACTTAACTTTAAATAATTATACCGCATTACTAAATAGTTCAAATACAATAGTAAAATAAGCGACAAATATTATATATATATATATATATATAAAAATCATGCTAACCAATTTATTCGGACTAGCCAAAAATAATAATAATTTACAGTAATTAAATATATTTACTTACTTCATACCTCAAAATTTCTGGATGGTGGCTGATGAGTGAGTTCTGGGTGCCAAATGTCTCATACTAAAATAAAACATTTTTTTTTGCCAAACTGAAAAAAAAATCACTCTTACTGTTCATAAAAAAAAAACAATTTTTTTTTTCACTTTTACTGTTCACATGAACAGTAGAGTGTACTGTTCTGTGAATAGTAGAACATCCCAATTTTTTTGAAGGTATTGTACTGTTCACAAAAAATAAGGGAAATTTTTTTTGTTACTGTTCACAAATATTTTTTTCTAAACATATAGTTCACGAAAATTAGGAAAAAAAAATATTTGGTTACTGTTCACGTAGAACAGTGTACATCTACTGTTCATGTAAACAGTAACGATACTGTTCATTTTTTCCCGAGCTGAAATTTTTTTTCCTTCACTACTGTTCACGTGAATAGTAGACGTACACTGTTCTGTTAATAGTAGAAAGTTACTGTTCATAAAAAAAGTTTTTTTTTTCCCGAGTCTACAGAAAGGTAAATCCGGGCTCTGATACCATTTGTAATGCTCCAGAATTTCTAAGGTTCTGGAGTGTTAATAAAATTCATGTAAAATATTGCAGAAAGGCGACTTTAATAATAAAAGAAAAAAATGTCAATTGCTAAACAATTGGTTAATTCGTACTCATTAAAGGAAAATAAATTGACGAATGTAAATAATACTTGAGCTTTTGACACTAATCGTCTTATTAACTAAACATTATAAATAAACAAATTTTTATTTTGGCGACCATTGGCTTGACAGCTTCACCGACCCGCCACGCATCCATCCCATTAATCATTACCTAAAAATTTGTTAAAATAAGGGATGAGTATAAATAAGTATACTCAGTGAGATACTTGCTATTTCTACAATTATTCCAAATATTATAATTAAGCATGGAATTAACTTACTAAATTGAACTGAGAATTATCACACCATGACAATGATAATTCATGCAAGCGCTGCAAATAAATTGAAATTCAAATGTTTAACTGAATCCAAAAGTTTAACTGAAACCCGAAGGTTTAAATGATCTTATGCATGATTTCTCTCGAATGAGCACTAAAATTAAGTAATCAATTTACATACAGAATTATAATAATTAGAAAGTCGTAGAAATCAACAATAGCACATAATATCTCACCTTAATTCTTAAAATGTTAGTGCTTCTGAAAAAATGAATTACTGAAAGTAAAGCTTGAAGAAAAAGGGTGCCACAAGTATCTGCAGGCTGATTTCTTGATAATGACATGGGGGGTTAATAAATTTTATATAGGTTAAATATTATGAATTGTTTTTTAAAATACAACTCTAGTATAATAGATTAACTAGGATTGTTGGTATTTGAAAGCAAATAGGAGAGAGAGAGAAGCTAAAACATTTTGAAATTCCGAATGCCATAATGTGCCGAAAATGGATTATCTCAAAAGAGTCCATTTTAAAATTATTTTGCCATAGAAATTTTTAACTGATTTTATCTTGAGTTTAGCTTATTCAAAAATACTTTTTTTTGAGTCGTTAATCATAAATAAATACAAGCTACCCAACGAGCCCAATATCAATATATTAAAACTCAATATTTCGCTAACTAATTATTTAGTCCAAAATAAATTAATCGATTCTAAAACTTATTTTCACTTAGGTCCTTTAATAATAAATAATAATAAAAATTCGGGATTCTACAAGGGTGGGTTGTGGAAGATGATCTTTTTTTTTTTTTTTTACTTTTTTTGTTTAAACAATAGAATATGAATAGACTATTGTCTTTGTTAAGTTGGTCAAATGTATGTTACGACTTTGATTTTTTGTCAATTAACGGACTTTGAAATATGATCAGACTTCAAATGCTTTTTCGGTAAACATAATTAGAAGATTTTGGACTCGATGACACATTTTTTATTATTTTAAGTGAAAATCTATAAAAAAAAAAAAATTGAGATTTATTTGTACTTTTGAAAAGGTTAGGGTCCCAATTGTAATTTTTTCAGTGTATTTTTTTTGTTACTTTAATTTATTTAATTCAGGGGTAAAATTGTCAAAATAGTATTTGGGGATCATCTGTGCAAGTAAAATGAAAGGATGAGAATAATATCTGTGAATAAAATTAAATGGAGATAATATCGTTATAAAGTTGAAATAACAGGACTGTAAGTGTAATTAACCTTATTTTTTATTGAATTTTAATTTTTCGTTTAAATTTAAATCATACTTTAAAAAATAAAAAATAAAAAAAATACAGTGTAATAAATAAAAATATTTAAATATCCATTCCATCTCGTCTCCCGGAAAAATCTGACAAGTGGGAGGATGTCCCCTGCCAAACGGCACTCAATTTTAGGTATTACTTGGAAAAGAATTGAATATAACCGGAGCATACGGTATAATAATTAATATAATATACAAACAATGCGGGCGCACGAGATGGGGGCGGCAGCGTACGGATCCGCTGGCGGCGATTTTGGTGGCTAGGCCACGTGCGGTCCAGTATGAAGACGTGGCGCCGTGCATGGAGAAAAATCTGTCTCGACTGATTCACTTGGAGTAATGTATTAATTTTCGCCTGCTATTTTCTAGAATCAAGTGCCACCTTCTTTCGGCGCCGTAAACTGACCGGCTTCTTCAAGCTGAATCGGCTGTTCGGTTTAAAGCCAGTAAAACATATTGAATGGGGCTATATTTGTCAAATCGACATACATAGTAGATTAATAAATGCTGAATTTTACTTTCATTGCATTTTACATTTTAATTCCATTAAAAATTTGAAGCAACGGTTACTCTACATATCTACAAATAAAACTGTTAGTGAAAATTCCGAAAATATACAATTTCATTGTTAAGTAATAATAGTAGCGTCTTACAATTATTGATGATTTAATATTGATTCAGTTAAAACTAACTTAGTACACAAATTTTCATAATTTAGATGACTTAAACTAACTACTTTTATCAATTTCTGTAAAAATAAAGATAAAAGTAATTTATTTTAATTATCAAATTTATGTATCTAAACCAATTCATGCTTATGTTGACAATCAAAGTTTCTAATTTTTCTAAACATTTTTCAAGTAGGATAAAACCTATTTTTACGTGTGAAACTTTATTTATGTATATGAAAGTTGCGAAGATGTAAAAACACAATCAAAATTTAAACATTCAATTAAAGATTTCACAAAGCATATAAGTATCGAACTTTACGTTATTTGTTAAAAATATACTTAAACATATATTATACCTCTCATAAATAATACAAACTACAAATACGTTTAAATAATGATCAACCATTCAAACGCGATAATTACTTAGCAAACAATCAACCAAATATAAAATAAAATAAAAACGAGAATTTTTGAATTAAAATTTTAAACAATGCATACATAGTAAGTCTAATGAAAACAAGTTTAGCCTAATATCTTTATATCACAATAACATGTAAATAATTGAGAGTATATTATTCAGATTTTATGAATATGGAAGTAAATAGAAGAATAATCTTGACTCCTCAAAACAATATTCTTTTTCCTCTTACTTGTGAACGGAGAAAACTAAAATTGATGTAACCTCCGTAGGAGAATTATGTATTTTTGTTCTCCTCCTGTTGCTTTCTTC